>CATORF010000980.1:2400000-3141000 GCA_951804975.1 Anthophora plumipes
GATCGCTCTTTTCGAGCTATTTAATGCGAGATACACGTCGTCTGGTGTATTCTCCACTCCACAGTACGTTTGACATGCAGAACCGGAGATATCTTGGTTTCGGTCGGGTTTCAAGCTGAGATATGCATTTTCTACGATAATCTTGGTGAGACGTCTGTCAGAAGTATGCAGAATTATCGGGATCGCTCTTTTCGAGCTATTTAATGCGAGAAACACGTTATCTGGTGTTTTCACCACTCCACAGTGCGTTTGACATGCAGAACCGGCGACATCTTGGATTTCGTCGGGTTTCAAGCAGAGATATGCATTTTCTACGAGAATCTTGGTGAGACTTCAGTCAGAAGTATGCAGAATCATCGGGATCGCTCTTTTCGAGCTATTTAATGCGAGAAACACGTTTTCTGGTGTATTCACCACTCCACAGTACGTTTGACATGCAGAACCGGAGATATCTTGGTTTCGGTCGGGTTTCAAGCTGAGATATGCATTTTCTACGATAATCTTGGTGTGACGTCTGTCAGAAGTATGCCGAATCATCGGGATAGCGCTTTTCGAGCTATTTAATGCGAGAAACACGTTATCTGGTGTTTTCACCACTCCACAGTGCGTTTGATATGCAGAACCGGCGACATCTTGGCTGTCTTCGGGTATCAAGCTGAGATATACATTTTCTACGATAATCTTGGTGAGACTTCTCTCAGAAGTATGCAGAATCTTCGAGAGCGCTCTTTTCGAGCTATTTAATGCGAGAAACACATTATCTGGTGTTTTCACCACTCCACAGTGCGTTTGACATGCAGAACCGGCGACATCTTGGATTTCGTCGGGTTTCAAGCTCAGATATGCATTTTCTGCGATAATCTTGGTGAGACTTCTGTCAGAAGTATGCAGAATCATCTAGATCGTTCTTTTCGAGCTATTTAATTCGAGAAACACGTTATCTGGTTGTTTTCACCACTCCACAGTGCGTTTGATATGCAGAAGCGGCGACATCTTGATTTTCGTGAGATTTCAAGCTCAGGTATGCATTTTCTGCGATAATCTTGGTGAGACTTCTGTCAGAAGTATGCAGAATCATCTAGATCGCCCGTTTCGAGCTATCTAATGCGAAAAACAAGTTTTCTGGTGTTTTCACCACACCACAGTCCGTTTGATGCGCAGAACCGGAGATAACTTGGTTTTCGTGAGGTTTCAAGCTGAGATATGCATTTTCTGCGATAATCTTGGTGAGACTTCAGTCAGAAGTATGCAGAATCATCTAGATATCGCTCTTTTCGAGCTATTTAAATCGAGAAACACGTTTTCTGGTGTTTTCGCCACCCCACAGTGCGTTTGATATGCAGAACCGGAGATATCTTGGTTACGGTCGGGTTTCAAGCTGAGATATGCATTTTCTGCGATAATCTTGGTGAGACTTCTGTCAGAAGTATGCAGAATCATCTAGATCGCCCGTTTCGAGCTATCTACTGCGAAAAAACAAGTTCTCTGGTGTTTTCACCACTCCACAGTGCGTTTGATATGCAGAACCGGCGACATCTTGGATTTCGTCGGGGTTCAAGCTGAGATATGCACATTCTAGGATAATCTTGGTGAGACGTCTGTCAGAAGTATGCAGAATTATCGGGATCGCTCTTTTCGAGCTATTTAATGCGAGAAACACGTTATCTGGTGTTTTCACCACTCCACAGTGCGTTTGACATGCAGAACCGGCGACATCTTGGATTTCGTCGGGTTTCAAGCTCAGATATGCATTTTCTACGAGAATCTTGGTGAGACTTCAGTCAGGAGTATGCAGAATCATCGGGATCGCTCTTTTCGAGCTATTTAATGCGAGAAACACGTTTTCTGGTGTATTCACCACTCCACAGTGCGTTTGATATGCAGAAGCGGCGACATCTTGATTTTCGTGAGATTTCAAGCTGAGGTATGCATTTTCTGCGATAATCTTGGTGAGACTTCAGTCAGAAGTATGCAGAATCTTCGAGAACGCTCTTTTCGAGCTACTTAATGCGAGAAACACGTTTTCTGGTGTATTCACCACTCCACAGTACGTTTGACATGCAGAACCGGAGATATCTTGGTTTCGGTCGGGTTTCAAGCTGAGATATGCATTTTCTACGATAATCTTGGTGGGCCGTCTGTCAGAAGTATGCAGAATCATCGAGATCCCTCTTTTCGAGCTATTTAATGCGAGAAACACGTTATCTGATGTTTTCACGACTCCACAGTGCGTTTGATATGCAGAACCGGCGAAATCTTGATTTTCGTGAGATTTCAACCTGAGATGTGCATTTTCGTCGATAATCTTGGTGAGTCTTCTGTCAGTAGTATGCAGAATCATCGAGACCCCTCTTTTCGAGCTATTTAATGCGAGAAACACGTTATCTGGTGTTTTCAACACTCCACAGTGCGTTTGACATTCAGAACCGGCGACATCTTGGATTTCGTCGGGTTTCAAGCTCAGATATGCATTTTCTACGAGAATCTTGGTGAGACTTCAGTCAGAAGTATGCAGAATCATCGGGATCGCTCGTTTCGAGCTATTTAATGCGAAAAAACAAGTTCTCTGGTGTTTTCACCACTCCACAGTGCGTTTGGTATGCAGAGCCGGCGACATCTTGGATTTCGTCGGGGTTCAAGCTGAGATATGCACATTCTAGGATAATCTTGGTGAGACTTCTGTCAGAAGTATGCAGAATCATCTAGATCGCTCTTTTCGAGCTATTTAATGCGAGAAACACGTTTTCTGGTGTATTCACCACACCACAGTGCGTTTGACATGCAGAACCGGCGACATCTTGGATTTCGTCGGGTTTCAAGCTCAGATATGCATTTTCTGCGATAATCTTGGTGAGACTTCTGTCAGAAGTATGCAGAATCATCTAGATCGCCCGTTTCGAGCTATCTACTACGAAAAAACAAGGTTTCTGGTGTTTTCACCACACCACAGTCCGTTTGATGCGCAGAACCGGAGATAACTTGGTTTTCGTGATGTTTCAAGCTGAGATGTGCATTTTCTACGATAATCTTGGTGTGACGTCTGTCAGAAGTATGCAGAATCATCGGGATTGCTCTTTTCGAGCTATTTAATGCGAGAAACACGTTATCTGGTGTTTTCACCACTCCACAGTGCGTTTGATATGCAGAACCGGCGACATCTTGGCTGTCTTCGGGTATCAAGCTGAGATATGCATTTTCTACGATAATCTTGGTGAGACTTCTGTCAGAAGTATGCAGAATCATCTAGATCGTTCTTTTCGAGCTATTTAATTCGAGAAACACGTTATCTGGTTGTTTTCACCACTCCACAGTGCGTTTGATATGCAGAAGCGGCGACATCTTGATTTTCGTGAGATTTCAAGCTCAGGTATGCATTTTCTGCGATAATCTTGGTGAGACTTCTGTCAGAAGTATGCAGAATCATCTAGATCGCCCGTTTCGAGCTATCTAATGCGAAAAACAAGTTTTCTGGTGTTTTCACCACACCACAGTCCGTTTGATGCGCAGAACCGGAGATAACTTGGTTTTCGTGAGGTTTCAAGCTGAGATATGCATTTTCTGCGATAATCTTGGTGAGACTTCAGTCAGAAGTATGCAGAATCATCTAGATATCGCTCTTTTCGAGCTATTTAAATCGAGAAACACGTTTTCTGGTGTTTTCGCCACCCCACAGTGCGTTTGATATGCAGAACCGGAGATATCTTGGTTTCGGTCGGGTTTCAAGCTGAGATATGCATTTTCTGCGATAATCTTGGTGAGACTTCTGTCAGAAGTATGCAGAATCATCTAGATCGCCCGTTTCGAGCTATCTACTGCGAAAAAACAAGTTCTCTGGTGTTTTCACCACTCCACAGTGCGTTTGATATGCAGAACCGGCGACATCTTGGATTTCGTCGGGGTTCAAGCTGAGATATGCACATTCTAGGATAATCTTGGTGAGACGTCTGTCAGAAGTATGCAGAATCATCGGGATCGCTCTTTTCGAGCTATTTAATGCGAGAAACACGTTATCTGGTTGTTTTCACGACTCCACAGTGCGTTTGATATGCAGAAGCGGCGACATCTTGATTTTCGTGAGATTTCAAGCTCAGGTATGCATTTTCTGCGATAATCTTGGTGAGACTTCAGTCAGAAGTATGCAGAATCATCTAGATCGCCCGTTTCGAGCTATCTAATGCGAAAAAACAAGTTTTCTGGTGTTTTCACCACTCCACAGTGCGTTTGATATGCAGAACCGGCGACATCTTGGATTTCGTCGGGGTTCAAGCTGAGATATGCACATTCTAAGATAATCTTGGTGAGACTTCTGTCAGAAGTATGCAGAATCATCTAGATCGCCCGTTTCGAGCTATCTAATGCGAAAAAACAAGTTTTCTGGTGTTTTCACCACACCACAGTCCGTTTGATGCGCAGAACCGGAGATAACTTGGTTTTCGTGAGGTTTCAAGCTGAGATATGCATTTTCTGCGATAATCATGGTGAGACTTCAGTCAGAAGTATGCAGAATCATCTAGATCGCTCTTTTCGAGCTATTTAAATCGAGAAACACGTTTTCTGGTGTTTTCGCCACCCCACAGTGCGTTTGATATGCAGAACCGGAGATATCTTGGTTTCGGTCGGGTTTCAAGCTGAGATATGCATTTTCTGCGATAATCTTGGTGAGACTTCTGTCAGAAGTATGCAGAATCATCTAGATCGCCCGTTTCGAGCTATCCACTGCGAAAAAACAAGTTCTCTGATGTTTTCACCACTCCACAGTGCGTTTGATATGCAGAACCGGCGACATCTTGGATTTCGTCGGGGTTCAAGCTGAGATATGCACATTCTAGGATAATCTTGGTGAGACGTCTGTCAGAAGTATGCAGAATTATCGGGATCGCTCTTTTCGAGCTATTTAATGCGAGAAACACGTTATCTGGTGTTTTCACCACTCCACAGTGCGTTTGATATGCAGAACCGGCGACATCTTGGATTTTGTCGGGGTTCAAGCTGAGATATAAACATTCTAGGAAAATCTTGGTGAGACGTCTGTCAGAAGTATGCAGAATTATCGGGATCGCTCTTTTCGAGCTATTTAATGCGAGATACACGTCGTCTGGTGTATTCTCCACTCCACAGTACGTTTGACATGCAGAACCGGAGATATCTTGGTTTCGGTCGGGTTTCAAGCTGAGATATGCATTTTCTACGATAATCTTGGTGAGACGTCTGTCAGAAGTATGCAGAATTATCGGGATCGCTCTTTTCGAGCTATTTAATGCGAGAAACACGTTATCTGGTGTTTTCACCACTCCACAGTGCGTTTGACATGCAGAACCGGCGACATCTTGGATTTCGTCGGGTTTCAAGCACAGATATGCATTTTCTACGAGAATCTTGGTGAGACTTCAGTCAGAAGTATGCAGAATCATCGGGATCGCTCTTTTCGAGCTATTTAATGCGAGAAACACGTTTTCTGGTGTATTCACCACTCCACAGTACGTTTGACATGCAGAACCGGAGATATCTTGGTTTCGGTCGGGTTTCAAGCTGAGATATGCATTTTCTACGATAATCTTGGTGTGACGTCTGTCAGAAGTATGCCGAATCATCGGGATAGCGCTTTTCGAGCTATTTAATGCGAGAAACACGTTATCTGGTGTTTTCACCACTCCACAGTGCGTTTGATATGCAGAACCGGCGACATCTTGGCTGTCTTCGGGTATCAAGCTGAGATATACATTTTCTACGATAATCTTGGTGAGACTTCTCTCAGAAGTATGCAGAATCTTCGAGAGCGCTCTTTTCGAGCTATTTAATGCGAGAAACACGTTATCTGGTGTTTTCACCACTCCACAGTGCGTTTGACATGCAGAACCGGCGACATCTTGGATTTCGTCGGGTTTCAAGCTCAGATATGCATTTTCTGCGATAATCTTGGTGAGACTTCTGTCAGAAGTATGCAGAATCATCTAGATCGTTCTTTTCGAGCTATTTAATTCGAGAAACACGTTATCTGGTTGTTTTCACCACTCCACAGTGCGTTTGATATGCAGAAGCGGCGACATCTTGATTTTCGTGAGATTTCAAGCTCAGGTATGCATTTTCTGCGATAATCTTGGTGAGACTTCTGTCAGAAGTATGCAGAATCATCTAGATCGCCCGTTTCGAGCTATCTAATGCGAAAAACAAGTTTTCTGGTGTTTTCACCACACCACAGTCCGTTTGATGCGCAGAACCGGAGATAACTTGGTTTTCGTGAGGTTTCAAGCTGAGATATGCATTTTCTGCGATAATCTTGGTGAGACTTCAGTCAGAAGTATGCAGAATCATCTAGATATCGCTCTTTTCGAGCTATTTAAATCGAGAAACACGTTTTCTGGTGTTTTCGCCACCCCACAGTGCGTTTGATATGCAGAACCGGAGATATCTTGGTTACGGTCGGGTTTCAAGCTGAGATATGCATTTTCTGCGATAATCTTGGTGAGACTTCTGTCAGAAGTATGCAGAATCATCTAGATCGCCCGTTTCGAGCTATCTACTGCGAAAAAACAAGTTCTCTGGTGTTTTCACCACTCCACAGTGCGTTTGATATGCAGAACCGGCGACATCTTGGATTTCGTCGGGGTTCAAGCTGAGATATGCACATTCTAGGATAATCTTGGTGAGACGTCTGTCAGAAGTATGCAGAATTATCGGGATCGCTCTTTTCGAGCTATTTAATGCGAGAAACACGTTATCTGGTGTTTTCACCACTCCACAGTGCGTTTGACATGCAGAACCGGCGACATCTTGGATTTCGTCGGGTTTCAAGCTCAGATATGCATTTTCTACGAGAATCTTGGTGAGACTTCAGTCAGGAGTATGCAGAATCATCGGGATCGCTCTTTTCGAGCTATTTAATGCGAGAAACACGTTTTCTGGTGTATTCACCACTCCACAGTGCGTTTGATATGCAGAAGCGGCGACATCTTGATTTTCGTGAGATTTCAAGCTGAGGTATGCATTTTCTGCGATAATCTTGGTGAGACTTCAGTCAGAAGTATGCAGAATCTTCGAGAACGCTCTTTTCGAGCTACTTAATGCGAGAAACACGTTTTCTGGTGTATTCACCACTCCACAGTACGTTTGACATGCAGAACCGGAGATATCTTGGTTTCGGTCGGGTTTCAAGCTGAGATATGCATTTTCTACGATAATCTTGGTGGGCCGTCTGTCAGAAGTATGCAGAATCATCGAGATCCCTCTTTTCGAGCTATTTAATGCGAGAAACACGTTATCTGATGTTTTCACGACTCCACAGTGCGTTTGATATGCAGAACCGGCGAAATCTTGATTTTCGTGAGATTTCAACCTGAGATGTGCATTTTCGTCGATAATCTTGGTGAGTCTTCTGTCAGTAGTATGCAGAATCATCGAGACCCCTCTTTTCGAGCTATTTAATGCGAGAAACACGTTATCTGGTGTTTTCAACACTCCACAGTGCGTTTGACATTCAGAACCGGCGACATCTTGGATTTCGTCGGGTTTCAAGCTCAGATATGCATTTTCTACGAGAATCTTGGTGAGACTTCAGTCAGAAGTATGCAGAATCATCGGGATCGCTCGTTTCGAGCTATTTAATGCGAAAAAACAAGTTCTCTGGTGTTTTCACCACTCCACAGTGCGTTTGGTATGCAGAGCCGGCGACATCTTGGATTTCGTCGGGGTTCAAGCTGAGATATGCACATTCTAGGATAATCTTGGTGAGACTTCTGTCAGAAGTATGCAGAATCATCTAGATCGCTCTTTTCGAGCTATTTAATGCGAGAAACACGTTTTCTGGTGTATTCACCACACCACAGTGCGTTTGACATGCAGAACCGGCGACATCTTGGATTTCGTCGGGTTTCAAGCTCAGATATGCATTTTCTGCGATAATCTTGGTGAGACTTCTGTCAGAAGTATGCAGAATCATCTAGATCGCCCGTTTCGAGCTATCTACTACGAAAAAACAAGGTTTCTGGTGTTTTCACCACACCACAGTCCGTTTGATGCGCAGAACCGGAGATAACTTGGTTTTCGTGATGTTTCAAGCTGAGATGTGCATTTTCTACGATAATCTTGGTGTGACGTCTGTCAGAAGTATGCAGAATCATCGGGATTGCTCTTTTCGAGCTATTTAATGCGAGAAACACGTTATCTGGTGTTTTCACCACTCCACAGTGCGTTTGATATGCAGAACCGGCGACATCTTGGCTGTCTTCGGGTATCAAGCTGAGATATGCATTTTCTACGATAATCTTGGTGAGACTTCTGTCAGAAGTATGCAGAATCATCTAGATCGTTCTTTTCGAGCTATTTAATTCGAGAAACACGTTATCTGGTTGTTTTCACCACTCCACAGTGCGTTTGATATGCAGAAGCGGCGACATCTTGATTTTCGTGAGATTTCAAGCTCAGGTATGCATTTTCTGCGATAATCTTGGTGAGACTTCTGTCAGAAGTATGCAGAATCATCTAGATCGCCCGTTTCGAGCTATCTAATGCGAAAAACAAGTTTTCTGGTGTTTTCACCACACCACAGTCCGTTTGATGCGCAGAACCGGAGATAACTTGGTTTTCGTGAGGTTTCAAGCTGAGATATGCATTTTCTGCGATAATCTTGGTGAGACTTCAGTCAGAAGTATGCAGAATCATCTAGATATCGCTCTTTTCGAGCTATTTAAATCGAGAAACACGTTTTCTGGTGTTTTCGCCACCCCACAGTGCGTTTGATATGCAGAACCGGAGATATCTTGGTTTCGGTCGGGTTTCAAGCTGAGATATGCATTTTCTGCGATAATCTTGGTGAGACTTCTGTCAGAAGTATGCAGAATCATCTAGATCGCCCGTTTCGAGCTATCTACTGCGAAAAAACAAGTTCTCTGGTGTTTTCACCACTCCACAGTGCGTTTGATATGCAGAACCGGCGACATCTTGGATTTCGTCGGGGTTCAAGCTGAGATATGCACATTCTAGGATAATCTTGGTGAGACGTCTGTCAGAAGTATGCAGAATTATCGGGATCGCTCTTTTCGAGCTATTTAATGCGAGAAACACGTTATCTGGTGTTTTCACCACTCCACAGTGCGTTTGACATGCAGAACCGGCGACATCTTGGATTTCGTCGGGTTTCAAGCTCAGATATGCATTTTCTACGAGAATCTTGGTGTGACTTCAGTCAGAAGTATGCAGAATCATCGGGATCGCTCTTTTCGAGCTATTTAATGCGAGAAACACGTTTTCTGGTGTATTCACCACTCCACAGTGCGTCTGATATGCAGAAGCGGCGACATCTTGATTCTCGTGAGATTTCAAGCTGAGGTATGCATTTTCTGCGATAATCTTGGTGAGTCTTCAGTCAGAAGTATGCAGAATCTTCGAGAACGCTCTTTTCGAGCTACTTAATGCGAGAAACACGTTTTCTGGTGTATTCACCACTCCACAGTACGTTTGACATGCAGAACCGGAGATATCTTGGTTTCGGTCGGGTTTCAAGCTGAGATATGCACATTCTAGGATAATCTTGGTGAGACGTCTGTCAGAAGTATGCAGAATCATCGAGATCGCTCTTTTCGAGCTGTTTAATGCGAGAAACACGTTATCTGGTGTTTTCACCACTCCACAGTGCGTTTGATATGCAGTACCAGCGATATCTTGGTTTTCGTGGGGTTTCAAGCCGAGATATGCATTTTTTACGATAATCTAGGTGAGTCTTCTGTCAGAAGTATGCAGAATAATCGAGATCGCTCTTTTCGAGCTACTTAATGCGAGAAACACGTTATCTGGTGTTTTCGGCACTCCACAGTGCGTTTGACATGCAGAACCGGAGATATCTTGGTTACGGTCGGGATTCAAGCTGAGATATGCATTTTCTACGATAATCTAGGCGATACTTCTGCCAGAAGTATGCAGAATCTTCGAGAACGCTCTTTTCGAGATACTTAATGCGAGAAACACGTTTTCTGGTGTTTCACCACTCCACAGTGCGTCTGAAATGCAGAACCGGCGATATCTTGGTTTTCGTGGGGTTTGTAGCTGAGATATGCATTTTCTACGATAATCTAGGCGATACTTCTGTCAGAAGTATGCAGAATCTTCGAGAACGCTCTTTTCGAGATACTTAATGCGAGAAACACGTTTTCTGGTGTTTCACCACTCCACAGTGCGTCTGAAATGCAGAACCGGCGATATCTTGATTTTCGTGGTTTTTCGTGCTGAGATATGCATTTTCAGCGATAATCTTGGTGAGTCTTCTGTCAGAAGTATGCAGAATCACCGAGATACCACTTTTCGAGCTTTTTAATGCGAGATACACGTTATCTGGCTGTTTTCACCACTCCACAGTTCGTTTGATATGCAGAACCGGCGATATCTTGATTTTCGTGGTGTTTCCAGGTGAGATATGCATTTTCTGCGATAATCTAGGTGAGTCTTCTGTCAGAAGTATGCAGAATCATCGAGATCGCTCTTTTCGAGCTATTTAATGCGAGAAAGACGTTATCTGGTTGTTTTCACCACTCTACAGTGCGTTTGATATGCAGAACCGGCGATATCTTGATTTTCGTGGTGTGTCCAGCTGAGATATGCATTTTCTGCGATAATCTTGGTGAGACTTCAGTCAGAAGTATGCAGAATCATCTAGATCGCTCTTTTCGAGCTATTTAATGCGAAAAAACAAGTTTTCTGGTGTTTTCAACATTCCACAGTGCGTTTGATATGCAGAACCGGCGATATCTTGATTTTCGTGAGATTTCAAGCTGAGGTATGCATTTTCTGCGATAATCTTGGTGAGACTTCAGTCAGAAGTATGCAGAATCTTCGAGAACGCTCTTTTCGAGCTACTTAATGCGAGAAACACGTTTTCTGGTGTATTCACCACTCCACAGTACGTTTGACATGCAGAACCGGAGATATCTTGGTTTCGGTCGGGTTTCAAGCTGAGATATGCATTTTCTACGATAATCTTGGTGGGCCGTCTGTCAGAAGTATGCAGAATCATCGAGATCCCTCTTTTCGAGCTATTTAATGCGAGAAACACGTTATCTGATGTTTTCACGACTCCACAGTGCGTTTGATATGCAGAACCGGCGAAATCTTGATTTTCGTGAGATTTCAACCTGAGATGTGCATTTTCGTCGATAATCTTGGTGAGTCTTCTGTCAGTAGTATGCAGAATCATCGAGACCCCTCTTTTCGAGCTATTTAATGCGAGAAACACGTTATCTGGTGTTTTCAACACTCCACAGTGCGTTTGACATTCAGAACCGGCGACATCTTGGATTTCGTCGGGTTTCAAGCTCAGATATGCATTTTCTACGAGAATCTTGGTGAGACTTCAGTCAGAAGTATGCAGAATCATCGGGATCGCTCGTTTCGAGCTATTTAATGCGAAAAAACAAGTTCTCTGGTGTTTTCACCACTCCACAGTGCGTTTGGTATGCAGAGCCGGCGACATCTTGGATTTCGTCGGGGTTCAAGCTGAGATATGCACATTCTAGGATAATCTTGGTGAGACTTCTGTCAGAAGTATGCAGAATCATCTAGATCGCTCTTTTCGAGCTATTTAATGCGAGAAACACGTTTTCTGGTGTATTCACCACACCACAGTGCGTTTGACATGCAGAACCGGCGACATCTTGGATTTCGTCGGGTTTCAAGCTCAGATATGCATTTTCTGCGATAATCTTGGTGAGACTTCTGTCAGAAGTATGCAGAATCATCTAGATCGCCCGTTTCGAGCTATCTACTACGAAAAAACAAGGTTTCTGGTGTTTTCACCACACCACAGTCCGTTTGATGCGCAGAACCGGAGATAACTTGGTTTTCGTGATGTTTCAAGCTGAGATGTGCATTTTCTACGATAATCTTGGTGTGACGTCTGTCAGAAGTATGCAGAATCATCGGGATTGCTCTTTTCGAGCTATTTAATGCGAGAAACACGTTATCTGGTGTTTTTACCACTCCACAGTGCGTTTGATATGCAGAACCGGCGACATCTTGGCTGTCTTCGGGTATCAAGCTGAGATATGCATTTTCTACGATAATCTTGGTGAGACTTCTGTCAGAAGTATGCAGAATCATCTAGATCGTTCTTTTCGAGCTATTTAATTCGAGAAACACGTTATCTGGTTGTTTTCACCACTCCACAGTGCGTTTGATATGCAGAAGCGGCGACATCTTGATTTTCGTGAGATTTCAAGCTCAGGTATGCATTTTCTGCGATAATCTTGGTGAGACTTCTGTCAGAAGTATGCAGAATCATCTAGATCGCCCGTTTCGAGCTATCTAATGCGAAAAACAAGTTTTCTGGTGTTTTCACCACACCACAGTCCGTTTGATGCGCAGAACCGGAGATAACTTGGTTTTCGTGAGGTTTCAAGCTGAGATATGCATTTTCTGCGATAATCTTGGTGAGACTTCAGTCAGAAGTATGCAGAATCATCTAGATATCGCTCTTTTCGAGCTATTTAAATCGAGAAACACGTTTTCTGGTGTTTTCGCCACCCCACAGTGCGTTTGATATGCAGAACCGGAGATATCTTGGTTTCGGTCGGGTTTCAAGCTGAGATATGCATTTTCTGCGATAATCTTGGTGAGACTTCTGTCAGAAGTATGCAGAATCATCTAGATTGCCCGTTTCGAGCTATCTACTGCGAAAAAACAAGTTCTCTGGTGTTTTCACCACTCCACAGTGCGTTTGATATGCAGAACCGGCGACATCTTGGATTTCGTCGGGGTTCAAGCTGAGATATGCACATTCTAGGATAATCTTGGTGAGACGTCTGTCAGAAGTATGCAGAATTATCGGGATCGCTCTTTTCGAGCTATTTAATGCGAGAAACACGTTATCTGGTGTTTTCACCACTCCACAGTGCGTTTGACATGCAGAACCGGCGACATCTTGGATTTGGTCGGGTTTCAAGCTCAGATATGCATTTTCTACGAGAATCTTGGTGAGACTTCAGTCAGAAGTATGCAGAATCATCGGGATCGCTCTTTTCGAGCTATTTAATGCGAGAAACACGTTTTCTGGTGTATTCACCACTCCACAGTGCGTCTGATATGCAGAAGCGGCGACATCTTGATTCTCGTGAGATTTCAAGCTGAGGTATGCATTTTCTGCGATAATCTTGGTGAGTCTTCAGTCAGAAGTATGCAGAATCTTCGAGAACGCTCTTTTCGAGCTACTTAATGCGAGAAACACGTTTTCTGGTGTATTCACCACTCCACAGTACGTTTGACATGCAGAACCGGAGATATCTTGGTTTCGGTCGGGTTTCAAGCTGAGATATGCACATTCTAGGATAATCTTGGTGAGACGTCTGTCAGAAGTATGCAGAATCATCGAGATCGCTCTTTTCGAGCTGTTTAATGCGAGAAACACGTTATCTGGTGTTTTCACCACTCCACAGTGCGTTTGATATGCAGTACCAGCGATATCTTGGTTTTCGTGGGGTTTCAAGCCGAGATATGCATTTTTTACGATAATCTAGGTGAGTCTTCTGTCAGAAGTATGCAGAATAATCGAGATCGCTCTTTTCGAGCTACTTAATGCGAGAAACACGTTATCTGGTGTTTTCGGCACTCCACAGTGCGTTTGACATGCAGAACCGGAGATATCTTGGTTACGGTCGGGATTCAAGCTGAGATATGCATTTTCTACGATAATCTAGGCGATACTTCTGCCAGAAGTATGCAGAATCTTCGAGAACGCTCTTTTCGAGATACTTAATGCGAGAAACACGTTTTCTGGTGTTTCACCACTCCACAGTGCGTCTGAAATGCAGAACCGGCGATATCTTGGTTTTCGTGGGGTTTGTAGCTGAGATATGCATTTTCTACGATAATCTAGGCGATACTTCTGTCAGAAGTATGCAGAATCTTCGAGAACGCTCTTTTCGAGATACTTAATGCGAGAAACACGTTTTCTGGTGTTTCACCACTCCACAGTGCGTCTGAAATGCAGAACCGGCGATATCTTGATTTTCGTGGTTTTTCGTGCTGAGATATGCATTTTCAGCGATAATCTTGGTGAGTCTTCTGTCAGAAGTATGCAGAATCACCGAGATACCACTTTTCGAGCTTTTTAATGCGAGATACACGTTATCTGGCTGTTTTCACCACTCCACAGTTCGTTTGATATGCAGAACCGGCGATATCTTGATTTTCGTGGTGTTTCCAGGTGAGATATGCATTTTCTGCGATAATCTAGGTGAGTCTTCTGTCAGAAGTATGCAGAATCATCGAGATCGCTCTTTTCGAGCTATTTAATGCGAGAAAGACGTTATCTGGTTGTTTTCACCACTCTACAGTGCGTTTGATATGCAGAACCGGCGATATCTTGATTTTCGTGGTGTGTCCAGCTGAGATATGCATTTTCTGCGATAATCTTGGTGAGACTTCAGTCAGAAGTATGCAGAATCATCTAGATCGCTCTTTTCGAGCTATTTAATGCGAAAAAACAAGTTTTCTGGTGTTTTCAACATTCCACAGTGCGTTTGATATGCAGAACCGGCGATATCTTGATTTTCGTGGTGTTTCCAGCTGAGATATGCATTTTCTGCGATAATCTTGGTGAGTCTTCTGTCAGAAGTATGCAGAATCTTCGAGAACGCTCTTTTCGAGATACTTAATGCGAGAAACACGTTTTCTGGTGTTTCACCACTCCACAGTGCGTCTGAAATGCAGAACCGGCGATATCTTGGTTTTCGTGGGGTTTGTAGATGAGATATGCATTTTCTGCGATAATCTAGGTGAGTCTTCTGCCAGAAGTATGCAGAATCATCTAGATCGCTCTTTTCGAGCTATTTAATGCGAGAAAGACGTTATCTGGTTGTTTTCACCACTCTACAGTGCGTTTGATATGCAGAACCGGCGACGTCTTGATTTTCGTGAGGTTTCAAGCTGAGATATGCATTTTCTGCGATAATCTTGGTGAGACTTCAGTCAGAAGTATGCAGAATCATCTAGATCGCTCTTTTCGAGCTATTTAATGCGAAAAAACAAGTTTTCTGGTGTTTTCAACATTCCACAGTGCGTTTGATATGCAGAACCGGCGATATCTTGATTTTCGTGGTGTTTCCAGCTGAGATATGCATTTTCTGCGATAATCTTGGTGAGTCTTCTGTCAGAAGTATGCAGAATCACCGAGATCCCTCTTTTCGAGCTTTTTAATGCGAGATACACGTTATCTGGCTGTTTTCACCACTCCACAGTTCGTTTGATATGCAGAACCGGCGATATCTTGATTTTCGTGGTGTTTCCAGGTGAGATATGCAGTTTCTGCGATAATCTAGGTGAGTCTTCTGTCAGAAGTATGCAGAATCATCGAGATCGCTCTTTTCGAGCTGTTTAATGCGAGAAACACGTTATCTGGTGTTTTCACCACTCCACAGTGCGTTTGATATGCAGTACCAGCGATATCTTGGTTTTCGTGGGGTTTCAAGCCGAGATATGCATTTTTTACGATAATCTAGGTGAGTCTTCTGTCAGAAGTATGCAGAATAATCGAGATCGCTCTTTTCGAGCTACTTAATGCGAGAAACACGTTATCTGGTGTTTTCGGCACTCCACAGTGCGTTTGACATGCAGAACCGGAGATATCTTGGTTACGGTCGGGATTCAAGCTGAGATATGCATTTTCTACGATAATCTAGGCGATACTTCTGCCAGAAGTATGCAGAATCTTCGAGAACGCTCTTTTCGAGATACTTAATGCGAGAAACACGTTTTCTGGTGTTTCACCACTCCACAGTGCGTCTGAAATGCAGAACCGGCGATATCTTGGTTTTCGTGGGGTTTGTAGCTGAGATATGCATTTTCTACGATAATCTAGGCGATACTTCTGTCAGAAGTATGCAGAATCTTCGAGAACGCTCTTTTCGAGATACTTAATGCGAGAAACACGTTTTCTGGTGTTTCACCACTCCACAGTGCGTCTGAAATGCAGAACCGGCGATATCTTGATTTTCGTGGTTTTTCGTGCTGAGATATGCATTTTCAGCGATAATCTTGGTGAGTCTTCTGTCAGAAGTATGCAGAATCACCGAGATACCACTTTTCGAGCTTTTTAATGCGAGATACACGTTATCTGGCTGTTTTCACCACTCCACAGTTCGTTTGATATGCAGAACCGGCGATATCTTGATTTTCGTGGTGTTTCCAGGTGAGATATGCATTTTCTGCGATAATCTAGGTGAGTCTTCTGTCAGAAGTATGCAGAATCATCGAGATCGCTCTTTTCGAGCTATTTAATGCGAGAAAGACGTTATCTGGTTGTTTTCACCACTCTACAGTGCGTTTGATATGCAGAACCGGCGATATCTTGATTTTCGTGGTGTGTCCAGCTGAGATATGCATTTTCTGCGATAATCTTGGTGAGACTTCAGTCAGAAGTATGCAGAATCATCTAGATCGCTCTTTTCGAGCTATTTAATGCGAAAAAACAAGTTTTCTGGTGTTTTCAACATTCCACAGTGCGTTTGATATGCAGAACCGGCGATATCTTGATTTTCGTGGTGTTTCCAGCTGAGATATGCATTTTCTGCGATAATCTTGGTGAGTCTTCTGTCAGAAGTATGCAGAATCTTCGAGAACGCTCTTTTCGAGATACTTAATGCGAGAAACACGTTTTCTGGTGTTTCACCACTCCACAGTGCGTCTGAAATGCAGAACCGGCGATATCTTGGTTTTCGTGGGGTTTGTAGATGAGATATGCATTTTCTGCGATAATCTAGGTGAGTCTTCTGCCAGAAGTATGCAGAATCATCTAGATCGCTCTTTTCGAGCTATTTAATGCGAGAAAGACGTTATCTGGTTGTTTTCACCACTCTACAGTGCGTTTGATATGCAGAACCGGCGACGTCTTGATTTTCGTGAGGTTTCAAGCTGAGATATGCATTTTCTGCGATAATCTTGGTGAGACTTCAGTCAGAAGTATGCAGAATCATCTAGATCGCTCTTTTCGAGCTATTTAATGCGAAAAAACAAGTTTTCTGGTGTTTTCAACATTCCACAGTGCGTTTGATATGCAGAACCGGCGATATCTTGATTTTCGAGGGGTTTCAAGCTGAGATATGCATTTTCTGCGATAAACTTGGAGAGACTTCTGTCCGAAGTATGCTGAATCATCGAGATCGCACTTTTCGAGCTAGTTAATGCGAGAAAAACCTTATCTGGTGTTTTCACCACTCCACAGTGCGTTTGATATGCAGAACCGGCGATATCTTGGATTTCGTGGGGTTTCAAGCTGAGATATGCATTGTCTGCGATAATCATGGTGAGTCTTCTGTCAGATGTATGCAGAATCATCGAGATCGCTCTTTTCGAGCTAGTTAATGCGAGAAAAACCTTGTCTGGTGTTTTTACCACTCCACAGTGCGTTTGATATGCAGAACCAGCGATATCTTGGCTTTCGTTGGGTTTCAAGCTGAGATATGCATTTTTTACGATAATCTTGGTGAGACTACTGTCCGAAGTATGCAGATTCATCGCGATCGCTCTTTTCGAGCTGTTTAATGCGAGAAACACGTTATCTGGTGTTTTCACCACTCCACAGTGCGTTTGATATGCAGTACCAGCGATATCTTGGTTTTCGTGGGGTTTCAAGCCGAGATATGCATTTTTTACGATAATCTTGGTGAGACTTCTGTCCGAAGTATGCAGATTCATCGAGATCGCTCTTTTCGAGCTATTTAATGCGAGAAACACGTTATCTGGTGTTTTCACCACTCCACAGTGCGTTTGATATGTAGAGCCACCGATAAATTGGTTTTCGTGGGGTTTCCAGCTGAAATATGCATTTTCTGCGATAATCTTTGTGTTTCATCTATGAGAAGTATGCAGAATCATCCAGAACGCTCTTTTCGAGCTAGTTAATGCGAGTAACACGTTTTCTGGTGTTTTCACCACCCCACATTGCGTTTGATATGCAGAACCGGCGACATCTTGGTTTTCGTGGTGTTTCAAGCTGAGATATGCATTTTCTGCGATAATATTGGTGAGACTTCAGTCAGAAGTATGCAGAATCATCTAGATCGCTCTTCTCGAGCTATTTAATTCGGCAAACACGTTTTCTGGTGTATTGACCACTCCACAGTACGTTTGACATGCAGAACCGGCGACATCTTGGATTTCGTCGGGTTTCAAGCTGAGATATGCATTTTCTGCGGCAATCTTGGTGAGTCTTCTGTCAGAAGTATGCAGAATCATCTAGATCGCTCTTTTCGAGCTATTTAATGCGAGAAACACGTTGTCTGGTTTTTTCACCACTCCACAGTTGGTTTGATATGCAGAACCGGCGATGTTTGGTTTTCGTCGGGTTTCAAGCTGAGATATGCATTTTCTGCGATAATCTTGGTGAGACTTCAGTCAGAGGTATGCAGAATCTACGAGATCGCTCATTTCGAGCTAGTTAATGCGAGAAACACGTTATCTGGTGTTTTCACCACTCCACAGTTCGTTGTATATGCAGAACAGGAGATATCTTGGTTTTCGTGGGGTTTCCAGCTGAAATATGCATTTTCTGCGATAATCTTTGTGTTTCATCTATGAGAAGTATGCAGAATCATCCAGAACGCTCTTTTCGATCTATTGAATGCGAGAAACACGTTGTCTGGTGTTTTCACCACTCCACAGTTGGTTTGATATGCAGAACCGGCGATATCTGGGTTTTCGTGGGGTTTCAAGCTGAGATATGCATTTTCTGCGGCAATCTTGGTGAGACTTCAGTCAGAAGGATGCAGAATAATCGAGATCGCTCTTTTCGAGCTACTTAATGTGAGAAACACGTTATCTGGTGTTTTCGGCACTCCACAGTGCGTTTGACATGCAGAACCGGAGATATCTTGGTTACGGTCGGGATTCAAGCTGAGATATGCATTTTCTGCGATAATCTTGGTGAGTCTTCTGTCAGAAGTATGCAGAACCATCTAGATCTCTCTTTTCGAGCTATTTAATGCGAGAAACACGTTTTCTTGTGTTTTCACCACCCCACAGTGCGTTTGATATGCATAACCGGAGATATCTTGGTTTTCGTGGGGTTTGTAGCTGAGATATGCATTTTCTGCGATAATCTTGGTGAGTCTTCTGTCAGAAGTATGCAGAATCATCTAGATCGCTCTTTTCGAGCTATTTAATGCGAGAAACACGTTTTCTTGTGTTTTCACCACCCCACAGTGCGTTTGATATGCAGAACCGGAGATATCTTGGTTTTCGTGGGGTTTGTAGCTGAGATATGCATTTTCTGCGATAATCTTGGTGAGTCTTCCGTCAGAAGTATGCAGAATCATCTAGATCGCTCTTTTCGAGCTATTTAATGCGAGAAACACGTTTTCTTGTGTTTTCAACACTCCACAGTTCGTTTGATATGCAGAACCGGCGATATCTTGATTTTCGTGGTTTTTCCTGCTGAGATATGCATTTTCAGCGATAATCTTGGTGAGTCTTCTGTCAGAAGTATGCAGAATCTTCGACATCGCTCATTTCGAGCTAGTTAATGCTAGAAACACGTTATCTGGTGTTTTCACCACTACACAGTTCGTTGTATATGCAGAACATGAGATATCTTGGTTTTCGTGGGGTTTCTAGCAGAGATATGCATTATCTGCGATAATCATGGTGAGACTTCTGTTACAAGTATGCAGAATCATCGAGATCGCACTTTTCGATCTATTTAATGCGAGAAACACGTTGTCTGGTGTTTTCACCACTCCACAGTTGGTTTGATATGCAGAACCGGCGATGTTTGGTTTTCGTCGGGTTTCAAGCTGAGGAATGCATTTTCTGCGATAATCTTGGTGAGAC
The DNA here is from genome assembly GCA_951804975.1 of Anthophora plumipes. Taxonomy (NCBI): domain Eukaryota; kingdom Metazoa; phylum Arthropoda; class Insecta; order Hymenoptera; family Apidae; genus Anthophora; species Anthophora plumipes. The sequence goes on from CATORF010000980.1 coordinate 2,419,807, forward strand.
TTCAGTCAGAAGTATGCAGAATCTTCGAGTTCGCTCTTTTCGAGCAACTTAATGCGAGAAACACGTTATCTGGTTGTTTTCACCACTCCACAGTTCGTTTGATATGCAGAACCGGCGATATCTTGATTTTCGTGGTTTTTCGTGCTGAGATATGCTTTTTCAGCGATAATCTTGGTGAGTCTTCTGTCAGAAGTATGCAGAATCATCGAGATCCCTCTTTTCGAGCTATTTAATGAGAGAAACACGTTATCTGGTTGTTTTCACCACTCCACAGTTCGTTTGATATGCAGAACCGGCGAAATCTTGATTTTCGTGGTTTTTCGTTCTGAGATATGCATTTTCAGCGATAATCTTGGTGAGTCTTCTGTCAGAAGTATGCAGAATCATCTAGATCGCTCTCTTCGAGCTATTTAATGCGAGAAACACGTTATCTGGTATTTTCACCACTCCACAGTTCGTTGTATATGCAGAACAGGAGATATCTTGGTTTTCGTGGGGTTTCTTGCAGAGATATGCATTTTCTGCGATAATCTATGTGAGTCTTCTGCCAGAAGTATGCAGAATCATCTAGATCGCTCTTTTCGAGCTATTTAATGCGAGAAACACGATATCTGGTGTTTTCAGCACTCCACAGTGCGTATGATATGCAGAACCGGCGATATCTTGGTTTTCGTGGGGTTTCAAGCTGAAATATGCATTTTCTGCGATAATCTTGGTGAGACTTCAGTCAGAAGTATGCAGAATCGTCGAGATCGCTCATTTCGAGCTAGTTAATGCGAGAAACACGTTATCTGGTGTTTTCCCCACTCCACAGTTCGTTGTATATGCAGAACAGGAGATATCTTGGTTTTCGTGGGGTTTCTAGCAGAGATATGCATTTTCTGCGATAATCTAGATGAGTCTTCTGCCAGAAGTATGCAGAATCATCTAGATCGCTCTTTTCGAGCTATTTAATGCGAGAAACACGATATCTGGTGTTTTCAGCACTCCACAGTGCGTTTGATATGCAGAACCAGCGATATCCTGGTTTTCGAGGGGTTTCAAGCTCAGATATGCATTTTATGCGATAATCTTGGTGAGGCTTCTGTCCGAAGTATGCAGAGTCATCGAGATCGTACTTTTCGAGCTATTTAATGCGAGAAACACGTTTTCTGGGGTTTTCACCACACCACAGTTCGTTGGATATGCAGAACAGGTGATATCTTGGTTTTCGTGGGGTTTCAAGCTGAGATATGCACTTTTTACGATAATCTTGGTGAGACTTCTGTCCGAAGTATGCTTAATCATCGAGATCGCTCTATTCGAACTATTTAATGCGACAAAACGTTATCTGGTGTTTTCAGCACTCCACAGTGCGTTTGATATGCAGAACCAGTGATACCTCAGTTTTCGTGGGGTTTCAAGCTGAGATATGCATTTTCTACGATAATCTTGGTGAGACTTCTCTCAGAAGGATGCAGAATCTTCGAGATCGCTCTTTTCGAGCTACTTAATGCGAGATACACGTTATCTGGTGTTTTCACCACTCCACAGTGCGTTTGACATGCAGTACCGGCGACATCTTGGATTTCGTCGGGGTTCAAGCTGAGATATGCATATTCTGCGATAATCTTGGTGAGTCTTCTGTCAGAAGTATGCAGAATCATCGAGATCCCTCTTTTCAAGCTATTTAATGCGAGAAACACGTTATCTGGTTGTTTTCACCACTCCACAGTTCGTTTGATATGCAGAACCGGCGATATCTTGATTTTTGTGGTTTTTCGTGCTGAGATATGCATTTTCAGCGATAATCTTGGTGAGTCTTCTGTCAGAAGTATGCAGAATCTTCGAGATCGCTCATTTCGAGCGAGTTAATGCTAGAAACACGTTATCTGGTGTTTTCACCACTCCACAGTTCGTTGTATATGCAGAACAGGAGATATCTTGGTTTTCGTGGGGTTTCTAACAGAGATATGCATTATCTGCGATAATCATGGTGAGACTTCTGTTAGAAGTATGCAGAATCATCGAGATCGCACTTTTCGATCTATTTAATGCGAGAAACACGTTGTCTGGTTTTTTCACCACTCCACAGTTGGTTTGATATGCAGAACCGGCGATGTTTGGTTTTCGTCGGGTTTCAAGCTGAGATATGCATTTTCTGCGATAATCTTGGTGAGACTTCAGTCAGAGGTATGCAGAATCTACGAGATCGCTCATTTCGAGCTAGTTAATGCGAGAAACACGTTATCTGGTGTTTTCACCACTCCACAGTTCGTTGTATATGCAGAACAGGAGATATCTTGGTTTTCGTGGGGTTTCCAGCTGAAATATGCATTTTCTGCGATAATCTTTGTGTTTCATCTATGAGAAGTATGCAGAATCATCCAGAACGCTCTTTTCGATCTATTTAATGCGAGAAACACGTTGTCTGGTGTTTTCACCACTCCACAGTTGGTTTGATATGCAGAACCGGCGATATCTGGGTTTTCGTGGGGTTTCAAGCTGAGATATGCATTTTCTGCGGCAATCTTGGTGAGACTTCAGTCAGAAGTATGCAGAATAATCGAGATCGCTCATTTCGAGCTAGTTAATGCGAGAAACACGTTATCTGGTGTTTTCACCACTCCACAGTTCGTTGTATATGCAGAACAGGAGATATCTTGGTTTTCGTGGGGTTTCTAGCAGAGATATGCATTTTCTGCGATAATCTATGTGAGTCTTCTGCCAGAAGTATGCAGAATCATCTAGATCGCTCTTTTCGAGCTATTTAATGCGAGAAACACGATATCTGGTGTTTTCAGCACTCCACAGTGCGTATGATATGCAGAACCGGCGATATCTTGGTTTTCTTGGGGTTTCAAGCTGAAATATGCATTTTCTGCGATAATCTTGGTGAGACTTCAGTCAGAAGTATGCAGAATCGTCGAGATCGCTCATTTCGAGCTAGTTAATGCGAGAAACACGTTATCTGGTGTTTTCCCCACTCCACAGTTCGTTGTATATGCAGAACAGGAGATATCTTGGTTTTCGTGGGGTTTCTAGCAGAGATATGCATTTTCTGCGATAATCTAGATGAGTCTTCTGCCAGAAGTATGCAGAATCATCTAGATCGCTCTTTTCGAGCTATTTAATGCGAGAAACACGATATATGGTTGTTTTCACCACTCCACAGTGCGTTTGATATGCAGAACGGGCGACATCTTGATTTTCGTGAGGTTTCAAGCTGAGATATGCATTTTCTGCGATAATCTTGGTGAGACTTCAGTCAGAAATATGCAGAATCTTCTAGATCGCTCTTTTCGTGCTATTTAATGCGAAAAAACAAGTTTTCTGGTGTTTTCAACATTCCACAGTGCGTTTGATATGCAGAACCGATGATATCTTGTTTTTCGTGGTGTTTCCAGCTGAGATATGCATTTTCTGCGATAAACTTGGTGAGTCTTCTGTCAGAAGTATGCAGAATCATCGAGATCCCTCTTTTCGAGCTATTTAATGCGAGAAACACGTTAATTGGTGTTTTCACCACTCCACAGTGCGTTTGATATGCGGAACCAGCGACATCTTGGATTTCGTCGGGTTTCAAGCTGAGACATGCATTTTCTGCGATAATCTTGGTGAGTCTTCTGTCAGAAGTATGCAGAATCATCGAGATCCCTCTTTTCGAGCTAGTTAATGCGAGAAACACGTTGTCTGGTGTTTTCACCACTCCACAGTGCGTTTGATATGCAGAACCGGCGACATCTTGGCTTTCGTCGGGGTTCAAGCTGAGATATGCATTTTCTGCGATAATCTTGGTGAGTCTTCTGTCAGAAGTATGCAGAACCATCTAGATCTCCCTTTTCGAGCTATTTAATGCGAGAAACACGTTTTCTTGTGTTTTCACCACCCCACAGTGCGTTTGATATGCATAACCGGAGATATCTTGGTTTTCGTGGGGTTTGTAGCTGAGATATGCATTTTCTGCGATAATCTTGGTGAGTCTTCTGTCAGAAGTATGCAGAATCATCTAGATCGCTCTTTTCGAGCTATTTAATGCGAGAAACACGTTTTCTTGTGTTTTCACCACCCCACAGTGCGTTTGATATGCAGAACCGGAGATATCCTGGTTTTCGTGGGGTTTGTAGCTGAGATATGCATTTTCTGCGATAATCTTGGTGAGTCTTCCGTCAGAAGTATGCAGAATCATCTAGATCGCTCTTTTCGAGCTATTTAATGCGAGAAACATGTTTTCTTGTGTTTTCAATACTCCACAGTTCGTTTGATATGCAGAACCGGCGATATCTTGATTTTCGTGGTTTTTCCTGCTGAGATATGCATTTTCAGCGATAATCTTGGTGAGTCTTCTGTCAGAAGTATGCAGAATCTTCGACATCGCTCATTTCGAGCTAGTTAATGCTAGAAACACGTTATCTGGTGTTTTCACCACTACACAGTTCGTTGTATATGCAGAACAGGAGATATCTTGGTTTTCGTGGGGTTTCTAGCAGAGATATGCATTATCTGCGATAATCATGGTGAGACTTCTGTTAGAAGTATGCAGAATCATCGAGATCGCACTTTTCGATCTATTTAATGCGAGAAACACGTTGCCTGGTGTTTTCACCACTCCACAGTTGGTTTGATATGCAGAACCGGCGATGTTTGGTTTTCGTCGGGTTTCAAGCTGAGAAATGCATTTTCTGCGATAATCTTGGTGAGACTTCAGTCAGAAGTATGCAGAATCTTCGAGTTCGCTCTTTTCGAGCAACTTAATGCGAGAAACACGTTATCTGGTTGTTTTCACCACTCCACAGTTCGTTTGATATGCAGAACCGGCGATATCTTGATTTTCGTGGTTTTTCGTGCTGAGATATGCATTTTCAGCGATAATCTTGGTGAGTCTTCTGTCAGAAGTATGCAGAATCATCGAGATCCCTCTTTTCGAGCTATTTAATGAGAGAAACACGTTATCTGGTTGTTTTCACCACTCCACAGTTCGTTTGATATGCAGAACCGGCGAAATCCTGATTTTCGTGGTTTTTCGTTCTGAGATATGCATTTTCAGCGATAATCTTGGTGAGTCTTCTGTCAGAAGTATGCAGAATCATCTAGATCGCTCTCTTCGAGCTATTTAATGCGAGAAACACGTTATCTGGTATTTTCACCACTCCACAGTTCGTTGTATATGCAGAACAGGAGATATCTTGGTTTTCGTGGGGTTTCTTGCAGAGATATGCATTTTCTGCGATAATCTATGTGAGTCTTCTGCCAGAAGTATGCAGAATCATCTAGATCGCTCTTTTCGAGCTATTTAATGCGAGAAACACGATATCTGGTGTTTTCAGCACTCCACAGTGCGTATGATATGCAGAACCGGCGATATCTTGGTTTTCGTGGGGTTTCAAGCTGAAATATGCATTTTCTGCGATAATCTTGGTGAGACTTCAGTCAGAAGTATGCAGAATCGTCGAGATCGCTCATTTCGAGCTAGTTAATGCGAGAAACACGTTATCTGGTGTTTTCCCCACTCCACAGTGCGTTGTATATGCAGAACAGGAGATATCTTGGTTTTCGTGGGGTTTCTAGCAGAGATATGCATTTTCTGCGATAATCTAGATGAGTCTTCTGCCAGAAGTATGCAGAATCATCTAGATCGCTCTTTTCGAGCTATTTAATGCGAGAAACACGATATCTGGTGTTTTCAGCACTCCACAGTGCGTTTGATATGCAGAACCAGCGATATCCTGGTTTTCGAGGGGTTTCAAGCTCAGATATGCACTTTATGCGATAATCTTGGTGAGGCTTCTGTCCGAAGTATGCAGAGTCATCGAGATCGTACTTTTCGAGCTATTTAATGCGAGAAACACGTTTTCTGGGGTTTTCACCACACCACAGTTCGTTGGATATGCAGAACAGGTGATATCTTGGTTTTCGTGGGGTTTCAAGCTGAGATATGCACTTTTTACGATAATCTTGGTGAGACTTCTGTCCGAAGTATGCTTAATCATCGAGATCGCTCTATTCGAACTATTTAATGCGACAAAACGTTATCTGGTGTTTTCAGCACTCCACAGTGCGTTTGATATGCAGAACCAGTGATACCTCAGTTTTCGTGGGGTTTCAAGCTGAGATATGCATTTTCTACGATAATCTTGGTGAGACTTCTCTCAGAAGGATGCAGAATCATCGAGATCGCTCTTTTCGAGCTACTTAATGCGAGATACACGTTATCTGGTATTTTCACCACTCCACAGTGCGTTTGACATGCAGTACCGGCGACATCTTGGATTTCGTCGGGGTTCAAGCTGAGATATGCATTTTCTGCGATAATCTTGGTGAGTCTTCTGTCAGAAGTATGCAGAATCATCGAGATCCCTCTTTTCAAGCTATTTAATGCGAGAAACACGTTATCTGGTTGTTTTCACCACTCCACAGTTCGTTTGATATGCAGAACCGGCGATATCTTGATTTTCGTGGTTTTTCGTGCTGAGATATGCATTTTCAGCGATAATCTTGGTGAGCCTTCTGTCAGAAGTATGCAGAATCTTCGAGATCGCTCATTTCGAGCGAGTTAATGCTAGAAACACGTTATCTGGTGTTTTCACCACTCCACAGTTCGTTGTATATGCAGAACAGGAGATATCTTGGTTTTCGTGGGGTTTCTAGCAGAGATATGCATTATCTGCGATAATCATGGTGAGACTTCTGTTAGAAGTATGCAGAATCATCGAGATCGCACTTTTCGATCTATTTAATGCGAGAAACACGTTGTCTGGTTTTTTCACCACTCCACAGTTGGTTTGATATGCAGAACCGGCGATGTTTGGTTTTCGTCGGGTTTCAAGCTGAGATATGCATTTTCTGCGATAATCTTGGTGAGACTTCAGTCAGAGGTATGCAGAATCTACGAGATCGCTCATTTCGAGCTAGTTAATGCGAGAAACACGTTATCTGGTGTTTTCACCACTCCACAGTTCGTTGTATATGCAGAACAGGAGATATCTTGGTTTTCGTGGGGTTTCCAGCTGAAATATGCATTTTCTGCGATAATCTTTGTGTTTCATCTATGAGAAGTATGCAGAATCATCCAGAACGCTCTTTTCGATCTATTTAATGTGAGAAACACGTTGTCTGGTGTTTTCACCACTCCACAGTTGGTTTGATATGCAGAACCGGCGATATCTGGGTTTTCGTGGGGTTTCAAGCTGAGATATGCATTTTCTGCGGCAATCTTGGTGAGACTTCAGTCAGAAGTATGCAGAATAATCGAGATCGCTCTTTTCGAGCTACTTAATGCGAGAAACACGTTATCTGGTGTTTTCGGCACTCCACAGTGCGTTTGACATGCAGAACCGGAGATATCTTGGTTACGGTCGGGATTCAAGCTGAGATATGCATTTTCTACGATAATCTTGGCGAGACTTCTGTCAGAAGTATGCAGAATCATCGGGATCGCTCTTTTCGAGCTATTTAATGCGAGAAACACGTTATCTGGTGTTTTCACCACTCCACAGTGCGTTTGATATGCAGAACCGGCGACATCTTGGCTTTCGTCAGGGTTCAAGCTGAGATATGCATTTTCTGCGATAATCTTGGTGAGTCTTCTGTCAGAAGTATGCAGAACCATCTAGATCTCTCTTTTCGAGCTATTTAATGCGAGAAACACGTTTTCTTGTGTTTTCACCACCCCACAGTGCGTTTGATATGCAGAACCGGAGATATCTTGGTTTTCGTGGGGTTTGTAGCTGAGATATGCATTTTCTGCGATAATCTTGGTGAGTCTTCTGTCAGAAGTATGCAGAATCATCTAGATCGCTCTTTTCGAGCTATTTAATGCGAGAAACACGTTTTCTTGTGTTTTCACCACCCCACAGTGCGTTTGATATGCAGAACCGGAGATATCTTGGTTTTCGTCGGGTTTCAAGCTGAGAAATGCATTTTCTGCGATAATCTTGGTGAGACTTCAGTCAGAAGTATGCAGAATCTTCGAGTTCGCTCTTTTCGAGCAACTTAATGCGAGAAACACGTTATCTGGTTGTTTTCACCACTCCACAGTTCGTTTGATATGCAGAACCGGCGATATCTTGATTTTCGTGGTTTTTCGTGCTGAGATATGCATTTTCAGCGATAATCTTGGTGAGTCTTCTGTCAGAAGTATGCAGAATCATCGAGATCCCTCTTTTCGAGCTATTTAATGAGAGAAACACGTTATCTGGTTGTTTTCACCACTCCACAGTTCGTTTGATATGCAGAACCGGCGATATCTTGATTTTCGTGGTTTTTCGTGCTGAGATATGCATTTTCAGCGATAATCTTGGTGAGTCTTCTGTCAGAAGTATGCAGAATCATCTAGATCGCTCATTTCGAGCTAGTTAATGCGAGAAACACGTTATCTGGTGTTTTCACCACTCCACAGTTCGTTGTATATGCAGAACAGGAGATATCTTGGTTTTCGTGGGGTTTCTAGCAGAGATATGCATTTTCTGCGATAATCTATGTGAGTCTTCTGCCAGAAGTATGCAGAATCATCTAGATCGCTCTTTTCGAGCTATTTAATGCGAGAAACACGATATCTGGTGTTTTCAGCACTCCACAGTGCGTATGATATGCAGAACCGGCGATATCTTGGTTTTCGTGGGGTTTCAAGCTGAAATATGCATTTTCTGCGATAATCTTGGTGAGACTTCAGTCAGAAGTATGCAGAATCGTCGAGATCGCTCATTTCGAGCTAGTTAATGCGAGAAACACGTTATCTGGTGTTTTCCCCACTCCACAGTTCGTTGTATATGCAGAACAGGAGATATCTTGGTTTTCGTGGGGTTTCTAGCAGAGATATGCATTTTCTGCGATAATCTAGATGAGTCTTCTGCCAGAAGTATGCAGAATCATCTAGATCGCTCTTTTCGAGCTATTTAATGCGAGAAACACGATATATGGTTGTTTTCACCACTCCACAGTGCGTTTGATATGCAGAACGGGCGACATCTTGATTTTCGTGAGGTTTCAAGCTGAGATATGCATTTTCTGCGATAATCTTGGTGAGACTTCAGTCAGAAATATGCAGAATCTTCTAGATCGCTCTTTTCGTGCTATTTAATGCGAAAAAACAAGTTTTCTGGTGTTTTCAACATTCCACAGTGCGTTTGATATGCAGAACCGATGATATCTTGTTTTTCGTGGTGTTTCCAGCTGAGATATGCATTTTCTGCGATAAACTTGGTGAGTCTTCTGTCAGAAGTATGCAGAATCATCGAGATCCCTCTTTTCGAGCTATTTAATGCGAGAAACACGTTAATTGGTGTTTTCACCACTCCACAGTGCGTTTGATATGCGGAACCAGCGACATCTTGGATTTCGTCGGGTTTCAAGCTGAGACATGCATTTTCTGCGATAATCTTGGTGAGTCTTCTGTCAGAAGTATGCAGAATCATCGAGATCCCTCTTTTCGAGCTAGTTAATGCGAGAAACACGTTATCTGGTGTTTTCACCACTCCACAGTGCGTTTAATATGCAGAACCGGCGACATTTTGGCTGTCGTAGGGTATCAAGCTGAGATATGCATTTTCTGCGATAATCATGGTGAGACTTCTGTCAGAAGTATGCAGAATCATCGGGATCGCTCTTTTCGAGCTATTTAATGCGAGAAACACGTTTTCTGGGGTTTTCACCACTCCACAGTTCGTTGGATATGCAGAACAGGAGATATCTTGGTTTTCGTGGGGTTTCTAGCAGAGATATGCATTTTCTGCGATAATCATGGTGAGACTTCTGTTAGAAGTATGCAGAATCATCGAGATCGCACATTTCGATCTATTTAATGCGAGAAACACGTTATCTGGTGTTTTCACCACTCCACAGTGCGTTTGATATGCAGAACCAGCGATATCTTGGTTTTCGTGGGGTTTCAAGCTGAGATATGCATTTTTTACGATAATCATGGTGAGAATTCTGTCCGAAGTATGCAGAATCATCGAGATCGCACTTTTCGTGCTATTTAATGCGAGAAACAGGATATCTGGTGTTTTCAGCACTCCACAGTGCGTATGATATGCAGAACCGGCGATATCTTGGTTTTCGTGGGGTTTCAAGCTGAGATGTGCATTGTCTGCGATAATCTTGGTGAGACATCTGTCCGAAGTGTGCAGAATCATCGAGATCGCACTTTTTGAGCTATTTAATGCGAGAAAAACCTTATCTGGTGTTTTCACCACCCCACAGTGCGTTTGATATGCAGAACCGGCGATATCTGGGTTTTCGTGGGGTTTCAAGCTGAGATATGCATTTTCTGCGATAATCTTGGTGAGACCTCTGTCCGAAGTATGCAGAAACATCGAGATCGCTCTTTTCGACATATTTAATGCGAGAAGCACGTTATCTGGTGATTTCACCACTCCACAGTGCGTTTGATATGCAGAACCAGCGATATCCTGGTTTTCGTGGGGTTTCAAGCTGAGATATGCATTTTCTACGATAATCTTGGTGAGACTTCTCTCAGAAGGATGCAGAATCTTCGAGATGGCTCTTTTCGAGCTACTTAATGCGAGATACACGTTATCTGGTGTTTTCACCACTCCACAGTGCGTTTGATATGCAGAAGCGGCGACATCTTGATTTTCGTGGGGTTTCAAGCTCAGATATGCATTTTCTGCGATAAGCTTGGTGAGACTTCTGTTAGAAGTATGCAGAATCATCTAGATCGCACTTTTCGAGCTATTTAATGCGAGAAACACGATATCTGGTGATTTCACCACTCCACAGTGCGTTTGATATGCAGAACCAGCGATATCCTGGTTTTCGTGGGGTTTCAAGCTCAGATATGCATTTTATGCGATAATCTTGGTGAGGCTTCTGTCCGAAGTATGCAGAGTCATCGAGATCGTACTTTTCGAGCTATTTAATGCGAGAAACACGTTTTCTGGGGTTTTTACCACACCACAGTTCGTTGGATATGCAGAACAGGTGATATCTTGGTTTTCGTGGGGTTTCAAGCTGAGATATGCACTTTTTACGATAATCTTGGTGAGACTTCTGTCCGAAGTATGCTTAATCATCGAGATCGCTCTATTCGAACTATTTAATGCGACAAAACGTTATCTGGTGTTTTCAGAACTCCACAGTGCGTTTGATATGCTGAACCAGTGATACCTCAGTTTTCGTGGGGTTTCAAGCTGAGATATGCATTTTCTACGATAATCTTGGTGAGACTTCTCTCAGAAGGATGCAGAATCTTCGAGATCGCTCTTTTCGAGCTACTTAATGCGAGATACACGTTATCTGGTGTTTTCACCACTCCACAGTGCGTTTGATATGCAGTACCGGCGACATCTTGGATTTCGTCGGGGTTCAAGCTGAGATATGCATTTTCTACGATAATCTTGGTGAGACTTCTGTCAGAAGTATGCAGAATAATCTAGATCGTTCTTTTCGAGCTATTTAATTCGAGAAACACGTTATCTGGTTGTTTTCACCACTCCACAGTGCGTTTGATATGCAGAAGCGGCGACATCTTGATTTTCGTGGGGTTTCAAGCTCAGATATGCATTTTCTGCGATAAGCTTGGTGAGACTTCTGTTAGAAGTATGCAGAATCATCTAGATCGCACTTTTCGAGCTATTTAATGCGAGAAACACGATATCTGGTGTTTTCAGCACTCCACAGTGCGTATGATATGCAGAACCGGCGATATCTTGGTTTTCGTGTGGTTTCAAGCAGAGATATGCATTGTCTGCGATAATCTTGGTGAGACTTCTGTCCGAAGTATGCAGAGTCATCGACATCGTACTTTTCGAGCTATTTAATGCGAGAAACACGTTTTCTGGGGTTTTCACCACTCCACAGTTCGTTGGATATGCAGATCAGGAGATATCTTGGTTTTCGTGGAGTTTCTAGCAGAGATATGCATTTTCTGCGATAATCATGGTGAGACTTCTGTTAGAAGTATGCAGAATCATCGAGATCGCACATTTCGATCTATTTAATGCGAGAAACACGTTGTCTGGTGTTTTCACCACTCCACAGTTGGTTTGATATGCAGAACCGGCGATATCTGGGTTTTCGTGGGGTTTCAAGCTGAGATATGCATTTTCTGCGATAATCTTGGTGAGACTTCAGTCAGAAGTATGCAGAATCTTCGAGATCGCTCATTTCGAGCTAGTTAATGCGAGAAACACGTTATCTGGTGTTTTCACCACTCCACAGTTCGTTGTATATGCAGAACAGGAGATATCTTGGTTTTCGTGGGGTTTCTAGCAGAGATATGCATTTTCTGCGATAATCTTGGTGAGACTTCAGTCAGAGGTATGCAGAATCTACGAGATCGCTCATTTCGAGCTAGTTAATGCGAGAAACACGTTATCTGGTGTTTCCACCACTCCACAGTTCGTTGTATATGCAGAACAGGAGATATCTTGGTTTGCGTGGGGTTTCTAGCAGAGATATGCATTTTCTGCGATAATCTAGGTGAGTCTTCTGCCAGAAGTATGCAGAATCATCTAGATCGCTCTTTTCGAGCTATTTAATGCGAGAAACACGATATCTGGTGTTTTCAGCACTCCACAGTGCGTATGATATGCAGAACCGGCGATATCTTGGTTTTCGTGGGGTTTCAAGCTGAAATATGCATTTTCTGCGATAATCTTGGTGAGACTTCAGTCAGAAGTATGCAGAATCTTCGAGATCGCTCATTTCGAGCTAGTTAATGCGAGGAACACGTTAGCTGGTGTTTTCACCACTCCACAGTTCGTTGTATATGCAGAACAGGAGATATCTTGGTTTTCGTGGGGTTTCTAGCAGAGATATGCATTTTCTGCGATAATCTAGGTGAGTCTTCTGCCAGAAGTATGCAGAATCTTCGAGATCGTTCTTTTCGAGCTACTTAATGCGAGAAACACGATATCTGGTTGTTTTCACCACTCCACAGTGCGTTTGATATGCAGAACGGGCGACATCTTGATTTTCGTGAGGTTTCAAGCTGAGATATGCATTTTCTGCGATAATCTTGGTGAGACTTCAGTCAGAAATATGCAGAATTTTCTAGATCGCTCTTTTCGAGCTATTTAATGCGAAAAAACAAGTTTTCTGGTGTTTTCAACATTCCACAGTGCGTTTGATATGCAGAACCGATGATATCTTGATTTTCGTGGTGTTTCCAGCTGAGACATGCATTTTCTGCGATAATCTTGGTGAGTCTTCTGTCAGAAGTATGCAGAATCATCGAGATCCCTCTTTTCGAGCTAGTTAATGCGAGAAACACGTTATCTGGTGTTTTCACCACTCCGCAGTGCGTTTAATATGCAGAACCGGCTACATCTTGGCTGTCGTAGGGTATCAAGTTGAGATATGCATTTTCTGCGATAATCATGGTGAGACTTCTGTCAGAAGTATGCAGAATCATCGGGATCGCTCTTTTCGAGCTATTTAATGCGAGAAACACGTTTTCTGGGGTTTTCACCACTCCACATTTCGTTGGATATGCAGAACAGCAGATATCTTGGTTTTCGTGGGGTTTCTAGCAGAGAAATGCATTTTCTGCGATAATCATGGTGAGACTTCTGTTAGAAGTATGCAGAATCATCGAGATCGCACATTTCGATCTATTTAATGCGAGAAACACGTTATCTGGTGTTTTCACCACTCCACAGTGCGTTTGATATGCAGAACCAGCGATATCTTGGTTTTCGTGGGGTTTCAAGCTGAGATATGCATTTTTTACGATAATCATGGTGAGACTTCTGTCCGAAGTATGCAGAATCATCGAGATCGCACTTTTCGAGCTATTTAATGCGAGAAACAGGATATCTGGTGTTTTCAGCACTCCACAGTGCGTTTGATATGCAGAACCAGCGATATCTAGGTTTTCGTGGGGTTTCAAGCTGAGATATGCAATTTCTGCGATAATCTTGGTGAGACTTATGTCCGAAGTATGCAGAGTCATCGAGATCGTACTTTTCGAGCTATTTAATGCGAGAAACACGTTTTCTGGGGTTTTCACCACTCCACAGTTCGTTGGATATGCAGAACAGGAGATATCTTGGTTTTCGTGGGGTTTCTAGCAGAGATATGCATTTTCTGCGATAATCATGGTGAGACTTCTGTTAGAAGTATGCAGAATCATCGAGATCGCACTTTTCGATCTATTTCATGCGAGAAACACGTTGTCTGGTGTTTTCACCACTCCACAGTTGGTTTGATATGCAGAACCCGCGATGTTTGGTTTTCGTCGGGTTTCAAGTTGAGATATGCATTTTCTGCGACAATCTTGGTGAGACTTCTGTCCGAAGTATGCAGAATCATCGGGATCGCTCTTTTCGAGCTATTTAATGCGAGAAACACGTTTTCTGGCGATTTCACCACACCACAGTTCGTTGGATATGCAGAACCGGAGATATCTTGGTTTTCCTGGGGTTTCAAGCTGAGATATGCACTTTTTACGATAATCTTGGTGAGACTTCTGTCCGAAGTATGCTTAATCATCGAGATCGCTCTATTCGAACTATTTAATGCGACAAAACGTTATCTGGTGTTTTCAGCACTCCACAGTGCGTTTGATATGCAGAACCAGTGATACCTCAGTTTTCGTGGGGTTTCAAGCTGAGATATGCATTTTCTACGATAATCTTGGTGAGACTTCTGTCAGAAGTATGCAGAATAATCTAGATCGTTCTTTTCGAGCTATTTAATTCGAGAAACACGTTATCTGGTTGTTTTCACCACTCCACAGTGCGTTTGATATGCAGAAGCGGCGACATCTTGATTTTCGTGGGGTTTCAAGCTCAGATATGCATTTTCTGCGATAAGCTTGGTGAGACTTCTGTTAGAAGTATGCAGAATCATCTAGATCGCACTTTTCGAGCTATTTAATGCGAGAAACACGATATCTGGTGTTTTCAGCACTCCACAGTGCGTATGATATGCAGAACCGGCGATATCTTGGTTTTCGTGGGGTTTCAAGCTGAGATATGCATTGTCTGCGATAATCTTGGTGAGACTTCTGTACGAAGTATGCAGAGTCATCGAGATCGTACTTTTCGAGCTATTTAATGCGAGAAACACGTTTTCTGGGGTTTTCACCACTCCACAGTTCGTTGGATATGCAGATCAGGAGATATCTTGGTTTTCGTGGAGTTTCTAGCAGAGATATGCATTTTCTGCGATAATCATGGTGAGACTTCTGTTAGAAGTATGCAGAATCATCGAGATCGCACATTTCGATTTATTTAATGCGAGAAACACGTTGTCTGGTGTTTTCACCACTCCACAGTTGGTTTGATATGCAGAACCGGCGATATCTGGGTTTTCGTGGGGTTTCAAGCTGAGATATGCATTTTCTGCGATAATCTTGGTGAGACTTCAGTCAGAAGTATGCAGAATCTTCGAGATCGCTCATTTCGAGCTAGTTAATGCGAGAAACACGTTATCTGGTGTTTTCACCACTCCACAGTTCGTTGTATATGCAGAACAGGAGATATCTTGGTTTTCGTGGGGTTTCTAGCAGAGATATGCATTTTCTGCGATAATCTTGGTGAGACTTCAGTCAGAGGTATGCAGAATCTACGAGATCGCTCATTACGAGCTAGTTAATGCGAGAAACACGTTATCTGGTGTTTTCACCACTCCACAGTTCGTTGTATATGCAGAACAGGAGATATCTTGGTTTGCGTGGGGTTTCTAGCAGAGATATGCATTTTCTGCGATAATCTAGGTGAGTCTTCTGCCAGAAGTATGCAGAATCATCTAGATCGCTCTTTTCGAGCTATTTAATGCGAGAAACACGATATCTGGTGTTTTCAGCACTCCACAGTGCGTATGATATGCAGAACCGGCGATATCTTGGTTTTCGTGGGGTTTCAAGCTGAAATATGCATTTTCTGCGATAATCTTGGTGAGACTTCAGTCAGAAGTATGCAGAATCTTCGAGATCGCTCATTTCGAGCTAGTTAATGCGAGAAACACGTTATCTGGTGTTTTCACCACTCCACAGTTCGTTGTATATGCAGAACAGGAGATATCTTGGTTTTCGTGGGGTTTCTAGCAGAGATATGCATTTTCTGCGATAATCTAGGTGAGTCTTCTGCCAGAAGTATGCAGAATCTTCGAGATCGTTCTTTTCGAGCAACTTAATGCGAGAAACACGATATCTGGTTGTTTTCACCACTCCACAGTGCGTTTGATATGCAGAACGGGCGACATCTTGATTTTCGTGAGGTTTCAAGCTGAGATATGCATTTTCTGCGATAATCTTGGTGAGACATCATGTCAGAAATATGCAGAATCTTCTATATCGCTCTTTTCGAGCTATTTAATGCGAAAAAACAAGTTTTCTGGTGTTTTCAACATTCCACAGTGCGTTTGATATGCAGAACCGATGATATCTTGATTTTCGTGGTGTTTCCAGCTGAGATATGCATTTTCTGCGATAATCTTGGTGAGTCTTCTGTCAGAAGTATGCAGAATCATCGAGATCCCTCTTTTCGAGCTATTTAATGCGAGTAACACGTTAATTGGTGTTTTCACCACTCCACAGTGCGTTTGATATGCGGAACCAGCGACATCTTGGATTTCGTCGGTTTTCAAGCTGAGACATGCATTTTCTGCGATAATCTTGGTGAGTCTTCTGTCAGAAGTATGCAGAATCATCGAGATCCCTCTTTTCGAGCTAGTTAATGCGAGAAACACGTTATCTGGTGTTTTCACCACTCCACAGTGCGTTTAATATGCAGAACCGGCTACATCTTGGCTGTCGTAGGGTATCAAGTTGAGATATGCATTTTCTGCGATAATCATGGTGAGACTTCTGTCAGAAGTATGCAGAATCATCGGGATCGCTCTTTTCGAGCTATTTAATGCGAGAAACACGTTTTCTGGGGTTTTCACCACTCCACATTTCGTTGGATATGCAGAACAGGAGATATCTTGGTTTTCGTGGGGTTTCTAGCAGAGAAATGCATTTTCTGCGATAATCATGGTGAGACTTCTGTTAGAAGTATGCAGAATCATCGAGATCGCACATTTCGATCTATTTAATGCGAGAAACACGTTATCTGGTGTTTTCACCACTCCACAGTGCGTTTGATATGCAGAACCAGCGATATCTTGGTTTTCGTGGGGTTTCAAGCTGAGATATGCATTTTTTACGATAATCATGCTGAGACTTCTGTCCGAAGTATGCAGAAACATCGAGATCGCACTTTTCGAGCTATTTAATGCGAGAAACAGGATATCTGGTGTTTTCAGCACTCCACAGTGCGTTTGATATGCAGAACCGGCGACATCTTGATTTTCGTGAGGTTTCAAGCTGAGATAAGCATTTTCTGCGATAATATGGGTGAGACTTCTGTCCGAAGTATGCAGAATCATCGATATCGCTCTTTTAGAGCTATTTAATCCGAGCAACACGTTATCTGGTGTTTTGACCACTCCACAGTGCGTTTGATATGTCGAACCGCCGATAACTTGGTTTTCGTGGGGTTTCCAGCTGAAGTATGCATTGTCTGCGATAATCTTGGTGAGACTTCTGTCCGAAGTATGCAGAATCATCGATATCGCTCTTTTCGAGCTAGTTAATGCGAGAAACACGTTATCTGGTGTTTTAACCACTCCACAGTGCGTATGATATGCAGAACCGACGATATCCTGGTTTTCGTGGGGTTTCAAGCTCAGATGTGCATTTTCTGCGATAATCTTGGTGAGACTTCTGTCCGAAGTATGCAGAGTCATCGAGATCGTACTTTTCGAGCTATTTAATGCGTGAAACACGTTTTCTTGGGTTTTCACCACTCCACAGTTCGTTGGATATGCAGAACAGGAGATATCTTGGTTTTCGTGGAGTTTCTAGCTGAGATATGCATTTTCTGCGAAAATATTGGTGAGACTTCTGTCCGAAGTATGCAGAGTCATCGAGATCGTACTTTTCGAGCTATTTAATGCGAGAAACACGTTTTCTGGGGTTTTCACCACTCCACAGTTGGTTTGATATGCAGAACCGGCGATGTTTGGTTTTCGTCGGGTTTCAAGTTGAGATATGCATTTTCTACGATAATCTTGGAGAAACATCTGTCCGAAGTATGCAGAATCATCAAGATCGCTCTTTTCGAGCTATTTAATGCGAAAAAACAAGTTTTCTGGTGTTTTCACCACTCCACAGTGCGTTTGATATGCAGAACCGGCGACATCTTGGATTTCGTCGGGGTTCAAGCTGAGATATGCAATTCCTGCGATAATCTTGGTGAGAAATCTGTCCGAAGTATGCTTAATCATCGAGATCGCTCGTTTCCAGCTATTTAATGCGAGAAACACGTTATCTGGTGTTTTCACCACTCCACAGTGCGTGTGTTATGCAGAACCGACGATATCCTGGTTTTCGTGGGGTTTCAAGCTCAGATGTGCATTTTCTGCGATAATCTTGGTGAGAAATCTGTCCGAAGTATGCTTAATCATCGAGATCGCTCGTTTCCAGCTATTTAATGCGAGAAACACGTTATCTGGTGTTTTCACCACTCCACAGTTGGTTTGATATGCAGAACCGGCGATGTTTGGTTTTCGTCGGGTTTCAAGTTGAGATATGCTTTTTCTACGATAATCTTGGTGAAACATCTGTCCGAAGTATGCAGAAACATCAAGAGCGCTCTTTTCGAGCTATTTAATGCGAGAAACACGTTTTCTGGGGTTTTCACCACACCACAGTTCGTTGGATGTGCAGAACCGGAGATATCTTGGTTTTCGTGGGGTTTCTAGCTGAGATATGCATTTTCTGCGATAATCTTGGTGAGACTTCTGTCCGAAGTATGCAGAAACATCGAGAGCGCTCTTTTCGAGCTATTTAATGCGAGAAACACGTTTTCTGGGGTTTTCACCACACCACAGTTCGTTGGATATGCAGAACCGGAGATATCTTGGTTTTCGTGGGGTTTCAAGCTGAAATATGCATTTTCTGCGATAATCTTGGTGAGACTTCTGTCCGATGTATGCAGAATCATCGAGATCGCTCTTTTCGAGCTATTTAATGCGAGAGACACGTTAACTGGTGTTTTCACCACTCCACAGTGCGTATGATGTGCAGAACCGACGATATCCTGGTTTTCGTGGGGTTTCAAGCTCAGATATGCATTTTCTGCGATAATATTGGTGAGACTTCAGACAGAAGTATGCAGAATCATCTAGATCACTCTTTTCGAGCTATTTAATGCGAGAAACACGTTATCCGGTGTTTTCACCACTCCACAGTGGGTTTGATATGCAGAACTGGCGACATCTTGGATTTCGTCGGGTTTCAAGCTGAGATATGCATTTTCTACGATAATCTTGGTGAGACTTCTGTCAGAAGTTTGCAGAATCATCTAGATCGCTCGTTTCGAGATATTTAATGCGAAAAAACAAGTTTTCTGGTGTTTTCACCACTCCACAGTGCGTCTGATATGCAGAACCGGCGATATCTTGGTTTTCGTGGGGTTTCCAGCTGAGACATACATTTTCTGCGATAATCTTGGTGAGTCTTCTGTCAGAAGTATGCAGAATCTTCGAGATCGCTCTATTCGAGCTATTTAATGCGAGAAACACGTTATCTGGTTGTTTTCACCACTCCACAGTGCGTTTGATATGCAGAACCGGCGACATCTTGATTTTCGTGGGGTTTCTAGCTGAGATATGCATTTTCTGCGAAAATATTGGTGTGACTTCTGTCCGAAGTATGCTGAATCATCGAGATCGCTCGTTTCGAGCTATTTAATGCGAGAAACACGTTATCTGGTGTTTTCTCCACTCCACAGTGCGTATGATGTGCAGAACCAACGATATCCTGCTTTTCGTGGGGTTTCAAGCTCAGACATGCATTTTGTGCGATAATATTGGGGAGACTTCAGACAGAAGTATGCAGAATCATCGAGATCACACTTTTCGAGCTATTTAATGCGAGAAACACGTTGTCTGGTGTTTTCACTACTCCACAGTTGGTTTGATATGCAGAACCGGAGATAATTTGGTTTTCGTGGGGTTTCAAGCTGAGATATGCATTTTCTGCGATAATCTTGGTGAGACTTCTGTCCGAAGTATGCAGAATCATCGAGATCGCTCTTTTCGAGCTATTTGATGCGAGAAACACGTTAACTGGTGTTTCCACCACTCCACAGTGCGTTTGATATGCAGAACCGGCGACATCTTGGATTTCGTCGGGGTTCAAGCTGAGATATGCATTTTCTACGATAATCTTGGTGAGACTTCTGTCAGAAGTATGCAGAATCATCGGGATCGCTTTTTTCGAGATATCTAATGCGAGAAACACGTTATCTGGTGTTTTCACCACTCCGCAGTGCGTTTGATATGTAGAACCAGCGATATCTGGGTTTTCGTGGGGTTTCAAGCTGAGATATGCATTTTCTGCGATAATCTTGGTGAGACTTCTGTCCGATGTATGCAGAATCATCGAGATCGATCTTTTCGAGCTATTTAATGCGAGAAACACGTTATCCGGTGTTTTCACCACTCCACAGTGGGTTTGATATGCAGAACTGGCGAAATCTTGGTTTTCGTGGGGTTTCCAGCTGAGACATACATTTTCTGCGATAATCATGGTGAGTCTTCTGTCAGAAGTATGCAGAATCTTCGAGATCGCTCTATTCGAGCTATTTAATGCGAGAAACACGTTATCTGGTTGTTTTCACCACTCCACAGTGCGTTTGATATGCAGAACCGGCGACATCTTGATTTTCGTGGGGTTTCTAGCTGAGATATGCATTTTCTGCGAAAATATTGGTGAGACTTCTGTCCGAAGTATGCAGAGTCATCGAGATCGTACTTTTCGAGCTATTTAATGCGAGAAACACGTTTTCTGGGGGTTTCACCACTCCACAGTTGGTTTGATATGCAGAACCGGCGAAGTTTGGTTTTCGTCGGGTTTCAAGTTGAGATATGCATTTTCTACGATAATCTTGGAGAAACACCTGTCCGAAGTATGCAGAATCATCAAGATCGCTCTTTTCGAGCTATTTAATGCGAAAAAACAAGTTTTCTGGTGTTTTCACCACTCCACAGTGCGTTTGATATGCAGAACCGGCGACATCTTGGATTTCGTCGGGGTTCAAGCTAAGATATGCAATTCCTGCGATAATCTTGGTGAGAAATCTGTCCGAAGTATGCTTAATCATCGAGATCGCTCGTTTCCAGCTATTTAATGCGAGAAACACGTTATCTGGTGTTTTCACCACTCCACAGTGCGTGTGATATGCAGAACCGACGATATCCTGGTTTTCGTGGGGTTTCAAGCTCAGATGTGCATTTTCTGCGATAATCTTGGTGAGAAATCTGTCCGAAGTATGCTTAATCATCGAGATCGCTCGTTTCCAGCTATTTAATGCGAGAAACACGTTATCTGGTGTTTTCACCACTCCACAGTTGGTTTGATATGCAGAACCGGCGATGTTTGGTTTTCGTCGGGTTTCAAGTTGAGATATGCTTTTTCTACGATAATCTTGGTGAAACATCTGTCCGAAGTATGCAGAAACATCAAGAGCGCTCTTTTCGAGCTATTTAATGCGAGAAACACGTTTTCTGGGGTTTTCACCACACCACAGTTCGTTGGATGTGCAGAACCGGAGATATCTTGGTTTTCGTATGGTTTCTAGCAGAGATATGCATTTTCTGCGATAATTATGGTGAGACTTCGGTTAGAAGTATGCAGAATCATCGAGATCGCACTTTTCGATCTATTTAATGCGAGAAACACGTTGTCTGGTGTTTTCACCACTCCACAGTTGGTTTGATATGCAGAACCGGCGATATCTGGGTTTTCGTGGGGTTTCAAGCTGAGATATGCATTTTCAGCGATAATCTTGGTGAGAGTTCTGTCCGAAGTATGCAGAATCATCGAGATCGCTCTATTCGAGCTATTTAACGCGACAAAACGTTATCTGGTGTTTTCAGCACTCCACAGTGCGTTTGATATGCAGAACCAGCGATATCTTGGTTTTCGTGGGGTTTCAAGCTGAGATATGCATTTTCTCCGATAAACATGGAGAGACTTCTGTCCGAATTAGGCTGAATCATCGAGATCGCTCTTTTCGAGCTAGCTAATGCGAGAAAAACCTTGTCAGGGGTTTTCACCACTCCACAGTGCGTTTGATATGCAGAACCAGCGATAGCTTGGCTTTCGTTGGGTTTCAAGCTGAGATATGCATTTTTTACGATAATCTTGGTGAGACTTCTGTCCGAAGGATGCAGAATCATCGAGATCGCTCTTTTCGAGCTATTTGATGCGAGAAACACGTTAACTGGTGTTTCCACCACTCCACAGTGCGTTTGATATGCAGAACCGGCGACATCTTGGATTTCGTCGGGTTTCAAGCTGAGATATGCATTTTCTACGATAATCTTGGTGAGACTTCTGTCAGAAGTTTGCAGAATCATCTAGATCGCTCGTTTCGAGATATTTAATGCGAAAAAACAAGTTTTCTGGTGTTTTCACCACTCCACAGTGCGTCTGATATGCAGAACCGGCGATATCTTGGTTTTCGTGGGGTTTCCAGCTGAGACATACATTTTCTGCGATAATCTTGGTGAGTCTTCTGTCAGAAGTATGCAGAATCTTCGAGATCGCTCTATTCGAGCTATTTAATGCGAGAAACACGTTATCTGGTTGTTTTCACCACTCCACAGTGCGTTTGATATGCAGAACCGGCGACATCTTGATTTTCGTGGGGTTTCTAGCTGAGATATGCATTTTCTGCGAAAATATTGGTGAGACTTCTGTCCGAAGTATGCTGAATCATCGAGATCGCTCGTTTCGAGCTATTTAATGCGAGAAACACGTTATCTGGTGTTTTCTCCACTCCACAGTGCGTATGATGTGCAGAACCAACGATATCCTGCTTTTCGTGGGGTTTCAAGCTCAGACATGCATTTTGTGCGATAATATTGGGGAGACTTCAGACAGAAGTATGCAGAATCATCGAGATCACACTTTTCGAGCTATTTAATGCGAGAAACACGTTGTCTGGTGTTTTCACTACTCCACAGTTGGTTTGATATGCAGAACCGGAGATAATTTGGTTTTCGTGGGGTTTCAAGCTGAGATATGCATTTTCTGCGATAATCTTGGTGAGACTTCTGTCCGTAGTATGCAGAATCATCGCGATCGCTCTTATCGAGCTATTTAATGCGAGAAACACGTTATCTGGTGTTTTCAGCACTCCACAGTGCGTTTGATATGCAGAACCGGCGACATCTTGATGTTCGTGAGGTTTCAAGCTGAGATATGCATTTTCTGCGATAATATTGGTGAGACTTCTGTCCGAAGTATGCTGAATCATCGAGATCGCTCGTTTCGAGCTATTTAATGCGAGAAACACGTTATCTGGTGTTTTCTCCACTCCACAGTGCGTATGATGTGCAGAACCAACGATATCCTGCTTTTCGTGGGGTTTCAAGCTCAGATATGCATTTTCTGCGATAATATTGGTGAGACTTCTGTCCGAAGTATGCAGAATCATCGATATCGCTCTTTTAGAGCTATTTAATGCGAGCAACACGTTATGTGGTGTATTCACCACTCCACAGTACGTTAGACATGCAGAACCGGAGGTATCTTCGTTTCGGTCGGGTTTCAAGCTGAGGTATGCATTTTCTGCAATAATCTTGTTGAGACTTCTGTCCGAAGTATGCAGAAAAATCGAGAGCGCTCTTTTCGAGTTATTTAATGCGAGAAACACGTTTTCTGGGGTTTTCACCACACCTCTGTTCGTTGGATATGCAGAACCGGAGATATCTTGGTTTTCCTGGGGTTTCAAGCTGAGATATGCATTTTCTGCGACAATCTTGGTGAGACTTCTGTCCGAAGTATGCAGAATCATCGGGATCGCTCTTATCGAGCTATTGAATGCGAGAAACACGTTTTCTGGCGATTTCACCACACCACTGTTCGTTGGATATGCAGAACCGGAGATATCTTGGTTTTCGTGGGGTGTCAAGCTGAAATATGCATTTTCTGCGATAATCTTGGTGAGACTTCTGTCCAATGTATGCAGAATCATCGAGATCGATCTTTTCGAGCTATTTAATGCGAGAAACACGTTATCCTGTGTTTTCACCACTCCACAGTGGGTTTGATATGCAGAAGCGGCGACATCTTGATTTTCGTGGGGTTTCTAGCTGAGATATGCATTTTCTACGATAAGCTTGGTGAGACATCAGTCCGAAGTATGCAGAAACATCGAGATCGCACTTTTCGAGCTATTTAATGCGAGAAACACGTTTTCTGGGGTTTTCACCACTCCACAGTTGGTTTGATATGCAGAACCGGCGATGTTTGGTTTTCGTCGGGTTTCAAGTTTAGATATGCATTTTCTACGATAATCTTGGAGAAACATCTGTCCGAAGTATTCAGAATCATCAAGATCGCTCTTTTCGAGCTATTTAATGCGAAAAAACAAGTTTTCTGGTGTTTTCACCACTCCACAGTGCGTTTGATATGCAGAACCGGCGACATCTTGGATTTCGTCGGGGTTCAAGCTGAGATATGCAATTCCTGCGATAATCTTGGTGAGAAATCTGTCCGAAGTATGCTTAATCATCGAGATCGCTCGTTTCCAGCTATTTAATGCGAGAAACACGTTATCTGGTGTTTTCACCACTCCACAGTGCGTGTGATATGCAGAACCGACGATATCCTGGTTTTCGTGGGGTTTCAAGCTCAGATGTGCATTTTCTGCGATAATCTTTGTGAGAAATCTGTCCGAAGTATGCTTAATCATCGAGATCGCTCGTTTCCAGCTATTTAATGCGAGAAACACGCTTTCTGGTGTTTTCACCACTCCACAGTTGGTTTGATATGCAGAACCGGCGATGTTTGGTTTTCGTCGGGTTTCAAGCTGAGGTATGCATTTTCTGCGATAATATTGGTGAGACTTCAGTCAGAAGTACGCAGAATCATCTAGATCGCTCGTTTCGAGCTATTTAATGCGAGAAACCCGTTATCTGGTTGTTTTCACCACTCCATAGTGCGTTTGATATGCAGAACCGGCGACATCTTGATTTTCGTGAGGTTTCTAGATGAGATATCCATTTTCTGCGATAATATTGGTGAGACTTCAGTCAGAAGTATGCAGAATCATCTAGATCGCTCGTTTGGAGCTATTTAATGCGAGAAACACGTTATCTGGTGTTTTCACCACTCCACAGTGCGTTTAATATGCAGAACCGGCGACATCTTGATTTTCGTGGTGTTTCCAGCTGGGATATGCATTTTCTGCGATAATCTTGGTGAGACATCAGTCCGAAGTATGCAGAAACATCGAGATCGCGCTTTTCGAGCTATTTAATGCGAGAAACACGGTATCTGGTGTTTTCACCACACCACAGTTCGTTGGATATGCAGAACAGTAGATATCTTGGTTTTCGTGGGGTTTCAAGCAGAGATATGCATTTTCTGCGATACTCTTGTTGAGACTTCTGTCCGAAGTATGCAGAATCATGCAGATCGCTCGTTTCGAGCTATTTAATGCGAGAAACACGTTATCTGGTGTTTTCACCACTCCACAGTGCGTTGGATATGCAGAACCTCAGATATTTTGGTTTTCCTCGGGTTACAAGCTGAGATATGCATTTTCTACGATAAGCTTGGTGAAACATCTGTCCGAAGTATGCAGAAACGTCGAGAGCGCTCTTTTCGAGCGATTTAATGCGAGAATCACGTTTTCTGGTGTTTTCACCACTCCACAGTGCGTTTGATATGCAGAACTGGCGATATCTTGGTTTTCGTGGGGTTTCAGGCTGAGATATGCATTTTCTGCGATAATCTTGGTGAGACTTCTGTGCTAAGTATGCTGAATCATCGAGATCGCTCTATTCGAGCTAGTTAGTCCGAGAAACACGTTATCTGGTGTTTTCACCACTCCACAGTGCGTTTGATATGCAGAACAGTAGATATCTGGGTTTTCGTGGGGTTTCAAGCTGAGATATGCATTTTCTGCGATAAACTTGGTGAGACTTCTGTTAGAAGTATGCAGAATCATCGAGATCGCACTTGTCGAGCTATTTAATGCGAGAAACACGTTATCTGCTGTTTTCACCACTCCACAGTTGGTTTGATATGCAGAACCGGAGATATTTTGGTTTTCGCCGGGTTTCAAGCTGAGATATGCATTTTCTACGATAAGCTTGGTGAGACATCAGTCCGAAGTATGCAGAAACATCGAGATCGCGCTTTTCGAGCTATTTAATGCGAGAAACACGGTATCTGGTGTTTTCACCACACCACAGTTCGTTGGATATGCAGAACAGTAGATATCTTGGTTTTCGTGGGGTTTCAAGCAGAGATATGCATTTTCTGCGATAATCTTGTTGAGACTTCTGTCCGAAGTATGCAGAATCATGCAGATCGCTCGTTTCGAGCTATTTAATGCGAGAAACACGTTATCTGGTGTTTTCACCACTCCACAGTGCGTTGGATATGCAGAACCTCAGATATTTTGGTTTTCGTCGGGTTTCAAGCTGAGATATGCATTTTCTACGATAAGCTTGGTGAAACATCTGTCCGAAGTATGCAGAAACGTCGAGAGCGCTCTTTTCGAGCTATTTAATGCGAGAAACACGGTATCTGGTGTTTTCACCACACCACAGTTCGTTGGATATGCAGAACAGTAGATATCTGGGTTTTCGTGGGGTTTCAAGCAGAGATATGCATTTTCTGCGATAATCTTGGTGAGACTTCTGTCCGAAGTATGCTGAATCATCGAGATCGCTCTTTTCGAGCTAGTTAGTGCGAGAAACACGTTATCTGGTGTTTTCACCACTCCACAGTGCGTTTGATATGCAGAACCAGCGATATCTTGGCTTTCGTGGGGTTTCAAGCTGAGATATGCATTTTTTACGATAATCTTGGTGAGACTTCTGTCCGAAGTATGCTGAATCATCGATATCGCTCTTTTCGAGCTAGTTAGAGCGAGAAACACGTTATCTGGTGTTTCCACCACTCCACAGTGCGTTTGATATGCAGAACAGTAGATATCTTGGTTTTCGTGGGGTTTCAAGCTGAAATATGCATTTTCTGCGATAATTTTGGTGAGACTTCTGTCCGAAGTATGCAGATTCATCGAGATCGCTCGTCTCGAGCTATTTAATGCGAGAAACACGTTATCTGGTGTTTTCACCACTCCACAGTGCGTTTGATATGCAGAACTAGCGATATCTTGGTTTTCGTGGGGTTTCAAGCTGAGATATGCATTTTCTGCGATAATCTGGGTGAGTCTTCTGTCCGAAGTATGCTGAATCATCGAGACCGCTCTTTTCGAGCTAGTTAGTGCGAGAAACACGTTATCTGGTGTTTTCACCACTCCACAGTGCGTTTGATATGCAGAACAGTAAATATCTTGGTTTTCGTGGGGTTTCAAGCTGAGATATGCATTTTCTGCGATAATCTTGTTGAGACTTCTGTCCGAAGTATGCAGAATCATCGAGATCGCTCGTTTCGAGCTACTTAATGCGCGAAACACGTTTTCTGGTGTTTTCGCCACTCCACAGTGCGTTTGATATGCAGAACCAGCGATATCTTGGCTTTCGTGGGGTTTCAAGCTGAGATATGCATTTTTTACGATAATCTTGGTGAGACTTCTGTCCGAAGTATGCTGAATCATCGATATCGCTCTTTTCGAGCTAGTTAGTGCGAGAAACACGTTATCTGGTGTTTCCACCACTCCACAGTGCGTTTGATATGCAGAACAGTAGATATCTTGGTTTTCGTGGGGTTTCAAGCTGAAATATGCATTTTCTGCGATAATCTTGTTGAGACAGCTGTCCGAAGTATGCAGAATCATCGAGATCGCACTTTTCGAGCTATTTAATGCGAGAAACACGTTATCTGGGGTTTTCACCACTCCACAGTGCGTATGGTATGCAGAACCGGCGATATCTTGGTTTTCGTGGGGTTTCAAGCTGAGATATGCATTTTTTACGATAATTTTGGTGAGATGTCTGTCCGAAGTGTGCAGAATCATCGAGATCGCTCGTCTCGAGCTATTTAATGCGAGAAACACGTTATCTGGTGTTTTCACCACTCCACAGTGCGTTTGATATGCAGAACAAGCGATATCTTGGTTTTCGTGGGGTTTCAAGCTGAGATACGCATTTTCTGCGATAATCTGGGTGAGTCTTCTGCCCGAAGTATGCTGAATCATCGAGACCGCTCTTTTCGAGATAGTTAGTGCCAGAAACACGTTATCTGGTGTTTTCACCACTCCACAGTGCGTTTGATATGCAGAACAGTAGATATCTTGGTTTTCGTGGGGTTTCAAGCTGAGATATGCATTTTCTGCGATAAACTTGGTGAGACTTCTGTTAGAAGTATGCAGAATCATCGAGATCGCACTTGTCGAGCTATTTAATGCGAGAAACACGTTATCTGCTGTTTTCACCACTCCACAGTTGGTTTGATATGCAGAACCGGAGATATTTTGGTTTTCGCCGGGTTTCAAGCTGAGATATGCATTTTCTACGATAAGCTTGGTGAGACATCAGTCCGAAGTATGCAGAAACATCGAGATCGCGCTTTTCGAGCTATTTAATGCGAGAAACACGGTATCTGGTGTTTTCACCACACCACAGTTCGTTGGATATGCAGAACAGTAGATATCTTGGTTTTCGTGGGGTTTCAAGCAGAGATATGCATTTTCTGCGATAATCTTGGTGAGACTTCTGTTAGAAGTATGCAGAAACATCGAGAGCGCTCTTTTCGAGCTATTTAATGCGAGAAACTCGTTTTCTAGGGTTTTCACCACTAAACAGTTCGTTGGATATGCAGAGCCGGAGATATCTTGGTTTTCGTGGGGTTTCAAGCTGAGATATGCATTTCCTGCGATAATCTTGGTGAGACTTCTGTCCGAAGTATGCAGAATCATCGAGATCGCACTTTTCGAGCTATTTAATGCGAGAAACACGATAGCTGGTGTTTTCACCACTCCACAGTGCGTATGATATGCAGAACCGGCGATATCTTGGTTTTCGTGGGGTTTCAAGCTGAGATATGCATTTTTTACGATAATTTTGGTGAGACTTCTGTCCGAAGTATGCAGAATCATCAAGATCGCTCGTCTCGAGCTATTTAATGCGAGAAACACGTTATCTGGTGTTTTCACCAATCCACAGTGCGTTTGATATGCAGAACCAGCGATATCTTGGTTTTCGTGGGGTTTCAAGCTGAGATATGCATTTTCTGCGATTATCTTGGTGAGTCTTCTGTCCGAAGTATGCTGAATCATCGAGACCGCTATTTTCGAGCTAGTTAGTGCGAGAAACACGTTATCTGGTGTTTTCACCACTCCACAGTGCGTTTGATATGCAGAACAGTAGATATGTTGGTTTTCGTGGGGTTTCAAGCTGAGATATGCATTTTCTGCGATAATCTTGTTGAGACTTCTGTCCGAAGTATGCAGAATCATCGAGATCGCTCGTTTCTAGCTATTTAATTCGAGAAACACTTTATCTGGTGTTTTCACCACTCCACAGTGCGTTGGATATGCAGAACCGGAGATATTTTGGTTTTCGTCGGGTTTCAAGCTGAGATATGCATTTTCTACGATAAGCTTGGTGAGACTTCTGTCCGAAGTATGCTGAAACATCGAGATCGCTCTTTTCGAGCTAGTTAATGCGAGAAAAACCTGATCCGGTGTTTTCACCACTCCACAGTGCGTTTGGTATGCAGAACCAGCGATATCTTGGCTTTCGTGGGGTTTCAAGCTGAGATATGCATTTTGTACGATAATCTTGGTGAGACTTCTGTCCGAAGTATGAAGAATCATCGAGATGGCTCTATTCGAGCTATTTAATGCGAGAAACACGTTTTCTGGGGTGTTCACAACTCCACAGTGCGTTTGATATGCTGAACACAGCGATATCTTGGTTTTCGTGTGGTTTCAAGCTGAGATATGCATTTTTTACGATAATTTTGGAGAGACTTCTGTCCGAAGTATGCAGAATCATCGAGATCGCTCGTTTCGAGCTATTCAATGCGAGAATCACGTTATCTGGTGTTTTCACCACTCCAAAGTGCGTTTGAAATGCAGAACCGGCGATATCTTGGTTTTCGTGGGGTTTCAAGCTGAGATATGCATTTTCTGCGATAATCTTGGTGAGACTTCTGTCCGAAGTATGCTGAATCATCGAGATCGTCCTTTTCGAGCTAGTTAGTGCGAGATACACGTTATCTGATGTTTTCACCACTCCACAGTGCGTTTGATATGCAGAACAGTAGATATCTTGGTTTTCGTGGGGTTTCAAGCTGAGATATGCATTTTCTGCGATAATCTTGTTGAGAATTCTGTCCGAAGTATGCAAAATCATCGAGATCGCTCGTTTCGAGCTATTTAATGCGAGAAACACGTTATCTGGTGTTTTCACCACTCCACAGTGCGTTTGACATGCAGAACCAGCGATATCTTGGTTTTCGTGGGGTTTCAAGCTGAGATATGCATTTTCTGCGATAATATTGGTGAGACTTCAGTCAGAAGTATGCAGAATCATCTAGATCGCTCTTTTCGAGCTACTTAATGCACGAAACACGTTTTCTGGTGGTTTCACCACTCTACAGTACGTTTGACATGCAGAACCGGAGATATCTTGGCTTCGGTCGGGTTTCAAGCTGAGATATGCATTTTCTACGATAATCCTGGTGAGACTTCTGTCAGAATTATGCAGAATCTTCGAGAACACTCATTTCGAGCTACTTAATGCGCGAAACACGTTTTCTGGTGTTTTGACCACTCCACGGTACGTTTGATGTGCAGAACCGGAGATATATCGGTTTTCGTAGGGTGTCAAGCTGAGATATGCATTTTCTACGATAATATTGGTGAGACTTCAGTCAGATGTACGCAGAATCATCTAGATCGCTCTTTTCGAGCTACTTAATGTACGAAACACGTTTTCTGGTGTTTTCACCACTCCACAGTACGTTTGACATGCAGAACCGGAGATATATCGGTTTTCGTCGGGTTTCAAGCTGAGATATGCATTTTCTACGATAATCCTGGTGAGACTTCTGTCAGAAGTATGCAGAATCTTCGAGAACGCTCTTTTCGAGCTACTTAATGCGCGAAACACGTTTTCTGGGGTTTTGGCCACTCCACGGTACGTTTAGTGTGCAGAACCGGAGATAACTCGGTTTTCGTCGGGTTTCAAGCTGAGATATGCATTTTCTGCGATAATCTTGGTGAGACTTCTGTCCGAAGTATGCTGAATCATCGAGATCGCTCTTTTCGAGCTAGTTAGTGCGAGAAACACGTTATCTGGTGTTTTCACCACTCCACAGTGCGTTTGATATGCAGAACAGTAGATATCTTGGTTTTCGTGGGGTTTCAAGCTGAGATATGCATTTTCTGCGATAATCTTGTTGAGACTTCTGTCCGAAATATGCAGAATCATCGAGATCGCTCGTTTCGAGCTATTTAATGCGAGAAACACGTTATCTGGTGTTTTCACCACTCCACAGTGCGTTGGATATGCAGAACCGGAGATATTTTGGTTTTCGTCGGGTTTCAAGCTGAGATATGCATTTACTACGATAAGCTTGGTGAGACTTCTGTCCGAAGTATGCCTAAACATCGAGATCGCTCTTTTCGAGCTAGTTAATGCGAGAAAAACCTTATCCGGTGTTTTCACCACTCCACAGTGCGTTTGATATGCAGAACCAGCGATATCTTGGCTTTCGTGGGGTTTCAAGCTGAGATATGCATTTTTTACGATAATCTTGGTGAGACTTCTGTCCGAAGTATGAAGAATCATCGAGATCGCTCTATTCGAGCTATTTAATGCGAGAAACACGTTTTCTGGGGTGTTCACCACTCCACAGTGCGTTTGATATGCAGAACCGGCGATATCTTGGGTTTCGTGGGGTTTCAAGCTGAGATATGCATTTTCTGCGATAATCTTGGTGAGACTTCTGTCCGAAGTATGCTGAATCATCGAGATCTTCCTTTTCGAGCTAGTTAGTGCGAGAAACACGTTATCTGGTGTTTTCACCACTCCACAGTGCGTTTGATATGCAGAACAGTAGATATCTTGGTTTTCGTGGGGTTTCAAGCTGAGATATGCATTTTCTGCGATAATCTTGTTGAGACTTCTGTCCGAAGTATGCAGAATCATCGAGATCGCTCGTTTCGAGCTATTTAATGCGAGAAACACGTTATCTGGTGTTTTCACCACTCCACAGTGCGTTTGACATGCAGAACCAGCGATATCTTGGTTTTCGTGGGGTTTCAAGCTGAGATATGCATTTTCTGCGATAATATTGGTGAGACTTCAGTCAGAAGTATGCAGAATCATCTAGATCGCTCTTTTCGAGCTACTTAATCTACGAAACACGTTTTCTGGTGTTTTCACCACTCCACAGTACGTTTGACATGCAGAACCGGAGATATCTTGGTTTCGGTCGGGTTTCAAGCTGAGATATGCATTTTCTACGATAATCCTGGTGAGACTTCTGTCAGAATTATGCAGAATCTTCGAGATCGCTCTGTTCGAGCTACTTAATGCGCGAAACACGTTTTCTGGTGTTTTCACCACTCCACGGTACGTTTGATGTGCAGAACCGGAGATATATCGGTTTTCGTCGGGGTTTCAAGCTGAGATATGCATTTTCTACGATAATCCTGGTGAGACTTCTGTCAGAAGTATGCAGAATCTTCGAGAACGCTCTTTTCGAGCTACTTAATGCGCGAAACACGTTTTCTGGGGTTTTGGCCACTCCACGGTACGTTTAATGTGCAGAACCGGAGATAACTCGGTTTTCGTCGGGTTGCAAGCTGAGATATGCATTTTCTGCGATAATCTTGGTGAGACTTCTGTCCGAAGTATGCTGAATCATCGAGATCGCTCTTTTCGAGCTAGTTAGTGCGAGAAACACGTTATCTGGTGTTTTCACCACTCCACAGTGCGTTTGATATGCAGAACAGTAGATATCTTGGTTTTCGTGGGGTTTCAAGCTGAGATATGCATTTTCTGCGATAATCTTGTTGAGACTTCTGTCCGAAGTATGCAGAATCATCGAGATCGCTCGTTTCTAGCTATTTAATTCGAGAAACACGTTATCTGGTGTTTTCACCACTCCACAGTGCGTTGGATATGCAGAACCGGAGATATTTTGGTTTTCGTCGGGTTTCAAGCTGAGATATGCATTTTGTACGATAAGCTTGGTGAAACATCTGTCCGAAGTATGCAGAAACATCGAGAGCGCTCATTTCGAGCTATTTAATGCGAGAAACACGTTTTCTGGGGTTGTCACCACACCACAGTTCGTTGGATATGCAGAACAGTAGATATCTTGGTTTTCGTGGGGTTTCAAGCAGAGATATGCATTTTCTGCGATAATCTTGGTGAGACTTCTGTTACAAGTATGCAGAAACATCGAGAGCGCTCTTTTCGAGCTATTTAATGCGAGAAACTCGTTTTCTGGGGTTTTCACCACTCCACAGTGCGTTGGATATGCAGAACCGGAGATATTTTGGTTTTCGTCGGGTTTCAAGCTGTGATATGCATTTTCTACGATAAGCTTGGTGAGACTTCTGTCCGAAGTATGCTGAAACATCGAGATCGCTCTTTTCGAGCTAGTTAATGCGAGAAAAACCTGATCCGGTGTTTTCACCACTCCACAGTGCGTTTGGTATGCAGAACCAGCGATATCTTGGCTTTCGTGGGGTTTCAAGCTGAGATATGCATTTTGTACGATAATCTTGGTGAGACTTCTGTCCGAAGTATGAAGAATCATCGAGATGGCTCTATTCGAGCTATTTAATGCGAGAAACACGTTTTCTGGGGTGTTCACCACTCCACAGTGCGTTTGATATGCTGAACACAGCGATATCTTGGTTTTCGTGTGGTTTCAAGCTGAGATATGCATTTTTTACGATAATTTTGGAGAGACTTCTGTCCGAAGTATGCAGAATCATCGAGATCGCTCGTTTCGAGCTATTCAATGCGAGAATCACGTTATCTGGTGTTTTCACCACTCCACAGTGCGTTTGAAATGCAGAACCGGCGATATCTTGGTTTTCGTGGGGTTTCAAGCTGAGATATGCATTTTCTGCGATAATCTTGGTGAGACTTCTGTCCGAAGTATGCTGAATCATCGAGATCGCTCTTTTCGAGCTAGTTAGTGCGAGAAACACGTTATCTGGTGTTTTCACCACTCCACAGTGCGTTTGATATGCAGAACAGTAGATATCTTGGTTTTCGTGGGGTTTCAAGCTGAGATATGCATTTTCTGCGATAATCTTGTTGAGACTTCTGTCCGAAATATGCAGAATCATCGAGATCGCTCGTTTCGAGCTATTTATTGCGAGAAACACGTTATCTGGTGTTTTCACCACTCCACAGTGCGTTGGATATGCAGAACCGGAGATATTTTGGTTTTCGACGGGTTTCAAGCTGAGATATGCATTTACTACGATAAGCTTGGTGAGACTTCTGTCCGAAGTATGCCTAAACATCGAGATCGCTCTTTTCGAGCTAGTTAATGCGAGAAAAACCTTATCCGGTGTTTTCACCACTCCACAGTGCGTTTGATATGCAGAACCAGCGATATCTTGGCTTTCGTGGGGTTTCAAGCTGAGATATGCATTTTTTACGATAATCTTGGTGAGACTTCTGTCCGAAGTATGAAGAATCATCGAGATCGCTCTATTCGAGCTATTTAATGCGAGAAACACGTTTTCTGGGGTGTTCACCACTCCACAGTGCGTTTGATATGCAGAACCGGCGATATCTTGGTTTTCGTGGGGTTTCAAGCTGAGATATGCATTTTCTGCGATAATCTTGGTGAGACTTCTGTCCGAAGTATGCTGAATCATCGAGATCTTCCTTTTCGAGCTAGTTAGTGCGAGAAACACGTTATCTGGTGTTTTCACCACTCCACAGTGCGTTTGATATGCAGAACAGTAGATATCTTGGTTTTCGTGGGGTTTCAAGCTGAGATATGCATTTTCTGCGATAATCTTGTTGAGACTTCTGTCCGAAGTATGCAGAATCATCGAGATCGCTCGTTTCGAGCTATTTAATGCGAGAAACACGTTATCTGGTGTTTTCACCACTCCACAGTGCGTTTGACATGCAGAACCAGCGATATCTTGGTTTTCGTGGGGTTTCAAGCTGAGATATGCATTTTCTGCGATAATATTGGTGAGACTTCAGTCAGAAGTATGCAGAATCATCTAGATCGCTCTTTTCGAGCTACTTAATCTACGAAACACGTTTTCTGGTGTTTTCACCACTCCACAGTACGTTTGACATGCAGAACCGGAGATATCTTGGTTTCGGTCGGGTTTCAAGCTGAGATATGCATTATCTACGATAATCCTGGTGAGACTTCTGTCAGAATTATGCAGAATCTTCGAGATCGCTCTGTTCGAGCTACTTAATGCGCGAAACACGTTTTCTGGTGTTTTCACCACTCCACGGTACGTTTGATGTGCAGAACCGGAGATATATCGGTTTTCGTCGGGTTTCAAGCTGAGATATGCATTTTCTACGATAATCCGGGTGAGACTTCTGTCAGAAGTATGCAGAATCTTCGAGAACGCTCTTTTCGAGCTACTTAATGCGCGAAACACGTTTTCTGGGGTTTTGGCCACTCCACGGTACGTTTAATGTGCAGAACCGGAGATAACTCGGTTTTCGTCGGGTTTCAAGCTGAGATATGCATTTTCTGCGATAATCTTGGTGAGACTTCTGTCCGAAGTATGCTGAATCATCGAGATCGCTCTTTTCGAGCTAGTTAGTGCGAGAAACACGTTATCTGGTGTTTTCACCACTCCACAGTGCGTTTGATATGCAGAACAGTAGATATCTTGGTTTTCGTGGGGTTTCAAGCTGAGATATGCATTTTCTGCGATAATCTTGTTGAGACTTCTGTCCGAAGTATGCAGAATCATCGAGATCGCTCGTTTCGAGCTATTTAATGCGAGAAACTGATTTATCTGGTGTTTTCACCACTCCACAGTGCGTTGGATATGCAGAACCGGAGATATTTTGGTTTTCGTCGGGTTTCAAGCTGAGATATGCATTTACTACGATAAGCTTGGTGAGACTTCTGTCCGAAGTATGCCTAAACATCGAGATCGCTCTTTTCGAGCTAGTTAATGCGAGAAAAACCTTATCCGGTGTTTTCACCACTCCACAGTGCGTTTGATATGCAGAACCAGCGATATCTTGGCTTTCGTGGGGTTTCAAGCTGAGATATGCATTTTTTACGATAATCTTGGTGAGACTTCTGTCCGAAGTATGAAGAATCATCGAGATCGCTCTATTCGAGCTATTTAATGCGAGAAACACGTTTTCTGGGGTGTTCACCACTCCACAGTGCGTTTGATATGCAGAACCGGCGATATCTTGGTTTTCGTGGGGTTTCAAGCTGAGATATGCATTTTCTGCGATAATCTTGGTGAGACTTCTGTCCGAAGTATGCTGAATCATCGAGTTCTTCCTTTTCGAGCTAGTTAGTGCGAGAAACACGTTATCTGGTGTTTTCACCACTCCACAGTGCGTTTGATATGCAGAACAGTAGATATCTTGGCTTTCGTGGG
Source organism: Anthophora plumipes (assembly GCA_951804975.1). NCBI lineage: Eukaryota > Metazoa > Arthropoda > Insecta > Hymenoptera > Apidae > Anthophora > Anthophora plumipes. Next base: position 2,456,319 of record CATORF010000980.1, read on the forward strand.
GTTTCAAGCTGAGATATGCATTTTCTGCGATAATCTTGTTGAGACTTCTGTCCGAAGTATGCAGAATCATCGAGATCGCTCGTTTCGAGCTATTTAATGCGAGAAACACGTTATCTGGTGTTTTCACCACTCCACAGTGCGTTTGACATGCAGAACCAGCGATATCTTGGTTTTCGTGGGGTTTCAAGCTGAGATATGCATTTTCTGCGATAATATTGGTGAGACTTCAGTCAGAAGTATGCAGAATCATCTAGATCGCTCTTTTCGAGCTACTTAATGTACGAAACACGTTTTCTGGTGTTTTCACCACTCCACAGTACGTTTGACATGCAGAACCGGAGATATCTTGGTTTCGGTCGGGTTTCAAGCTGAGATATGCATTTTCTACGATAATCCTGGTGAGACTTCTGTCAGAATTATGCCGAATCTTCGAGAACGCTCTGTTCGAGCTACTTAACGCGCGAAACACGTTTTCTGGTGTTTTCACCACTCCACGGTACGTTTGATGTGCAGAACCGGAGATATATCGGTTTTCGTCGGGTTTCAAGCTGAGATATGCATTTTCTACGATAATTCTGGTGAGACTTCTGTCAGAAGTATGCAGAATCTTCGAGAACGCTCGTTTCGAGCTATTTAATGCGAGAAACACGTTATCTGGTGTTTTCACTACTCCACAGTGCGTTTGATATGCAGAACCGGCGATATCTTGGTTTCCGTGCGGTTTCAAGCTGAGATATGCATTTTCTGCGATAATCTTGGTGAGACTTCTGTCCGAAGTATGCTGAATCATCGAGATCGCTCTTTTCGAGCTAGTTAGTGCGAGAAACACGTTATCTGGTGTTTTCACCACTCCACACTGCGTTTGATATGCAGAACAGTAGATATCTTGGTTTTCGTGGGGTTTCAAGCAGAGATATGCATTTTCTGCTATAATCTTGGTGAGACTTCTGTTAGAAGTATGCAGAATCATCGAGATCGCACTTTTCGAGCTATTTAATGCGAGAAACACGTTATCTGGTGTCTTCACCACTCCACAGTGCGTTTGATATGCAGAACAGTAGATATCTTGGTTTTCGTAGGGTTTCAAGCTGAGATATGCATTTTCTGCGATAATCTTGTTGAGACTTCTGTCCGAAGTATGCAGAATCATCGAGATCGCTCGTTTCGAGCTACTGAATGCGAGAAACACGTTATCTGGTGTTTTCACCACGCCACAGTAGGTTTGATATGCAGAACCGGCGATATTTTGGTTTTCGTCGGGTTTCAAGCTGAGATATGCATTTTCTACGATAATCTTGGTGAAACATCTGTCCGAAGTATGCAGAAACATCGAGAGCGCTCTTTTCGAGCTATTTAATGCGAGAAACTCGTTTTCTGGGGTTTTTACCACTCCACAGTTCGTTGGATATGCAGAACCGGAGATATCTTGGTTTTCGTGGGGTTTCAAGCTTGGATATGCATTTCCTGAGATAATCTTGGTGAGACTTCCGTCCGAAGTATGCTGAATCATCTAGAACGCTCTTTTCGAGCTATTTAATTCGAGAAACACGTTATCTGGTGTTTTCACCACTCCACAGTGCGTTTGACATGCAGAACCGGAGATATCTTTGTTTCGGTCGGGTTTCAAGCTGAGATATGCATTTTCTACGATAATCCTGGTGAGACTTCTGTCAGAATTATGCAGAACCTTCGAGAACGCTCTTTTCGAGCTACTTAATGCGCGAAACACGTTTTCTGGTGTTTTCACCACTCCACGGTACGTTTGATGTGCAGAACCGGAGATATATCGGTTTTCGTCGGGTTTCAAGCTGAGATATGCATTTTCTACGATAATCTTGGTGAGACTTCTGTAAGAAGTATGCAGGATCTTCGAGAACGCTCTTTTCGAGCTACTTAATGCGAGAAACACGTTATCTGGTGTTTTCACCACTCCACAGTGCGTATGATATGCAGAACCGACGATATCTTGGTTTTCGTGGGGTTTCAAGCTGAGATATGCATTTTTTACGATAATCTTGGTGAGACTTCTGTCCGAAGTATGCGTAATCATCGAGATCGCTCTATTCGAGCTATTTAATGCGAGAAACACGTTATCTGGTGTTTTCACCGCTCCACAGTGCGTATGATATGCAGAACCGACGATATCTTGGTTTTCGTGGGGTTTCAAGCTCAGATATGCATTTTCTGCGATAATCTTGGTGAGACTTCTGTCCGAAGTATGCAGAGTCATCGAGATCGTACTTTTCGAGCTATTTAATGCGACAAACACGTTTTCTGGGGTTTTCAGCACTCCACAGTTCGTTGGATATGCAGAACAGGAGATATCTTGGTTTTCGTGGGGTTTCTAGCAGAGATATGCATTTTCTGCGATAATCTTGGTGAGACTTCTGTCCGAAGTATGCAGAGTCATCGAGATCGCTCTTTTCGAGCTATTTAATGCGAGAAACAAGTTATCTGGTGTTTTCACCACTCCGCAGTGCGTTTGATATGCAGAACCAGCGATATCTTGGTTTTCGTGGGGTTTCAAGCTCAATTATGCATTTTCTGCGATAATCTTGGTGAGACTTCTGTCCGAAGTATGCAGAGTCATCGAGATCGTACTTTTCGAGCTATTTAATGCGACAAACACGTTTTCTGGGGTTTTCACCACTCCACAGTTCGTTAGATATGCAGAACAGGAGATATCTTGGTTTTCGTGGGGTTTCTAGCAGAGATATGCATTTTCTGCGATAATCTTGGTGAGACCTCTGTCCGAAGTATGCAGAAACATGGAGATCGCTCTTTTCGACCTATTGAATGCGAGAAACACGTTATCTGGTGTTTTCACCACTCCACAGTGCGTTTGATATGCAGAACCAGCGATATCTGGGTTTTCGTGGGGTTTCAAGCTGAGATATGCATTTTTTACGATAATCTTGATGAGACTTCTGTCCGAAGTATGCAGAAACATCGAGATCGCACTTTTCGAGCTATTTAATGCGACAAACACGTTATCTGGTGTTTTCAGCACTCCACAGTGCGTTTGATATGCAGAACCAGCGAAATCTTGGTTTTCGTGGGGTTTCAAGCTGAGATATGCATTTTTTACGATAATCATGGTGAGACTTCTGTCCGAAGTATGCAGAATCATCGAGATCGCACTTTTCAAGCTATTTAATGCGAGAAACACGTTATCTGGTGTTTTCACCACTCCACAGTGCGTATGATATACAGAACCGACGATATCTTGGTTTTCGTGGGGTTTCAAGCTCAGATATGCATTTTCTGCGATAATCATGGTGAGACTTCTGTCCGAAGTATGCAGAGTCATCGAGATCGTACTATTCGAGCTATTTAATGCGAAAAACACGTTATCTGGTGTTTTCACCACTCCACAGTGCGTATGATATGCAGAACCGACGATATCTTGGTTTTCGTGGGGTTTCAAGCTGAGATATGCATTTTTTACGATAATCTTGGTGAGACTTCTGTCCGAAGTATGCTTAATCATCGAGATCGCTCTATTCGAGCTTTTTAATGCGAGAAACACGTTATCTGGATTTCACCACTCCACAGTGCGTTGGATATGCAGAACCGGAGATATTTTGGTTTTCGTCGGGTTTCAAGCTGAGATATGCATTTTCAACGATAAGCTTGGTGAAACATCTGTCCGAAGTATGCAGAAACGTCGAGAGCGCTCTTTTCGAGCTATTTAATGCGAGAAACACGTTTTCTGGGGTTTTGACCACTCCACAGTGCGTTGGATATGCAGAACCGGAGATAACTCGGTTTTCGTCGGGTTTCAAGCTGAGATATGTATTTTTTACGATAATTTTGGTGAGACTTCTGTCCGAAGTATGCAGAATCATCGAGATCGCTCGTTTCGAGCTATTTAATGCGAGAAACACGATATCTGGTGTTTTCACCACTCCACAGTGCGTTTGATATGCAGAACCGGCGATACCTTGGTTTTCGTGGGGTTTCAAGCAGAGATATGCATTTTCTGCTATAATCTTGGTGAGACTTCTGTCGGAAGTATGCTGAATCATCGAGATCGCTCTTTTCGAGCTAGTTAGTGCGAGAAACAAGTTATCTGGTGTTTTCACCACTCCACAGTGCGTTTGATATGCAGAACAGTAAATACCTTGGTTTTCGTGGGGTTTCAAGCTGAGATTTGCATTTTCTGCGATAATCTTGTTGAGACTTCTGTCCGAAGTATGCAGAATCATCGAGATTGCTCGATTCGAGCTATTTAATGCGAGAAACACGTTATCTGGTGTTTTCACCACTCCACAGTGCGTTGGATATGCAGAACCGGAGATATTTTGGTTTTCGTCGGGTTTCAAGCTGCGATATGCATTTTCTACGATAAGCTTGGTGAAACATCTGTCCGAAGTATGCAGAAACGTCGAGAGCGCTCTTTTCGAGCTATTTAATGCGAGAAACACGTTTTCTGGTGTTTTGACCACTCCACAGTGCGTTGGATATGCAGAACCGGAGATAACTCGGTTTTCGTCGGGTTTCAAGCTGAGATATGTATTTTTTACGATAATTTTGGTGAGACTTCTGTCCGAAGTATGCAGAATCATCGAGATCGCTCGTTTCGAGCTATTTAATGCGAGAAACACGTTATCTGGTGTTTTCACCACTCCACAGTGCGTTTGATATGCAGAACAGGCGATATCTTGGTTTTCGTGGGGTTTCAAGCTGAGATATGCATTTCCTGCGATAATCTTGGTGAGACTCCTGTCCGAAGTATGCTGAATCATTGAGATCGCTCTTTTCGAGCTATTTAATGCGAGAAACACGTTCTCTGGTTATTTTCACCACTCCACAGTGCGTTTGATATGCAGAACCGGCAACATCTTGATTTTCGTGAGGTTTCGAGCTGAGATATGCATTTTCTGCGATAATTTTGGTGAGACTTCTGTCAGAAGTATGCAGAATCTTCGAGAACGCTCTTTTCGAGCTACTTAATGCGCGAAACACGTTTTCTGCTGTTTTCACCACTCCACGGTACGTTTGATGTGCAGAACCGGAGATAACTCGGTTTTCGTCGGGTTTCAAGCTGAGATATGCATTTTCTACGATAATCTTGGTGAGACTTCTGTCAGAAGTATGCAGGATCTTCGAGAACGCTCTTTTCGAGCTAGTTAAGCGAGGAAAACCTTATCCGGTGTTTTCACTACTCCACAGTGCGTTTGATATGCAAAACCGGCGATATTTTGGTTTTCGTCGGGTTTCAAGCTGAGATATGCATTTTCCACGATAATCTTGGTGAAACATCTGTCCGAAGTATGCAGAAACATCGGGAGCGCTCTTTTCGAGCTATTTAATGCGAGAAACTCGTTTTCTGGGGTTTTCACCACTCCACAGTTCGTTGGATATGCAGAACCGGAGATATCTTGGTTTTCGTGGGGTTTCAAGCTGGGATATGCATTTCCTGCGATAATCTTGGTGAGACTTCTGTCCGAAGTATGCTGAATCATCTAGAACGCTCTTTTCGAGCTATTTAATGCGAGAAACACGTTATCTGGTGTTTTCACCACTCCACAGTGCGTTTGACATGCAGAACCGGAGATATTTTGGTTTTCATCGGGTTTCAAACTGAGATATGCATTTTCTACTATAATTTTGGTGAGACTTCTGTCCGAAGTATGCAGAATCATCGAGATCGCTCGTTTCGAGCTATTTAATATGAGAAACACGTTATCTGGTGTTTTCACCACTCCACAGTTCGTTGGATATGCAGAACAGTAGATATCCTGGTTTTCGTGGGGTTTCAAGCAGAGATATGCATTTTCTGCGATAATCTTGGTGAGACTTCTGTTAGAAGTATGCAGAATCATCGAGATCGCTCGTTTCGAACTATTTAATGCGAGAAACACGTTATCTGGTGTTTTCACCACTCCACAGTGCGTTGGATATGCAGAACCGGAGATATTTTGGTTTTCGTCGGGTTTCAAGCTGAGATATGTATTTTCTGCGATAATCTTGGTGAGACTTCTGTTCGAAGTATGCAGAATCATCGAGATCGCACTTTTCGAGCTATTTAATGCGACAAACACGTTATCTGGTGTTTTCAGCACACCACAGTGCGTTTGATATGCAGAACCAGCGATATCTTGGCTTTCGTGGGGTTTCAAGCTGAGATATGCATTTTTTACGATAATCTTGGTGAGACTTCTGTCCGAAGTATGAAGAATCATCGAGATCGCTCTATTCGAGCTATTTAATGCAAGAAACACGTTTTCTGGGGTGTTCACCACTCCACAGTGCGTTTGATATGCAGAACCGGCGATATCTTGGTTTTCGTGGGGTTTCAAGCTGAGATATGCATTTTCTGCGATAATCTTGGTGAGACTTCTGTCCGAAGTATGCTGAATCATCGAGTTCTTCCTTTTCGAGCTAGTTAGTGCGAGAAACACGTTATCTGGTGTTTTCACCACTCCACAGTGCGTTTGATATGCGGAACAGTAGATATCTTGGCTTTCGTGGGGTTTCAAGCTGAGATATGCATTTTCTGCGATAATCTTGTTGAGACTTCTGTCCGAAGTATGCAGAATCATCGAGATCGCTCGTTTCGAGCTATTTAATGCGAGAAACACGTTATCTGGTGTTTTCACCACTCCACAGTGCGTTTGACATGCAGAACCAGCGATATCTTGGTTTTCGTGGGGTTTCAAGCTGAGATATGCATTTTCTGCGATAATATTGGTGAGACTTCAGTCAGAAGTATGCAGAATCATCTAGATCGCTCTTTTCGAGCTACTTAATGTACGAAACACGTTTTCTGGTGTTTTCACCACTCCACAGTACGTTTGACATGCAGAACCGGAGATATCTTGGTTTCGGTCGGGTTTCAAGCTGAGATATGCATTTTCTACGATAATCCTGGTGAGACTTCTGTCAGAATTATGCCGAATCTTCGAGAACGCTCTGTTCGAGCTACTTAACGCGCGAAACACGTTTTCTGGTGTTTTCACCACTCCACGGTACGTTTGATGTGCAGAACCGGAGATATATCGGTTTTCGTCGGGTTTCAAGCTGAGATATGCATTTTCTACGATAATTCTGGTGAGACTTCTGTCAGAAGTATGCAGAATCTTCGAGAACGCTCGTTTCGAGCTATTTAATGCGAGAAACACGTTATCTGGTGTTTTCACTACTCCACAGTGCGTTTGATATGCAGAACCGGCGATATCTTGGTTTCCGTGCGGTTTCAAGCTGAGATATGCATTTTCTGCGATAATCTTGGTGAGACTTCTGTCCGAAGTATGCTGAATCATCGAGATCGCTCTTTTCGAGCTAGTTAGTGCGAGAAACACGTTATCTGGTGTTTTCACCACTCCACACTGCGTTTGATATGCAGAACAGTAGATATCTTGGTTTTCGTGGGGTTTCAAGCAGAGATATGCATTTTCTGCTATAATCTTGGTGAGACTTCTGTTAGAAGTATGCAGAATCATCGAGATCGCACTTTTCGAGCTATTTAATGCGAGAAACACGTTATCTGGTGTCTTCACCACTCCACAGTGCGTTTGATATGCAGAACAGTAGATATCTTGGTTTTCGTAGGGTTTCAAGCTGAGATATGCATTTTCTGCGATAATCTTGTTGAGACTTCTGTCCGAAGTATGCAGAATCATCGAGATCGCTCGTTTCGAGCTACTGAATGCGAGAAACACGTTATCTGGTGTTTTCACCACGCCACAGTAGGTTTGATATGCAGAACCGGCGATATTTTGGTTTTCGTCGGGTTTCAAGCTGAGATATGCATTTTCTACGATAATCTTGGTGAAACATCTGTCCGAAGTATGCAGAAACATCGAGAGCGCTCTTTTCGAGCTATTTAATGCGAGAAACTCGTTTTCTGGGGTTTTTACCACTCCACAGTTCGTTGGATATGCAGAACCGGAGATATCTTGGTTTTCGTGGGGTTTCAAGCTTGGATATGCATTTCCTGAGATAATCTTGGTGAGACTTCCGTCCGAAGTATGCTGAATCATCTAGAACGCTCTTTTCGAGCTATTTAATTCGAGAAACACGTTATCTGGTGTTTTCACCACTCCACAGTGCGTTTGACATGCAGAACCGGAGATATCTTTGTTTCGGTCGGGTTTCAAGCTGAGATATGCATTTTCTACGATAATCCTGGTGAGACTTCTGTCAGAATTATGCAGAACCTTCGAGAACGCTCTTTTCGAGCTACTTAATGCGCGAAACACGTTTTCTGGTGTTTTCACCACTCCACGGTACGTTTGATGTGCAGAACCGGAGATATATCGGTTTTCGTCGGGTTTCAAGCTGAGATATGCATTTTCTACGATAATCTTGGTGAGACTTCTGTAAGAAGTATGCAGGATCTTCGAGAACGCTCTTTTCGAGCTACTTAATGCGAGAAACACGTTATCTGGTGTTTTCACCACTCCACAGTGCGTATGATATGCAGAACCGACGATATCTTGGTTTTCGTGGGGTTTCAAGCTGAGATATGCATTTTTTACGATAATCTTGGTGAGACTTCTGTCCGAAGTATGCTTAATCATCGAGATCGCTCTATTCGAGCTATTTAATGCGAGAAACACGTTATCTGGTGTTTTCACCGCTCCACAGTGCGTATGATATGCAGAACCGACGATATCTTGGTTTTCGTGGGGTTTCAAGCTCAGATATGCATTTTCTGCGATAATCTTGGTGAGACTTCTGTCCGAAGTATGCAGAGTCATCGAGATCGTACTTTTCGAGCTATTTAATGCGACAAACACGTTTTCTGGGGTTTTCAGCACTCCACAGTTCGTTGGATATGCAGAACAGGAGATATCTTGGTTTTCGTGGGGTTTCTAGCAGAGATATGCATTTTCTGCGATAATCTTGGTGAGACTTCTGTCCGAAGTATGCAGAGTCATCGAGATCGCTCTTTTCGAGCTATTTAATGCGAGAAACAAGTTATCTGGTGTTTTCACCACTCCGCAGTGCGTTTGATATGCAGAACCAGCGATATCTTGGTTTTCGTGGGGTTTCAAGCTCAATTATGCATTTTCTGCGATAATCTTGGTGAGACTTCTGTCCGAAGTATGCAGAGTCATCGAGATCGTACTTTTCGAGCTATTTAATGCGACAAACACGTTTTCTGGGGTTTTCACCACTCCACAGTTCGTTAGATATGCAGAACAGGAGATATCTTGGTTTTCGTGGGGTTTCTAGCAGAGATATGCATTTTCTGCGATAATCTTGGTGAGACCTCTGTCCGAAGTATGCAGAAACATGGAGATCGCTCTTTTCGACCTATTGAATGCGAGAAACACGTTATCTGGTGTTTTCACCACTCCACAGTGCGTTTGATATGCAGAACCAGCGATATCTGGGTTTTCGTGGGGTTTCAAGCTGAGATATGCATTTTTTACGATAATCTTGATGAGACTTCTGTCCGAAGTATGCAGAAACATCGAGATCGCACTTTTCGAGCTATTTAATGCGACAAACACGTTATCTGGTGTTTTCAGCACTCCACAGTGCGTTTGATATGCAGAACCAGCGAAATCTTGGTTTTCGTGGGGTTTCAAGCTGAGATATGCATTTTTTTACGATAATCTTGGTGAGACTTCTGTCCGAAGTATGCTTAATCATCGAGATCGCTCGTTTCGAGCTATTTAATGCGAGAAACATGTTATCTGGTGTTTTCACCACTCCACAGTGCGTTTGATATGCAGAAACAGCGATATCTTGGTTTTCGTGGGGTTTCAAGCTGAGATATGCATTTTTTACGATAATCATGGTGAGACTTCTGTCCGAAGTATGCAGAATCATCGAGATCGCACTTTTCAAGCTATTTAATGCGAGAAACACGTTATCTGGTGTTTTCACCACTCCACAGTGCGTATGATATACAGAACCGACGATATCTTGGTTTTCGTGGGGTTTCAAGCTCAGATATGCATTTTCTGCGATAATCATGGTGAGACTTCTGTCCGAAGTATGCAGAGTCATCGAGATCGTACTATTCGAGCTATTTAATGCGAAAAACACGTTATCTGGTGTTTTCACCACTCCACAGTGCGTATGATATGCAGAACCGACGATATCTTGGTTTTCGTGGGGTTTCAAGCTGAGATATGCATTTTTTACGATAATCTTGGTGAGACTTCTGTCCGAAGTATGCTTAATCATCGAGATCGCTCTATTCGAGCTTTTTAATGCGAGAAACACGTTATCTGGATTTCACCACTCCACAGTGCGTTGGATATGCAGAACCGGAGATATTTTGGTTTTCGTCGGGTTTCAAGCTGAGATATGCATTTTCAACGATAAGCTTGGTGAAACATCTGTCCGAAGTATGCAGAAACGTCGAGAGCGCTCTTTTCGAGCTATTTAATGCGAGAAACACGTTTTCTGGGGTTTTGACCACTCCACAGTGCGTTGGATATGCAGAACCGGAGATAACTCGGTTTTCGTCGGGTTTCAAGCTGAGATATGTATTTTTTACGATAATTTTGGTGAGACTTCTGTCCGAAGTATGAGGAATCATCGAGATCGCTCGTTTCGAGCTATTTAATGCGAGAAACACGATATCTGGTGTTTTCACCACTCCACAGTGCGTTTGATATGCAGAACCGGCGATACCTTGGTTTTCGTGGGGTTTCAAGCAGAGATATGCATTTTCTGCTATAATCTTGGTGAGACTTCTGTCGGAAGTATGCTGAATCATCGAGATCGCTCTTTTCGAGCTAGTTAGTGCGAGAAACAAGTTATCTGGTGTTTTCACCACTCCACAGTGCGTTTGATATGCAGAACAGTAAATACCTTGGTTTTCGTGGGGTTTCAAGCTGAGATTTGCATTTTCTGCGATAATCTTGTTGAGACTTCTGTCCGAAGTATGCAGAATCATCGAGATTGCTCGATTCGAGCTATTTAATGCGAGAAACACGTTATCTGGTGTTTTCACCACTCCACAGTGCGTTGGATATGCAGAACCGGAGATATTTTGGTTTTCGTCGGGTTTCAAGCTGCGATATGCATTTTCTACGATAAGCTTGGTGAAACATCTGTCCGAAGTATGCAGAAACGTCGAGAGCGCTCTTTTCGAGCTATTTAATGCGAGAAACACGTTTTCTGGTGTTTTGACCACTCCACAGTGCGTTGGATATGCAGAACCGGAGATAACTCGGTTTTCGTCGGGTTTCAAGCTGAGATATGTATTTTTTACGATAATTTTGGTGAGACTTCTGTCCGAAGTATGCAGAATCATCGAGATCGCTCGTTTCGAGCTATTTAATGCGAGAAACACGTTATCTGGTGTTTTCACCACTCCACAGTGCGTTTGATATGCAGAACAGGCGATATCTTGGTTTTCGTGGGGTTTCAAGCTGAGATATGCATTTCCTGCGATAATCTTGGTGAGACTCCTGTCCGAAGTATGCTGAATCATTGAGATCGCTCTTTTCGAGCTATTTAATGCGAGAAACACGTTCTCTGGTTATTTTCACCACTCCACAGTGCGTTTGATATGCAGAACCGGCAACATCTTGATTTTCGTGAGGTTTCGAGCTGAGATATGCATTTTCTGCGATAATTTTGGTGAGACTTCTGTCAGAAGTATGCAGAATCTTCGAGAACGCTCTTTTCGAGCTACTTAATGCGCGAAACACGTTTTCTGCTGTTTTCACCACTCCACGGTACGTTTGATGTGCAGAACCGGAGATAACTCGGTTTTCGTCGGGTTTCAAGCTGAGATATGCATTTTCTACGATAATCTTGGTGAGACTTCTGTCAGAAGTATGCAGGATCTTCGAGAACGCTCTTTTCGAGCTAGTTAAGCGAGGAAAACCTTATCCGGTGTTTTCACTACTCCACAGTGCGTTTGATATGCAAAACCGGCGATATTTTGGTTTTCGTCGGGTTTCAAGCTGAGATATGCATTTTCCACGATAATCTTGGTGAAACATCTGTCCGAAGTATGCAGAAACATCGGGAGCGCTCTTTTCGAGCTATTTAATGCGAGAAACTCGTTTTCTGGGGTTTTCACCACTCCACAGTTCGTTGGATATGCAGAACCGGAGATATCTTGGTTTTCGTGGGGTTTCAAGCTGGGATATGCATTTCCTGCGATAATCTTGGTGAGACTTCTGTCCGAAGTATGCTGAATCATCTAGAACGCTCTTTTCGAGCTATTTAATGCGAGAAACACGTTATCTGGTGTTTTCACCACTCCACAGTGCGTTTGACATGCAGAACCGGAGATATTTTGGTTTTCATCGGGTTTCAAACTGAGATATGCATTTTCTACTATAATTTTGGTGAGACTTCTGTCCGAAGTATGCAGAATCATCGAGATCGCTCGTTTCGAGCTATTTAATATGAGAAACACGTTATCTGGTGTTTTCACCACTCCACAGTTCGTTGGATATGCAGAACAGTAGATATCCTGGTTTTCGTGGGGTTTCAAGCAGAGATATGCATTTTCTGCGATAATCTTGGTGAGACTTCTGTTAGAAGTATGCAGAATCATCGAGATCGCTCGTTTCGAACTATTTAATGCGAGAAACACGTTATCTGGTGTTTTCACCACTCCACAGTGCGTTGGATATGCAGAACCGGAGATATTTTGGTTTTCGTCGGGTTTCAAGCTGAGATATGTATTTTCTGCGATAATCTTGGTGAGACTTCTGTTCGAAGTATGCAGAATCATCGAGATCGCACTTTTCGAGCTATTTAATGCGACAAACACGTTATCTGGTGTTTTCAGCACACCACAGTGCGTTTGATATGCAGAACCAGCGAAATCTTGGTTTTCGTGGGGTTTCAAGCTGAGATATGCATTTTTTACGATAATCTTGGTGAGACTTCTGTCCGAAGTATGCTTAATCATCGAGATCGCTCTATTCGAGCTAGTTAATGCGAGAAACACGTTATCTGGTGTTTTCACCACTCCACAGTGCGTATGATATACAGAACCGACGATATCTTGGTTTTCGTGGGGTTTCAAGCTCAGATATGCATTTTCTGCGATAATCATGGTGAGACTTCTGTCCGAAGTATGCAGAGTCATCGAGATCGTACTATTCGAGCTATTTAATGCGAAAAACACGTTATCTGGTGTTTTCACCACTCCACAGTGCGTATGATATGCAGAACCGACGATATCTTGGTTTTCGTGGGGTTTCAAGCTGAGATATGCATTTTTTACGATAATCTTGGTGAGACTTCTGTCCGAAGTATGCTTAATCATCGAGATCGCTCTATTCGAGCTATTTAATGCGAGAAACACGTTATCTGGTGTTTTCACCACTCCACAGTGCGTATGATATACAGAACCGACGATATCTTGGTTTTCGTGGGGTTTCAAGCTCAGATATGCATTTTCTGCGATAATCATGGTGAGACTTCTGTCCGAAGTATGCAGAGTCATCGAGATCGCTCTTTTCGAGCTATTTAATGCGAGAAACAAGTTATCTGGTGTTTTACCACTCCGCAGTGCGTTTGATATGCAGAACCAGCGAAATCTTGGTTTTCGTGGGGTTTCAAGCTGAGATATGCATTTTTTACGATAATCTTGGTGAGACTTATGTCCGAAGTATGCTTAATCATCGAGATTGCTCTATTCGAGCTATTTAATGCGAGAAACACGTTATCTGGTGTTTTCACCACTCCACAGTGCGTATGATATACAGAACCGACGATATCTTGGTTTTCGTGGGGTTTCAAGCTCAGATATGCATTTTCTGCGATAATCATGGTGAGACTTCTGTCCGAAGTATGCAGAGTCATCGAGATCGTACTATTCGAGCTATTTAATGCGAAAAACACGTTATCTGGTGTTTTCACCACTCCACAGTGCGTATGATATGCAGAACCGACGATATCTTGGTTTTCGTGGGGTTTCAAGCTGAGATATGCATTTTCTACGATAATCTTGGTGAGACTTCTGTCAGAAGTATGCAGGATCTTCGAGAACGCTCTTTTCGAGCTAGTTAAAGCGAGGAAAACCTTATCCGTTGTTTTCACTACTCCACAGTGCGTTTGATATGCAAAACCGGCGATATTTTGGTTTTCGTCGGGTTTCAAGCTGAGATATGCATTTTCCACGATAATCTTGGTGAAACATCTGTCCGAAGTATGCAGAAACATCGGGAGCGCTCTTTTCGAGCTATTTAATGCGAGAAACTCGTTTTCTGGTGTTTTCACCACTCCACAGTGCGTTTGACATGCAGAACCGGAGATATTTTGGTTTTCATCGGGTTTCAAACTGAGATATGCATTTTCTACGATAATTTTGGTGAGACTTCTGTCCGAAGTATGCAGAATCATCGAGATCGCTCGTTTCGAGCTATTTAATGCGAGAAACACGTTATCTGGTGTTTTCACCACTCCACAGTTCGTTGGATATGCAGAACAGTAGATATCCTGGTTTTCGTGGGGTTTCAAGCAGAGATATGCATTTTCTGCGCTAATCTTGGTGAGACTTCTGTTAGAAGTATGCAGAATCATCGAGATCGCTCGTTTCGAACTATTTAATGCGAGAAACACGTTATCTGGTGTTTTCACCACTCCACAGTGCGTTGGATATGCAGAACCGGAGATATTTTGGTTTTCGTCGGGTTTCAAGCTGAGATATGTATTTTCTGCGATAATCTTGGTGAGACTTCTGTTCGAAGTATGCAGAATCATCGAGATCGCACTTTTCGAGCTATTTAATGCGAAAAACACGTTATCTGGTGTTTTCACCACTCCACAGTGCGTATGATATGCAGAACCGACGATATCTTCGTTTTCGTGGGGTTTCAAGCTGAGATATGCATTTTTTACGATAATCTTGGTGAGGCTTCTGTCCGAAGTATGCTTAATCATCGAGATCGCTCTATTCGAGCTATTTAATGCGAGAAACACGTTATCTGGTGTTTTCACCACTCCACAGTGCGTATGATATACAGAACTGACGATATCTTGGTTTTCGTGGGGTTTCAATCTCAGATATGCATTTTCTGCGATAATCATGGTGAGACTTCTGTCCGAAGTATGCAGAGTCATCGAGATCGCTCTTTTCGAGCTATTTAATGCGAGAAACAAGTTATCTGGTGTTTTCACCACTCCGCAGTGCGTTCGATATGCAGAACCAGCGATATCTGGGTTTACGTGGGGTTTCAAGCTGAGATATGCATTTTTTACGATAATCTTGATGAGACTTCTGTCCGAAGTATGCAGAAACATCGAGATCGCACTTTTCGAGCTATTTAATGCGACAAACACGTTATCTGGTGTTTTCAGCACTCCACAGTGCGTTTGATATGCAGAACCAGCGAAATCTTGGTTTTCGTGGGGTTTCAAGCTGAGATATGCATTTTTTTACGATAATCTTGGTGAGACTTCTGTCCGAAGTATGCTTAATCATCGAGATCGCTCGTTTCGAGCTATTTAATGCGAGAAACATGTTATCTGCTGTTTTCACCACTCCACAGTGCGTTTGATATGCAGAAACAGCGATATCTTGGTTTTCGTGGGGTTTCAAGCTGAGATATGCATTTTTTACGATAATCATGGTGAGACTTCTGTCCGAAGTATGCAGAATCATCGAGATCGCACTTTTCAAGCTATTTAATGCGAGAAACACGTTATCTGGTGTTTTCACCACTCCACAGTGCGTATGATATACAGAACCGACGATATCTTGGTTTTCGTGGGGTTTCAAGCTGAGATATGCATTTTTTACGATAATCTTGATGAGACTTCTGTCCGAAGTATGCAGAAACATCGAGATCGCACTTTTCGAGCTATTTAATGCGACAAACACGTTATCTGGTGTTTTCAGCACTCCACAGTGCGTTTGATATGCAGAACCAGCGAAATCTTGGTTTTCGTGGGGTTTCAAGCTGAGATATGCATTTTTTTACGATAATCTTGGTGAGACTTCTGTCCGAAGTATGCTTAATCATCGAGATCGCTCGTTTCGAGCTATTTAATGCGAGAAACATGTTATCTGCTGTTTTCACCACTCCACAGTGCGTTTGATATGCAGAAACAGCGATATCTTGGTTTTCGTGGGGTTTCAAGCTGAGATATGCATTTTTTACGATAATCATGGTGAGACTTCTGTCCGAAGTATGCAGAATCATCGAGATCGCACTTTTCAAGCTATTTAATGCGAGAAACACGTTATCTGGTGTTTTCACCACTCCACAGTGCGTATGATATACAGAACCGACGATATCTTGGTTTTCGTGGGGTTTCAAGCTCAGATATGCATTTTCTGCGATAATCATGGTGAGACATCTGTCCGAAGTATGCAGAGTCATCGAGATCGTACTATTCGAGCTATTTAATGCGAAAAACACGTTATCTGGTGTTTTCACCACTCCACAGTGCGTATGATATGCAGAACCGACGATATCTTGGTTTTCGTGGGGTTTCAAGCTGAGATATGCATTTTTTACGATAATCTTGGTGAGACTTCTGTCCGAAGTATGCTTAATCATCGAGATCGCTCTATTCGAGCTATTTAATGCGAGAAACACGTTATCTGGTGTTTTCACCACTCCACAGTGCGTTGGATATGCCGAACTGGAGATATTTTGGTTTTCGTCGGGTTTCAAGCTGAGATATGCATTTTCTACGATAAGCTTGGTGAAACATCTGTCCGAAGTATGCAGAAACGTCGAGAGCGCTCTTTTCGAGCTATTTAATGCGAGCAACACGTTTTCTGGGGTTTTGACCACTCCACAGTGCGTTGGATATGCAGAACCGGAGATAACTCGGTTTTCGTCGGGTTTCAAGCTGAGATATGTATTTTTTACGATAATTTTGGTGAGACTTCTGTCCGAAGTATGCAGAATCATCGAGATCGCTCGTTTCGAGCTATTTAATGCGAGAAACACGTTATCTGGTGTTTTCACCACTCCACAGTGCGTTTGATATGCAGAATAGGCGATATCTTGGTTTTCGTGGGGTTTCAATCTGAGATATGCATTTCCTGCGATAATGTTTGTGAGACTCCTGTCCGAAGTATGCTGAATCATCGAGATCGCTCTTTTCGAGCTATTTAATGCGAGAAACACGTTCTCTGGTTATTTTCACCACTCCACAGTGCGTTTGATATGCAGAACCGGCAACATCTTGATTTTCGTGAGGTTTCGAGCTGAGATATGCATTTTCTGCGATAATTTTGGTGAGACTTCTGTCAGAAGTATGCAGAATCTTCGAGAACGCTCTTTTCGAGCTACTTAATGCGCCAAACACGTTTTCTGCTGTTTTCACCACTCCACGGTACGTTTGATGTGCGGAACCGGAGATAACTCGGTTTTCGTCGGGTTTCAAGCTGAGATATGCATTTCCTACGATAATCTTGGTGAGACTTCTGTCAGAAGTATGCAGGATCTTCGAGAACGCTCTTTTCGAGCTAGTTAAAGCGAGGAAAACCTTATCCGGTGTTTTCACTACTCCACAGTGCGTTTGATATGCAAAACCGGCGATATTTTGGTTTTCGTCGGGTTTCAAGCTGAGATATGCATTTTCCACGATAATCTTGGTGAAACATCTGTCCGAAGTATGCAGAAACATCGGGAGCGCTCTTTTCGAGCTATTTAATGCGAGAAACTCGTTTTCTGGGGTTTTCACCACTCCACAGTTCGTTGGATATGCAGAACCGGAGATATCTTGGTTTTCGTGGGGTTTCAAGCTGGGATATGCATTTCCTGCGATAATCTTGGTGAGACTTCTGTCCGAAGTATGCTGAATCATCTAGAACGCTCTTTTCGAGCTATTTAATGCGAGAAACACGTTATCTGGTGTTTTCACCACTCCACAGTGCGTTTGACATGCAGAACCGGAGATATTTTGGTTTTCATCGGGTTTCAAACTGAGATATGCGTTTTCTACGATAATTTTGGTGAGACTTCTGTCCGAAGTGTGCAGAATCATCGAGATCGCTCGTTTCGAGCTATTTAATGCGAGAAACACGTTATCTGGTGTTTTCACCACTCCACAGTTCGTTGGATATGCAGAACAGTAGATATCCTGGTTTTCGTGGGGTTTCAAGCAGAGATATGCATTTTCTGCGATAATCTTGGTGAGACTTCTGTTAGAAGTATGCAGAATCATCGAGATCGCTCGTTTCGAACTATTTAATGCGAGAAACACGTTATCTGGTGTTTTCACCACTCCACAGTGCGTTGGATATGCAGAACCGGAGATATTCTGGTTTTCGTCGGGTTTCAAGCTGAGATATATATTTTCTGCGATAATCTTGGTGAGACTTCTGTCCGAAGTATGCTTAATCATCGAGATCGCTCTATTCGAGCTATTTAATGCGAGAAACACGTTATCTGGTGTTTTCACCACTCCACAGTGCGTATGATATACAGAACCGACGATATCTTGGTTTTCGTGGGGTTTCAAGCTCAGATATGCATTTTCTGCGATAATCATGGTGAGACTTCTGTCCGAAGTATGCAGAGTCATCGAGATCGTACTATTCGAGCTATTTAATGCGAAAAACACGTTATCTGGTGTTTTCACCACTCCACAGTGCGTATGATATGCAGAACCGACGATATCTTGGTTTTCGTGGGGTTTCAAGCTGAGATATGCATTTTTTACGATAATCTTGGTGAGACTTCTGTCCGAAGTATGCTTAATCATCGAGATCGCTCTATTCGAGCTATTTAATGCGAGAAACACGTTATCTGGTGTTTTCACCACTCCACAGTGCGTATGATATGCAGAACCGACGATATCTTGGTTTTCGTGGGGTTTCAAGCTCAGATATGCATTTTCTGCGATAATCTTGGTGAGACTTCTGTCCGAAGTATGCAGAGTCATCGAGATCGTACTTTTCGAGCTATTTAATGCGACAAACACGTTTTCTGGGGTTTTCAGCACTCCACAGTTCGTTGGATATACAGAACAGGAGATATCTTGGTTTTCGTGGGGTTTCTAGCAGAGATATGCATTTTCTGCGATAATCTTGGTGAGACTTCTGTCCGAAGTATGCAGAGTCATCGAGATCGCTCTTTTCGAGCTATTTAATGCGAGAAACAAGTTATCTGGTGTTTTCACCACTCCGCAGTGCGTTTGATATGCAGAACCAGCGATATCTTGGTTTTCGTGGGGTTTCAAACTCAATTATGCATTTTCTGCGATATTCTTGGTGAGACTTCTGTCCGAAGTATGCAGAGTCATCGAGATCGTACTTTTCGAGCTATTTAATGCGACAAACACGTTTTCTGGGGTTTTCACCACTCCACAGTTCGTTAGATATGCAGAACAGGAGATATCTTGGTTTTCGTGGGGTTTCTAGCAGAGATATGCATTTTCTGCGATAATCTTGGTGAGACCTCTGTCCGAAGTATGCAGAAACATGGAGATCGCTCTTTTCGACCTATTGAATGCGAGAAACACGTTATCTGGTGTTTTCACCACTCCACAGTGCGTATGATATACAGAACCGACGATATCTTGGTTTTCGTGGGGTTTCAAGCTCAGATATGCATTTTCTGCGATAATCATGGTGAGACTTCTGTCCGAAGTATGCAGAGTCATCGAGATCGCTCTTTTCGAGCTATTTAATGCGAGAAACAAGTTATCTGGTGTTTTCACCACTCCGCAGTGCGTTTGATATGCAGAACCAGCGAAATCTTGGTTTTCGTGGGGTTTCAAGCTGAGATATGCATTTTTTACGATAATCTTGGTGAGACTTCTGTCCGTAGTATGCTTAATCATCGAGATCGTTCTATTCGAGCTATTTAATGCGAGAAACACGTTATCTGGTGTTTTCACCACTCCACAGTGCGTATGATATACAGAACCGACGATATCTTGGTTTTCGTGGGGTTTCAAGCTCAGATATGCATTTTTTACGATAATCATGGTGAGACTTCTGTCTGAAGTATGCAGAGTCATCGAGATCGTACTATTCGAGCTATTTAATGCGAGAAACAAGTTATCTGGTGTTTTCACCACTTCGCAGTGCGTTTGATATGCAGAACCAGCGAAATCTTGGTTTTCGTGGGGTTTCAAGCTGAGATATGCATTTTTTACGATAATCTTGGTGAGACTTCTGTCCGAAGTATGCAGAATCATCGAGATCGCACTTTTCGAGCTATTTAATGCGACAAACACGTTATCTGGTGTTTTCAGCACTCCACAGTGCGTTCGATATGCAGAACCAGCGATATCTGGGTTTTCGTGGGGTTTCAAGCTGAGATATGCATTTTTTACGATAATCATGGTGAGACTTCTGTCTGAAGTATGCAGAGTCATCGAGATCGTACTATTCGAGCTATTTAATGCGAAAAACACGTTATCTGGTGTTTTCACCACTCCACAGTGCGTATGATATGCAGAACCGACGATATCTTGGTTTTCGTGGGGTTTCAAGCTCAGATATGCATTTTTTACGATAATCATGGTGAGACTTCTGTCTGAAGTATGCAGAGTCATCGAGATCGTACTATTCGAGCTATTTAATGCGAGAAACAAGTTATCTGGTGTTTTCACCACTCCGCAGTGCGTTTGATATGCAGAACCAGCGAAATCTTGGTTTTCGTGGGGTTTCAAGCTGAGATATGCATTTTTTACGATAATCTTGGTGAGACTTCTGTCCGAAGTATGCAGAATCATCGAGATCGCACTTTTCGAGCTATTTAATGCGACAAACACGTTATCTGGTGTTTTCAGCACTCCACAGTGCGTTCGATATGCAGAACCAGCGATATCTGGGTTTTCGTGGGGTTTCAAGCTGAGATATGCATTTTTTACGATAATCTTGGTGAGACTTCTGTCCGAAGTATGCAGAGTCATCGAGATCGCTCTTTTCGAGCTATTTAATGCGAGAAACAAGTTATCTGGTGTTTTCACCACTCCGCAGTGCGTTTGATATGCAGAACCAGCGATATCTTGGTTTTCGTGGGGTTTCAAGCTCAATTATGCATTTTCTGCGATAATCTTGGTGAGACTTCTGTCCGAAGTATGCAGAGTCATCGAGATCGTACTTTTCGAGCTATTTAATGCGACAAACACGTTTTCTGGGGTTTTCACCACTCCACAGTTCGTTAGATATGCAGAACAGGAGATATCTTGGTTTTCGTGGGGTTTCTAGCAGAGATATGCATTTTCTGCGATAATCTTGGTGAGACCTCTGTCCGAAGTATGCAGAAACATGGAGATCGCTCTTTTCGACCTATTGAATGCGAGAAACACGTTATCTGGTGTTTTCACCACTCCACAGTGCGTTTGATATGCAGAACCAGTGAAATCTTGGTTTTCGTTGGGTTTCAAGCTGAGATATGCATTTTTTACGATAATCATGGTGAGACTTCTGTCCGAAGTATGCAGAATCATCGAGATCGCACTTTTCGAGCTATTTAATGCGACAAACACGTTATCTGGTGTTTTCAGCACTCCACAGTGCGTTCGATATGCAGAACCAGCGATATCTGGGTTTTCGTGGGGTTTCAAGCTGAGATATGCATTTTTTACGATAATCTTGATGAGACTTCTGTCCGAAGTATGCAGAAACATCGAGATCGCACTTTTCGAGCTATTTAATGCGACAAACACGTTATCTGGTGTTTTCAGCACTCCACAGTGCGTTTGATATGCAGAACCAGCGAAATCTTGGTTTTCGTGGGGTTTCAAGCTGAGATATGCATTTTTTTACGATAATCTTGGTGAGACTTCTGTCCGAAGTATGCTTAATCATCGAGATCGCTCGTTTCGAGCTATTTAATGCGAGAAACAAGTTATCTGGTGTTTTCACCACTCCACAGTGCGTTTGATATGCAGAAACAGCGATATCTTGGTTTTCGTGGGGTTTCAAGCTGAGATATGCATTTTTTACGATAATCATGGTGAGACTTCTGTCCGAAGTATGCAGAATCATCGAGATCGCACTTTTCAAGCTATTTAATGCGAGAAACAAGTTATCTGGTGTTTTCACCACTCCACAGTGCGTTTGATATGCAGAACCACCGATATCTTGGTTTACGTGGGGTTTCAAGCTCAGATATGCATTTTCTGCGATAATCTTGGTGAGACTTCAGTCCGAAGTATGCAGAATCATCGAGATCGTACTATTCGACCTATTTAATGCGAAAAACACGTTATCTGGTGTTTTCACCACTCCACAGTGCGTTTGATATGCAGAACCAGCGAAATCTTGGTTTTCGTGGGGTTTCAAGCTGAGATATGCATTTTTTTACGATAATCTTGGTGAGACTTCTGTCCGAAGTATGCTTAATCATCGAGATCGCTCGTTTCCAGCTATTTAATGCGAGAAACAAGTTATCTGGTGTTTTCACCACTCCACAGTGCGTTTGATATGCAGAAACAGCGATATCTTGGTTTTCGTGGGGTTTCAAGCTGAGATATGCATTTTTTTACGATAATCTTGGTGAGACTTCTGTCCGAAGTATGCTTAATCATCGAGATCGCTCGTTTCGAGCTATTTAATGCGAGAAACAAGTTATCTGGTGTTTTCACCACTCCACAGTGCGTTTGATATGCAGAACCAGCGATATCTTGGTTTACGTGGGGTTTCAAGCTCAGATATGCATTTTCTGCGATAATCTTGGTGAGACTTCAGTCCGAAGTATGCAGAATCATCGAGATCGTACTATTCGAGCTATTTAATGCGAAAAACACGTTATCTGGTGTTTTCACCACTCCACAGTGCGTTTGATATGCAGAACCAGCGAAATCTTGGTTTTCGTTGGGTTTCAAGCTGAGATATGCATTTTTTACGATAATCATGGTGAGACTTCTGTCCGAAGTATGCAGAATCATCGAGATCGCACTTTTCGAGCTATTTAATGCGACAAACACGTTATCTGGTGTTTTCACCACTCCGCAGTGCGTTTGATATGCAGAACCAGCGATATCTTGGTTTTCGTGGGGTTTCAAGCTCAGATATGCATTTTCTGCGATAATCTTGGTGAGACTTCTGTCCGAAGTATGCAGAGTCATCGAGATCGTACTTTTCGAGCTATTTAATGCGACAAACCCGTTTTCTGGGGTTTTCACCACTCCACAGTTCGTTGGATATGCAGAACAGGAGATATCTTGGTTTTCGTGGGGTTTCTAGCAGAGATATGCATTTTCTGCGATAATCTTGTTGAGACCTCTGTCCGAAGTATGCAGAAACATGGAGATCGCTCTTTTCGACATATTGAATGCGAGAAACACGTTATCTGGTGTTTTCACCACTCCACAGTGCGTATGATATGCAGAACCGACGATATCTTGGTTTTCGTGGGGTTTCAAGCTCAGATATGCATTTTCTGCGATAATCTTGGTGAGACTTCTGTCCGAAGTATGCAGAGTCATCGAGATCGCACTTTTCGAGCTATTTAATGCGAGAAACAAGTTATCTGGTGTTTTCACCACTCCGCAGTGCGTTTGATATGCAGAACCAGCGATATCTTGGTTTTCGTGGGGTTTCAAGCTCAGATATGCATTTTCTGCGATAATCTTGGTGAGACTTCTGTCCGAAGTATGCAGAGTCATCGAGATCGTACTTTTCGAGCTATTCAATGCGAGAAACACGTTTTCTGGGGTCTTCACCACTCCACAGTTCGTTGGATATGCAGAATAGGAGATATCTTGGTTTTCGTGGGGTTTCTAGCAGAGATATGCATTTTCTGCGATAATCTAGGTGAGACTTCTGTCCGAAGTATGCTTAATCATCGAGATCGCTCGTTTCGAGCTATTTAATGCGAGAAACAAGTTATCTGGTGTTTTCACCACTCCGCAGTGCGTTTGATATGCAGAACCAGCGAAATCTTGGTTTTCGTGGGGTTTCAAGCTGAGATATGCATTTTTTACGATAATCTTGGTGAGACTTCTGTCCGAAGTATGCAGAATCATCGAGATCGCACTTTTCGAGCTATTTAATGCGACAAACACGTTATCTGGTGTTTTCAGCACTCCACAGTGCGTTCGATATGCAGAACCAGCGATATCTGGGTTTTCGTGGGGTTTCAAGCTGAGATATGCATTTTTTACGATAATCATGGTGAGACTTCTGTCTGAAGTATGCAGAGTCATCGAGATCGTACTATTCGAGCTATTTAATGCGAAAAACACGTTATCTGGTGTTTTCACCACTCCACAATGCGTATGATATGCAGAACAGACGATATCTTGGTTTTCGTGGGGTTTCAAGCTGAGATATGCATTTTTTACGATAATCTTGGTGAGACTTCTGTCCGAAGTATGCTTAATCATCGAGATCGCTCTATTCGAGCTATTTAATGCGAGAAACACGTTATCATGTGTTTTCACCACTCCACAGTGCGTATGATATGCAGAACCGACGATATCTTGGTTTTCGTGGGGTTTCAAGCTCAGATATGCATTTTCTGCGATAATCTTGGTGAGACTTCTGCCCGAAGTATGCAGAGTCATCGAGATCGTACTTTTCGAGCTATTTAATGCGACAAACACGTTTTCTGGGGATTTCACCACTCCACAGTTCGTTGGATATGCAGAACAGGAGATATCTTGGTTTTCGTGGGGTTTCTAGCAGAGATATGCATTTTCTGCGATAATCTTGGTGAGACTTCTGTCCGAAGTATGCAGAGTCATCGAGATCGCTCTTTTCGAGCTATTTAATGCGAGAAACAAGTTATCTGGTGTTTTCACCACTCCGCAGTGCGTTTGATATGCAGAACCAGCGAAATCTTGGTTTTCGTGGGGTTTCAAGCTGAGATATGCATTTTTTACGATAATCTTGGTGAGACTTCTGTCCGAAGTATGCAGAATCATCGAGATCGCACTTTTCGAGCTATTTAATGCGACAAACACGTTATCTGGTGTTTTCAGCACTCCACAGTGCGTTCGATATGCAGAACCAGCGATATCTGGGTTTTCGTGGGGTTTCAAGCTGAGATATGCATTTTTTACGATAATCATGGTGAGACTTCTGTCTGAAGTATGCAGAGTCATCGAGATCGTACTATTCGAGCTATTTAATGCGAAAAACACGTTATCTGGTGTTTTCACCACTCCACAGTGCGTATGATATGCAGAACCGACGATATCTTGGTTTTCGTGGGGTTTCAAGCTGAGATATGCATTTTTTACGATAATCTTGGTGAGACTTCTGTCCGAAGTATGCTTAATCATCGAGATCGCTCTATTCGAGCTATTTAATGCGAGAAACACGTTATCATGTGTTTTCACCACTCCACAGTGCGTATGATATGCAGAACCGACGATATCTTGGTTTTCGTGGGGTTTCAAGCTCAGATATGCATTTTCTGCGATAATCTTGGTGAGACTTCTGTCCGAAGTATGCAGAGTCATCGAGACCGTACTTTTCGAGCTATTTAATGCGACAAACACGTTTTCTGGGGATTTCACCACTCCACAGTTCGTTGGATATGCAGAACAGGAGATATCTTGGTTTTCGTGGGGTTTCTAGCAGAGATATGCATTTTCTGCGATAATCTTGGTGAGACTTCTGTCCGAAGTATGCAGAGTCATCGAGATCGCTCTTTTCGAGCTATTTAATGCGAGAAACAAGTTATCTGGTGTTTTCACCACTCCGCAATGTGCGTTTGATATGCAGAACCAGCGATATCTTGGTTTTCGTGGGGTTTCAAGCTCAATTATGCATTTTCTGCGATAATCTTGGTGAGACTTCTGTCCGAAGTATGCAGAGTCATCGAGATCGTACTTTTCGAGCTATTTAATGCGACAAACACGTTTTCTGGGGTTTTCACCACTCCACAGTTCGTTAGATATGCAGAACAGGAGATATCTGGGTTTTCGTGGGGTTTCAAGCTGAGATATGCATTTTTTACGATAATCTTGATGAGACTTCTGTCCGAAGTATGCAGAAACATCGAGATCGCACTTTTCGAGCTATTTAATGCGACAAACACGTTATCTGGTGTTTTCAGCACTCCACAGTGCGTTTGATATGCAGAACCAGCGAAATCTTGGTTTTCGTGGGGTTTCAAGCTGAGATATGCATTTTTTTACGATAATCTTGGTGAGACTTCTGTCCGAAGTATGCTTAATCATCGAGATCGCTCGTTTCGAGCTATTTAATGCGAGAAACAAGTTATCTGGTGTTTTCACCACTCCACAGTGCGTTTGATATGCAGAAACAGCGATATCTTGGTTTTCGTGGGGTTTCAAGCTGAGATATGCATTTTTTACGATAATCATGGTGAGACTTCTGTCCGAAGTATGCAGAATCATCGAGATCGCACTTTTCAAGCTATTTAATGCGAGAAACAAGTTATCTGGTGTTTTCACCACTCCACAGTGCGTTTGATATGCAGAACCACCGATATCTTGGTTTACGTGGGGTTTCAAGCTCAGATATGCATTTTCTGCGATAATCTTGGTGAGACTTCAGTCCGAAGTATGCAGAATCATCGAGATCGTACTATTCGAGCTATTTAATGCGAAAAACACGTTATCTGGTGTTTTCACCACTCCACAGTGCGTTTGATATGCAGAACCAGCGAAATCTTGGTTTTCGTGGGGTTTCAAGCTGAGATATGCATTTTTTTACGATAATCTTGGTGAGACTTCTGTCCGAAGTATGCTTAATCATCGAGATCGCTCGTTTCCAGCTATTTAATGCGAGAAACAAGTTATCTGGTGTTTTCACCACTCCACAGTGCGTTTGATATGCAGAAACAGCGATATCTTGGTTTTCGTGGGGTTTCAAGCTGAGATATGCATTTTTTTACGATAATCTTGGTGAGACTTCTGTCCGAAGTATGCTTAATCATCGAGATCGCTCGTTTCGAGCTATTTAATGCGAGAAACAAGTTATCTGGTGTTTTCACCACTCCACAGTGCGTTTGATATGCAGAACCAGCGATATCTTGGTTTACGTGGGGTTTCAAGCTCAGATATGCATATTCTGCGATAATCTTGGTGAGACTTCAGTCCGAAGTATGCAGAATCATCGAGATCGTACTATTCGAGCTATTTAATGCGAAAAACACGTTATCTGGTGTTTTCACCACTCCACAGTGCGTTTGATATGCAGAACCAGCGAAATCTTGGTTTTCGTTGGGTTTCAAGCTGAGATATGCATTTTTTACGATAATCATGGTGAGACTTCTGTCCGAAGTATGCAGAATCATCGAGATCGCACTTTTCGAGCTATTTAATGCGACAAACACGTTATCTGGTGTTTTCACCACTCCGCAGTGCGTTTGATATGCAGAACCAGCGATATCTTGGTTTTCGTGGGGTTTCAAGCTCAGATATGCATTTTCTGCGATAATCTTGGTGAGACTTCTGTCCGAAGTATGCAGAGTCATCGAGATCGTACTTTTCGAGCTATTTAATGCGACAAACACGTTTTCTGGGGTTTTCACCACTCCACAGTTCGTTGGATATGCAGAACAGGAGATATCTTGGTTTTCGTGGGGTTTCTAGCAGAGATATGCATTTTCTGCGATAATCTAGGTGAGACTTCTGTCCGAAGTATGCTTAATCATCGAGATCGCTCGTTTCGAGCTATTTAATGCGAGAAACAAGTTATCTGGTGTTTTCACCACTCCACAGTGCGTTTGATATGCAGAAACAGCGATATCTTGGTTTTCGTGGGGTTTCAAGCTGAGATATGCATTTTTTACGATAATCATGGTGAGACTTCTGTCTGAAGTATGCAGAGTCATCGAGATCGTACTATTCGAGCTATTTAATGCGAAAAACACGTTATCTGGTGTTTTCACCACTCCACAGTGCGTATGATATGCAGAACCGACGATATCTTGGTTTTCGTGGGGTTTCAAGCTGAGATATGCATTTTTTACGATAATCTTGGTGAGACTTCTGTCCGAAGTATGCTTAATCATCGAGATCGCTCTATTCGAGCTATTTAATGCGAGAAACACGTTATCATGTGTTTTCACCACTCCACAGTGCGTATGATATGCAGAACCGACGATATCTTGGTTTTCGTGGGGTTTCAAGCTCAGATATGCATTTTCTGCGATAATCTTGGTGAGACTTCTGTCCGAAGTATGCAGAGTCATCGAGATCGTACTTTTCGAGCTATTTAATGCGACAAACACGTTTTCTGGGGTTTTCACCACTCCACAGTTCGTTGGATATGCAGAACAGGAGATATCTTGGTTTTCGTGGGGTTTCTAGCAGAGATATGCATTTTCTGCGATAATCTTGGTGAGACTTCTGTCCGAAGTATGCAGAGTCATCGAGATCGCTCTTTTCGAGCTATTTAATGCGAGAAACAAGTTATCTGGTGTTTTCACCACTCCGCAGTGCGTTTGATATGCAGAACCAGCGATATCTTGGTTTTCGTGGGGTTTCAAGCTCAATTATGCATTTTCTGCGATAATCTTGGTGAGACTTCTGTCCGAAGTATGCAGAGTCATCGAGATCGTACTTTTCGATCTATTTAATGCGACAAACACGTTTTCTGGGGTTTTCACCACTCCACAGTTCGTTAGATATGCAGAACAGGAGATATCTTGGTTTTCGTGGGGTTTCTAGCAGAGATATGCATTTTCTGCGATAATCTTGGTGAGACCTCTGTCCGAAGTATGCAGAAACATGGAGATCGCTCTTTTCGACCTATTGAATGCGAGAAACACGTTATCTGGTGTTTTCACCACTCCACAGTGCGTTTGATATGCAGAACCAGTGAAATCTTGGTTTTCGTTGGGTTTCAAGCTGAGATATGCATTTTTTACGATAATCATGGTGAGACTTCTGTCCGAAGTATGCAGAATCATCGAGATCGCACTTTTCGAGCTATTTAATGCGACAAACACGTTATCTGGTGTTTTCAGCACTCCACAGTGCGTTCGATATGCAGAACCAGCGATATCTGGGTTTTCGTGGGGTTTCAAGCTGAGATATGCATTTTTTACGATAATCTTGATGAGACTTCTGTCCGAAGTATGCAGAAACATCGAGATCGCACTTTTCGAGCTATTTAATGCGAGAAACAAGTTATCTGGTGTTTTCACCACTCCACAGTGCGTTTGATATGCAGAACCAGCGAAATCTTGGTTTTCGTGGGGTTTCAAGCTGAGATATGCATTTTTTTACGATAATCTTGGTGAGACTTCTGTCCGAAGTATGCTTAATCATCGAGATCGCTCGTTTCCAGCTATTTAATGCGAGAAACAAGTTATCTGGTGTTTTCACCACTCCACAGTGCGTTTGATATGCAGAAACAGCGATATCTTGGTTTTCGTGGGGTTTCAAGCTGAGATATGCATTTTTTTACGATAATCTTGGTGAGACTTCTGTCCGAAGTATGCTTAATCATCGAGATCGCTCGTTTCGAGCTATTTAATGCGAGAAACAAGTTATCTGGTGTTTTCACCACTCCACAGTGCGTTTGATATGCAGAACCAGCGATATCTTGGTTTACGTGGGGTTTCAAGCTCAGATATGCATATTCTGCGATAATCTTGGTGAGACTTCAGTCCGAAGTATGCAGAATCATCGAGATCGTACTATTCGAGCTATTTAATGCGAAAAACACGTTATCTGGTGTTTTCACCACTCCACAGTGCGTTTGATATGCAGAACCAGCGAAATCTTGGTTTACGTGGGGTTTCAAGCTGAGATATGCATTTTTTACGATAATCATGGTGAGACTTCTGTCCGAAGTATGCAGAATCATCGAGATCGCACTTTTCGAGCTATTTAATGCGACAAACACGTTATCTGGTGTTTTCACCACTCCGCAGTGCGTTTGATATGCAGAACCAGCGATATCTTGGTTTTCGTGGGGTTTCAAGCTCAGATATGCATTTTCTGCGATAATCTTGGTGAGACTTCTGTCCGAAGTATGCAGAGTCATCGAGATCGTACTTTTCGAGCTATTTAATGCGACAAACACGTTTTCTGGGGTTTTCACCACTCCACAGTTCGTTGGATATGCAGAACAGGAGATATCTTGGTTTTCGTGGGGTTTCTAGCAGAGATATGCATTTTCTGCGATAATCTAGGTGAGACTTCTGTCCGAAGTATGCTTAATCATCGAGATCGCTCGTTTCGAGCTATTTAATGCGAGAAACAAGTTATCTGGTGTTTTCACCACTCCACAGTGCGTTTGATATGCAGAAACAGCGATATCTTGGTTTTCGTGGGGTTTCAAGCTGAGATATGCATTTTTTACGATAATCATGGTGAGACTTCTGTCTGAAGTATGCAGAGTCATCGAGATCGTACTATTCGAGCTATTTAATGCGAAAAACACGTTATCTGGTGTTTTCACCACTCCACAGTGCGTATGATATGCAGAACCGACGATATCTTGGTTTTCGTGGGGTTTCAAGCTGAGATATGCATTTTTTACGATAATCTTGGTGAGACTTCTGTCCGAAGTATGCTTAATCATCGAGATCGCTCTATTCGAGCTATTTAATGCGAGAAACACGTTATCATGTGTTTTCACCACTCCACAGTGCGTATGATATGCAGAACCGACGATATCTTGGTTTTCGTGGGGTTTCAAGCTCAGATATGCATTTTCTGCGATAATCTTGGTGAGACTTCTGTCCGAAGTATGCAGAGTCATCGAGATCGTACTTTTCGAGCTATTTAATGCGACAAACACGTTTTCTGGGGTTTTCACCACTCCACAGTTCGTTGGATATGCAGAACAGGAGATATCTTGGTTTTCGTGGGGTTTCTAGCAGAGATATGCATTTTCTGCGATAATCTTGGTGAGACTTCTGTCCGAAGTATGCAGAGTCATCGAGATCGCTCTTTTCGAGCTATTTAATGCGAGAAACAAGTTATCTGGTGTTTTCACCACTCCGCAGTGCGTTTGATATGCAGAACCAGCGATATCTTGGTT
This sequence comes from Anthophora plumipes, assembly GCA_951804975.1. Classification (NCBI taxonomy): domain Eukaryota; kingdom Metazoa; phylum Arthropoda; class Insecta; order Hymenoptera; family Apidae; genus Anthophora; species Anthophora plumipes. The sequence goes on from CATORF010000980.1 coordinate 2,487,100, forward strand.
TTCGTGGGGTTTCAAGCTCAATTATGCATTTTCTGCGATAATCTTGGTGAGACTTCTGTCCGAAGTATGCAGAGTCATCGAGATCGTACTTTTCGATCTATTTAATGCGACAAACACGTTTTCTGGGGTTTTCACCACTCCACAGTTCGTTAGATATGCAGAACAGGAGATATCTTGGTTTTCGTGGGGTTTCTAGCAGAGATATGCATTTTCTGCGATAATCTTGGTGAGACCTCTGTCCGAAGTATGCAGAAACATGGAGATCGCTCTTTTCGACCTATTGAATGCGAGAAACACGTTATCTGGTGTTTTCACCACTCCACAGTGCGTTTGATATGCAGAACCAGTGAAATCTTGGTTTTCGTTGGGTTTCAAGCTGAGATATGCATTTTTTACGATAATCATGGTGAGACTTCTGTCCGAAGTATGCAGAATCATCGAGATCGCACTTTTCGAGCTATTTAATGCGACAAACACGTTATCTGGTGTTTTCAGCACTCCACAGTGCGTTCGATATGCAGAACCAGCGATATCTGGGTTTTCGTGGGGTTTCAAGCTGAGATATGCATTTTTTACGATAATCTTGATGAGACTTCTGTCCGAAGTATGCAGAAACATCGAGATCGCACTTTTCGAGCTATTTAATGCGACAAACACGTTATCTGGTGTTTTCAGCACTCCACAGTGCGTTTGATATGCAGAACCAGCGAAATCTTGGTTTTCGTGGGGTTTCAAGCTGAGATATGCATTTTTTTACGATAATCTTGGTGAGACTTCAGTCCGAAGTATGCAGAATCATCGAGATCGTACTATTCGAGCTATTTAATGCGAAAAACACGTTATCTGGGGTTTTCACCACTCCACAGTGCGTTTGATATGCAGAACCAGCGAAATCTTGGTTTTCGTTGGGTTTCAAGCTGAGATATGCATTTTTTACGATAATCATGGTGAGACTTCTGTCCGAAGTATGCAGAATCATCGAGATCGCACTTTTCGAGCTATTTAATGCGACAAACACGTTATCTGGTGTTTTCACCACTCCGCAGTGCGTTTGATATGCAGAACCAGCGATATCTTGGTTTTCGTGGGGTTTCAAGCTCAGATATGCATTTTCTGCGATAATCTTGGTGAGACTTCTGTCCGAAGTATGCAGAGGCATCGAGATCGTACTTTTCGAGCTATTTAATGCGACAAACACGTTTTCTGGGGTTTTCACCACTCCACAGTTCGTTGGATATGCAGAACAGGAGATATCTTGGTTTTCGTGGGGTTTCTAGCAGAGATATGCATTTTCTGCGATAATCTAGGTGAGACTTCTGTCCGAAGTATGCTTAATCATCGAGATCGCTCGTTTCGAGCTATTTAATGCGAGAAACAAGTTATCTGGTGTTTTCACCACTCCACAGTGCGTTTGATATGCAGAAACAGCGATATCTTGGTTTTCGTGGGGTTTCAAGCTGAGATATGCATGTTTTACGATAATCATGGTGAGACTTCTGTCCGAAGTATGCAGAATCATCGAGATCGCACTTTTCGAGCTATTTAATGCGACAAACACGTTATCTGGTGTTTTCAGCACTCCACAGTGCGTTTGATACGCAGAACCAGCGAAATCTTGGTTTTCGTGGGGTTTCAAGCTGAGATATGCATTTTTTTACGATAATCTTGGTGAGACTTCTGTCCGAAGTATGCTTAATCATCGAGATCGCTCTATTCGAGATATTTAATGCGAGAAACACGTTATCTGGTGTTTTCACCACTCCGCAGTATGTTTGATATGCAGAACCAGCGATATCTTGGTTTTCGTGGGGTTTCAAGCTCAGATATGCATTTTCTGCGATAATCTTGGTGAGACTTCTGTCCGAAGTATGCAGAGTCATCGAGATCGTACTTTTCGAGCTATTCAATGCGAGAAACACGTTTTCTGGGGTTTTCACCACTCCACAGTTCGTTGGATATGCAGAACAGGAGATATCTTGGTTTTCGTGGGGTTTCTAGCAGAGATATGCATTTTCTGCGATAATCTAGGTGAGACTTCTGTCCGAAGTATGCTTAATCATCGAGATCGCTCTATTCGAGCTATTTAATGCGAGAAACACGTTATCATGTGTTTTCACCACTCCACAGTGCGTATGATATGCAGAACCGACGATATCTTGGTTTTCGTGGGGTTTCAAGCTCAGATATGCATTTTCTGCGATAATCTTGGTGAGACTTCTGTCCGAAGTATGCAGAGTCATCGAGATCGTACTTTTCGAGCTATTTAATGCGACAAACACGTTTTCTGGGGTTTTCACCACTCCACAGTTCGTTGGATATGCAGAACAGGAGATATCTTGGTTTTCGTGGGGTTTCTAGCAGAGATATGCATTTTCTGCGATAATCTTGGTGAGACTTCTGTCCGAAGTATGCAGAGTCATCGAGATCGCTCTTTTCGAGCTATTTAATGCGAGAAACAAGTTATCTGGTGTTTTCACCACTCCGCAGTGCGTTTGATATGCAGAACCAGCGATATCTTGGTTTTCGTGGGGTTTCAAGCTCAATTATGCATTTTCTGCGATAATCTTGGTGAGACTTCTGTCCGAAGTATGCAGAGTCATCGAGATCGTACTTTTCGAGCTATTTAATGCGACAAACACGTTTTCTGGGGTTTTCACCACTCCACAGTTCGTTAGATATGCAGAACAGGAGATATCTTGGTTTTCGTGGGGTTTCTAGCAGAGATATGCATTTTCTGCGATAATCTTGGTGAGACCTCTGTCCGAAGTATGCAGAAACATGGAGATCGCTCTTTTCGACCTATTGAATGCGAGAAACACGTTATCTGGTGTTTTCACCACTCCACAGTGCGTTTGATATGCAGAACCAGTGAAATCTTGGTTTTCGTTGGGTTTCAAGCTGAGATATGCATTTTTTACGATAATCATGGTGAGACTTCTGTCCGAAGTATGCAGAATCATCGAGATCGCACTTTTCGAGCTATTTAATGCGACAAACACGTTATCTGGTGTTTTCAGCACTCCACAGTGCGTTCGATATGCAGAACCAGCGATATCTGGGTTTTCGTGGGGTTTCAAGCTGAGATATGCATTTTTTACGATAATCTTGATGAGACTTCTGTCCGAAGTATGCAGAAACATCGAGATCGCACTTTTCGAGCTATTTAATGCGACAAACACGTTATCTGGTGTTTTCAGCACTCCACAGTGCGTTTGATATGCAGAACCAGCGAAATCTTGGTTTTCGTGGGGTTTCAAGCTGAGATATGCATTTTTTTACGATAATCTTGGTGAGACTTCTGTCCGAAGTATGCTTAATCATCGAGATCGCTCGTTTCGAGCTATTTAATGCGAGAAACAAGTTATCTGGTGTTTTCACCACTCCACAGTGCGTTTGATATGCAGAAACAGCGATATCTTGGTTTTCGTGGGGTTTCAAGCTGAGATATGCATTTTTTACGATAATCATGGTGAGACTTCTGTCCGAAGTATGCAGAATCATCGAGATCGCACTTTTCAAGCTATTTAATGCGAGAAACAAGTTATCTGGTGTTTTCACCACTCCACAGTGCGTTTGATATGCAGAACCACCGATATCTTGGTTTACGTGGGGTTTCAAGCTCAGATATGCATTTTCTGCGATAATCTTGGTGAGACTTCAGTCCGAAGTATGCAGAATCATCGAGATCGTACTATTCGAGCTATTTAATGCGAAAAACACGTTATCTGGTGTTTTCACCACTCCACAGTGCGTTTGATATGCAGAACCAGCGAAATCTTGGTTTTCGTGGGGTTTCAAGCTGAGATATGCATTTTTTTACGATAATCTTGGTGAGACTTCTGTCCGAAGTATGCTTAATCATCGAGATCGCTCGTTTCCAGCTATTTAATGCGAGAAACAAGTTATCTGGTGTTTTCACCACTCCACAGTGCGTTTGATATGCAGAAACAGCGATATCTTGGTTTTCGTGGGGTTTCAAGCTGAGATATGCATTTTTTTACGATAATCTTGGTGAGACTTCTGTCCGAAGTATGCTTAATCATCGAGATCGCTCGTTTCGAGCTATTTAATGCGAGAAACAAGTTATCTGGTGTTTTCACCACTCCACAGTGCGTTTGATATGCAGAACCAGCGATATCTTGGTTTACGTGGGGTTTCAAGCTCAGATATGCATTTTCTGCGATAATCTTGGTGAGACTTCAGTCCGAAGTATGCAGAATCATCGAGATCGTACTATTCGAGCTATTTAATGCGAAAAACACGTTATCTGGTGTTTTCACCACTCCACAGTGCGTTTGATATGCAGAACCAGCGAAATCTTGGTTTTCGTTGGGTTTCAAGCTGAGATATGCATTTTTTACGATAATCATGGTGAGACTTCTGTCCGAAGTATGCAGAATCATCGAGATCGCACTTTTCGAGCTATTTAATGCGACAAACACGTTATCTGGTGTTTTCACCACTCCGCAGTGCGTTTGATATGCAGAACCAGCGATATCTTGGTTTTCGTGGGGTTTCAAGCTCAGATATGCATTTTCTGCGATAATCTTGGTGAGACTTCTGTCCGAAGTATGCAGAGTCATCGAGATCGTACTTTTCGAGCTATTTAATGCGACAAACACGTTTTCTGGGGTTTTCACCACTCCACAGTTCGTTGGATATGCAGAACAGGAGATATCTTGGTTTTCGTGGGGTTTCTAGCAGAGATATGCATTTTCTGCGATAATCTAGGTGAGACTTCTGTCCGAAGTATGCTTAATCATCGAGATCGCTCGTTTCGAGCTATTTAATGCGAGAAACAAGTTATCTGGTGTTTTCACCACTCCACAGTGCGTTTGATATGCAGAAACAGCGATATCTTGGTTTTCGTGGGGTTTCAAGCTGAGATATGCATGTTTTACGATAATCATGGTGAGACTTCTGTCCGAAGTATGCAGAATCATCGAGATCGCACTTTTCGAGCTATTTAATGCGACAAACACGTTATCTGGTGTTTTCAGCACTCCACAGTGCGTTTGATATGCAGAACCAGCGAAATCTTGGTTTTCGTGGGGTTTCAAGCTGAGATATGCATTTTTTTACGATAATCTTGGTGAGACTTCTGTCCGAAGTATGCTTAATCATCGAGATCGCTCTATTCGAGATATTTAATGCGAGAAACACGTTATCTGGTGTTTTCACCACTCCGCAGTATGTTTGATATGCAGAACCAGCGATATCTTGGTTTTCGTGGGGTTTCAAGCTCAGATATGCATTTTCTGCGATAATCTTGGTGAGACTTCTGTCCGAAGTATGCAGAGTCATCGAGATCGTACTTTTCGAGCTATTCAATGCGAGAAACACGTTTTCTGGGGTTTTCACCACTCCACAGTTCGTTGGATATGCAGAACAGGAGATATCTTGGTTTTCGTGGGGTTTCAAGCTCAGATATGCATTTTCTGCGATAATCTTGGTGAGACTTCTGTCCGAAGTATGCAGAGTCATCGAGATCGTACTTTTCGAGCTATTTAATGCGACAAACACGTTATCTGGTGTTTTCAGCACTCCACAGTGCGTTTGATATGCGGAACCAGCGAAATCTTGGTTTTCGTGGGGTTTCAAGCTGAGATATGCATTTTTTTACGATAATCTTGGTGAGACTTCTGTCCGAAGTATGCTTAATCATCGAGATCGCTCTATTCGAGATATTTAATGCGAGAAACACGTTATCTGGTGTTTTCACCACTCCACAGTGCGTATGATATGCAGAACCGACGATATCTTGGTTTTCGTGGGGTTTCAAGCTCAGATATGCATTTTCTGCGATAATCTTGGTGAGACTTCTGTCCGAAGTATGCAGAGTCATCGAGATCGTACTTTTCGAGCTATTTAATGCGAGAAACACGTTATCTGGTGTTTTCAGCACTCCACAGTGCGTTTGATATGCAGAACCAGCGATATCTTGGTTTACGTGGGGTTTCAAGCTCAGATATGCATTTTCCGCGATAATCTTGGTGAGACTTCGGTCCGAAGTATGCAGAATCATCGAGATCGTACTATTCGAGCTATTTAATGCGAGAAACACGTTATCTGGTGTTTTCACCACTCCACAGTGCGTATGATATGCAGAACCGACGATATCTTGGTTTTCGTGGGGTTTCAAGCTCAGATATGCATTTTCTGCGATAATCTTGGTGAGACTTCTATCCGAAGTATGCAGAGTCATCGAGATCGTACTTTTCGAGCTATTTAATGCGACAAACACGTTTTCTGGGGTTTTCACCACTCCACAGTTCGTTGGATATGCAGAACAGGAGATATCTTGGTTTTCGTGGGGTTTCTAGCAGAGATATGCATTTTCTGCGATAATCTTGGTGAGACCTGTGTCCGAAGTATGCAGAAACATCGAGATCGCTCTTTTCGACCTATTTAATGCGAGAAACACGTTATCTGGTGTTTTCAGCACTCCACAGTGCGTTTGATATGCAGAACCAGCGATATCTTGGTTTACGTGGGGTTTCAAGCTCAGATATGCATTTTCTGCGATAATCTTGGTGAGACTTCGGTCCGAAGTATGCAGAATCATCGAGATCGTACTATTCGAGCTATTTAATGCGAAAAACACGTTATCTGGTGTTTTCACCACTCCACAGTGCGTATGATATGCAGATCCGACGATATCTTGGTTTTCGTGGGGTTTCAAGCTCAGATATGCATTTTCTGCGATAATCTTGGTGAGACTTCTGTCCGAAGTATGCAGAGTCATCGAGATCGCTCTTTTCGAGCTATTTAATGCGAGAAACAAGTTATCTGGTGTTTTCACCACTCCACAGTTCGTTGGATATGCAGAACAGGAGATATCTTGGTTTTCGTGGGGTTTCTAGCAGAGATATGCATTTTATGCGGTAATCTTGGTGAGACCTCTGTCCGAAGTATGCAGAAACATCGAGATCGCTCTTTTCGACCTATTTAATGCGAGAAACACGTTATCTGGTGTTTTCACCACTCCACAGTGCGTTTGATTAGCAGAACCAGCGAAATCTTGGTTTTCGTGGGGTTTCAAGCTGAGATATGCATTTTTTACGATAATCTTGTTGGGACTTCTGTCCGAAGTATGCTTAATCATCGAGACCGCTCTATTCGAGCTATTTAATGCGAGAAAAACCTTCTCTGGTGTTTTCACCACTCCACAGTGCGTTTGATATGCAGAACCAGCAATATCTTGGTTTTCGGGTGGTTTCAAGCTCAGATATGCATTTTCTGCGATAATCTTGGTGAGACTTCTGTCCGAAGTATGCAGAATCATCGAGATCGCACTTTTCGAGATATTTAATGCGAGAAACACGTTATCTGGTGTTTTCACCACTCCACAGTGCGTTTGATATGCAGAACCGGCGATATCTTGGTTTTTGTGGGGTTTCAAGCTGAGATATGCATTTTTTACGATAATCTTGGTGAGACTTCTGTCCGAAGTATGCTTAATCATCGAGACCGCTCTATTCGAGCTATTTAATGCGAGAAAAACCTTGTCTGGTGTTTTCACCACTCCACAGTGCGTTTGATATGCAGAACCAGCGATATCTTGGTTTTCGTGCGGTTTCAAGCTCAGATATGCATTTTCTGCGATAATCTTGGTGAGACTTCTGTCCGAAGTATGCAGAGTCATCGAGATCGTACTTTTCGAGCTATTTAATGCGAGAAACACGTTATCTGGTGTTTTCACCACTCCACAGTGCGTATGATATGCAGAACCGACGATATCTTGGTTTTCGTGGGGTTTCAAGCTCAGATATGCATTTTCTGCGATAATCTTGGTGAGACTTCTGTCCGAAGTATGCAGAGTCATCGAGATCGTACTTTTCGAGCTATTTAATGCGAGAAACACGTTATCTGGTGTTTTCACCACTCCACAGTGCGTATGATATGCAGAACCGACGATATCTTGGTTTTCGTGCGGTTTCAAGCTCAGATATGCATTTTCTGCGATAATCTTGGTGAGACTTCTGTCCGAAGTATGCAGAGTCATCGAGATCGTACTTTTCGAGCTATTTAATGCGAGAAACACGTTATCTGGTGTTTTCACCACTCCACAGTGCGTATGATATGCAGAACCGACGATATCTTGGTTTTCGTGGGGTTTCAAGCTGAGATATGCATTTTCTGCGATAATCTTGGTGAGACTTCTGTCCGAAGTATGCAGAGTCATCGAGATCGTACTTTTCGAGCTATTTAATGCGAGAAACACGTTTTCTGGGGTTTTCACCACTCCACAGTTCGTTGGATATGCAGAACAGGAGATATCTTGGTTTTCGTGGGGTTTCTAGCAGAGATATGCATTTTCTGCGATAATCTTGGTGAGACCTCGGTCCGAAGTATGCAGAAACATCGAGATCGCTCTTTTCGACCAATTTAATGCGAGAAACACGTTATCTGGTATTTTCACCACTCCACAGTGCGTTTGATATGCAGAACCTGCGAAATCTTGGTTTTCGTGGCGTTTCAAGCTGAGATGTGCATTTTTTACGATCATCATGGTGAGACCTCTGTCCGAAGTATGCAGAAACATCGAGATCGCTCTTTTCGAAATTTTTAATGCGAGAAACACGTTATCGGGTGTTTTCACCACTCCACAGTGCGGTTGATATGCATAACCAGCGAAATCTTGGTTTTCGTGTGGCTTCAAGCTCAGATATGCATTTTCTGCGATAATCATGGTGAGACTTCTGTCCGAAGTATGCAGAGTCATCGAGATCGCTCTTTTCGAGCTATTTAATGCGAGAAACAAGTTATCTGGTGTTTTCACCACTCCACAGTGCGTATGATATGCAGAACCGACGATATCTTGGTTTTCGTGGGGTTTCAAGCTGAGATATGCATTTTCTGCGATAATCTTGGTGAGACTTCTGTCCGAAGTATGCAGAGTCATCGAGATCGTACTTTTCGAGCTATTTAATGCGAGAAACACGTTTTCTGGGATTTTCACCACTCCACAGTTCGTTGGATATGCAGATCAGGAGATATCTTGGTTTTCGTGGGGTTTCTAGCAGAGATATGCATTTTCTGCGATAATCTTGGTGAGACCTCGGTCCGAAGTATGCAGAAACATCGAGATCGCTCTTTTCGACCAATTTAATGCGAGAAACACGTTATCTGGTATTTTCACCACTCCACAGTGCGTTTGATATGCAGAACCTGCGAAATCTTGGTTTTCGTGGCGTTTCAAGCTGAGATGTGCATTTTTTACGATCATCATGGTGAGACCTCTGTCCGAAGTATGCAGAAACATCGAGATCGCTCTTTTCGAAATTTTTAATGCGAGAAACACGTTATCGGGTGTTTTCACCACTCCACAGTGCGGTTGATATGCATAACCAGCGAAATCTTGGTTTTCGTGTGGCTTCAAGCTCAGATATGCATTTTCTGCGATAATCATGGTGAGACTTCTGTCCGAAGTATGCAGAATCATCGAGATCGCACTTTTCGAGCTATTTAATGCGACAAACACGTTATCTGGTGTTTTCAGCACTCCACAGTGCGTTCGATATGCAGAACCAGCGATATCTGGGTTTACGTGGGGTTTCAAGCTGAGATAAGCATTTTTTACTATAATCTTGGTGAGACTTCTGTCCGAAGTATGCAGAATCATCGAGATCGCACTTTTCGAGCTATTTAATGCGACAAACACGTTATCTGGTGTTTTCAGCACACCACAGTGCGTTTGATATGCAGAACCAGCGAAATCTTGGTTTTCGTGGGGTTTCAAGCTGAGATATGCATTTTTTACGATAATCTTGGTGAGACTTCTGTCCGAAGTATGCTTAATCATCGAGATCGCTCTATTCGAGCTATTTAATGCGAGAAACACGTTATCTGGTGTTTTCACCACTCCACAGTGCGTATGATATACAGAACCGACGATATCTTGGTTTTCGTGGGGTTTCAAGCTCAGATATGCATTTTCTGCGATAATCATGGTGAGACTTCTGTCCGAAGTATGCAGAGTCATCGAGATCGTACTATTCGAGCTATTTAATGCGAAAAACACGTTACCTGGTGTTTTCACCACTCCACAGTGCGTATGATATGCAGAACCGACGATATCTTGGTTTTCGTGGGGTTGCAAGCTCAGATATGCATTTTCTGCGATAATCTTGGTGAGACTTCTGTCCGAAGTATGCAGAAACATGGAGATCGCTCTTTTCGACCTATTGAATGCGAGAAACACGTTATCTGGTGTTTTCACCACTCCACAGTGCGTTTGATATGCAGAACCAGCGAAATCTTGGTTTTCGTTGGGTTTCAAGCTGAGATATGCATTTTTTACGATAATCATGGTGAGACTTCTGTCCGAAGTATGCAGAATCATCGAGATCGCACTTTTCGAGCTATTTAATGCGACAAACACGTTATCTGGTGTTTTCAGCACACCACAGTGCGTTGGATATGCAGAACAGGAGATATCTTGGTTTTCGAGGGGTTTCTAGCAGAGATATGCATTTTCTGCGATAATCTTGGTGAGACCTGTGTCCGAAGTATGCAGAAACATCGAGATGGCTCTTTTCGACCTAATTAATGCGAGAAACACGTTATCTGGTGTTTTCAGCACTCCACAGTGCGTTTGATATGCAGAACCAGCGATATCTTGGTTTACGTGGGGTTTCAAGCTCAGATATGCATTTTCTGCGATAATCTTGGTGAGACTTCAGTCCGAAGTATGCAGAATCATCGAGATCGTACTGTTCGAGCTATTTAATGCGAAAAACACGTTATCTGGTGTTTTCACCGCTCCACAGTGCGTATGATATGCAGAACCGACGATATCTTGGTTTTCGTGGGGTTGCAAGCTCAGATATGCATTTTCTGCGATAATCTTGGTGAGACTTCTGTCCGAAGTATGCAGAAACATGGAGATCGCTCTTTTCGACCTATTGAATGCGAGAAACACGTTATCTGGTGTTTTCACCACTCCACAGTGCGTTTGATATGCAGAACCAGCGAAATCTTGGTTTTCGTTGGGTTTCAAGCTGAGATATGCATTTTTTACGATAATCATGGTGAGACTTCTGTCCGAAGTATGCAGAATCATCGAGATCGCACTTTTCGAGCTATTTAATGCGACAAACACGTTATCTGGTGTTTTCAGCACACCACAGTGCGTTTGATATGCAGAACCAGCGAAATCTTGGTTTTCGTGGGGTTTCTAGCTGGGATATGCATTTTTTACGATAATCTTGGTGAGACTTCTGTCCGAAGTATGCTTAATCATCGAGATCGCTCTATTCGAGCTATTTAATGCGAGAAACACGTTATCTGGTGTTTTCACCACTCCACAGTGCGTATGATATACAGAACCGACGATATCTTGGTTTTCGTGGGGTTTCAAGCTCAGATATGCATTTTCTGCGATAATCATGGTGAGACTTCTGTCCGAAGTATGCAGAGTCTTCGAGATCGCTCTTTTCGAGCTATTTAATGCGAGAAACAAGTTATCTGGTGTTTTCACCACTCCGCAGTGCGTTTGATATGCAGAACCAGCGATATCTTGGTTTTCGTGGGGTTTCAAGCTCAGATATGCATTTTCTGCGATAATCTTGGTGTTGACTTCTGTCCGAAGTATGCAGAGTCATCGAGATCGTACTTTTCGAGCTATTTAATGCGACAAACACGTTTTCTGGGGTTTTCACCACTCCACAGTTCGTTGGATATGCAGAACAGGAGATATCTTGGTTTTCGAGGGGTTTCTAGCAGAGATATGCATTTTCTGCGATAATCTTGGTGAGACCTGTGTCCGAAGTATGCAGAAACATCGAGATGGCTCTTTTCGACCTAATTAATGCGAGAAACACGTTATCTGGTGTTTTCAGCACTCCACAGTGCGTTTGATATGCAGAACCAGCGATATCTTGGTTTACGTGGGGTTTCAAGCTCAGATATGCATTTTCTGCGATAATCTTGGTGAGACTTCAGTCCGAAGTATGCAGAATCATCGAGATCGTACTGTTCGAGCTATTTAATGCGAAAAACACGTTATCTGGTGTTTTCACCGCTCCACAGTGCGTATGATATGCAGAACCGACGATATCTTGGTTTTCGTGGGGTTTCAAGCTCAGATATGCATTTTCTGCGATAATCTTGGTGAGACTTCTGTCCGAAGTATGCAGAGTCATCGAGATCGCTCTTTTCGAGCTATTTAATGCGAGAAACAAGTTATCTGGTGTTTTCACCACTCCGCAGTGCGTATGATATGCAGAACCGACGATATCTTGGTTTTCGTGGGGTTTCAAGCTCAGATATGCATTTTCTGCGATAATCTTGGTGAGACTTCTGTCCGAAGTATGCAGAGTCATCGAGATCGCTCTTTTCGAGCTATTTAATGCGAGTAACAAGTTATCTGGTGTTTTCACCACTCCGCAGTGCGTTTGATATGCAGAACCAGCGATATCTTGGTTTTCGTGGGGTTTCAAGCTCAGATATGCATTTTCTGCGATAATCTTGGCGAGACTTCTGTCCGAAGTATGCAGAGTCATCGAGATCGTACTTTTCGAGCTATTCAATGCGAGAAACACGTTTTCTGGGGTTTTCACCACTCCACAGTTCGTTGGATATGCAGAACAGGAGATATCTTGGTTTTCGTGGGGTTTCTAGCAGAGATATGCATTTTCTGCGATAATCTAGGTGAGACTTCTGTCCGAAGTATGCTTAATCATCGAGATCGCTCGTTTCGAGCTATTTAATGCGAGAAACAAGTTATCTGGTGTTTTCAGCACTCCACAGTGCGTTCGATATGCAGAACCAGCGATATCTGGGTTTACGTGGGGTTTCAAGCTGAGATATGCATTTTTTACTATAATCTTGGTGAGACTTCTGTCCGAAGTATGCAGAATCATCGAGATCGCACTTTTCGAGCTATTTAATGCGACAAACACGTTATCTGGTGTTTTCAGCACACCACAGTGCGTTTGATATGCAGAACCAGCGAAATCTTGGTTTTCGTGGGGTTTCTAGCTGGGATATGCATTTTTTACGATAATCTTGGTGAGACTTCTGTCCGAAGTATGCTTAATCATCGAGATCGCTCTATTCGAGCTATTTAATGCGAGAAACACGTTATCTGGTGTTTTCACCACTCCACAGTGCGTATGATATACAGAACCGACGATATCTTGGTTTTCGTGGGGTTTCAAGCTCAGATATGCATTTTCTGCGATAATCATGGTGAGACTTCTGTCCGAAGTATGCAGAGTCTTCGAGATCGCTCTTTTCGAGCTATTTAATGCGAGAAACAAGTTATCTGGTGTTTTCACCACTCCGCAGTGCGTTTGATATGCAGAACCAGCGATATCTTGGTTTTCGTGGGGTTTCAAGCTCAGATATGCATTTTCTGCGATAATCTTGGTGTTGACTTCTGTCCGAAGTATGCAGAGTCATCGAGATCGTACTTTTCGAGCTATTTAATGCGACAAACACGTTTTCTGGGGTTTTCACCACTCCACAGTTCGTTGGATATGCAGAACAGGAGATATCTTGGTTTTCGAGGGGTTTCTAGCAGAGATATGCATTTTCTGCGATAATCTTGGTGAGACCTGTGTCCGAAGTATGCAGAAACATCGAGATGGCTCTTTTCGACCTAATTAATGCAAGAAACACGTTATCTGGTGTTTTCAGCACTCCACAGTGCGTTTGATATGCAGAACCAGCGATATCTTGGTTTACGTGGGGTTTCAAGCTCAGATATGCATTTTCTGCGATAATCTTGGTGAGACTTCAGTCCGAAGTATGCAGAATCATCGAGATCGTACTATTCGAGCTATTTAATGCGAAAAACACGTTATCTGGTGTTTTCACCGCTCCACAGTGCGTATGATATGCAGAACCAGCGATATCTTGGTTTTCGTGGGGTTTCAAGCTCAGATATGCATTTTCTGCGATAATCTTGGTGAGACTTCTGTCCGAAGTATGCAGAGTCATCGAGATCGTACTTTTCGAGCTATTCAATGCGAGAAACACGTTTTCTGGGGTTTTCACCACTCCACAGTTCGTTGGATATGCAGAACAGGAGATATCTTGGTTTTCGTGGGGTTTCTAGCAGAGATATGCATTTTTTACGATAATCATGGTGAGACTTCTGTCCGAAGTATGCAGAATCATCGAGATCGCACTTTTCGAGCAATTTAATGCGACAAACACGTTATCTGGTGTTTTCAGCACTCCACAGTGCGTTTGATATGCAGAAACAGCGATATCTTGGTTTACGTGGGGTTTCAAGCTGAGATATGCATTTTTTACTATAATCTTGGTGAGACTTCTGTCCGAAGTATGCAGAATCATCGAGATCGCACTTTTCGAGCTATTTAATGCGACAAACACGTTATCTGGTGTTTTCAGCACACCACAGTGCGTTTGATATGCAGAACCAGCGAAATCTTGGTTTTCGTGGGGTTTCAAGCTGAGTTATGCATTTTTTACGATAATCTTGGTGAGACTTCTGTCCGAAATATGCTTAATCATCGAGATCGCTCTATTCGAGCTATTTAATGCGAGAAACACGTTATCTGGTGTTTTCACCACTCCACAGTGCGTATGATATACAGAACCGACGATATCTTGGTTTTCGTGGGGTTTCAAGCTCAGATATGCATTTTCTGCGATAATCATGGTGCGACTTCTGTCCGAAGTATGCAGAGTCATCGAGATCGTACTATTCGAGCTATTTAATGCGAAAAACACGTTATCTGGTGTTTTCACCACTCCACAGTGCGTATGATATGCAGAACCGACGATATCTTGGTTTTCGTGGGGTTTCAAGCTCAGATATGCATTTTCTGCGATAATCTTGGTGATACTTCTGTCCGAAGTATGCAGAAACATGGAGATCGCTCTTTTCGACCTATTGAATGCGAGAAACACGTTATCTGGTGTTTTCAGCACTCCACAGTGCGTTTGATATGCAGAACCAGCGATATCTTGGTTTACGTGGGGTTTCAAGCTCAGATATGCATTTTCTGCGATAATCTTGGTGAGACTTCAGTCCGAAGTATGCAGAATCATCGAGATCGTACTATTCGAGCTATTTAATGCGAAAAACACGTTATCTGGTGTTTTCACCGCTCCACAGTGCGTATGATATGCAGAACCGACGATATCTTGGTTTTCGTGGGGTTTCAAGCTCAGATATGCATTTTCTGCGATAATCATGGTGAGACTTCTGTCCGAAGTATGCAGAGTCATCGAGATCGTACTATTCGAGCTATTTAATGCGAAAAACACGTTATCTGGTGTTTTCACCACTCCACAGTGCGTATGATATGCAGAACCGACGATATCTTGGTTTACGTGGGGTTTCAAGCTCAGATATGCATTATCTGCGATAATCTTGGTGAGACTTCTGTCCGAAGT
The DNA here is from genome assembly GCA_951804975.1 of Anthophora plumipes. Taxonomy (NCBI): domain Eukaryota; kingdom Metazoa; phylum Arthropoda; class Insecta; order Hymenoptera; family Apidae; genus Anthophora; species Anthophora plumipes. Next base: position 2,502,475 of record CATORF010000980.1, read on the forward strand.
ATGCAGAAACATGGAGATCGCTCTTTTCGACCTATTGAATGCGAGAAACACGTTATCTGGTGTTTTCACCACTCCACAGTGCGTTTGATATGCAGAACCAGCGAAATCTTGGTTTTCGTTGGGTTTCAAGCTGAGATATGCATTTTTTACGATAATCATGGTGAGACTTCTGTCCGAAGTATGCAGAATCATCGAGATCGCACTTTTCGAGCTATTTAATGCGACAAACACGTTATCTGGTGTTTTCAGCACACCACAGTGCGTTTGATATGCAGAACCAGCGAAATCTTGGTTTTCGTGGGGTTTCAAGCTCAGATATGCATTTTCTGCGATAATCTTGGTGAGACTTCTGTCCGAAGTATGCTTAATCATCGAGATCGCTCTATTCGAGCAATTTAATGCGAGAAACACGTTATCTGGTGTTTTCACCACTCCACAGTGCGTATGATATACAGAACCGACGATATCTTGGTTTTCGTGGGGTTTCAAGCTCAGATATGCATTTTCTGCGATAATCATCGTGAGACTTCTGTCCGAAGTATGCAGAGTCTTCGAGATCGCTCTTTTCGAGCTATTTAATGCGAGAAACAAGTTATCTGGTGTTTTCACCACTCCGCAGTGCGTTTGATATGCAGAACCAGCGATATCTTGGTTTTCGTGGGGTTTCAAGCTCAGATATGCATTTTCTGCGATAATCTTGGTGTAGACTTCTGTCCGAAGTATGCAGAGTCATCGAGATCGTACTTTTCGAGCTATTTAATGCGACAAACACGTTTTCTGGGGTTTTCACCACTCCACAGTTCGTTGGATATGCAGAACAGGAGATATCTTGGTTTTCGTGGGGTTTCTAGCAGAGATATGCATTTTCTGCGATAATCTTGGTGAGACCTGTGTCCGAAGTATGCAGAAACATCGAGATGGCTCTTTTCGACCTATTTAATGCGAGAAACACGTTATCTGGTGTTTTCAGCACTCCACAGTGCGTTTGATATGCAGAACCAGCGATATCTTGGTTTACGTGGGGTTTCAAGCTCAGATATGCATTTTCTGCGATAATCTTGGTGAGACTTCTGTCCGAAGTATGCAGAGTCATCGAGATCGTACTTTTCGAGCTATTTAATGCGACAAACACGTTTTCTGGATTTTTCACCACTCCACAGTTCGTTGGATATGCAGAACAGGAGATATCTTGGTTTTCGTGGGGTTTCTAGCAGAGATATGCATTTTCTGCGATAATCATGGTGAGACCTCTGTCCGAAGTATGCAGAAACATGGAGATCGCTCTTTTCGACCTATTGAATGCGAGAAACACGTTATCTGGTGTTTTCACCACTCCACAGTGCGTTTGATATGCAGAACCAGCGAAATCTTGGTTTTCGTTGGGTTTCAAGCTGAGATATGCATTTTTTACGATAATCATGGTGAGACTTCTGTCCGAAGTATGCAGAATCATCGAGATCGCACTTTTCGAGCTATTTAATGCGACAAACACGTTATCTGTTGTATTCAGCACACCACAGTGCGTTTGATATGCAGAACCAGCGAAATCTTGGTTTTCGTGGGGTTTCAAGCTGAGATATGCATTTTTTACGATAATCTTGGTGAGACTTCTGTCCGAAGTATGCTTAATCATCGAGATCGCTCTATTCGAGCTATTTAATGCGAGAAACACGTTATCTGGTGTTTTCACCACTCCACAGTGCGTATGATATGCAGAACCGACGATATCTTGGTTTTCGTGGGGTTTCAAGCTCAGATATGCATTTTCTGCGATAATCTTGGTGAGACTTCTGTCCGAAGTATGCAGAGTCATCGAGATCGCTCTTTTCGAGCTATTTAATGCGAGAAACAAGTTATCTGGTGTTTTCACCACTCCGCAGTGCGTTTGATATGCAGAACCAGCGATATCTTGGTTTTCGTGGGGTTTCAAGCTCAGATATGCATTTTCTGCGATAATCTTGGTGAGACTTCTGTCCGAAGTATGCAGAGTCATCGAGATCGTACTTTTCGTGCTATTCAATGCGAGAAACACGTTTTCTGGGGTTTTCACCACTCCACAGTTCGTTGGATATGCAGAACAGGAGATATCTTGGTTTTCGTGGGGTTTCTAGCAGAGATATGCATTTTCTGCGATAATCTAGGTGAGACTTCTGTCCGAAGTATGCTTAATCATCGAGATCGCTCGTTTCGAGCTATTTAATGCGAGAAACAAGTTATCTGGTGTTTTCACCACTCCACAGTGCGTTTGATATGCAGAAACAGCGATATCTTGGTTTGCGTGGGGTTTCAAGCTGAGATATGCATTTTTTACGATAATCATGGTGAGACTTCTGTCCGAAGTATGCAGAAACATCGAGATGGCTCTTTTCGACCTGTTTAATGCGAGAAACACGTTATCTGGTGTTTTCAGCACTCCACAGTGCGTTTGATATGCAGAACCAGCGATATCTTGGTTTACGTGGGGTTTCAAGCTCAGATATGCATTTTCTGCGATAATCTTGGTGAGACTTCTGTCCGAAGTATGCAGAGTCATCGAGATCGTACTTTTCGAGCTATTTAATGCGACAAACACGTTTTCTGGGGTTTTCACCACTCCACAGTTCGTTGGATATGCAGAACAGGAGATATCTTGGTTTTCGTGGGGTTTCTAGCAGAGATATGCATTTTCTGCGATAATCATGGTGAGACCTCTGTCCGAAGTATGCAGAAACATGGAGATCGCTCTTTTCGACCTATTGAATGCGAGAAACACGTTATCTGGTGTTTTCACCACTCCACAGTGCGTTTGATATGCAGAACCAGCGAAATCTTGGTTTTCGTTGGGTTTCAAGCTGAGATATGCATTTTTTACGATAATCATGGTGAGACTTCTGTCCGAAGTATGCAGAATCATCGAGATCGCACTTTTCGAGCTATTTAATGCGACAAACACGTTATCTGTTGTATTCAGCACACCACAGTGCGTTTGATATGCAGAACCAGCGAAATCTTGGTTTTCGTGGGGTTTCAAGCTGAGATATGCATTTTTTACGATAATCTTGGTGAGACTTCTGTCCGAAGTATGCTTAATCATCGAGATCGCTCTATTCGAGCTATTTAATGCGAGAAACACGTTATCTGGTGTTTTCACCACTCCACAGTGCGTATGATATGCAGAACCGACGATATCTTGGTTTTCGTGGGGTTTCAAGCTCAGATATGCATTTTCTGCGATAATCTTGGTGAGACTTCTGTCCGAAGTATGCAGAGTCATCGAGATCGCTCTTTTCGTGCTATTTAATGCGAGAAACAAGTTATCTGGTGTTTTCACCACTCCGCAGTGCGTTTGATATGCAGAACCAGCGATATCTTGGTTTTCGTGGGGTTTCAAGCTCAGATATGCATTTTCTGCGATAATCTTGGTGAGACTTCTGTCCGAAGTATGCAGAGTCATCGAGATCATACTTTTCGTGCTATTCAATGCGAGAAACACGTTTTCTGGGGTTTTCACCACTCCACAGTTCGTTGGATATGCAGAACAGGAGATATCTTGGTTTTCGTGGGGTTTCTAGCAGAGATATGCATTTTCTGCGATAATCTAGGTGAGACTTCTGTCCGAAGTATGCTTAATCATCGAGATCGCTCGTTTCGATCTATTTAATGCGAGAAACAAGTTATCTGGTGTTTTCACCACTCCGCAGTGCGTTTGATATGCAGAACCAGCGATATCTTGGTTTTCGTGGGGTTTCAAGCTCAGATATGCATTTTCTGCGATAATCTTGGTGAGACTTCTGTCCGAAGTATGCAGAGTCATCGAGATCATACTTTTCGTGCTATTCAATGCGAGAAACACGTTTTCTGGGGTTTTCACCACTCCACAGTTCGTTGGATATGCAGCCAGGAGATATCTTGGTTTTCGTGGGGTTTCTAGCAGAGATATGCATTTTCTGCGATAATCTTGGTGAGACCTGTGTCCGAAGTATGCAGAAACATCGAGATCGCTCTTTTCGACCTATTTAATGCGAGAAACCCGTTATCTGGTGTTTTCAGCACTCCACAGTGCGTTTGATATGCAGAACCAGCGATATCTTGGTTTACGTGGGGTTTCAAGCTCAGATATGCATTTTCTGCGATAATCTTGGTGAGACTTCTGTCCGAAGTATGCAGAGTCATCGAGATCGTACTTTTCGAGCTATTCAATGCGAGAAACACGTTTTCTGGGGTTTTCACCACTCCACAGTGCGTTTGATATGCAGAACCAGCGAAATCTTGGTTTTCGTTGGGTTTCAAGCTGAGATATGCATTTTTTACGATAATCATGGTGAGACTTCTGTCCGAAGTATGCAGAATCATCGAGATCGCACTTTTCGAGCTACTTAATGCGACAAACACGTTATCTGGTGTTTTCACCACTCCACAGTGCGTATGATATGCAGAACCGACGATATCGTGGTTTTCGTGGGGTTTCAAGCTCAGATATGCATTTTCTGCGATAATCTTGGTGAGACTTCTGTCCGAAGTATGCAGAGTCATCGAGATCGTACTATTCGAGCTATTTAATGCGAAAAACACGTTATCTGGTGTTTTCACCACTCCACAGTGCGTATGATATGCAGAACCGACGATATCTTGGTTTTCGTGGGGTTTCAAGCTCAGATATGCATTTTCTGCGATAATCTTGGTGAGACTTCTGTCCGAAGTATGCAGAAACATGGAGATCGCTCTTTTCGACCTATTGAATGCGAGAAACACGTTATCTGGTGTTTTCACCACTCCACAGTGCGTTTGATATGCAGAACCAGCGAAATCTTGGTTTTCGTTGGGTTTCAAGCTGAGATATGCATTTTTTACGATAATCATGGTGAGACTTCTGTCCGAAGTATGCAGAATCATCGAGATCGCACTTTTCGAGCTATTTAATGCGACAAACACGTTATCTGGTGTTTTCAGCACACCACAGTGTGTTTGATATGCAGAACCAGCGAAATCTTGGTTTTCGTGGGGTTTCAAGCTGAGATATGCATTTTTTACGATAATCTTGGTGAGACTTCTGTCCGAAGTATGCTTAATCATCGAGATCGCTCTATTCGAGCAATTTAATTCGAGAAACACGTTATCTGGTGTTTTCACCACTCCACAGTGCGTATGATATACAGAACCGACGATATCTTGGTTTTCGTGGGGTTTCAAGCTCAGATATGCATTTTCTGCGATAATCATCGTGAGACTTCTGTCCGAAGTATGCAGAGTCTTCGAGATCGCTCTTTTCGAGCTATTTAATGCGAGAAACAAGTTATCTGGTGTTTTCACCACTCCGCAGTGCGTTTGATATGCAGAACCAGCGATATCTTGGTTTTCGTGGGGTTTCAAGCTCAGATATGCATTTTCTGCGATAATCTTGGTGTAGACTTCTGTCCGAAGTATGCAGAGTCATCGAGATCGTACTTTTCGAGCTATTTAATGCGACAAACACGTTTTCTGGGGTTTTCACCACTCCACAGTTCGTTGGATATGCAGAACAGGAGATATCTTCGTTTTCGTGGGGTTTCTAGCAGAGATATGCATTTTCTGCGATAATCTTGGTGAGACCTGTGTCCGAAGTATGCAGAAACATCGAGATGGCTCTATTCGACCTATTTAATGCGAGAAACACGTTATCTGGTGTTTTCAGCACTCCACAGTGCGTTTGATATGCAGAACCAGCGATATCTTGGTTTACGTGGGGTTTCAAGCTCAGATATGCATTTTCTGCGATAATCTTGGTGAGACTTCTGTCCGAAGTATGCAGAGTCATCGAGATCGTACTTTTCGAGCTATTTAATGCGACAAACACGTTTTCTGGGGTTTTCACCACTCCACAGTTCGTTGGATATGCAGAACAGGAGATATCTTGGTTTTCGTGGGGTTTCTAGCAGAGATATGCATTTTCTGCGATAATCATGGTGAGACCTCTGTCCGAAGTATGCAGAAACATGGAGATCGCTCTTTTCGACCTATTGAATGCGAGAAACACGTTATCTGGTGTTTTCACCACTCCACAGTGCGTTTGATATGCAGAACCAGCGAAATCTTGGTTTTCGTTGGGTTTCAAGCTGAGATATGCATTTTTTACGATAATCATGGTGAGACTTCTGTCCGAAGTATGCAGAATCATCGAGATCGCACTTTTCGAGCTATTTAATGCGACAAACACGTTATCTGTTGTATTCAGCACACCACAGTGCGTTTGATATGCAGAACCAGCGAAATCTTGGTTTTCGTGGGGTTTCAAGCTGAGATATGCATTTTTTACGATAATCTTGGTGAGACTTCTGTCCGAAGTATGCTTAATCATCGAGATCGCTCTATTCGAGCTATTTAATGCGAGAAACACGTTATCTGGTGTTTTCACCACTCCACAGTGCGTATGATATGCAGAACCGACGATATCTTGGTTTTCGTGGGGTTTCAAACTCAGATATGCATTTTCTGCGATAATCTTGGTGAGACTTCTGTCCGAAGTATGCAGAGTCATCGAGATCGCTCTTTTCGAGCTATTTAATTCGAGAAACAAGTTATCTGGTGTTTTCACCACTCCGCAGTGCGTTTGATATGCAGAACCAGCGATATCTTGGTTTTCGTGGGGTTTCAAGCTCAGATATGCATTTTCTGCGATAATCTTGGTGAGACTTCTGTCCGAAGTATGCAGAGTCATCGAGATCGTACTATTCGAGCTATTTAATGCGAAAAACACGTTATCTGGTGTTTTCACCACTCCACAGTGCGTATGATATGCAGAACCGACGATATCTTGGTTTTCGTTGGGTTTCAAGCTTAGATATGCATTTTCTGCGATAATCTTGGTGAGACTTCTGTCCGAAGTATGCAGAGTCATCGAGATCGCTCTTTTCGAGCTATTTAATGCGAGAAACAAGTTATCTGGTGTTTTCACCACTCCGCAGTGCGTTTGATATGCAGAACCAGCGATATCTTGGTTTTCGTGGGGTTTCAAGCTCAGATATGCATTTTCTGCGATAATCTTGGTGAGACTTCTGTCCGAAGTATGCAGAGTCATCGAGATCGTACTTTTCGAGCTATTCAATGCGAGAAACACGTTTTCTGGGGTTTTCACCACTCCACAGTTCGTTGGATATGCAGAACAGGAGATATCTTGGTTTTCGTGGGGTTTCTAGCAGAGATATGCATTTTCTGCGATAATCTTGGTGAGACCTCTGTCCGAAGTATGCAGAAACATGGAGATCGCTCTTTTCGACCTATTGAATGCGAGAAACACGTTATCTGGTGTTTTCACCACTCCACAGTGCGTATGATATGCAGAACCGACGATATCGTGGTTTTCGTGGGGTTTCAAGCTCAGATATGCATTTTCTGCGATAATCTTGGTGAGACTTCTGTCCGAAGTATGCAGAGTCATCGAGATCGCTCTTTTCGAGCTATTTAATGCGAGAAACAAGTTATCTGGTGTTTTCACCACTCCGCAGTGCGTTTGATATGCAGAACCAGCGATATCTTGGTTTTCGTGGGGTTTCAAGCTCAGATATGCATTTTCTGCGATAATCTTGGTGAGACTTCTGTCCGAAGTATGCAGAGTCATCGAGATCGTACTTTTCGAGCTATTCAATGCGAGAAACACGTTTTCTGGGGTTTTCACCACTCCACAGTTCGTTGGATATGCAGAACAGGAGATATCTTGGTTTTCGTGGGGTTTCTAGCAGAGATATGCATTTTCTGCGATAATCTAGGTGAGACTTCTGTTCGAAGTATGCTTAATCATCGAGATCGCTCGTTTCGAGCTATTTAATGCGAGAAACAAGTTATCTGGTGTTTTCAGCACTCCACAGTGCGTTTGATATGCAGAACCAGCGAAATCTTGGTTTTCGTGGGGTTTCAAGCTGAGGTATGGATTTTTTTACGATAATCGTGGTGAGACTTCTGTCCGAAGTATGCTTAATCATCGAGATCGCTCTATTCGAGATATTTAATGCGAGAAGCACGTTATCTGGTGTTTTCACCACTCCACAGTGCGTATGATATACAGAACCGACGATATCTTGGTTTTCGTGGGGTTTCAAGCTCAGATATGCATTTTCTGCGATAATCATGGTGAGACTTCTGTCCGAAGTATGCAGAGTCTTCGAGATCGCTCTTTTCGAGCTATTTAATGCGAGAAACAAGTTATCTGGTGTTTTCACCACTCCGCAGTGCGTTTGATATGCAGAACCAGCGATATCTTGGTTTTCGTGGGGTTTCAAGCTCAGATATGCATTTTCTGCGATAATGTTGGTGTAGACTTCTGTCCGAAGTATGCAGAGTCATCGAGATCGCTCTTTTCGAGCTATTTAATGCGAGAAACAAGTTATCTGGTGTTTTCACCACTCCGCAGTGCGTTTGATATGCAGAACCAGCGATATCTGGGTTTTCGTGGGGTTTCTAGCAGAGATATGCATTTTCTGCGATAATCTAGGTGAGACTTCTGTCCGAAGTATGCTTAATCATCGAGATCGCACGTTTCGAGCTATTTAATGCGAGAAACAAGTTATCTGGTGTTTTCACCACTCCACAGTGCGTTTGATATGCAGAAACAGCGATATCTTGGTTTTCGTGGGGTTTCAAGCTCAGATATGCATTTTCTGCGATAATCTTGGTGAGACTTCTGTCCGAAGTATGCAGAGTCATCGAGATCGCTCTTTTCGAGCTATTTAATGCGAGAAACAAGTTATCTGGTGTTTTCACCACTCCGCAGTGCGTTTGATATGCAGAACCAGCGATATCTTGGTTTTCGTGGGGTTTCAAGCTCAGATATGCATTTTCTGCGATAATCTTGGTGAGACTTCTGTCCGAAGTATGCAGAGTCATCGAGATCGTACTTTTCGTGCTATTCAAAGCGAGAAACACGTTTTCTGGGGTTTTCACCACTCCACAGTTCGTTGGATATGCAGAACAGGAGATATCTTGGTTTTCGTGGGGTTTCTAGCAGAGATATGCATTTTCTGCGATAATCTAGGTGAGACTTCTGTCCGAAGTATGCTTAATCATCGAGATCGCTCGTTTCGAGCTATTTAATGCGAGAAACAAGTTATCTGGTGTTTTCACCACTCCACAGTGCGTTTGATATGCAGAAACAGCGATATCTTGGTTTGCGTGGGGTTTCAAGCTGAGATATGCATTTTTTACGATAATCATGGTGAGACTTCTGTCCGAAGTATGCAGAATCATCGAGATCGCACTTTTCGAGCTATTTAATGCGACAAACACGTTATCTGGTGTTTTCAGCACTCCACAGTGCGTTCGATATGCAGAACCAGCGATATCTGGGTTTACGTGGGGTTTCAAGCTGAGATATGCATTTTTTACGATAATCTTGGTGAGACTTCTGTCCGAAGTATGCAGAATCATCGAGATCGCACTTTTCGAGCTATTTAATGCGACAAACACGTTATCTGGTGTTTTCAGCACTCCACAGTGCGTTTGATATGCAGAACCAGCGAAATCTTGGTTTTCGTGGGGTTTCAAGCTGAGATATGCATTTTTTTACGATAATCTTGGTGAGACTTCTGTCCGAAGTATGCTTAATCATCGAGATCGCTCTATTCGAGATATTTAATGCGAGAAACACGTTATCTGGTGTTTTCACCACTCCGCAGTGCGTTTGATATGCAGAACCAGCGATATCTTGGTTTTCGTGGGGTTTCAAGCTCAGATATGCATTTTCTGCGATAATCTTGGTGAGACTTCTGTCCGAAGTATGCAGAGTCATCGAGATCGTACTTTTCGAGCTATTTAATGCGACAAACACGTTTTCTGGGGTTTTCACCACTCCACAGTTCGTTGGATATGCAGAACAGGAGATATCTTGGTTTTCGTGGGGTTTCTAGCAGAGATATGCATTTTCTACGATAATCCTGGTGAGACTTCTGTCAGAAGTATGCAGAATCATCTAGATCGCTCTTTTCGAGCTACTTAATGCACGAAACACGTTTTCTGCTGTTTTCACCACTCCACAGTACGTTTGACATGCAGAACCGGAGATATCTTGGTTTCGGTCGGGTTTCATGCTGAGATATGCATTTTCTACGATAATCTTGGTGAAACATCTGTCAGAAGTATGCAGAATCATCGAGATCCCTCTTTTCGAGCTATTTAATGAGAGAAACACGTTATCTGGTTGTTTTCACCACTCCACAGTTCGTTTGATATGCAGAACCGGCGATATCTTGATTTTCGTGGTTTTTCGTGCTGAGATATGCATTTTCAGCGATAATCTTGGTGAGTCTTCTGTCAGAAGTATGCAGAATCATCTAGATCGCTCTTTTCGAGCTATTTAATGCGAGAAACACGTTTTCTGGGGTTTTCACCACACCACAGTTCGTTGGATATGCAGAACAGGTGATATCTTGGTTTTCGAGGGGTTTCAAGCTGAGATATGCATTTTTTACGATAATCTTGGTGAGACTTCTGTCCGAAGTATGCTTAATCATCGAGATCGTACTTTTCGAGCTATTTAAATCGAGAAACACGTTTTCTGGGGTTTTCACCACTCCGCAGTGCGTTTGATATGCAGAACCAGCGATATCTTGGTTTTCGTGGGGTTTCAAGCTCAGATATGCATTTTCTGCGATAATGTTGGTGTAGACTTCTGTCCGAAGTATGCAGAGTCATCGAGATCGCTCTTTTCGAGCTATTTAATGCGAGAAACAAGTTATCTGGTGTTTTCACCACTCCGCAGTGCGTTTGATATGCAGAACCAGCGATATCTGGGTTTTCGTGGGGTTTCTAGCAGAGATATGCATTTTCTGCGATAATCTAGGTGAGACTTCTGTCCGAAGTATGCTTAATCATCGAGATCGCACGTTTCGAGCTATTTAATGCGAGAAACAAGTTATCTGGTGTTTTCACCACTCCACAGTGCGTTTGATATGCAGAAACAGCGATATCTTGGTTTTCGTGGGGTTTCAAGCTCAGATATGCATTTTCTGCGATAATCTTGGTGAGACTTCTGTCCGAAGTATGCAGAGTCATCGAGATCGCTCTTTTCGAGCTATTTAATGCGAGAAACAAGTTATCTGGTGTTTTCACCACTCCGCAGTGCGTTTGATATGCAGAACCAGCGATATCTGGGTTTTCGTGGGGTTTCTAGCAGAGATATGCATTTTCTGCGATAATCTAGGTGAGACTTCTGTCCGAAGTATGCTTAATCATCGAGATCGCACGTTTCGAGCTATTTAATGCGAGAAACAAGTTATCTGGTGTTTTCACCACTCCACAGTGCGTTTGATATGCAGAAACAGCGATATCTTGGTTTTCGTGGGGTTTCAAGCTCAGATATGCATTTTCTGCGATAATCTTGGTGAGACTTCTGTCCGAAGTATGCAGAGTCATCGAGATCGCTCTTTTCGAGCTATTTAATGCGAGAAACAAGTTATCTGGTGTTTTCACCACTCCGCAGTGCGTTTGATATGCAGAACCAGCGATATCTTGGTTTTCGTGGGGTTTCAAGCTCAGATATGCATTTTCTGCGATAATCTTGGTGAGACTTCTGTCCGAAGTATGCAGAGTCATCGAGATCGTACTTTTCGTGCTATTCAAAGCGAGAAACACGTTTTCTGGGGTTTTCACCACTCCACAGTTCGTTGGATATGCAGAACAGGAGATATCTTGGTTTTCGTGGGGTTTCTAGCAGAGATATGCATTTTCTGCGATAATCTAGGTGAGACTTCTGTCCGAAGTATGCTTAATCATCGAGATCGCTCGTTTCGAGCTATTTAATGCGAGAAACAAGTTATCTGGTGTTTTCACCACTCCACAGTGCGTTTGATATGCAGAAACAGCGATATCTTGGTTTGCGTGGGGTTTCAAGCTGAGATATGCATTTTTTACGATAATCATGGTGAGACTTCTGTCCGAAGTATGCAGAATCATCGAGATCGCACTTTTCGAGCTATTTAATGCGACAAACACGTTATCTGGTGTTTTCAGCACTCCACAGTGCGTTCGATATGCAGAACCAGCGATATCTGGGTTTACGTGGGGTTTCAAGCTGAGATATGCATTTTTTACGATAATCTTGGTGAGACTTCTGTCCGAAGTATGCAGAATCATCGAGATCGCACTTTTCGAGCTATTTAATGCGACAAACACGTTATCTGGTGTTTTCAGCACTCCACAGTGCGTTCGATATGCAGAACCAGCGATATCTGGGTTTACGTGGGGTTTCAAGCTCAGATATGCATTTTCTGCGATAATCATGGTGAGACTTCTGTCCGAAGTATGCAGAGTCATCGAGATCGCTCTTTTCGAGCTATTTAATGCGACAAACACGTTTTCTGGGGTTTTCACCACTCCACAGTTCGTTGGATATGCAGCCAGGAGATATCTTGGTTTTCGTGGGGTTTCTAGCAGAGATATGCATTTTCTGCGATAATCTTGGTGAGACCTGTGTCCGAAGTATGCAGAAACATCGAGATCGCTCTTTTCGACCTATTTAATGCGAGAAACACGTTATCTGGTGTTTTCAGCACTCCACAGTGCGTTTGATATGCAGAACCAGCGATATCTTGGTTTACGTGGGGTTTCAAGCTCAGATATGCATTTTCTGCGATAATCTTGGTGAGACTTCAGTCCGAAGTATGCAGAATCATCGAGATCGTACTATTCGAGCTATTTAATGCGAAAAACACGTTATCTGGTGTTTTCACCACTCCACAGTGCGTATGATATGCAGAACCGACGATATCTTGGTTTTCGTTGGGTTTCAAGCTTAGATATGCATTTTCTGCGATAATCTTGGTGAGACTTCTGTCCGAAGTATGCAGAGTCATCGAGATCGCTCTTTTCGAGCTATTTAATGCGAGAAACAAGTTATCTGGTGTTTTCACCACTCCGCAGTGCGTTTGATATGCAGAACCAGCGATATCTTGGTTTTCGTGGGGTTTCAAGCTCAGATATGCATTTTCTGCGATAATCTTGGTGAGACTTCTGTCCGAAGTATGCAGAGTCATCGAGATCGTACTTTTCGAGCTATTCAATGCGAGAAACACGTTTTCTGGGGTTTTCACCACTCCACAGTTCGTTGGATATGCAGAACAGGAGATATCTTGGTTTTCGTGGGGTTTCTAGCAGAGATATGCATTTTGTGCGATAATCTTGGTGAGACCTCTGTCCGAAGTATGCAGAAACATGGAGATCGCTCTTTTCGACCTATTGAATGCGAGAAACACGTTATCTGGTGTTTTCACCACTCCACAGTGCGTATGATATGCAGAACCGACGATATCGTGGTTTTCGTGGGGTTTCAAGCTCAGATATGCATTTTCTGCGATAATCTTGGTGAGACTTCTGTCCGAAGTATGCAGAGTCATCGAGATCGCTCTTTTCGAGCTATTTAATGCGAGAAACAAGTTATCTGGTGTTTTCACCACTCCGCAGTGCGTTTGATATGCAGAACCAGCGATATCTTGGTTTTCGTGGGGTTTCAAGCTCAGATATGCATTTTCTGCGATAATCTTGGTGAGACTTCTGTCCGAAGTATGCAGAGTCATCGAGATCGTACTTTTCGAGCTATTCAATGCGAGAAACACGTTTTCTGGGGTTTTCACCACTCCACAGTTCGTTGGATATGCAGAACAGGAGATATCTTGGTTTTCGTGGGGTTTCTAGCAGAGATATGCATTTTCTGCGATAATCTAGGTGAGACTTCTGTTCGAAGTATGCTTAATCATCGAGATCGCTCGTTTCGAGCTATTTAATGCGAGAAACAAGTTATCTGGTGTTTTCAGCACTCCACAGTGCGTTTGATATGCAGAACCAGCGAAATCTTGGTTTTCGTGGGGTTTCAAGCTGAGGTATGGATTTTTTTACGATAATCGTGGTGAGACTTCTGTCCGAAGTATGCTTAATCATCGAGATCGCTCTATTCGAGATATTTAATGCGAGAAGCACGTTATCTGGTGTTTTCACCACTCCACAGTGCGTATGATATACAGAACCGACGATATCTTGGTTTTCGTGGGGTTTCAAGCTCAGATATGCATTTTCTGCGATAATCATGGTGAGACTTCTGTCCGAAGTATGCAGAGTCTTCGAGATCGCTCATTTCGAGCTATTTAATGCGAGAAACAAGTTATCTGGTGTTTTCACCACTCCGCAGTGCGTTTGATATGCAGAACCAGCGATATCTTGGTTTTCGTGGGGTTTCAAGCTCAGATATGCATTTTCTGCGATAATGTTGGTGTAGACTTCTGTCCGAAGTATGCAGAGTCATCGAGATCGCTCTTTTCGAGCTATTTAATGCGAGAAACAAGTTATCTGGTGTTTTCACCACTCCGCAGTGCGTTTGATATGCAGAACCAGCGATATCTGGGTTTTCGTGGGGTTTCTAGCAGAGATATGCATTTTCTGCGATAATCTAGGTGAGACTTCTGTCCGAAGTATGCTTAATCATCGAGATCGCACGTTTCGAGCTATTTAATGCGAGAAACAAGTTATCTGGTGTTTTCACCACTCCACAGTGCGTTTGATATGCAGAAACAGCGATATCTTGGTTTTCGTGGGGTTTCAAGCTCAGATATGCATTTTCTGCGATAATCTTGGTGAGACTTCTGTCCGAAGTATGCAGAGTCATCGAGATCGCTCTTTTCGAGCTATTTAATGCGAGAAACAAGTTATCTGGTGTTTTCACCACTCCGCAGTGCGTTTGATATGCAGAACCAGCGATATCTTGGTTTTCGTGGGGTTTCAAGCTCAGATATGCATTTTCTGCGATAATCTTGGTGAGACTTCTGTCCGAAGTATGCAGAGTCATCGAGATCGTACTTTTCGTGCTATTCAAAGCGAGAAACACGTTTTCTGGGGTTTTCACCACTCCACAGTTCGTTGGATATGCAGAACAGGAGATATCTTGGTTTTCGTGGGGTTTCTAGCAGAGATATGCATTTTCTGCGATAATCTAGGTGAGACTTCTGTCCGAAGTATGCTTAATCATCGAGATCGCTCGTTTCGAGCTATTTAATGCGAGAAACAAGTTATCTGGTGTTTTCACCACTCCACAGTGCGTTTGATATGCAGAAACAGCGATATCTTGGTTTGCGTGGGGTTTCAAGCTGAGATATGCATTTTTTACGATAATCATGGTGAGACTTCTGTCCGAAGTATGCAGAATCATCGAGATCGCACTTTTCGAGCTATTTAATGCGACAAACACGTTATCTGGTGTTTTCAGCACTCCACAGTGCGTTCGATATGCAGAACCAGCGATATCTGGGTTTACGTGGGGTTTCAAGCTGAGATATGCATTTTTTACGATAATCTTGGTGAGACTTCTGTCCGAAGTATGCAGAATCATCGAGATCGCACTTTTCGAGCTATTTAATGCGACAAACACGTTATCTGGTGTTTTCAGCACTCCACAGTGCGTTTGATATGCAGAACCAGCGAAATCTTGGTTTTCGTGGGGTTTCAAGCTGAGATATGCATTTTTTTACGATAATCTTGGTGAGACTTCTGTCCGAAGTATGCTTAATCATCGAGATCGCTCTATTCGAGATATTTAATGCGAGAAACACGTTATCTGGTGTTTTCACCACTCCGCAGTGCGTTTGATATGCAGAACCAGCGATATCTTGGTTTTCGTGGGGTTTCAAGCTCAGATATGCATTTTCTGCGATAATCTTGGTGAGACTTCTGTCCGAAGTATGCAGAGTCATCGAGATCGTACTTTTCGAGCTATTTAATGCGACAAACACGTTTTCTGGGGTTTTCACCACTCCACAGTTCGTTGGATATGCAGAACAGGAGATATCTTGGTTTTCGTGGGGTTTCTAGCAGAGATATGCATTTTCTACGATAATCCTGGTGAGACTTCTGTCAGAAGTATGCAGAATCATCTAGATCGCTCTTTTCGAGCTACTTAATGCACGAAACACGTTTTCTGCTGTTTTCACCACTCCACAGTACGTTTGACATGCAGAACCGGAGATATCTTGGTTTCGGTCGGGTTTCATGCTGAGATATGCATTTTCTACGATAATCTTGGTGAAACATCTGTCAGAAGTATGCAGAATCATCGAGATCCCTCTTTTCGAGCTATTTAATGAGAGAAACACGTTATCTGGTTGTTTTCACCACTCCACAGTTCGTTTGATATGCAGAACCGGCGATATCTTGATTTTCGTGGTTTTTCGTGCTGAGATATGCATTTTCAGCGATAATCTTGGTGAGTCTTCTGTCAGAAGTATGCAGAATCATCTAGATCGCTCTTTTCGAGCTATTTAATGCGAGAAACACGTTTTCTGGGGTTTTCACCACACCACAGTTCGTTGGATATGCAGAACAGGTGATATCTTGGTTTTCGAGGGGTTTCAAGCTGAGATATGCATTTTTTACGATAATCTTGGTGAGACTTCTGTCCGAAGTATGCTTAATCATCGAGATCGTACTTTTCGAGCTATTTAAAGCGAGAAACACGTTTTCTGGGGTTTTCACCACTCCGCAGTGCGTTTGATATGCAGAACCAGCGATATCTTGGTTTTCGTGGGGTTTCAAGCTCAGATATGCATTTTCTGCGATAATGTTGGTGTAGACTTCTGTCCGAAGTATGCAGAGTCATCGAGATCGCTCTTTTCGAGCTATTTAATGCGAGAAACAAGTTATCTGGTGTTTTCACCACTCCGCAGTGCGTTTGATATGCAGAACCAGCGATATCTGGGTTTTCGTGGGGTTTCTAGCAGAGATATGCATTTTCTGCGATAATCTAGGTGAGACTTCTGTCCGAAGTATGCTTAATCATCGAGATCGCACGTTTCGAGCTATTTAATGCGAGAAACAAGTTATCTGGTGTTTTCACCACTCCACAGTGCGTTTGATATGCAGAAACAGCGATATCTTGGTTTTCGTGGGGTTTCAAGCTCAGATATGCATTTTCTGCGATAATCTTGGTGAGACTTCTGTCCGAAGTATGCAGAGTCATCGAGATCGCTCTTTTCGAGCTATTTAATGCGAGAAACAAGTTATCTGGTGTTTTCACCACTCCGCAGTGCGTTTGATATGCAGAACCAGCGATATCTGGGTTTTCGTGGGGTTTCTAGCAGAGATATGCATTTTCTGCGATAATCTAGGTGAGACTTCTGTCCGAAGTATGCTTAATCATCGAGATCGCACGTTTCGAGCTATTTAATGCGAGAAACAAGTTATCTGGTGTTTTCACCACTCCACAGTGCGTTTGACATGCAGAAACAGCGATATCTTGGTTTTCGTGGGGTTTCAAGCTCAGATATGCATTTTCTGCGATAATCTTGGTGAGACTTCTGTCCGAAGTATGCAGAGTCATCGAGATCGCTCTTTTCGAGCTATTTAATGCGAGAAACAAGTTATCTGGTGTTTTCACCACTCCGCAGTGCGTTTGATATGCAGAACCAGCGATATCTTGGTTTTCGTGGGGTTTCAAGCTCAGATATGCATTTTCTGCGATAATCTTGGTGAGACTTCTGTCCGAAGTATGCAGAGTCATCGAGATCGTACTTTTCGTGCTATTCAAAGCGAGAAACACGTTTTCTGGGGTTTTCACCACTCCACAGTTCGTTGGATATGCAGAACAGGAGATATCTTGGTTTTCGTGGGGTTTCTAGCAGAGATATGCATTTTCTGCGATAATCTAGGTGAGACTTCTGTCCGAAGTATGCTTAATCATCGAGATCGCTCGTTTCGAGCTATTTAATGCGAGAAACAAGTTATCTGGTGTTTTCACCACTCCACAGTGCGTTTGATATGCAGAAACAGCGATATCTTGGTTTGCGTGGGGTTTCAAGCTGAGATATGCATTTTTTACGATAATCATGGTGAGACTTCTGTCCGAAGTATGCAGAATCATCGAGATCGCACTTTTCGAGCTATTTAATGCGACAAACACGTTATCTGGTGTTTTCAGCACTCCACAGTGCGTTCGATATGCAGAACCAGCGATATCTGGGTTTACGTGGGGTTTCAAGCTGAGATATGCATTTTTTACGATAATCTTGGTGAGACTTCTGTCCGAAGTATGCAGAATCATCGAGATCGCACTTTTCGAGCTATTTAATGCGACAAACACGTTATCTGGTGTTTTCAGCACTCCACAGTGCGTTTGATATGCAGAACCAGCGAAATCTTGGTTTTCGTGGGGTTTCAAGCTGAGATATGCATTTTTTTACGATAATCTTGGTGAGACTTCTGTCCGAAGTATGCTTAATCATCGAGATCGCTCTATTCGAGATATTTAATGCGAGAAACACGTTATCTGGTGTTTTCACCACTCCGCAGTGCGTTTGATATGCAGAACCAGCGATATCTTGGTTTTCGTGGGGTTTCAAGCTCAGATATGCATTTTCTGCGATAATCTTGGTGAGACTTCTGTCCGAAGTATGCAGAGTCATCGAGATCGTACTTTTCGAGCTATTTAATGCGACAAACACGTTTTCTGGGGTTTTCACCACTCCACAGTTCGTTGGATATGCAGAACAGGAGATATCTTGGTTTTCGTGGGGTTTCTAGCAGAGATATGCATTTTCTACTATAATCCTGGTGAGACTTCTGTCAGAAGTATGCAGAATCATCTAGATCGCTCTTTTCGAGCTACTTAATGCACGAAACACGTTTTCTGCTGTTTTCACCACTCCACAGTACGTTTGACATGCAGAACCGGAGATATCTTGGTTTCGGTCGGGTTTCATGCTGAGATATGCATTTTCTACGATAATCTTGGTGAAACATCTGTCAGAAGTATGCAGAATCATCGAGATCCCTCTTTTCGAGCTATTTAATGAGAGAAACACGTTATCTGGTTGTTTTCACCACTCCACAGTTCGTTTGATATGCAGAACCGGCGATATCTTGATTTTCGTGGTTTTTCGTGCTGAGATATGCATTTTCAGCGATAATCTTGGTGAGTCTTCTGTCAGAAGTATGCAGAATCATCTAGATCGCTCTTTTCGAGCTATTTAATGCGAGAAACACGTTTTCTGGGGTTTTCACCACACCACAGTTCGTTGGATATGCAGAACAGGTGATATCTTGGTTTTCGAGGGGTTTCAAGCTGAGATATGCATTTTTTACGATAATCTTGGTGAGACTTCTGTCCGAAGTATGCTTAATCATCGAGATCGTACTTTTCGAGCTATTTAAAGCGAGAAACACGTTTTCTGGGGTTTTCACCACTCCACAGTTCGTTGGATATGCAGAACAGGAGATAGCTTGGTTTTCGTGGGGTTTCTAGCAGAGATATGCATTTTCTGCGATAATCATGGTGAGACTTCTGTTAGAAGTATGCAGAACCATCGAGATCGCACATTTCGATCTATTTAATTCGAGAAACACGTTGTCTGGTGTTTTCACCACTCCACAGTTGGTTTGATATGCAGAACCGGCGATATCTTGGTTTTCGTGGGGTTTCAAGCTGAGATATGCATTTTTTATGATAATCTTGGTGAGACTTCTCTCCGAAGTATGCTTAATCATCGAGATCGCTCTATTCGAGCTATTTAATGCGAGAAACACGGTATCTGGTGTTTTCACCACACCACAGTTCGTTGGATATGCAGAACAGTAGATATCTTGGTTTTCGTGGGGTTTCAAGCAGAGATATGCATTTTCTGCGATAATCTTGGTGAGACTTCTGTTAGAAGTATGCAGAAACATCGAGAGCGCTCTTTTCGAGCTATTTAATGCGAGAAACTCGTTTTCTAGGGTTTTCACCACTAAACAGTTCGTTGGATATGCAGAGCCGGAGATATCTTGGTTTTCGTGGGGTTTCAAGCTGAGATATGCATTTCCTGCGATAATCTTGGTGAGACTTCTGTTCGAACTATGCAGAATCATCGAGATCGCTCTTTTCGAGCTATTTAATGCAAGAAACACGTTATCTGGTGTTTTCACCACTCCACAGTGCGTTTGATATGCAGAACCAGCGATATCTTGGTTTTCGTGGGGTTTCAAGCTGAGATATGCATTTTTTACGATAATCTTGGTGAGACTTCTGTCCGAAGTATGCAGAATCATCGAGATCGCTCGTTTCGAGCTATTTAATGCGAGAAACACGTTATCTGGTGTTTTCAGCACTCCACAGTGCGTTTGATATGCAGAACCGGAGATATCATGGATTTCGTGGGGTTTCAAGCTGAGCTATGCATTTTTTACGATAATCTTGGTGAGACTCCTGTCCGAAGTATGCTTAATCATCGAGATCGCTCGTTTCGACCTATTTAATGCGAGAAACACGTTATCTGGTGTTTTCAGCACTCCATAGTGCGTTTGATATGCAGAACCAGCGATATCTGGGTTTTCGTCGGGTTTCAAGCTGAGATATGCATTTTTTACGATAATCTTGGTGAGACTTCTGTCCGAAGTATGCTTAATCATCGAGATCGCTCTTTTCGAGCTATTTAATGCGAGAAACACGTTTTCTGGGGTTTTCACGACACATAGTTCTTCGGATATGCAGAACAGGTGATATCTTGGTTTTCGAGGGGTTTCAAGCTGAGATATGCATTTTCTGCGATAATCTTGGAGAGACTTCTGTCCGAAGTATGCAGAATCATCGAGATCGCTCGTTTCGAGCTATTTAATGCGAGAAACACGTTATCTGGTGTTTTCACCACTCCACAGTGCGTTGGATATGCAGAACCGGAGATATTTTGGTTTTCGTCGGGTTTCATGCTGAGATATGCATTTTCTACGATAAGCTTGGTGAGACATCTGTCCGAAGTATGCAGAAACATCGAGAGCGCTCTTTTCGAGCTACTTAATGCGAGAAACTCGTTTTCTGGGGTTTTCCGCACTCCACAGTTCGTTGGATATGCAGAACCGGAGATATTTTGGTTTTCGTCGGGTTTCATGCTGAGATATGCATTTTCTACGATAAGCTAGGTGAGACATCTGTCCGCAGTATGCAGAAACATCGAGAGCGCTCTTTTCGAGCTATTTAATGCGAGAAACACGTTTTCTGGGGTTTTCACCACACCACAGTTCGTTGGATATGCAGAACAGGTGATATCTTGGTTTTCGTGGGGTTTCAAGATGAGATATGCATTTTCTGCGATAATCTTGGTGAGACTTCTGTCCGAAGTATGCAGAATCATCGAGATCGCTCTTCTCGAGCTATTTAATGCGAGAAACAAGTTATCTGGTGTTTTCACCACTCCACAGTGCGTTTGATATGCAGAACCAGCGATATCTTGGTTTTCGTGGGGTTTCAAGCTCAGATATGCGTTTTTTGTGATAATCTTGGTGCGACTTCTGTTCGAAGTATGCAGAATCATCGAGATCGCACTTTTCGATCTATTTAATGCGAGATACACGTTATCAGGTTGTTTTCATCACTCCACAGGGCGTTTGATATGCAGAACCGGCGATATCTTGGTTTTCGTGGGGTTTCCAGCTGAGATATGCATTTTCTGCGATAATATTGGTGAGACTTCTGTCCGAAGTATGCAGAGTCATCTAGATCGTACTTTTCGAGCTATTTAATGCGAGAAACACGTTTTCTGGAGTTTTCACCAATCCACAGTTCGTTGGATATGCAGAACAGGAGATATCTTGGTTTTCGTGGGGTTTCCAGATGAAATATGCATTTTCTGCGATAATCTTGGTGTTTCATCTATGAGAAGTATGCAGAATCACCCAGAACGATCTTTTCGAGCTAGTTAATGCGAGTAACACGTTATCTGGTGTTTTCACCACTCCACAGTGCGTTTGATATGCAGAACCGGCGACATCATGGATTTCGTCGGGGTTCAAGCTGAGATATGCATTTTCTGCGATAATGTTGGTGAGACTTCTGTCCGAAGTATGCTGAACCATCGAGATCACTCGTTTCGACCTATTTAATGCGAGAAACACGTTATCTGGTGTTTTCACCACTCCACAGTGCGTTTGATATGCAGAACCGGCTATATCTTGGTTTTTGTGGGGTTTCAAGAAGAGATATGCATTTTTTACGATAATCTTGGTGAGACTTCTGTCCGAAGTATGCTTAATCATCGAGATCGTACTTTTCGAGCTATTTAAAGCGAGAAACACGTTTTCTGGGGTTTTCACCACTCCACAGTTCGTTGGATATGCAGAACAGGAGATAGCTTGGTTTTCGTGGGGTTTCTAGCAGAGATATGCATTTTCTGCGATAATCATGGTGAGACTTCTGTTAGAAGTATGCAGAACCATCGAGATCGCACATTTCGATCTATTTAATTCGAGAAACACGTTGTCTGGTGTTTTCACCACTCCACAGTTGGTTTGATATGCAGAACCGGCGATATCTGGGTTTTCGTGGGGTTTCAAGCTGAATTATGCATTTTTTACGATAATCTTGGTGAGACTTCTGTCCGAAGTATGCTTAATCATCGAGATCGCTCGTTTCGACCTATTTAATGCGAGAAACACGTTATCTGGTGTTTTCACCACTCCACAGTGCGTTTGATATGCAGAACCAGCGATATCTTGGTTTTCGTGGGGTTTCAAGCTGAGATATGCATTTCCCTGCGATAATCTTGGTGAGACTTCTGTCCGAAGTATGCAGAATCATCGAGATGGCTCCATTCGGGCTATTTAATGCGAGAAACACGTTGTCTGGTGTTTTCACCACTCCACAGTTGGTTTGATATGCAGAACCGGCGATGTTTGGTTTTCGTCGGGTTTCAAGCTGAGATATGCATTTTTTACGATAATCTTGATGAGACTTCTGTCCGAAGTATGCTTAATCATCGAGATCGCTCGTTTCGACCAATTTAATGCGAGAAACACGTTATCTGGTGTTTTCAGCACTCCACAGTGCGGTTGATATGCAGAACTGGCGGTATCTTGGTTTTCGTGGGGTTTCAAGCTGAGATATGCATTTTTTATGATAATCTTGGTGAGACTTCTCTCCGAAGTATGCTTAATCATCGAGATCGCTCTATTCGAGCTATTTAATGCGAGAAACACGTTATCTGGTGTTTTCAGCACTCCACAGTGCGTTTGATATGCAGAACCTGCGATCTCTTGGTTTTCGTGGGGATTCAAGCTCAGATATGCATTTTCTGCGATAATCTTGGTGAGACTTCTGTCCGAAGTATGCAGTGTCATCGAGATCGTACTTTTCGATCAATTTAATGCGAGAAACACGTTTTCTGGTGTTTTCAGCACTCCACAGTGCGGTTGATATGCAGAACTGGCGGTATCTTGGTTTTCGTGGGGTATCAAGCTGAGATATGCATTTTTTATGATAATCTTGGTGAGACTTCTCTCCGAAGTATGCTTAATCATCGAGATCGCTCGTTTCGAGCTATTTAATGCGAGAAACACGTTATCTGGTGTTTTCACCACTCCACAGTGCGTTGGATATGCAGAACCGGAGATATTTTGGTTTTCGTCGGGTTTCATGCTGTAATATGCATTTTCTACGATAAGCTTGGTGAGTCATCAGTCCGAAGTATGCAGAAACATCGAGAGCGCTCTTTTCGAGCTGTTTAATGCGAGAAACACGTTATCTGGTGTTATCACCACTGCACAGTGCGTTTGATAATCAGAACCGGCGATATCTTGGTTTTTGTTGGGTTTCAAGCTGAGATATGCATTTTTTACGATAATCTTGGTGAGACTTCTGTCCGAAGTATGCTTAATCATCGAGATCGCTCTTTTCGAGCTATTTAATGCGAGAAACACGTTTTCTGGGGTTTTCACGACACACAGTTCTTCGGATATGCAGAACAGGTGATATCTTGGTTTTCGAGGGGTTTCAAGCTGAGATATGCATTTTCTGCGATAATCTTGGAGAGACTTCTGTCCGAAGTATGCAGAATCATCGAGATCGCTCTTTTGGAGCTATTTAATGCGAGAAAGACGTTTTCTGGGGTTTTCACCACACCACAGTTCGTTGGATATGCAGAACAGGTGATACCTTGGTTTTCGAGGGGTTTCAAGCTGAGATATGCATTTTCTGCGATAATCTTGGAGAGACTTCTGTCCGAAGTATGCAGAATCATCGAGATCGCTCTTTTCGAGCTATTTAATGCGAGAAACACGTTTTCTGGGGTTTTCACCACACCACAGTTCGTTGGATATGCAGAACAGGTGATATCTTGGTTTTCGAGGGGTTTCAAGTTTAGATATGCATTTTCTGCGATAACCTTGGAGAGACTTCTGTCCGAAGTATGCAGAATCATCGAGATCGCTCTTTTCGAGCTATTTAATGCGAGAAACACGTTTTCTGGGGTTTTCACGACACACAGTTCTTCGGATATGCAGAACAGGTGATATCTTGGTTTTCGAGGGGTTTCAAGCTGAGATATGCATTTTCTGCGATAATCTTGGAGAGACTTCTGTCCGAAGTATGCAGAATCATCGAGATCTCTCTTTTGGAGCTATTTAATGCGAGAAACACGTTTTCTGGGGTTTTCACCACACCACAGTTCGTTGGATATGCAGAACAGGTGATACCTTGGTTTTCGAGGGGTTTCAAGCTGAGATATGCATTTTCTGCGATAATCTTGGAGAGACTTCTGTCCGAAGTATGCAGAATCATCGAGATCGCTCTTTTCGAGCTATTTAATGCGAGAAACACGTTTTCTGGGGTTTTCACCACACCACAGTTCGTTGGATATGCAGAACAGGTGATATCTTGGTTTTCGAGGGGTTTCAAGTTTAGATATGCATTTTCTGCGATAATCTTGGAGAGACTTCTGTCCGAAGTATGCAGAATCATCGAGATCGCTCTTTTCGAGCTATTAAATGCGAGAAACACGTTTTCTGGGGTTTTCACCACAACACAGTTCGATGGATATGCAGAACAGGTGATATCTTGGTTTTCGAGGGGTTTCAAGCTGAGATATGCATTTTCTGCGGTAATCTTGGAGAGACTTCTGTTCGAACTATGCAGAATCATCGAGATCGCTCTTTTCGAGCTATTTAATGCAAGAAACACGTTATCTGGTGTTTTCACCACTCCACAGTGCGTTTGATATGCAGAACCAGCGATATCTTGGTTTTCGTGGGGTTTCAAGCTGGGATATGCATTTTTTACGATAATCTTGGTGAGACTTCTGTCCGAAGTATGCAGAATCATCGAGATCGCTCGTTTCGAGCTATTTAATGCGAGAAACACGTTATCTGGTGTTTTCACCACTCCACAGTGCGTTGGATATGCAGAACCGGAGATATTTTGGTTTTCGTCGGGTTTCATGCTGAGATATGCATTTTCTACGATCAGCTTGGTGAGACATCTGTCCGAAGTATGCAGAAACATCGAGAGCGTTTTTTTCGACCTATTTAATGCGAGAAACTCGTTTTCAGGGGTTTTCACCACTCCACAGTTCGTTGGATATGCAGAACCGGAGATATTTCGGTTTTCGTCGGGTTTCATGCTGAGATATGCATTTTCTACGATAAGCTAGGTGAGACATCTGTCCGCAGTATGCAGAAACATCGAGAGCGCTCTTTTCGAGCTATTTAATGCGAGAAACACGTTTTCTGGGGTTTTCACCACACCACAGTTCGTTGGATATGCAGAACAGGTGATATCTTGGTTTTCGAGGGGTTTCAAGCTGAGATATGCATTTTCTGCGATAATCTTGGAGAGACATCAGTCCGAAGTATGCAGAAACATCGAGAGCGCTCTTTTCTAGCTATTTAATGCGAGAAACACGTTATCTGGTGTTTTCAGCACTCCACAGTGCGTTTGATATGCAGAACCAGCGATATCTGGGTTTTCGTCGGGTTTCAAGCTGAGATATGCATTTTTTACGATAATCTTGGTGAGACTTCTGTCCGAAGTATGCTTGATCATCGAGATCGCTCGTTTCGACCTATTTAATGCGAGAAACACGTTATCTGGTGTTTTCACCACTCCACAGTGCGTTTGATATGCAGAACCGGCGATATCTTGGTTTTCGTGGGGTTTCAAGCTCAGATATGCATTTTCTGCGATAATCTTGGTGAGACTTCTGTCCGAAGTATGCAGAGTCATCGAGATCGTACTTTTCGAGCTATTTAATGCGAGAAACACGTTATCTGGTGTTTTCACCACTCCACAGTGCGTTTGATAATCAGAACCGGCGATGTCTTGGTTTTTGTTGGGTTTCAAGCTGAGATATGCATTTTTTACGATAATCTTGGTGAGACTTCTGTCCGAAGTATGCTGAATCATCGAGACCGCTCTTTTCGAGATAGTTAGTGCGAGAAACACGTTATCTGGTGTTTTCTCCACTCCACAGTGCGTTTGATATGCAGAACAGTAGATATCTTGGTTTTCGTGGGGTTTCAAGCTGAGATATGCATTTTCTGCGATAAACTTGGTGAGACTTCTGTTAGAAGTATGCAGAATCATCGAGATCGCACTTGTCGAGCTATTTAATGCGAGAAACACGTTATCTGCTGTTTTCACCACTCCACAGTTGGTTTGATATGCAGAACCGGAGATATTTTGGTTTTCGCCGGGTTTCAAGCTGAGATATGCATTTTCTGCGATAATCTTGGTGAGACTTCTGTTAGAAGTATGCAGAAACATCGAGAGCGCTCTTTTCGAGCTATTTAATGCGAGAAACTCGTTTTCTAGGGTTTTCACCACTAAACAGTTCGTTGGATATGCAGAGCCGGAGATATCTTGGTTTTCGTGGGGTTTCAAGCTGAGATATGCATTTCCTGCGATAATCTTGGTGACACTTCTGTCCGAAGTATGCAGAATCATCGAGATCGCACTTTTCGAGCTATTTAATGCGAGAAACACGATAGCTGGTGTTTTCACCACTCCACAGTGCGTATGATATGCAGAACCGGCGATATCTTGGTTTTCGTGGGGTTTCAAGCTGAGATATGCATTTTTTACGATAATGTTGGTGAGACTTCTGTCCGAAGTATGCAGAATCATCAAGATCGCTCGTCTCGAGCTATTTAATGCGAGAAACACGTTATCTGGTGTTTTCACCAATCCACAGTGCGTTTGATATGCAGAACCAGCGATATCTTGGTTTTCGTGGGGTTTCAAGCTGAGATATGCATTTTCTGCGATTATCTTGGTGAGTCTTCTGTCCGAAGTATGCTGAATCATCGAGACCGCTATTTTCGAGCTAGTTAGTGCGAGAAACACGTTATCTGGTGTTTTCACCACTCCACAGTGCGTTTGATATGCAGAACAGTAGATATCTTGGTTTTCGTGGGGTTTCAAGCTGAGATATGCATTTTCTGCGATAATCTTGTTGAGACTTCTGTCCGAAGTATGCAGAATCATCGAGATCGCTCGTTTCTAGCTATTTAATTCGAGAAACACGTTATCTGGTGTTTTCACCACTCCACAGTGCGTTGGATATGCAGAACCGGAGATATTTTGGTTTTCGTCGGGTTTCAAGCTGAGATATGCATTTTGTACGATAAGCTTGGTGAAACATCTGTCCGAAGTATGCAGAAACATCGAGAGCGCTCATTTCGAGCTATTTAATGCGAGAAACACGTTTTCTGGGGTTGTCACCACACCACAGTTCGTTGGATATGCAGAACAGTAGATATCTTGGTTTTCGTGGGGTTTCAAGCAGAGATATGCATTTTCTGCGATAATCTTGGTGAGACTTCTGTTACAAGTATGCAGAAACATCGAGAGCGCTCTTTTCGAGCTATTTAATGCGAGAAACTCGTTTTCTGGGGTTTTCACCACTCCACAGTGCGTTGGATATGCAGAACCGGAGATATTTTGGTTTTCGTCGGGTTTCAAGCTGAGATATGCATTTTCTACGATAAGCTTGGTGAGACTTCTGTCCGAAGTATGCTGAAACATCGAGATCGCTCTTTTCGAGCTAGTTAATGCGAGAAAAACCTGATCCGGTGTTTTCACCACTCCACAGTGCGTTTGGTATGCAGAACCAGCGATATCTTGGCTTTCGTGGGGTTTCAAGCTGAGATATGCATTTTGTACGATAATCTTGGTGAGACTTCTGTCCGAAGTATGAAGAATCATCGAGATGGCTCTATTCGAGCTATTTAATGCGAGAAACACGTTTTCTGGGGTGTTCACCACTCCACAGTGCGTTTGATATGCTGAACACAGCGATATCTTGGTTTTCGTGTGGTTTCAAGCTGAGATATGCATTTTTTACGATAATTTTGGAGAGACTTCTGTCCGAAGTATGCAGAATCATCGAGATCGCTCGTTTCGAGCTATTCAATGCGAGAATCACGTTATCTGGTGTTTTCACCACTCCACAGTGCGTTTGAAATGCAGAACCGGCGATATCTTGGTTTTCGTGGGGTTTCAAGCTGAGATATGCATTTTCTGCGATAATCTTGGTGAGACTTCTGTCCGAAGTATGCTGAATCATCGAGATCGTCCTTTTCGAGCTAGTTAGTGCGAGATACACGTTATCTGATGTTTTCACCACTCCACAGTGCGTTTGATATGCAGAACAGTAGATATCTTGGTTTTCGTGGGGTTTCAAGCTGAGATATGCATTTTCTGCGATAATCTTGTTGAGAATTCTGTCCGAAGTATGCAAAATCATCGAGATCGCTCGTTTCGAGCTATTTAATGCGAGAAACACGTTATCTGGTGTTTTCACCACTCCACAGTGCGTTTGACATGCAGAACCAGCGATATCTTGGATTTCGTGGGGTTTCAAGCTGAGATATGCATTTTCTGCGATAATATTGGTGAGACTTCAGTCAGAAGTATGCAGAATCATCTAGATCGCTCTTTTCGAGCTACTTAATGCACGAAACACGTTTTCTGGTGGTTTCACCACTCTACAGTACGTTTGACATGCAGAACCGGAGATATCTTGGCTTCGGTCGGGTTTCAAGCTGAGATATGCATTTTCTACGATAATCCTGGTGAGACTTCTGTCAGAATTATGCAGAATCTTCGAGAACGCTCATTTCGAGCTACTTAATGCGCGAAACACGTTTTCTGGTGTTTTGACCACTCCACGGTACGTTTGATGTGCAGAACCGGAGATATATCGGTTTTCGTAGGGTGTCAAGCTGAGATATGCATTTTCTACGATAATATTGGTGAGACTTCAGTCAGATGTACGCAGAATCATCTAGATCGCTCTTTTCGAGCTACTTAATGTACGAAACACGTTTTCTGGTGTTTTCACCACTCCACAGTACGTTTGACATGCAGAACCGGAGATATATCGGTTTTCGTCGGGTTTCAAGCTGAGATATGCATTTTCTACGATAATCCTGGTGAGACTTCTGTCAGAAGTATGCAGAATCTTCGAGAACGCTCTTTTCGAGCTACTTAATGCGCGAAACACGTTTTCTGGGGTTTTGGCCACTCCACGGTACGTTTAGTGTGCAGAACCGGAGATAACTCGGTTTTCGTCGGGTTTCAAGCTGAGATACGCATTTTCTGCGATAATCTTGGTGAGACTTCTGTCCGAAGTATGCTGAATCATCGAGATCGCTCTTTTCGAGCTAGTTAGTGCGAGAAACACGTTATCTGGTGTTTTCACCACTCCACAGTGCGTTTGATATGCAGAACAGTAGATATCTTGGTTTTCGTGGGGTTTCAAGCTGAGATATGCATTTTCTGCGATAATCTTGTTGAGACTTCTGTCCGAAATATGCAGAATCATCGAGATCGCTCGTTTCGAGCTATTTAATGCGAGAAACACGTTATCTGGTGTTTTCACCACTCCACAGTGCGTTGGATATGCAGAACCGGAGATATTTTGGTTTTCGTCGGGTTTCAAGCTGAGATATGCATTTACTACGATAAGCTTGGTGAGACTTCTGTCCGAAGTATGCCTAAACATCGAGATCGCTCTTTTCGAGCTAGTTAATGCGAGAAAAACCTTATCCGGTGTTTTCACCACTCCACAGTGCGTTTGATATGCAGAACCAGCGATATCTTGGCTTTCGTGGGGTTTCAAGCTGAGATATGCATTTTTTACGATAATCTTGGTGACACTTCTGTCCGAAGTATGAAGAATCATCGAGATCGCTCTATTCGAGCTATTTAATGCGAGAAACACGTTTTCTGGGGTGTTCACCACTCCACAGTGCGTTTGATATGCAGAACCGGCGATATCTTGGTTTTCGTGGGGTTTCAAGCTGAGATATGCATTTTCTGCGATAATCTTGGTGAGACTTCTGTCCGAAGTATGCTGAATCATCGAGATCTTCCTTTTCGAGCTAGTTAGTGCGACAAACACGTTATCTGGTGTTTTCACCACTCCACAGTGCGTTTGATATGCAGAACAGTAGATATCTTGGTTTTCGTGGGGTTTCAAGCTGAGATATGCATTTTCTGCGATAATCTTGTTGAGACTTCTGTCCGAAGTATGCAGAATCATCGAGATCGCTCGTTTCGAGCTATTTAATGCGAGAAACACGTTATCTGGTGTTTTCACCACTCCACAGTGCGTTTGACATGCAGAACCAGCGATATCTTGGTTTTCGTGGGGTTTCAAGCTGAGATATGCATTTTCTGCGATAATATTGGTGAGACTTCAGTCAGAAGTATGCAGAATCATCTAGATCGCTCTTTTCGAGCTACTTAATCTACGAAACACGTTTTCTGGTGTTTTCACCACTCCACAGTACGGTTGACATGCAGAACCGGAGATATCTTGGTTTCGGTCGGGTTTCAAGCTGAGATATGCATTTTCTACGATAATCCAGGTGAGACTTCTGTCAGAATTATGCAGAATCTTCGAGATCGCTCTGTTCGAGCTACTTAATGCGCGAAACACGTTTTCTGGTGTTTTCACCACTCCACGGTACGTTTGATGTGCAGAACCGGAGATATATCGGTTTTCGTCGGGTTTCAAGCTGAGATATGCATTTTCTACGATAATCCTGGTGAGACTTCTGTCAGAAGTATGCAGAATCTTCGAGAACGCTCTTTTCAAGCTACTTAATGCGCGAAACACGTTTTCTGGGGTTTTGGCCACTCCACGGTACGTTTAATGTGCAGAACCGGAGATAACTCGGTTTTCGTCGGGTTTCAAGCTGAGATATGCATTTTCTGCGATAATCTTGGTGAGACTTCTGTCCGAAGTATGCTGAATCATCGAGATCGCTCTTTTCGAGCTAGTTAGTGCGAGAAACACGTTATCTGGTGTTTTCACCACTCCACAGTGCGTTTGATATGCAGAACACTAGATATCTTGGTTTTCGTGGGGTTTCAAGCTGAGATATGCATTTTCTGCGATAATCTTGTTGAGACTTCTGTCCGAAGTATGCAGAATCATCGAGATCGCTCGTTTCTAGCTATTTAATTCGAGAAACACGTTATCTGGTGTTTTCACCACTCCACAGTGCGTTGGATATGCAGAACCGGAGATATTTTGGTTTTCGTCGGGTTTCAAGCTGAGATATGCATTTTGTACGATAAGCTTGGTGAAACATCTGTCCGAAGTATGCAGAAACATCGAGAGCGCTCATTTCGAGCTATTTAATGCGAGAAACACGTTTTCTGGGGTTGTCACCACACCACAGTTCGTTGGATATGCAGAACAGTAGATATCTTGGTTTTCGTGGGGTTTCAAGCAGAGATATGCATTTTCTGCGATAATCTTGGTGAGACTTCTGTTACAAGTATGCAGAAACATCGAGAGCGCTCTTTTCGAGCTATTTAATGCGAGAAACTCGTTTTCTGGGGTTTTCACCACTCCACAGTGCGTTGGATATGCAGAACCGGAGATATTTTGGTTTTCGTCGGGTTTCAAGCTGAGATATGCATTTTCTACGATAAGCTTGGTGAGACTTCTGTCCGAAGTATGCTGAAACATCGAGATCGCTCTCTTCGAGCTAGTTAATGCGAGAAAAACCTGATCCGGTGTTTTCACCACTCCACAGTGCGTTTGGTATGCAGAACCAGCGATATCTTGGCTTTCGTGGGGTTTCAAGCTGAGATATGCATTTTGTACGATAATCTTGGTGAGACTTCTGTCCGAAGTATGAAGAATCATCGAGATGGCTCTATTCGAGCTATTTAATGCGAGAAACACGTTTTCTGGGGTGTTCACCACTCCACAGTGCGTTTGATATGCTGAACACAGCGATATCTTGGTTTTCGTGTGGTTTCAAGCTGAGATATGCATTTTTTACGATAATTTTGGAGAGACTTCTGTCCGAAGTATGCAGAATCATCGAGATCGCTCGTTTCGAGCTATTCAATGCGAGAATCACGTTATCTGGTGTTTTCACCACTCCACAGTGCGTTTGAAATGCAGAACCGGCGATATCTTGGTTTTCGTGGGGTTTCAAGCTGAGATATGCATTTTCTGCGATAATCTTGGTGAGACTTCTGTCCGAAGTATGCTGAATCATCGAGATCGTCCTTTTCGAGCTAGTTAGTGCGAGATACACGTTATCTGATGTTTTCACCACTCCACAGTGCGTTTGATATGCAGAACAGTAGATATCTTGGTTTTCGTGGGGTTTCAAGCTGAGATATGCATTTTCTGCGATAATCTTGTTGAGAATTCTGTCCGAAGTATGCAAAATCATCGAGATCGCTCGTTTCGAGCTATTTAATGCGAGAAACACGTTATCTGGTGTTTTCACCACTCCACAGTGCGTTTGACATGCAGAACCAGCGATATCTTGGTTTTCGTGGGGTTTCAAGCTGAGATATGCATTTTCTGCGATAATAATGGTGAGACTTCAGTCAGAAGTATGCAGAATCATCTAGATCGCTCTTTTCGAGCTACTTAATGCACGAAACACGTTTTCTGGTGGTTTCACCACTCTACAGTACGTTTGACATGCAGAACCGGAGATATCTTGGCTTCGGTCGGGTTTCAAGCTGAGATATGCATTTTCTACGATAATCCTGGTGAGACTTCTGTCAGAATTATGCAGAATCTTCGAGAACGCTCATTTCGAGCTACTTAATGCGCGAAACACGTTTTCTGGTGTTTTGACCACTCCACGGTACGTTTGATGTGCAGAACCGGAGATATATCGGTTTTCGTAGGGTGTCAAGCTGAGATATGCATTTTCTACGATAATATTGGTGAGACTTCAGTCAGAAGTACGCAGAATCATGTAGATCGCTCTTTTCGAGCTACTTAATGTACGAAACACGTTTTCTGGTATTTTCACCACTCCACAGTACGTTTGACATGCAGAACCGGAGATATATCGGTTTTCGTCGGGTTTCAAGCTGAGATATGCATTTTCTACGATAATCCTGGTGAGACTTCTGTCAGAAGTATGCAGAATCTTCGAGAACGCTCTTTTCGAGCTACTTAATGCGCGAAACACGTTTTCTGGGGTTTTGGCCACTCCACGGTACGTTTAGTGTGCAGAACCGGAGATAACTCGGTTTTCGTCGGGTTTCAAGCTGAGATATGCATTTTCTGCGATAATCTTGGTGAGACTTCTGTCCGAAGTATGCTGAATCATCGAGATCGCTCTTTTCGAGCTAGTTAGTGCGAGAAACACGTTATCTGGTGTTTTCACCACTCCACAGTGCGTTTGATATGCAGAACAGTAGATATCTTGGTTTTCGTGGGGTTTCAAGCTGAGATATGCATTTTCTGCGATAATCTTGTTGAGACTTCTGTCCGAAATATGCAGAATCATCGAGATCGCTCGTTTCGAGCTATTTAATGCGAGAAACACGTTATCTGGTGTTTTCACCACTCCACAGTGCGTTGGATATGCAGAACCGGAGATATTTTGGTTTTCGTGGGGTTTCAAGCTGAGATATGCATTTTCTGCGATAATCTTGGTGAGACTTCTGTCCGAAGTATGCTGAATCATCGAGATCGCTCTTTTCGAGCTAGTTAGTGCGAGAAACACGTTATCTGGTGTTTTCACCACTCCACAGTGCGTTTGATATGCAGAACAGTAGATATCTTGGTTTTCGTGGGGTTTCAAGCTGAGATATGCATTTTCTGCGATAATCTTGTTGAGACTTCTGTCCGAAATATGCAGAATCATCGAGATCGCTCGTTTCGAGCTATTTAATGCGAGAAACACGTTATCTGGTGTTTTCACCACTCCACAGTGCGTTTGACATGCAGAACCAGCGATATCTTGGTTTTCGTGGGGTTTCAAGCTGAGATATGCATTTTCTGCGATAATATTGGTGAGACTTCAGTCAGAAGTATGCAGAATCATCTAGATCGCTCTTTTCGAGCTACTTAATCTACGAAACACGTTTTCTGGTGTTTTCACCACTCCACAGTACGTTTGACATGCAGAACCGGAGATATCTTGGTTTCGGTCGGGTTTCAAGCTGAGATATGCATTTTCTACGATAATCCTGGTGAGACTTCTGTCAGAATTATGCAGAATCTTCGAGATCGCTCTGTTCGAGCTACTTAATGCGCGAAACACGTTTTCTGGTGTTTTCACCACTCCACGGTACGTTTGATGTGCAGAACCGGAGATATATCGGTTTTCGTCGGGTTTCAAGCTGAGATATGCATTTTCTACGATAATCCTGGTGAGACTTCTGTCAGAAGTATGCAGAATCTTCGAGAACGCTCTTTTCGAGCTACTTAATGCGCGAAACACGTTTTCTGGGGTTTTGGCCACTCCACGGTACGTTTAATGTGCAGAACCGGAGATAACTCGGTTTTCGTCGGGTTTCAAGCTGAGATATGCATTTTCTGCGATAATCTTGGTGAGACTTCTGTCCGAAGTATGCTGAATCATCGAGATCGCTCTTTTCGAGCTAGTTAGTGCGAGAAACACGTTATCTGGTGTTTTCACCACTCCACAGTGCGTTTGATATGCAGAACAGTAGATATCTTGGTTTTCGTGGGGTTTCAAGCTGAGATATGCATTTTCTGCGATAATCTTGTTGAGACTTCTGTCCGAAGTATGCAGAATCATCGAGATCGCTTGTTTCGAGCTATTTAATGCGAGAAACTGATTTATCTGGTGTTTTCACCACTCCACAGTGCGTTGGATATGCAGAACCGGAGATATTTTGGTTTTCGTCGGGTTTCAAGCTGAGATATGCATTTACTACGATAAGCTTGGTGAGACTTCTGTCCGAAGTATGCCTAAACATCGAGATCGCTCTTTTCGAGCTAGTTAATGCGAGAAAAACCTTATCCGGTGTTTTCACCACTCCACAGTGCGTTTGATATGCAGAACCAGCGATATCTTGGCTTTCGTGGGGTTTCAAGCTGAGATATGCATTTTTTACGATAATCTTGGTGAGACTTCTGTCCGAAGTATGAAGAATCATCGAGATCGCTCTATTCGAGCTATTTAATGCGAGAAACACGTTTTCTGGGGTGTTCACCACTCCACAGTGCGTTTGATATGCAGAACCGGCGATATCTTGGTTTTCGTGGGGTTTCAAGCTGAGATATGCATTTTCTGCGATAATCTTGGTGAGACTTCTGTCCGAAGTATGCTGAATCATCGAGATCTTCCTTTTCGAGCTAGTTAGTGCGAGAAACACGTTATCTGGTGTTTTCACCACTCCACAGTGCGTTTGATATGCAGAACAGTAGATATCTTGGCTTTCGTGGGGTTTCAAGCTGAGATATGCATTTTCTGCGATAATCTTGTTGAGACTTCTGTCCGAAGTATGCAGAATCATCGAGATCGCTCGTTTCGAGCTATTTAATGCGAGAAACACGTTATCTGGTGTTTTCACCACTCCACAGTGCGTTTGACATGCAGAACCAGCGATATCTTGGTTTTCGTGGGGTTTCAAGCTGAGATATGCATTTTCTGCGATAATATTGGTGAGACTTCAGTCAGAAGTATGCAGAATCATCTAGATCGCTCTTTTCGAGCTACTTAATGTACGAAACACGTTTTCTGGTGTTTTCACCACTCCACAGTACGTTTGACATGCAGAACCGGAGATATCTTGGTTTCGGTCGGGTTTCAAGCTGAGATATGCATTTTCTACGATAATCCTGGTGAGACTTCTGTCAGAATTATGCCGAATCTTCGAGAACGCTCTGTTCGAGCTACTTAACGCGCGAAACACGTTTTCTGGTGTTTTCACCACTCCACGGTACGTTTGATGTGCAGAACCGGAGATATATCGGTTTT
This sequence comes from Anthophora plumipes, assembly GCA_951804975.1. Lineage (NCBI taxonomy): Eukaryota > Metazoa > Arthropoda > Insecta > Hymenoptera > Apidae > Anthophora > Anthophora plumipes. The sequence continues at coordinate 2,538,424 of CATORF010000980.1, forward strand.
CGACGGGTTTCAAGCTGAGATATGCATTTCCTACGATAATTCTGGTGAGACTTCTGTCAGAAGTATGCAGAATCTTCGAGAACGCTCGTTTCGAGCTATTTAATGCGAGAAACACGTTATCTGGTGTTTTCACCACTCCACAGTGCGTTTGATATGCAGAACCGGCGATATCTTGGTTTCCGTGCGGTTTCAAGCTGAGATATGCATTTTCTGCGATAATCTTGGTGAGACTTCTGTCCGAAGTATGCTAAATCATCGAGATCGCTCTTTTCGAGCTAGTTAGTGCGAGAAACACGTTATCTGGTGTTTTCACCACTCCACACTGCGTTTGATATGCAGAACAGTAGATATCTTGGTTTTCGTGGGGTTTCAAGCAGAGATATGCATTTTCTGCTATAATCTTGGTGAGACTTCTGTTAGAAGTATGCAGAATCATCGAGATCGCACTTTTCGAGCTATTTAATGCGAGAAACACGTTATCTGGTGTCTTCACCACTCCACAGTGCGTTTGATATGCAGAACAGTAGATATCTTGGTTTTCGTAGGGTTTCAAGCTGAGATATGCATTTTCTGCGATAATCTTGTTGAGACTTCTGTCCGAAGTATGCAGAATCATCGAGATCGCTCGTTTCGAGCTACTGAATGCGAGAAACACGTTATCTGGTGTTTTCACCACTCCACAGTAGGTTTGATATGCAGAACCGGCGATATTTTGGTTTTCGTCGGGTTTCAAGCTGAGATATGCATTTTCTACGATAATCTGGGTGAAACATCTGTCCGAAGTATGCAGAAACATCGAGAGCGCTCTTTTCGAGCTATTTAATGCGAGAAACTCGTTTTCTGGGGTTTTTACCACTCCACAGTTCGTTGGATATGCAGAACCGGAGATATCTTGGTTTTCGTGGGGTTTCAAGCTTGGATATGCATTTCCTGAGATAATCTTGGTGAGACTTCTGTCCGAAGTATGCTGAATCATCTAGAACGCTCTTTTCGAGCTATTTAATTCGAGAAACACGTTATCTGGTGTTTTCACCACTCCACAGTGCGTTTGACATGCAGAACCGGAGATATCTTTGTTTCGGTCGGGTTTCAAGCTGAGATATGCATTTTCTACGATAATCCTGGTGAGACTTCTGTCAGAATTATGCAGAATCTTCGAGAACGCTCTTTTCGAGCTACTTAATGCACGAAACACGTTTTCTGGTGTTTTCACCACTCCACAGTACGTTTGACATGCAGAACCGGAGATATTTTGGTTTCGGTCGGGTTTCAAGCTGAGATATGCATTTTCTACGATAATCCTGGTGAGACTTCTGTCAGAATTATGCAGAATCTTCGAGAACGCTCTTTTCGAGCTACTTATTGCACGAAACACGTTTTCTGGTGTTTTCACAACTCCACGGTACGTTTGATGTGCAGAATCGGCGATATCTTGGTTTTCGTGGGTTTTCAAGCTGAGATATGCATTTTCTGCGATAATCTTGGTGAGACTTCTGTCCGAAGTATGCTGTATCATCGAGATCGCTCTTTTCGAGCTAGTTAGTGCGAGAAACACGTTATCTGGTGTTTTCACCACTCCACAGTGCGTTTGATATGCAGAACAGTAGATATCTTGGTTTTCGTGGGGTTTCAAGCTGAGATATGCATTTTCTGCGATAATCTTGTTGAGACTTCTGTCCGAAGTATGCAGAATCATCGAGATCGCTCGTTTCGAGCTATTCAATGCGAGAAACACGTTATCTGGTGTTTTCACCACTCCACAGTGCGTTTGATATGCAGAACCGGCGATACCTTGGTTTTCGTGGGGTTTCAAGCAGAGATATGCATTTTCTGCTATAATCTTGGTGAGACTTCTGTCGGAAGTATGCTGAATCATCGAGATCGCTCTTTTCGAGCTAGTTAGTGCGAGAAACAAGTTATCTGGTGTTTTCACCACTCCACAGTGCGTTTGATATGCAGAACAGTAAATACCTTGGTTTTCGTGGGGTTTCAAGCTGAGATATGCATTTTCTGCGATAATCTTGTTGAGACTTCTGTCCGAAGTATGCAGAATCATCGAGATTGCTCGATTCGAGCTATTTAATGCGAGAAACACGTTATCTGGTGTTTTCACCACTCCACAGTGCGTTGGATATGCAGAACCGGAGATATTTTGGTTTTCGTCGGGTTTCAAGCTGCGATATGCATTTTCTACGATAAGCTTGGTGAAACATCTGTCCGAAGTATGCAGAAACGTCGAGAGCGCTCTTTTCGAGCTATTTAATGCGAGAAACACGTTTTCTGGTGTTTTGACCACTCCACAGTGCGTTGGATATGCAGAACCGGAGATAACTCGGTTTTCGTCGGGTTTCAAGCTGAGATATGTATTTTTTACGATAATTTTGGTGAGACTTCTGTCCGAAGTATGCAGAATCATCGAGATCGCTCGTTTCGAGCTATTTAATGCGAGAAACACGTTATCTGGTGTTTTCACCACTCTACAGTGCGTTTGATATGCAGAACAGGCGATATCTTGGTTTTCGTGGGGTTTCAAGCTGAGATATGCATTTCCTGCGATAATCTTGGTGAGACTCCTGTCCGAAGTATGCTGAATCATCGAGATCGCTCTTTTCGAGCTATTTAATGCGAGAAACACGTTCTCTGGTTATTTTCACCACTCCACAGTGCGTTTGATATGCAGAACCGGCAACATCTTTATTTTCGTGAGGTTTCGAGCTGAGATATGCATTTTCTGCGATAATTTTGGTGAGACTTCTGTCAGAAGTATGCAGAATCTTCGAGAACGCTCTTTTCGAGCTACTTAATGCGCGAAACACGTTTTCTGCTGTTTTCACCACTCCACGGTACGTTTGATGTGCAGAACCGGAGATAACTCGGTTTTCGTCGGGTTTCAAGCTGAGATATGCATTTTCTACGATAATCTTGGTGAGACTTCTGTCAGAAGTATGCAGGATCTTCGAGAACGCTCTTTTCGAGCTAGTTAAGCGAGGAAAACCTTATCCGGTGTTTTCACTACTCCACAGTGCGTTTGATATGCAAAACCGGCGATATTTTGGTTTTCGTCGGGTTTCAAGCTGAGATATGCATTTTCCACGATAATCTTGGTGAAACATCTGTCCGAAGTATGCAGAAACATCGGGAGCGCTCTTTTCGAGCTATTTAATGCGAGAAACTCGTTTTCTGGGGTTTTCACCACTCCACAGTTCGTTGGATATGCAGAACCGGAGATATCTTGGTTTTCGTGGGGTTTCAAGCTGGGATATGCATTTCCTGCGATAATCTTGGTGAGACTTCTGTCCGAAGTATGCTGAATCATCTAGAACGCTCTTTTCGAGCTATTTAATGCGAGAAACACGTTATCTGGTGTTTTCACCACTCCACAGTGCGTTTGACATGCAGAACCGGAGATATTTTGGTTTTCATCGGGTTTCAAACTGAGATATGCATTTTCTACGATAATTTTGGTGAGACTTCTGTCCGAAGTATGCAGAATCATCGAGATCGCTCGTTTCGAGCTATTTAATGCGAGAAACACGTTATCTGGTGTTTTCACCACTCCACAGTTCGTTGGATATGCAGAACAGTAGATATCCTGGTTTTCGTGGGGTTTCAAGCAGAGATATGCATTTTCTGCGATAATCTTGGTGAGACTTCTGTTAGAAGTATGCAGAATCATCGAGATCGCTCTTTTCGAACCATTTAATGCGAGAAACACGTTATCTGGTGTTTTCACCACTCCACAGTGCGTTGGATATGCAGAACCGGAGATATTTTGGTTTTCGTCGGGTTTCAAGCTGAGATATGTATTTTCTGCGATAATCTTGGTGAGACTTCTGTTCGAAGTATGCAGAATCATCGAGATCGCACTTTTCGAGCTATTTAATGCGACAAACACGTTATCTGGTGTTTTCAGCACACCACAGTGCGTTTGATATGCAGAACCAGCGAAATCTTGGTTTTCGTGGGGTTTCAAGCTGAGATATGCATTTTTTACGATAATCTTGGTGAGACTTCTGTCCGAAGTATGCTTAATCATCGAGATCGCTCTATTCGAGCTAGTTAATGCGAGAAACACGTTATCTGGTGTTTTCACCACTCCACAGTGCGTATGATATACAGAACCGACGATATCTTGGTTTTCGTGGGGTTTCAAGCTCAGATATGCATTTTCTGCGATAATCATGGTGAGACTTCTGTCCGAAGTATGCAGAGTCATCGAGATCGTACTATTCGAGCTATTTAATGCGAAAAACACGTTATCTGGTGTTTTCACCACTCCACAGTGCGTATGATATGCAGAACCGACGATATCTTGGTTTTCGTGGGGTTTCAAGCTGAGATATGCATTTTTTACGATAATCTTGGTGAGACTTCTGTCCGAAGTATGCTTAATCATCGAGATCGCTCTATTCGAGCTATTTAATGCGAGAAACACGTTATCTGGTGTTTTCACCACTCCACAGTGCGTATGATGTACAGAACCGACGATATCTTGGTTTTCGTGGGGTTTCAAGCTCAGATATGCATTTTCTGCGATAATCATGGTGAGACTTCTGTCCGAAGTATGCAGAGTCATCGAGATCGCTCTTTTCGAGCTATTTAATGCGATAAACAAGTTATCTGGTGTTTTACCACTCCGCAGTGCGTTTGATATGCAGAACCAGCGAAATCTTGGTTTTCGTGGGGTTTCAAGCTGAGATATGCATTTTTTACGATAATCTTGGTGAGACTTCTGTCCGAAGTATGCTTAATCATCGAGATCGCTCTATTCGAGCTATTTAATGCGAGAAACACGTTATCTGGTGTTTTCACCACTCCACAGTGCGTATGATATACAGAACCGACGATATCTTGGTTTTCGTGGGGTTTCAAGCTCAGATATGCATTTTCTGCGATAATCATGGTGAGACTTCTGTCCGAAGTATGCAGAGTCATCGAGATCGTACTATTCGAGCTATTTAATGCGAAAAACACGTTATCTGGTGTTTTCACCACTCCACAGTGCGTATGATATGCAGAACCGACGATATCTTGGTTTTCGTGGGGTTTCAAGCTGAGATATGCATTTTTTACGATAATCTTGGTGAGACTTCTGTCCGAAGTATGCTTAATCATCGAGATCGCTCTATTCGAGCTATTTAATGCGAGAAACACGTTATCTGGTGTTTTCACCGCTCCACAGTGCGTATGATATGCAGAACCGACGATATCTTGGTTTTCGTGGGGTTTCAAGCTCAGATATGCATTTTCTGCGATAATCTTGGTGAGACTTCTGTCCGAAGTATGCAGAGTCATCGAGATCGTACTTTTCGAGCTATTTAATGCGACAAACACGTTTTCTGGGGTTTTCAGCACTCCACAGTTCGTTGGATATGCAGAACAGGAGATATCTTGGTTTTCGAGGGGTTTCAAGCTGAGATATGCATTTTCTGCGATAATCTTGGAGAGACTTCTGTCCGAAGTATGCAGAATCATCGAGATCGCTCTTTTCGAGCTATTTAATGCGAGAAACACGTTTTCTGGGGTTTTCACCACACCACAGTTCGTTGGATATGCAGAACAGGTGATATCTTGGTTTTCGAGGGGTTTCAAGTTTAGATATGCATTTTCTGCGATAATCTTGGTGAGACTTCTGTCCGAAGTATGCAGAGTCATCGAGATCGTACTTTTCGAGCTATTTAATGCGACAAACACGTTTTCTGGGGTTTTCACCACTCCACAGTTCGTTAGATATGCAGAACAGGAGATATCTTGGTTTTCGTGGGGTTTCTAGCAGAGATATGCATTTTCTGCGATAATCTTGGTGAGACCTCTGTCCGAAGTATGCAGAAACATGGAGATCGCTCTTTTCGACCTATTGAATGCGAGAAACACGTTATCTGGTGTTTTCACCACTCCACAGTGCGTTTGATATGCAGAACCAGCGATATCTGGGTTTTCGTGGGGTTTCAAGCTGAGATATGCATTTTTTACGATAATCTTGATGAGACTTCTGTCCGAAGTATGCAGAAACATCGAGATCGCACTTTTCGAGCTATTTAATGCGACAAACACGTTATCTGGTGTTTTCAGCACTCCACAGTGCGTTTGATATGCAGAACCAGCGAAATCTTGGTTTTCGTGGGGTTTCAAGCTGAGATATGCATTTTTTTACGATAATCTTGGTGAGACTTCTGTCCGAAGTATGCTTAATCATCGAGATCGCTCGTTTCGAGCTATTTAATGCGAGAAACATGTTATCTGGTGTTTTCACCACTCCACAGTGCGTTTGATATGCAGAAACAGCGATATCTTGGTTTTCGTGGGGTTTCAAGCTGAGATATGCATTTTTTACGATAATCATGGTGAGACTTCTGTCCGAAGTATGCAGAATCATCGAGATCGCACTTTTCAAGCTATTTAATGCGAGAAACACGTTATCTGGTGTTTTCACCACTCCACAGTGCGTATGATATACAGAACCGACGATATCTTGGTTTTCGTGGGGTTTCAAGCTCAGATATGCATTTTCTGCGATAATCATGGTGAGACTTCTGTCCGAAGTATGCAGAGTCATCGAGATCGTACTATTCGAGCTATTTAATGCGAAAAACACGTTATCTGGTGTTTTCACCACTCCACAGTGCGTATGATATGCAGAACCGACGATATCTTGGTTTTCGTGGGGTTTCAAGCTGAGATATGCATTTTTTACGATAATCTTGGTGAGACTTCTGTCCGAAGTATGCTTAATCATCGAGATCGCTCTATTCGAGCTTTTTAATGCGAGAAACACGTTATCTGGTGTTTTCACCACTCCACAGTGCGTTGGATATGCAGAACCGGAGATATTTTGGTTTTCGTCGGGTTTCAAGCTGAGATATGCATTTTCTACGATAAGCTTGGTGAAACATCTGTCCGAAGTATGCAGAAACGTCGAGAGCGCTCTTTTCGAGCTATTTAATGCGAGAAACACGTTTTCTGGGGTTTTGACCACTCCACAGTGCGTTGGATATGCAGAACCGGAGATAACTCGGTTTTCGTCGGGTTTCAAGCTGAGCTATGTATTTTTTACGATAATTTTGGTGAGACTTCTGTCCGAAGTATGCAGAATCATCGAGATCGCTCGTTTCGAGCTATTTAATGCGAGAAACACGTTATCTGGTGTTTTCACCACTCCACAGTGCGTTTGATATGCAGAACCGGCGATACCTTGGTTTTCGTGGGGTTTCAAGCAGAGATATGCATTTTCTGCTATAATCTTGGTGAGACTTCTGTCGGAAGTATGCTGAATCATCGAGATCGCTCTTTTCGAGCTAGTTAGTGCGAGAAACAAGTTATCTGGTGTTTTCACCACTCCACAGTGCGTTTGATATGCAGAACAGTAAATACCTTGGTTTTCGTGGGGTTTCAAGCTGAGATATGCATTTTCTGCGATAATCTTGTTGAGACTTCTGTCCGAAGTATGCAGAATCATCGAGATTGCTCGATTCGAGCTATTTAATGCGAGAAACACGTTATCTGGTGTTTTCACCACTCCACAGTGCGTTGGATATGCAGAACCGGAGATATTTTGGTTTTCGTCGGGTTTCAAGCTGCGATATGCATTTTCTACGATAAGCTTGGTGAAACATCTGTCCGAAGTATGCAGAAACGTCGAGAGCGCTCTTTTCGAGCTATTTAATGCGAGAAACACGTTTTCTGGTGTTTTGACCACTCCACAGTGCGTTGGATATGCAGAACCGGAGATAACTCGGTTTTCGTCGGGTTTCAAGCTGAGATATGTATTTTTTACGATAATTTTGGTGAGACTTCTGTCCGAAGTATGCAGAATCATCGAGATCGCTCGTTTCGAGCTATTTAATGCGAGAAACACGTTATCTGGTGTTTTCACCACTCCACAGTGCGTTTGATATGCAGAACAGGCGATATCTTGGTTTTCGTGGGGTTTCAAGCTGAGATATGCATTTCCTGCGATAATCTTGGTGAGACTCCTGTCCGAAGTATGCTGAATCATCGAGATCGCTCTTTTCGAGCTATTTAATGCGAGAAACACGTTCTCTGGTTATTTTCACCACTCCACAGTGCGTTTGATATGCAGAACCGGCAACATCTTGATTTTCGTGAGGTTTCGAGCTGAGATATGCATTTTCTGCGATAATTTTGGTGAGACTTCTGTCAGAAGTATGCAGAATCTTCGAGAACGCTCTTTTCGAGCTACTTAATGCGCGAAACACGTTTTCTGCTGTTTTCACCACTCCACGGTACGTTTGATGTGCAGAACCGGAGATAACTCGGTTTTCGTCGGGTTTCAAGCTGAGATATGCATTTTCTACGATAATCTTGGTGAGACTTCTGTCAGAAGTATGCAGGATCTTCGAGAACGCTCTTTTCGAGCTAGTTAAGCGAGGAAAACCTTATCCGGTGTTTTCACTACTCCACAGTGCGTTTGATATGCAAAACCGGCGATATTTTGGTTTTCGTCGGGTTTCAAGCTGAGATATGCATTTTCCACGATAATCTTGGTGAAACATCTGTCCGAAGTATGCAGAAACATCGGGAGCGCTCTTTTCGAGCTATTTAATGCGAGAAACTCGTTTTCTGGGGTTTTCACCACTCCACAGTTCGTTGGATATGCAGAACCGGAGATATCTTGGTTTTCGTGGGGTTTCAAGCTGGGATATGCATTTCCTGCGATAATCTTGGTGAGACTTCTGTCCGAAGTATGCTGAATCATCTAGAACGCTCTTTTCGAGCTATTTAATGCGAGAAACACGTTATCTGGTGTTTTCACCACTCCACAGTGCGTTTGACATGCAGAACCGGAGATATTTTGGTTTTCATCGGGTTTCAAACTGAGATATGCATTTTCTACGATAATTTTGGTGAGACTTCTGTCCGAAGTATGCAGAATCATCGAGATCGCTCGTTTCGAGCTATTTAATGCGAGAAACACGTTATCTGGTGTTTTCACCACTCCACAGTTCGTTGGATATGCAGAACAGTAGATATCCTGGTTTTCGTGGGGTTTCAAGCAGAGATATGCATTTTCTGCGATAATCTTGGTGAGACTTCTGTTAGAAGTATGCAGAATCATCGAGATCGCTCGTTTCGAACTATTTAATGCGAGAAACACGTTATCTGGTGTTTTCACCACTCCACAGTGCGTTGGATATGCAGAACCGGAGATATTTTGGTTTTCGTCGGGTTTCAAGCTGAGATATGTATTTTCTGCGATAATCTTGGTGAGACTTCTGTTCGAAGTATGCAGAATCATCGAGATCGCACTTTTCGAGCTATTTAATGCGACAAACACGTTATCTGGTGTTTTCAGCACACCACAGTGCGTTTGATATGCAGAACCAGCGAAATCTTGGTTTTCGTGGGGTTTCAAGCTGAGATATGCATTTTTTACGATAATCTTGGTGAGACTTCTGTCCGAAGTATGCTTAATCATCGAGATCGCTCTATTCGAGCTAGTTAATGCGAGAAACACGTTATCTGGTGTTTTCACCACTCCACAGTGCGTATGATATACAGAACCGACGATATCTTGGTTTTCGTGGGGTTTCAAGCTCAGATATGCATTTTCTGCGATAATCATGGTGAGACTTCTGTCCGAAGTATGCAGAGTCATCGAGATCGTACTATTCGAGCTATTTAATGCGAAAAACACGTTATCTGGTGTTTTCACCACTCCACAGTGCGTATGATATGCAGAACCGACGATATCTTGGTTTTCGTGGGGTTTCAAGCTGAGATATGCATTTTTTACGATAATCTTGGTGAGACTTCTGTCCGAAGTATGCTTAATCATCGAGATCGCTCTATTCGAGCTATTTAATGCGAGAAACACGTTATCTGGTGTTTTCACCACTCCACAGTGCGTATGATATACAGAACCGACGATATCTTGGTTTTCGTGGGGTTTCAAGCTCAGATATGCATTTTCTGCGATAATCATGGTGAGACTTCTGTCCGAAGTATGCAGAGTCATCGAGATCGCTCTTTTCGAGCTATTTAATGCGAGAAACAAGTTATCTGGTGTTTTACCACTCCGCAGTGCGTTTGATATGCAGAACCAGCGAAATCTTGGTTTTCGTGGGGTTTCAAGCTGAGATATGCATTTTTTACGATAATCTTGGTGAGACTTCTGTCCGAAGTATGCTTAATCATCGAGATCGCTCTATTCGAGCTATTTAATGCGAGAAACACGTTATCTGGTGTTTTCACCACTCCACAGTGCGTATGATATACAGAACCGACGATATCTTGGTTTTCGTGGTGTTTCAAGCTCAGATATGCATTTTCTGCGATAATCATGGTGAGACTTCTGTCCGAAGTATGCAGAGTCATCGAGATCGTACTATTCGAGCTATTTAATGCGAAAAACACGTTATCTGGTGTTTTCACCACTCCACAGTGCGTATGATATGCAGAACCGACGATATCTTGGTTTTCGTGGGGTTTCAAGCTGAGATATGCATTTTTTACGATAATCTTGGTGAGACTTCTGTCCGAAGTATGCTTAATCATCGAGATCGCTCTATTCGAGCTATTTAATGCGAGAAACACGTTATCTGGTGTTTTCACCGCTCCACAGTGCGTATGATATGCAGAACCGACGATATCTTGGTTTTCGTGGGGTTTCAAGCTCAGATATGCATTTTCTGCGATAATCTTGGTGAGACTTCTGTCCGAAGTATGCAGAGTCATCGAGATCGTACTTTTCGAGCTATTTAATGCGACAAACACGTTTTCTGGGGTTTTCAGCACTCCACAGTTCGTTGGATATGCAGAACAGGAGATATCTTGGTTTTCGTGGGGTTTCTAGCAGAGATATGCATTTTCTGCGATAATCTTGGTGAGACTTCTGTCCGAAGTATGCAGAGTCATCGAGATCGCTCTTTTCGAGCTATTTAATGCGAGAAACAAGTTATCTGGTGTTTTCACCACTCCGCAGTGCGTTTGATATGCAGAACCAGCGATATCTTGGTTTTCGTGGGGTTTCAAGCTCAATTATGCATTTTCTGCGATAATCTTGGTGAGACTTCTGTCCGAAGTATGCAGAGTCATCGAGATCGTACTTTTCGAGCTATTTAATGCGACAAACACGTTTTCTGGGGTTTTCACCACTCCACAGTTCGTTAGATATGCAGAACAGGAGATATCTTGGTTTTCGTGGGGTTTCTAGCAGAGATATGCATTTTCTGCGATAATCTTGGTGAGACCTCTGTCCGAAGTATGCAGAAACATGGAGATCGCTCTTTTCGACCTATTGAATGCGAGAAACACGTTATCTGGTGTTTTCACCACTCCACAGTGCGTTTGATATGCAGAACCAGCGATATCTGGGTTTTCGTGGGGTTTCAAGCTGAGATATGCATTTTTTACGATAATCTTGATGAGACTTCTGTCCGAAGTATGCAGAAACATCGAGATCGCACTTTTCGAGCTATTTAATGCGACAAACACGTTATCTGGTGTTTTCAGCACTCCACAGTGCGTTTGATATGCAGAACCAGCGAAATCTTGGTTTTCGTGGGGTTTCAAGCTGAGATATGCATTTTTTTACGATAATCTTGGTGAGACTTCTGTCCGAAGTATGCTTAATCATCGAGATCGCTCGTTTCGACCTATATAATGCGAGAAACATGTTATCTGGTGTTTTCACCACTCCACAGTGCGTTTGATATGCAGAAACAGCGATATCTTGGTTTTCGTGGGGTTTCAAGCTGAGATATGCATTTTTTACGATAATCATGGTGAGACTTCTGTCCGAAGTATGCAGAATCATCGAGATCGCACTTTTCAAGCTATTTAATGCGAGAAACACGTTATCTGGTGTTTTCACCACTCCACAGTGCGTATGATATACAGAACCGACGATATCTTGGTTTTCGTGGGGTTTCAAGCTCAGATATGCATTTTCTGCGATAATCATGGTGAGACTTCTGTCCGAAGTATGCAGAGTCATCGAGATCGTACTATTCGAGCTATTTAATGCGAAAAACACGTTATCTGGTGTTTTCACCACTCCACAGTGCGTATGATATGCAGAACCGACGATATCTTGGTTTTCGTAGGGGTTTCAAGCTGAGATATGCATTTTTTACGATAATCTTGGTGAGACTTCTGTCCGAAGTATGCTTAATCATCGAGATCGCTCTATTCGAGCTTTTTAATGCGAGAAACACGTTCTCTGGTTATTTTCACCACTCCACAGTGCGTTTGATATGCAGAACCGGCAACATCTTGATTTTCGTGAGGTTTCGAGCTGAGATATGCATTTTCTGCGATAATTTTGGTGAGACTTCTGTCAGAAGTATGCAGAATCTTCGAGAACGCTCTTTTCGAGCTACTTAATGCGCGAAACACGTTTTCTGCTGTTTTCACCACTCCACGGTACGTTTGATGTGCAGAACCGGAGATAACTCGGTTTTCGTCGGGTTTCAAGCTGAGATAAGCATTTTCTACGATAATCTTGGTGAGACTTCTGTCAGAAGTATGCAGGATCTTCGAGAACGCTCTTTTCGAGCTAGTTAAAGCGAGGAAAACCTTATCCGTTGTTTTCACTACTCCACAGTGCGTTTGATATGCAAAACCGGCGATATTTTGGTTTTCGTCGGGTTTCAAGCTGAGATATGCATTTTCCACGATAATCTTGGTGAAACATCTGTCCGAAGTATGCAGAAACATCGGGAGCGCTCTTTTCGAGCTATTTAATGCGAGAAACTCGTTTTCTGGGGTTTTCACCACTCCACAGTTCGTTGGATATGCAGAACCGGAGATATCTTGGTTTTCGTGGGGTTTCAAGCTGGGATATGCATTTCCTGCGATAATCTTGGTGAGACTTCTGTCCGAAGTATGCTGAATCATCTAGAACGCTCTTTTCGAGCTATTTAATGCGAGAAACACGTTATCTGGTGTTTTCACCACTCCACAGTGCGTTTGACATGCAGAACCGGAGATATTTTGGTTTTCATCGGGTTTCAAACTGAGATATGCATTTTCTACGATAATTTTGGTGAGACTTCTGTCCGAAGTATGCAGAATCATCGAGATCGCTCGTTTCGAGCTATTTAATGCGAGAAACACGTTATCTGGTGTTTTCACCACTCCACAGTTCGTTGGATATGCAGAACAGTAGATATCCTGGTTTTCGTGGGGTTTCAAGCAGAGATATGCATTTTCTGCGATAATCTTGGTGAGACTTCTGTTAGAAGTATGCAGAATCATCGAGATCGCTCGTTTCGAACTATTTAATGCGAGAAACACGTTATCTGGTGTTTTCACCACTCCACAGTGCGTTGGATATGCAGAACCGGAGATATTTTGGTTTTCGTCGGGTTTCAAGCTGAGATATGTATTTTCTGCGATAATCTTGGTGAGACTTCTGTTCGAAGTATGCAGAATCATCGAGATCGCACTTTTCGAGCTATTTAATGCGACAAACACGTTATCTGGTGTTTTCAGCACACCACAGTGCGTTTGATATGCAGAACCAGCGAAATCTTGGTTTTCGTGGGGTTTCAAGCTGAGATATGCATTTTTTACGATAATCTTGGTGAGACTTCTGCCCGAAGTATGCTTAATCATCGAGATCGCTCTATTCGAGCTATTTAATGCGAGAAAAACGTTATCTGGTGTTTTCACCACTCCACAGTGCGTATGATATACAGAACCGACGATATCTTGGTTTTCGTGGGGTTTCAAGCTCAGATATGCATTTTCTGCGATAATCATGGTGAGACTTCTGTCCGAAGTATGCAGAGTCATCGAGATCGCTCTTTTCGAGCTATTTAATGCGAGAAACAAGTTATCTGGTGTTTTCACCACTCCGCAGTGCGTTCGATATGCAGAACCAGCGATATCTGGGTTTACGTGGGGTTTCAACCTGAGATATGCATTTTTTACGATAATCTTGATGAGACTTCTGTCCGAAGTATGCAGAAACATCGAGATCGCACTTTTCGAGCTATTTAATGCGACAAACACGTTATCTGGTGTTTTCAGCACTCCACAGTGCGTTTGATATGCAGAACCAGCGAAATCTTGGTTTTCGTGGGGTTTCAAGCTGAGATATTCATTTTTTTACGATAATCTTGGTGAGACTTCTGTCCGAAGTATGCTTAATCATCGAGATCGCTCGTTTCGAGCTATTTAATGCGAGAAACATGTTATCTGCTGTTTTCACCACTCCACAGTGCGTTTGATATGCAGAAACAGCGATATCTTGGTTTTCGTGGGGTTTCAAGCTGAGATATGCATTTTTTACGATAATCATGGTGAGACTTCTGTCCGAAGTATGCAGGATCTTCGAGAACGCTCTTTTCGAGCTAGTTAAAGCGAGGAAAACCTTATCCGGTGTTTTCACTACTCCACAGTGCGTTTGATATGCAAAACCGGCGATATTTTGGTTTTCGTCGGGTTTCAAGCTGAGATATGCATTTTCCACGATAATCTTGGTGAAACATCTGTCCGAAGTATGCAGAAACATCGGGAGCGCTCTTTTCGAGCTATTTAATGCGAGAAACTCGTTTTCTGGGGTTTTCACAACTCCACAGTTCGTTGGATATGCAGAACCGGAGATATCTTGGTTTTCGTGGGGTTTCAAGCTGGGATATGCATTTCCTGCGATAATCTTGGTGAGACTTCTGACCGAAGTATGCTGAATCATCTAGAACGCTCTTTTCGAGCTATTTAATGCGAGAAACACGTTATCTGGTGTTTTCACCACTCCACAGTGCGTTTGACATGCAGAACCGGAGATATTTTGGTTTTCATCGGGTTTCAAACTGAGATATGCGTTTTCTACGATAATTTTGGTGAGACTTCTGTCCGAAGTAAGCAGAATCATCGAGATCGCTCGTTTCGAGCTATTTAATGCGAGAAACACGTTATCTGGTGTTTTCACCACTCCACAGTTCGTTGGATATGCAGAACAGTAGATATCCTGGTTTTCGTGGGGTTTCAAGCATAGATATGCATTTTCTGCGATAATCTTGGTGAGACTTCTGTTAGAAGTATGCAGAATCATCGAGATCGCTCGTTTCGAACTATTTAATGCAAGAAACACGTTATCTGGTGTTTTCACCACTCCACAGTGCGTTGGATATGCAGAACCGGAGATATTTTGGTTTTCGTCGGGTTTCAAGCTGAGATATGTATTTTCTGCGATAATCTTGGTGAGACTTCTGTCCGAAGTATGCTTAATCATCGAGATCGCTCTATTCGAGCTATTTAATGCGAGAAACACGTTATCTGGTGTTTTCACCACTCCACAGTGCGTATGATATACAGAACCGACGATATCTTGGTTTTCGTGGGGTTTCAAGCTCAGATATGCATTTTCTGCGATAATCATGGTGAGACTTCTGTCCGAAGTATGCAGAGTCATCGAGATCGTACTATTCGAGCTATTTAATGCGAAAAACACGTTATCTGGTGTTTTCACCACTCCACAGTGCGTATGATATGCAGAACCGACGATATCTTGGTTTTCGTGGGGTTTCAAGCTGAGATATGCATTTTTTACGATAATCTTGGTGAGACTTCTGTCCGAAGTATGCTTAATCATCGAGATCGCTCTATTCGAGCTATTTAATGCGAGAAACACGTTATCTGGTGTTTTCACCACTCCACAGTGCGTATGATATGCAGAACCGACGATATCTTGGTTTTCGTGGGGTTTCAAGCTCAGATATGCATTTTCTGCGATAATCTTGGTGAGACTTCTGTCCGAAGTATGCAGAGTCATCGAGATCGTACTTTTCGAGCTATTTAATGCGACAAACACGTTTTCTGGGGTTTTCAGCACTCCACAGTTCGTTGGATATACAGAACAGGAGATATCTTGGTTTTCGTGGGGTTTCTAGCAGAGATATGCATTTTCTGCGATAATCTTGGTGAGACTTCTGTCCGAAGTATGCAGAGTCATCGAGATCGCTCTTTTCGAGCTATTTAATGCGAGAAACAAGTTATCTGGTGTTTTCACCACTCCGCAGTGCGTTTGATATGCAGAACCAGCGATATCTTGGTTTTCGTGGGGTTTCAAACTCAATTATGCATTTTCTGCGATATTCTTGGTGAGACTTCTGTCCGAAGTATGCAGAGTCATCGAGATCGTACTTTTCGAGCTATTTAATGCGACAAACACGTTTTCTGGGGTTTTCACCACTCCACAGTTCGTTAGATATGCAGAACAGGAGATATCTTGGTTTTTGTGGGGTTTCTAGCAGAGATATGCATTTTCTGCGATAATCTTGGTGAGACCTCTGTCCGAAGTATGCAGAAACATGGAGATCGCTCTTTTCGACCTATTGAATGCGAGAAACACGTTATCTGGTGTTTTCACCACTCCACAGTGCGTTTGATATGCAGAACCAGCGAAATCTTGGTTTTCGTTGGGTTTCAAGCTGAGATATGCATTTTTTACGATAATCATGGTGAGACTTCTGTCCGAAGTATGCAGAATCATCGAGATCGCACTTTTCGAGCTATTTAATGCGACAAACACGTTATCTGGTGTTTTCAGCACTCCACAGTGCGTTCGATATGCAGAACCAGCGATATCTGGGTTTTCGTGGGGTTTCAAGCTGAGATATGCATTTTTTACGATAATCATGGTGAGACTTCTGTCTGAAGTATGCAGAGTCATCGAGATCGTACTATTCGAGCTATTTAATGCGAAAAACACGTTATCTGGTGTTTTCACCACTCCACAGTGCGTATGATATGCAGAACCGACGATATCTTGGTTTTCGTGGGGTTTCAAGCTGAGATATGCATTTTTTACGATAATCTTGGTGAGACTTCTGTCCGAAGTATGCTTAATCATCGAGATCGCTCTATTCGAGCTATTTAATGCGAGAAACACGTTATCTGGTGTTTTCACCACTCCACAGTGCGTATGATATACAGAACCGACGATATCTTGGTTTTCGTGGGGTTTCAAGCTCAGATATGCATTTTCTGCGATAATCATGGTGAGACTTCTGTCCGAAGTATGCAGAGTCATCGAGATCGCTCTTTTCGAGCTATTTAATGCGAGAAACAAGTTATCTGGTGTTTTCACCACTCCGCAGTGCGTTTGATATGCAGAACCAGCGAAATCTTGGTTTTCGTGGGGTTTCAAGCTGAGATATGCATTTTTTACGATAATCTTGGTGAGACTTCTGTCCGTAGTATGCTTAATCATCGAGATCGTTCTATTCGAGCTATTTAATGCGAGAAACACGTTATCTGGTGTTTTCACCACTCCACAGTGCGTATGATATACAGAACCGACGATATCTTGGTTTTCGTGGGGTTTCAAGCTCAGATATGCATTTTTTACGATAATCATGGTGAGACTTCTGTCTGAAGTATGCAGAGTCATCGAGATCGTACTATTCGAGCTATTTAATGCGAGAAACAAGTTATCTGGTGTTTTCACCACTCCGCAGTGCGTTTGATATGCAGAACCAGCGAAATCTTGGTTTTCGTGGGGTTTCAAGCTGAGATATGCATTTTTTACGATAATCTTGGTGAGACTTCTGTCCGAAGTATGCAGAATCATCGAGATCGCACTTTTCGAGCTATTTAATGCGACAAACACGTTATCTGGTGTTTTCAGCACTCCACAGTGCGTTCGATATGCAGAACCAGCGATATCTGGGTTTTCGTGGGGTTTCAAGCTGAGATATGCATTTTTTACGATAATCATGGTGAGACTTCTGTCTGAAGTATGCAGAGTCATCGAGATCGTACTTTTCGAGCTATTTAATGCGACAAACACGTTTTCTGGGGTTTTCACCACTCCACAGTTCGTTGGATATGCAGAACAGGAGATATCTTGGTTTTCGTGGGGTTTCAAGCTGAGATATGCATTTTTTACGATAATCTTGGTGAGACTTCTGTCCGAAGTATGCTTAATCATCGAGATCGCTCTATTCGAGCTATTTAATGCGAGAAACACGTTATCTGGTGTTTTCACCACTCCACAGTGCGTATGATATGCAGAACCGACGATATCTTGGTTTTCGTGGGGTTTCAAGCTCAGATATGCATTTTCTGCGATAATCTTGGTGAGACTTCTGTCCGAAGTATGCAGAGTCATCGAGATCGTACTTTTCGAGCTATTTAATGCGACAAACACGTTTTCTGGGGTTTTCAGCACTCCACAGTTCGTTGGATATACAGAACAGGAGATATCTTGGTTTTCGTGGGGTTTCTAGCAGAGATATGCATTTTCTGCGATAATCTTGGTGAGACTTCTGTCCGAAGTATGCAGAGTCATCGAGATCGCTCTTTTCGAGCTATTTAATGCGAGAAACAAGTTATCTGGTGTTTTCACCACTCCGCAGTGCGTTTGATATGCAGAACCAGCGATATCTTGGTTTTCGTGGGGTTTCAAACTCAATTATGCATTTTCTGCGATATTCTTGGTGAGACTTCTGTCCGAAGTATGCAGAGTCATCGAGATCGTACTTTTCGAGCTATTTAATGCGACAAACACGTTTTCTGGGGTTTTCACCACTCCACAGTTCGTTAGATATGCAGAACAGGAGATATCTTGGTTTTCGTGGGGTTTCTAGCAGAGATATGCATTTTCTGCGATAATCTTGGTGAGACCTCTGTCCGAAGTATGCAGAAACATGGAGATCGCTCTTTTCGACCTATTGAATGCGAGAAACACGTTATCTGGTGTTTTCACCACTCCACAGTGCGTTTGATATGCAGAACCAGCGAAATCTTGGTTTTCGTTGGGTTTCAAGCTGAGATATGCATTTTTTACGATAATCATGGTGAGACTTCTGTCCGAAGTATGCAGAATCATCGAGATCGCACTTTTCGAGCTATTTAATGCGACAAACACGTTATCTGGTGTTTTCAGCACTCCACAGTGCGTTCGATATGCAGAACCAGCGATATCTGGGTTTTCGTGGGGTTTCAAGCTGAGATATGCATTTTTTACGATAATCATGGTGAGACTTCTGTCTGAAGTATGCAGAGTCATCGAGATCGTACTATTCGAGCTATTTAATGCGAAAAACACGTTATCTGGTGTTTTCACCACTCCACAGTGCGTATGATATGCAGAACCGACGATATCTTGGTTTTCGTGGGGTTTCAAGCTGAGATATGCATTTTTTACGATAATCTTGGTGAGACTTCTGTCCGAAGTATGCTTAATCATCGAGATCGCTCTATTCGAGCTATTTAATGCGAGAAACACGTTATCTGGTGTTTTCACCACTCCACAGTGCGTATGATATACAGAACCGACGATATCTTGGTTTTCGTGGGGTTTCAAGCTCAGATATGCATTTTCTGCGATAATCATGGTGAGACTTCTGTCCGAAGTATGCAGAGTCATCGAGATCGCTCTTTTCGAGCTATTTAATGCGAGAAACAAGTTATCTGGTGTTTTCACCACTCCGCAGTGCGTTTGATATGCAGAACCAGCGAAATCTTGGTTTTCGTGGGGTTTCAAGCTGAGATATGCATTTTTTACGATAATCTTGGTGAGACTTCTGTCCGTAGTATGCTTAATCATCGAGATCGTTCTATTCGAGCTATTTAATGCGAGAAACACGTTATCTGGTGTTTTCACCACTCCACAGTGCGTATGATATACAGAACCGACGATATCTTGGTTTTCGTGGGGTTTCAAGCTCAGATATGCATTTTTTACGATAATCATGGTGAGACTTCTGTCTGAAGTATGCAGAGTCATCGAGATCGTACTATTCGAGCTATTTAATGCGAGAAACAAGTTATCTGGTGTTTTCACCACTCCGCAGTGCGTTTGATATGCAGAACCAGCGAAATCTTGGTTTTCGTGGGGTTTCAAGCTGAGATATGCATTTTTTACGATAATCTTGGTGAGACTTCTGTCCGAAGTATGCAGAATCATCGAGATCGCACTTTTCGAGCTATTTAATGCGACAAACACGTTATCTGGTGTTTTCAGCACTCCACAGTGCGTTCGATATGCAGAACCAGCGATATCTGGGTTTTCGTGGGGTTTCAAGCTGAGATATGCATTTTTTACGATAATCATGGTGAGACTTCTGTCTGAAGTATGCAGAGTCATCGAGATCGTACTATTCGAGCTATTTAATGCGAAAAACACGTTATCTGGTGTTTTCACCACTCCACAGTGCGTATGATATGCAGAACCAGCGAAATCTTGGTTTTCGTGGGGTTTCAAGCTGAGATATGCATTTTTTACGATAATCTTGGTGAGACTTCTGTCCGAAGTATGCTTAATCATCGAGATCGCTCTATTCGAGCTATTTAATGCGAGAAACACGTTATCATGTGTTTTCACCACTCCACAGTGCGTATGATATGCAGAACCGACGATATCTTGGTTTTCGTGGGGTTTCAAGCTCAGATATGCATTTTCTGCGATAATCTTGGTGAGACTTCTGTCCGAAGTATGCAGAGTCATCGAGATCGTACTATTCGAGCTATTTAATGCGAGAAACAAGTTATCTGGTGTTTTCACCACTCCGCAGTGCGTTTGATATGCAGAACCAGCGAAATCTTGGTTTTCGTGGGGTTTCAAGCTGAGATATGCATTTTTTACGATAATCTTGGTGAGACTTCTGTCCGAAGTATGCAGAGTCATCGAGATCGCTCTTTTCGAGCTATTTAATGCGAGAAACAAGTTATCTGGTGTTTTCACCACTCCGCAGTGCGTTTGATATGCAGAACCAGCGATATCTTGGTTTTCGTGGGGTTTCAAGCTCAATTATGCATTTTCTGCGATAATCTTGGTGAGACTTCTGTCCGAAGTATGCAGAGTCATCGAGATCGTACTTTTCGAGCTATTTAATGCGACAAACACGTTTTCTGCGGTTTTCACCACTCCACAGTTCGTTAGATATGCAGAACAGGAGATATCTTGGTTTTCGTGGGGTTTCTAGCAGAGATATGCATTTTCTGCGATAATCTTGGTGAGACCTCTGTCCGAAGTATGCAGAAACATGGAGATCGCTCTTTTCGACCTATTGAATGCGAGAAACACGTTATCTGGTGTTTTCACCACTCCACAGTGCGTTTGATATGCAGAACCAGTGAAATCTTGGTTTTCGTTGGGTTTCAAGCTGAGATATGCATTTTTTACGATAATCATGGTGAGACTTCTGTCCGAAGTATGCAGAATCATCGAGATCGCACTTTTCGAGCTATTTAATGCGACAAACACGTTATCTGGTGTTTTCAGCACTCCACAGTGCGTTCGATATGCAGAACCAGCGATATCTGGGTTTTCGTGGGGTTTCAAGCTGAGATATGCATTTTTTACGATAATCTTGATGAGACTTCTGTCCGAAGTATGCAGAAACATCGAGATCGCACTTTTCGAGCTATTTAATGCGACAAACACGTTATCTGGTGTTTTCAGCACTCCACAGTGCGTTTGATATGCAGAACCAGCGAAATCTTGGTTTTCGTGGGGTTTCAAGCTGAGATATGCATTTTTTTACGATAATCTTGGTGAGACTTCTGTCCGAAGTATGCTTAATCATCGAGATCGCTCGTTTCGAGCTATTTAATGCGAGAAACAAGTTATCTGGTGTTTTCACCACTCCACAGTGCGTTTGATATGCAGAAACAGCGATATCTTGGTTTTCGTGGGGTTTCAAGCTGAGATATGCATTTTTTACGATAATCATGGTGAGACTTCTGTCCGAAGTATGCAGAATCATCGAGATCGCACTTTTCAAGCTATTTAATGCGAGAAACAAGTTATCTGGTGTTTTCACCACTCCACAGTGCGTTTGATATGCAGAACCACCGATATCTTGGTTTACGTGGGGTTTCAAGCTCAGATATGCATTTTCTGCGATAATCTTGGTGAGACTTCAGTCCGAAGTATGCAGAATCATCGAGATCGTACTATTCGAGCTATTTAATGCGAAAAACACGTTATCTGGTGTTTTCACCACTCCACAGTGCGTTTGATATGCAGAACCAGCGAAATCTTGGTTTTCGTGGGGTTTCAAGCTGAGATATGCATTTTTTTACGATAATCTTGGTGAGACTTCTGTCCGAAGTATGCTTAATCATCGAGATCGCTCGTTTCCAGCTATTTAATGCGAGAAACAAGTTATCTGGTGTTTTCACCACTCCACAGTGCGTTTGATATGCAGAAACAGCGATATCTTGGTTTTCGTGGGGTTTCAAGCTGAGATATGCATTTTTTTACGATAATCTTGGTGAGACTTCTGTCCGAAGTATGCTTAATCATCGAGATCGCTCGTTTCGAGCTATTTAATGCGAGAAACAAGTTATCTGGTGTTTTCACCACTCCACAGTGCGTTTGATATGCAGAACCAGCGATATCTTGGTTTACGTGGGGTTTCAAGCTCAGATATGCATTTTCTGCGATAATCTTGGTGAGACTTCAGTCCGAAGTATGCAGAATCATCGAGATCGTACTATTCGAGCTATTTAATGCGAAAAACACGTTATCTGGTGTTTTCACCACTCCACAGTGCGTTTGATATGCAGAACCAGCGAAATCTTGGTTTTCGTTGGGTTTCAAGCTGAGATATGCATTTTTTACGATAATCATGGTGAGACTTCTGTCCGAAGTATGCAGAATCATCGAGATCGCACTTTTCGAGCTATTTAATGCGACAAACACGTTATCTGGTGTTTTCACCACTCCGCAGTGTGTTTGATATGCAGAACCAGCGATATCTTGGTTTTCGTGGGGTTTCAAGCTCAGATATGCATTTTCTGCGATAATCTTGGTGAGACTTCTGTCCGAAGTATGCAGAGTCTTCGAGATCGTACTTTTCGAGCTATTTAATGCGACAAACACGTTTTCTGGGGTTTTCACCACTCCACAGTTCGTTGGATATGCAGAACAAGAGATATCTTGGTTTTCGTGGGGTTTCTAGCAGAGATATGCATTTTCTGCGATAATCTTGTTGAGACCTCTGTCCGAAGTATGCAGAAACATGGAGATCGCTCTTTTCGACATATTGAATGCGAGAAACACGTTATCTGGTGTTTTCACCACTCCACAGTGCGTATGATATGCAGAACCGACGATATCTTGGTTTTCGTGGGGTTTCAAGCTCAGATATGCATTTTCTGCGATAATCTTGGTGAGACCTCTGTCCGAAGTATGCTTAATCATCGAGATCGCTCGTTTCGAGCTATTTAATGCGAGAAACAAGTTATCTGGTGTTTTCACCACTCCACAGTGCGTTTGATATGCAGAAACAGCGATATCTTGGTTTTCGTGGGGTTTCAAGCTCAGATATGCATTTTTTACGATAATCATGGTGAGACTTCTGTCTGAAGTATGCAGAGTCATCGAGATCGTACTATTCGAGCTATTTAATGCGAGAAACAAGTTATCTGGTGTTTTCACCACTCCGCAGTGCGTTTGATATGCAGAACCAGCGAAATCTTGGTTTTCGTGGGGTTTCAAGCTGAGATATGCATTTTTTACGATAATCTTGGTGAGACTTCTGTCCGAAGTATGCAGAATCATCGAGATCGCACTTTTCGAGCTATTTAATGCGACAAACACGTTATCTGGCGTTTTCAGCACTCCACAGTGCGTTCGATAAGCAGAACCAGCGATATCTGGGTTTTCGTGGGGTTTCAAGCTGAGATATGCATTTTTTACGATAATCATGGTGAGACTTCTGTCTGAAGTATGCAGAGTCATCGAGATCGTACTATTCGAGCTATTTAATGCGAAAAACACGTTATCTGGTGTTTTCACCACTCCACAGTGCGTATGATATCCAGAACCGACGATATCTTGGTTTTCGTGCGGTTTCAAGCTGAGATATGCATTTTTTACGATAATCTTGGTGAGACTTCTGTCCGAAGTATGCTTAATCATCGAGATCGCTCTATTCGAGCTATTTAATGCGAGAAACACGTTATCATGTGTTTTCACCACTCCACAGTGCGTATGATATGCAGAACCGACGATATCTTGGTTTTCGTGGGGTTTCAAGCTCAGATATGCATTTTCTGCGATAATCTTGGTGAGACTTCTGTCCGAAGTATGCAGAGTCATCGAGATCGTACTTTTCGAGCTATTTAATGCGACAAACACGTTTTCTGGGGTTTTCACCACTCCACAGTTCGTTGGATATGCAGAACAGGAGATATCTTGGTTTTCGTGGGGTTTCTAGCAGAGATATGCATTTTCTGCGATAATCTTGGTGAGACTTCTGTCCGAAGTATGCAGAGTCATCGAGATCGCTCTTTTCGAGCTATTTAATGCGAGAAACAAGTTATCTGGTGTTTTCACCACTCCGCAGTGCGTTTGATATGCAGAACCAGCGATATCTTGGTTTTCGTGGGGTTTCAAGCTCAATTATGCATTTTCTGCGATAATCTTGGTGAGACTTCTGTCCGAAGTATGCAGAGTCATCGAGATCGTACTTTTCGAGCTATTTAATGCGACAAACACGTTTTCTGGGGTTTTCACCACTCCACAGTTCGTTAGATATGCAGAACAGGAGATATCTTGGTTTTCGTGGGGTTTCTAGCAGAGATATGCATTTTCTGCGATAATCTTGGTGAGACCTCTGTCCGAAGTATGCAGAAACATGGAGATCGCTCTTTTCGACCTATTGAATGCGAGAAACACGTTATCTGGTGTTTTCACCACTCCACAGTGCGTTTGATATGCAGAACCAGTGAAATCTTGGTTTTCGTTGGGTTTCAAGCTGAGATATGCATTTTTTACGATAATCATGGTGAGACTTCTGTCCGAAGTATGCAGAATCATCGAGATCGCACTTTTCGAGCTATTTAATGCGACAAACACGTTATCTGGTGTTTTCAGCACTCCACAGTGCGTTCGATATGCAGAATCAGCGATATCTGGGTTTTCGTGGGGTTTCAAGCTGAGATATGCATTTTTTACGATAATCTTGATGAGACTTCTGTCCGAAGTATGCAGAAACATCGAGATCGCACTTTTCGAGCTATTTAATGCGACAAACATGTTATCTGGTGTTTTCAGCACTCCACAGTGCGTTTGATATGCAGAACCAGCGAAATCTTGGTTTTCGTGGGGTTTCAAGCTGAGATATGCATTTTTTTACGATAATCTTGGTGAGACTTCTGTCCGAAGTATGCTTAATCATCGAGATCGCTCGTTTCGAGCTATTTAATGCGAGAAACAAGTTATCTGGTGTTTTCACCACTCCACAGTGCGTTTGATATGCAGAAACAGCGATATCTTGGTTTTCGTGGGGTTTCAAGCTGAGATATGCATTTTTTACGATAATCATGGTGAGACTTCTGTCCGAAGTATGCAGAATCATCGAGATCGCACTTTTCAAGCTATTTAATGCGAGAAACAAGTTATCTGGTGTTTTCACCACTCCACAGTGCGTTTGATATGCAGAACCACCGATATCTTGGTTTACGTGGGGTTTCAAGCTCAGATATGCATTTTCTGCGATAATCTTGGTGAGACTTCAGTCCGAAGTATGCAGAATCATCGAGATCGTACTATTCGAGCTATTTAATGCGAAAAACACGTTATCTGGTGTTTTCACCACTCCACAGTGCGTTTGATATGCAGAACCAGCGAAATCTTGGTTTTCGTGGGGTTTCAAGCTGAGATATGCTTTTTTTTACGATAATCTTGGTGAGACTTCTGTCCGAAGTATGCTTAATCATGGAGATCGCTCGTTTCCAGCTATTTAATGCGAGAAACAAGTTATCTGGTGTTTTCACCACTCCACAGTGCGTTTGATATGCAGAAACAGCGATATCTTGGTTTTCGTGGGGTTTCAAGCTGAGATATGCATTTTTTTACGATAATCTTGGTGAGACTTCTGTCCGAAGTATGCTTAATCATCGAGATCGCTCGTTTCGAGCTATTTAATGCGAGAAACAAGTTATCTGGTGTTTTCACCACTCCACAGTGCGTTTGATATGCAGAACCAGCGATATCTTGGTTTACGTGGGGTTTCAAGCTCAGATATGCATTTTCTGCGATAATCTTGGTGAGACTTCAGTCCGAAGTATGCAGAATCATCGAGATCGTACTATTCGAGCTATTTAATGCGAAAAACACGTTATCTGGTGTTTTCACCACTCCACAGTGCGTTTGATATGCAGAACCAGCGAAATCTTGGTTCTCGTTGGGTTTCAAGCTGAGATATGCATTTTTTACGATAATCATGGTGAGACTTCTGTCCGAAGTATGCAGAATCATCGAGATAGCACTTTTCGAGCTATTTAATGCGACAAACACGTTATCTGGTGTTTTCACCACTCCGCAGTGCGTTTGATATGCAGAACCAGCGATATCTTGGTTTTCGTGGGGTTTCAAGCTCAGATATGCATTTTCTGCGATAATCTTGGTGAGACTTCTGTCCGAAGTATGCAGAGTCATCGAGATCGTACTTTTCGAGCTATTTAATGCGACAAACACGTTTTCTGGGGTTTTCACCACTCCACAGTTCGTTGGATATGCAGAACAGGAGATATCTTGGTTTTCGTGGGGTTTCTAGCAGAGATATGCATTTTCTGCGATAATCTTGTTGAGACCTCTGTCCGAAGTATGCAGAAACATGGAGATCGCTCTTTTCGACATATTGAATGCGAGAAACACGTTATCTGGTGTTTTCACCACTCCACAGTGCGTATGATATGCAGAACCGACGATATCTTGGTTTTCGTGGGGTTTCAAGCTCAGATATGCATTTTCTGCGATAATCTTGGTGAGACTTCTGTCCGAAGTATGCAGAGTCATCGAGATCGCACTTTTCGAGCTATTTAATGCGAGAAACAAGTTATCTGGTGTTTTCACCACTCCGCAGTGCGTTTGATATGCAGAACCAGCGATATCTTGGTTTTCGTGGGGTTTCAAGCTCAGATATGCATTTTCTGCGATAATCTTGGTGAGACTTCTGTCCGAAGTATGCAGAGTCATCGAGATCGTACTTTTCGAGCTATTCAATGCGAGAAACACGTTTTCTGGGGTCTTCACCACTCCACAGTTCGTTGGATATGCAGAATAGGAGATATCTTGGTTTTCGTGGGGTTTCTAGCAGAGATATGCATTTTCTGCGATAATCTAGGTGAGACTTCTGTCCGAAGTATGCTTAATCATCGAGATCGCTCGTTTCGAGCTATTTAATGCGAGAAACAAGTTATCTGGTGTTTTCACCACTCCGCAGTGCGTTTGATATGCAGAACCAGCGAAATCTTGGTTTTCGTGGGGTTTCAAGCTGAGATATGCATTTTTTACGATAATCTTGGTGAGACTTCTGTCCGAAGTATGCAGAATCATCGAGATCGCACTTTTCGAGCTATTTAATGCGACAAACACGTTATCTGGTGTTTTCAGCACTCCACAGTGCGTTCGATATGCAGAACCAGCGATATCTGGGTTTTCGTGGGGTTTCAAGCTGAGATATGCATTTTTTACGATAATCATGGTGAGACTTCTGTCTGAAGTATGCAGAGTCATCGAGATCGTACTATTCGAGCTATTTAATGCGAAAAACACGTTATCTGGTGTTTTCACCACTCCACAGTGCGTATGATATGCAGAACCGACGATATCTTGGTTTTCGTGGGGTTTCAAGCTGAGATATGCATTTTTTACGATAATCTTGGTGAGACTTCTGTCCGAAGTATGCTTAATCATCGAGATCGCTCTATTCGAGCTATTTAATGCGAGAAACACGTTATCATGTGTTTTCACCACTCCACAGTGCGTATGATATGCAGAACTGACGATATCTTGGTTTTCGTGGGGTTTCAAGCTCAGATATGCATTTTCTGCGATAATCTTGGTGAGACTTCTGTCCGAAGTATGCAGAGTCATCGAGATCGTACTTTTCGAGCTATTTAATGCGACAAACACGTTTTCTGGGGTTTTCACCACTCCACAGTTCGTTGGATATGCAGAACAGGAGATATCTTGGTTTTCGTGGGGTTTCTAGCAGAGATATGCATTTTCTGCGATAATCTTGGTGAGACTTCTGTCCGAAGTATGCAGAGTCATCGAGATCGCTCTTTTCGAGCTATTTAATGCGAGAAACAAGTTATCTGGTGTTTTCACCACTCCGCAGTGCGTTTGATATGCAGAACCAGCGATATCTTGGTTTTCGTGGGGTTTCAAGCTCAATTATGCATTTTCTGCGATAATCTTGGTGAGACTTCTGTCCGAAGTATGCAGAGTCATCGAGATCGTACTTTTCGAGCTATTTAATGCGACAAACACGTTTTCTGGGGTTTTCACCACTCCACAGTTCGTTAGATATGCAGAACAGGAGATATCTTGGTTTTCGTGGGGTTTCTAGCAGAGATATGCATTTTCTGCGATAATCTTGGTGAGACCTCTGTCCGAAGTATGCAGAAACATGGAGATCGCTCTTTTCGACCTATTGAATGCGAGAAACACGTTATCTGGTGTTTTCACCACTCCACAGTGCGTTTGATATGCAGAACCAGTGAAATCTTGGTTTTCGTTGGGTTTCAAGCTGAGATATGCATTTTTTACGATAATCATGGTGAGACTTCTGTCCGAAGTATGCAGAATCATCGAGATCGCACTTTTCGAGCTATTTAATGCGACAAACACGTTATCTGGTGTTTTCAGCACTCCACAGTGCGTTCGATATGCAGAACCAGCGATATCTGGGTTTTCGTGGGGTTTCAAGCTGAGATATGCATTTTTTACGATAATCTTGATGAGACTTCTGTCCGAAGTATGCAGAAACATCGAGATCGCACTTTTCGAGCTATTTAATGCGACAAACACGTTATCTGGTGTTTTCAGCACTCCACAGGGCGTTTGATATGCAGAACCAGCGAAATCTTGGTTTTCGTGGGGTTTCAAGCTGAGATATGCATTTTTTTACGATAATCTTGGTGAGACTTCTGTCCGAAGTATGCTTAATCATCGAGATCGCTCGTTTCGAGCTATTTAATGCGAGAAACAAGTTATCTGGTGTTTTCACCACTCCACAGTGCGTTTGATATGCAGAAACAGCGATATCTTGGTTTTCGTGGGGTTTCAAGCTGAGATATGCATTTTTTACGATAATCATGGTGAGACTTCTGTCCGAAGTATGCAGAATCATCGAGATCGCACTTTTCAAGCTATTTAATGCGAGAAACAAGTTATCTGGTGTTTTCACCACTCCACAGTGCGTTTGATATGCAGAACCACCGATATCTTGGTTTACGTGGGGTTTCAAGCTCAGATATGCATTTTCTGCGATAATCTTGGTGAGACTTCAGTCCGAAGTATGCAGAATCATCGAGATCGTACTATTCGAGCTATTTAATGCGAAAAACACGTTATCTGGTGTTTTCACCACTCCACAGTGCGCTTGATATGCAGAACCAGCGAAATCTTGGTTTTCGTGGGGTTTCAAGCTGAGATATGCATTTTTTTACGATAATCTTGGTGAGACTTCTGTCCGAAGTATGCTTAATCATCGAGATCGCTCGTTTCCAGCTATTTAATGCGAGAAACAAGTTATCTGGTGTTTTCACCACTCCACAGTGCGTTTGATATGCAGAAACAGCGATATCTTGGTTTTCGTGGGGTTTCAAGCTGAGATATGCATTTTTTTACGATAATCTTGGTGAGACTTCTGTCCGAAGTATGCTTAATCATCGAGATCGCTCGTTTCGAGCTATTTAATGCGAGAAACAAGTTATCTGGTGTTTTCACCACTCCACAGTGCGTTTGATATGCAGAACCAGCGATATCTTGGTTTACGTGGGGTTTCAAGCTC
Organism: Anthophora plumipes; assembly: GCA_951804975.1. NCBI lineage: Eukaryota > Metazoa > Arthropoda > Insecta > Hymenoptera > Apidae > Anthophora > Anthophora plumipes. Next base: position 2,568,153 of record CATORF010000980.1, read on the forward strand.
AGATATGCATTTTCTGCGATAATCTTGGTGAGACTTCAGTCCGAAGTATGCAGAATCATCGAGATCGTACTATTCGAGCTATTTAATGCGAAAAACACGTTATCTGGTGTTTTCACCACTCCACAGTGCGTTTGATATGCAGAACCAGCGAAATCTTGGTTTTCGTTGGGTTTCAAGCTGAGATATGCATTTTTTACGATAATCATGGTGAGACTTCTGTCCGAAGTATGCAGAATCATCGAGATCGCACTTTTCGAGCTATTTAATGCGACAAACACGTTATCTGGTGTTTTCACCACTCCGCAGTGCGTTTGATATGCAGAACCAGCGATATCTTGGTTTTCGTGGGGTTTCAAGCTCAGATATGCATTTTCTGCGATAATCTTGGTGAGACTTCTGTCCGAAGTATGCAGAGTCATCGAGATCGTACTTTTCGAGCTATTTAATGCGACAAACACGTTTTCTGGGGTTTTCACCACTCCACAGTTCGTTGGATATGCAGAACAGGAGATATCTTGGTTTTCGTGGGGTTTCTAGCAGAGATATGCATTTTCTGCGATAATCTTGTTGAGACCTCTGTCCGAAGTATGCAGAAACATGGAGATCGCTCTTTTCGACGTATTGAATGCGAGAAACACGTTATCTGGTGTTTTCACCACTCCACAGTGCGTATGATATGCAGAACCGACGATATCTTGGTTTTCGTGGGGTTTCAAGCTCAGATATGCATTTTCTGCGATAATCTTGGTGAGACTTCTGTCCGAAGTATGCAGAGTCATCGAGATCGCACTTTTCGAGCTATTTGATGCGAGAAACAAGTTATCTGGTGTTTTCACCACTCCGCAGTGCGTTTGATATGCAGAACCAGCGATATCTTGGTTTTCGTGGGGTTTCAAGCTCAGATATGCATTTTCTGCGATAATCTTGGTGAGACTTCTGTCCGAAGTATGCAGAGTCATCGAGATCGTACTTTTCGAGCTATTCAATGCGAGAAACACGTTTTCTGGGGTCTTCACCAATCTAACAGTTCGTTGGATATGCAGAACAGGAGATATCTTGGTTTTCGTGGGGTTTCTAGCAGAGATATGCATTTTCTGCGATAATCTAGGTGAGACTTCTGTCCGAAGTATGCTTAATCATCGAGATCGCTCGTTTCGAGCTATTTAATGCGAGAAACAAGTTATCTGGTGTTTTCACCACTCCACAGTGTGTTTGGTATGCAGAAACAGCGATATCTTGGTTTTCGTGGGGTTTCAAGCTCAGATATGCATTTTCTGCGATAATCTTGGTGAGACCTCTGTCCGAAGTATGCAGAATCATCGAGATCGCACTTTTCGAGCTATTTAATGCGAGAAACAAGTTATCTGGTGTTTTCACCACTCCACAGTGTGTTTGGTATGCAGAGACAGCGATATCTTGGTTTTCGTGGGGTTTCAAGCTCAGATATGCATTTTCTGCGATAATCCTGGTGAGACTTCTGTCCGAAGTATGCAGAGTCATCGAGATCGTACTTTTCGAGCTATTCAATGCGAGAAACACGTTTTCTGGGGTCTTCACCACTCCACAGTTCGTTGGATATGCAGAACAGGAGATATCTTGGTTTTCGTGGGGTTTCAAGCTCAGATATGCATTTTCTGCGATAATCTTGGTGAGACTTCTGTCCGAAGTATGCAGAGTCATCGAGATCGTACTTTTCGAGCTATTCAATGCGAGAAACACGTTTTCTGGGGTCTTCACCACTCCACAGTTCGTTGGATATGCAGAACAGGAGATATCTTGGTTTTCGTGGGGTTTCTAGCAGAGATATGCATTTTCTGCGATAATCTAGGTGAGACTTCTGTCCGAAGTATGCTTAATCATCGAGATCGCTCGTTTCGAGCTATTTAATGCGAGAAACAAGTTATCTGGTGTTTTCACCACTCCGCAGTGCGTTTGATATGCAGAACCAGCGATATCTTGGTTTTCGTGGGGTTTCAAGCTCAGATATGCATTTTCTGCGATAATCTTGGTGAGACCTCTGTCCGAAGTATGCAGAATCATCGAGATCGCACTTTTCGAGCTATTTAATGCGACAAACACGTTATCTGGTGTTTTCAGCACTCCACAGTGCGTTTGATATGCAGAACCAGCGAAATCTTGGTTTTCGTGGGGTTTCAAGCTGAGATACGCATTTTTTTACGATAATCTTGGTGAGACTTCTGTCCGAAGTATGCTTAATCATCGAGATCGCTCTATTCGAGATATTTAATGCGAGAAACACGTTATCTGGTGTTTTCACCACTCCGCAGTATGTTTGATATGCAGAACCAGCGATATCTTGGTTTTCGTGGGGTTTCAAGCTCAGATATGCATTTTCTGCGATAATCTTGGTGAGACTTCTGTCCGAAGTATGCAGAGTCATCGAGATCGTACTTTTCGAGCTATTCAATGCGAGAAACACGTTTTCTGGGGTTTTCACCACTCCACAGTTCGTTGGATATGCAGAACAGGAGATATCTTGGTTTTCGTGGGGTTTCTAGCAGAGATATGCATTTTCTGCGATAATCTAGGTGAGACTTCTGTCCGAAGTATGCTTAATCATCGAGATCGCTCGTTTCGAGCTATTTAATGCGAGAAACAAGTTATCTGGTGTTTTCACCACTCCACAGTGTGTTTGGTATGCAGAAACAGCGATATCTTGGTTTTCGTGGGGTTTCAAGCTGAGATATGCATTTTTTACGATAATCATGGTGAGACTTCTGTCCGAAGTATGCAGAATCATCGAGGTCGCACTTTTCGAGCTATTTAATGCGACAAACACGTTATCTGGTGTTTTCAGCACTCCACAGTGCGTTCGATATGCAGAACCAGCGATATCTGGGTTTTCGTGGGGTTTCAAGCTGAGATATGCATTTTTTACGATAATCTTGGTGAGACTTCTGTCCGAAGTATGCAGAATCATCGAGATCGCACTTTTCGAGCTATTTAATGCGACAAACACGTTATCTGGTGTTTTCAGCACTCCACAGTGCGTTTGATATGCGGAACCAGCGAAATCTTGGTTTTCGTGGGGTTTCAAGCTGAGATATGCATTTTTTTACGATAATCTTGGTGAGACTTCTGTCCGAAGTATGCTTAAACATCGAGATCGCTCTATTCGAGATATTTAATGCGAGAAACACGTTATCTGGTGTTTTCACCACTCCACAGTGCGTATGATATGCAGAACCGACGATATCTTGGTTTTCGTGGGGTTTCAAGCTCAGATATGCATTTTCTGCGATAATCTTGGTGAGACTTCTGTCCGAAGTATGCAGAGTCATCGAGATCGTACTTTTCGAGCTATTTAATGCGAGAAACACGTTATCTGGTGTTTTCAGCACTCCACAGTGCGTTTGATATGCAGAACCAGCGATATCTTGGTTTACGTGGGGTTTCAAGCTCAGATATGCATTTTCCGCGATAATCTTGGTGAGACTTCGGTCCGAAGTATGCAGAATCATCGAGATCGTACTATTCGAGCTATTTAATGCGAGAAACACGTTATCTGGTGTTTTCACCACTCCACAGTGCGTATGATATGCAGAACCGACGATATCTTGGTTTTCGTGGGGTTTCAAGCTCAGATATGCATTTTCTGCGATAATCTTGGTGAGACTTCTATCCGAAGTATGCAGAGTCATCGAGATCGTACTTTTCGAGCTATTTAATGCGACAAACACGTTTTCTGGGGTTTTCACCACTCCACAGTTCGTTGGATATGCAGAACAGGAGATATCTTGGTTTTCGTGGGGTTTCTAGCAGAGATATGCATTTTCTGCGATAATCTTGGTGAGACCTGTGTCCGAAGTATGCAGAAACATCGAGATCGCTCTTTTCGACCTATTTAATGCGAGAAACACGTTATCTGGTGTTTTCAGCACTCCACAGTGCGTTTGATATGCAGAACCAGCGATATCTTGGTTTACGTGGGGTTTCAAGCTCAGATATGCATTTTCTGCGATAATCTTGGTGAGACTTCGGTCCGAAGTATGCAGAATCATCGAGATCGTACTATTCGAGCTATTTAATGCGAAAAACACGTTATCTGGTGTTTTCACCACTCCACAGTGCGTATGATATGCAGATCCGACGATATCTTGGTTTTCGTGGGGTTTCAAGCTCAGATATGCATTTTCTGCGATAATCTTGGTGAGACTTCTGTCCGAAGTATGCAGAGTCATCGAGATCGCTCTTTTCGAGCTATTTAATGCGAGAAACAAGTTATCTGGTGTTTTCACCACTCCACAGTTCGTTGGATATGCAGAACAGGAGATATCTTGGTTTTCGTGGGGTTTCTAGCAGAGATATGCATTTTATGCGGTAATCTTGGTGAGACCTCTGTCCGAAGTATGCAGAAACATCGAGATCGCTCTTTTCGACCTATTTAATGCGAGAAACACGTTATCTGGTGTTTTCACCACTCCACAGTGCGTTTGATTAGCAGAACCAGCGAAATCTTGGTTTTCGTGGGGTTTCAAGCTGAGATATGCATTTTTTACGATAATCTTGTTGGGACTTCTGTCCGAAGTATGCTTAATCATCGAGACCGCTCTATTCGAGCTATTTAATGCGAGAAACAAGTTATCTGGTGTTTTCACCACTCCGCAGTGCGTTTGATATGCAGAACCAGCGATATCTTGGTTTTCGTGGGGTTTCAAGCTCAGATATGCATTTTCTGCGATAATCTTGGTGAGACTTCTGTCCGAAGTATGCAGAGTCATCGAGATCGTACTTTTCGAGCTATTCAATGCGAGAAACACGTTTTCTGGGGTCTTCACCACTCCACAGTTCGTTGGATATGCAGAACAGGAGATATCTTGGTTTTCGTGGGGTTTCTAGCAGAGATATGCATTTTCTGCGATAATCTAGGTGAGACTTCTGTCCGAAGTATGCTTAATCATCGAGATCGCTCGTTTCGAGCTATTTAATGCGAGAAACAAGTTATCTGGTGTTTTCACCACTCCACAGTGTGTTTGGTATGCAGAAACAGCGATATCTTGGTTTTCGTGGGGTTTCAAGCTCAGATATGCATTTTCTGCGATAATCTTGGTGAGACCTCTGTCCGAAGTATGCAGAATCATCGAGATCGCACTTTTCGAGCTATTTAATGCGAGAAACAAGTTATCTGGTGTTTTCACCACTCCACAGTGTGTTTGGTATGCAGAAACAGCGATATCTTGGTTTTCGTGGGGTTTCAAGCTCAGATATGCATTTTCTGCGATAATCTTGGTGAGACTTCTGTCCGAAGTATGCAGAGTCATCGAGATCGTACTTTTCGAGCTATTCAATGCGAGAAACACGTTTTCTGGGGTCTTCACCACTCCACAGTTCGTTGGATATGCAGAACAGGAGATATCTTGGTTTTCGTGGGGTTTCAAGCTCAGATATGCATTTTCTGCGATAATCTTGGTGAGACTTCTGTCCGAAGTATGCAGAGTCATCGAGATCGTACTTTTCGAGCTATTCAATGCGAGAAACACGTTTTCTGGGGTCTTCACCACTCCACAGTTCGTTGGATATGCAGAACAGGAGATATCTTGGTTTTCGTGGGGTTTCTAGCAGAGATATGCATTTTCTGCGATAATCTAGGTGAGACTTCTGTCCGAAGTATGCTTAATCATCGAGATCGCTCGTTTCGAGCTATTTAATGCGAGAAACAAGTTATCTGGTGTTTTCACCACTCCGCAGTGCGTTTGATATGCAGAACCAGCGATATCTTGGTTTTCGTGGGGTTTCAAGCTCAGATATGCATTTTCTGCGATAATCTTGGTGAGACCTCTGTCCGAAGTATGCAGAATCATCGAGATCGCACTTTTCGAGCTATTTAATGCGACAAACACGTTATCTGGTGTTTTCAGCACTCCACAGTGCGTTTGATATGCAGAACCAGCGAAATCTTGGTTTTCGTGGGGTTTCAAGCTGAGATATGCATTTTTTTACGATAATCTTGGTGAGACTTCTGTCCGAAGTATGCTTAATCATCGAGATCGCTCTATTCGAGATATTTAATGCGACAAACACGTTATCTGGTGTTTTCAGCACTCCACAGTGCGTTTGATATGCGGAACCAGCGAAATCTTGGTTTTCGTGGGGTTTCAAGCTGAGATATGCATTTTTTTACGATAATCTTGGTGAGACTTCTGTCCGAAGTATGCTTAATCATCGAGATCGCTCTATTCGAGATATTTAATGCGAGAAACACGTTATCTGGTGTTTTCACCACTCCACAGTGCGTATGATATGCAGAACCGACGATATCTTGGTTTTCGTGGGGTTTCAAGCTCAGATATGCATTTTCTGCGATAATCTTGGTGAGACTTCTGTCCGAAGTATGCAGAGTCATCGAGATCGTACTTTTCGAGCTATTTAATGCGAGAAACACGTTATCTGGAGTTTTCAGCACTCCACAGTGCGTTTGATATGCAGAACCAGCGATATCTTCGTTTACGTGGGGTTTCAAGCTCAGATATGCATTTTCCGCGATAATCTTGGTGAGACTTCGGTCCGAAGTATGCAGAATCATCGAGATCGTACTATTCGAGCTATTTAATGCGAGAAACACGTTATCTGGTGTTTTCACCACTCCACAGTGCGTATGATATGCAGAACCGACGATATCTTGGTTTTCGTGGGGTTTCAAGCTCAGATATGCATTTTCTGCGATAATCTTGGTGAGACTTCTATCCGAAGTATGCAGAGTCATCGAGATCGTACTTTTCGAGCTATTTAATGCGACAAACACGTTTTCTGGGGTTTTCACCACTCCACAGTTCGTTGGATATGCAGAACAGGAGATATCTTGGTTTTCGTGGGGTTTCTAGCAGAGATATGCATTTTCTGCGATAATCTTGGTGAGACCTGTGTCCGAAGTATGCAGAAACATCGAGATCGCTCTTTTCGACCTATTTAATGCGAGAAACACGTTATCTGGTGTTTTCAGCACTCCACAGTGCGTTTGATATGCAGAACCAGCGATATCTTGGTTTACGTGGGGTTTCAAGCTCAGATATGCATTTTCTGCGATAATCTTGGTGAGACTTCGGTCCGAAGTATGCAGAATCATCGAGATCGTACTATTCGAGCTATTTAATGCGAAAAACACGTTATCTGGTGTTTTCACCACTCCACAGTGCGTATGATATGCAGATCCGACGATATCTTGGTTTTCGTGGGGTTTCAAGCTCAGATATGCATTTTCTGCGATAATCTTGGTGAGACTTCTGTCCGAAGTATGCAGAGTCATCGAGATCGCTCTTTTCGAGCTATTTAATGCGAGAAACAAGTTATCTGGTGTTTTCACCACTCCACAGTTCGTTGGATATGCAGAACAGGAGATATCTTGGTTTTCGTGGGGTTTCTAGCAGAGATATGCATTTTATGCGGTAATCTTGGTGAGACCTCTGTCCGAAGTATGCAGAAACATCGAGATCGCTCTTTTCGACCTATTTAATGCGAGAAACACGTTATCTGGTGTTTTCACCACTCCACAGTGCGTTTGATTAGCAGAACCAGCGAAATCTTGGTTTTCGTGGGGTTTCAAGCTGAGATATGCATTTTTTACGATAATCTTGTTGGGACTTCTGTCCGAAGTATGCTTAATCATCGAGACCGCTCTATTCGAGCTATTTAATGCGAGAAAAACCTTCTCTGGTGTTTTCACCACTCCACAGTGCGTTTGATATGCAGAACCAGCGATATCTTGGTTTTCGTGCGGTTTCAAGCTCAGATATGCATTTTCTGCGATAATCTTGGTGAGACTTCTGTCCGAAGTATGCAGAGTCATCGAGATCGTACTTTTCGAGCTATTTAATGCGAGAAACACGTTATCTGGTGTTTTCACCACTCCACAGTGCGTATGATATGCAGAACCGACGATATCTTGGTTTTCGTGGGGTTTCAAGCTCAGATATGCATTTTCTGCGATAATCTTGGTGAGACTTCTGTCCGAAGTATGCAGAGTCATCGAGATCGTACTTTTCGAGCTATTTAATGCGAGAAACACGTTATCTGGTGTTTTCACCACTCCACAGTGCGTATGATATGCAGAACCGACGATATCTTGGTTTTCGTGCGGTTTCAAGCTCAGATATGCATTTTCTGCGATAATCTTGGTGAGACTTCTGTCCGAACTATGCAGAGTCATCGAGATCGTACTTTTCGAGCTATTTAATGCGAGAAACACGTTATCTTGTGTTTTCACCACTCCACAGTGCGTATGATATGCAGAACCGACGATATCTTGGTTTTCGTGGGGTTTCAAGCTCAGATATGCATTTTCTGCGATAATCTTGGTGAGACTTCTGTCCGAAGTATGCAGAGTCATCGAGATCGTACTTTTCGAGCTATTTAATGCGAGAAACACGTTTTCTGGGGTTTTCACCACTCCACAGTTCGTTGGATATGCAGAACAGGAGATATCTTGGTTTTCGTGGGGTTTCTAGCAGAGACATGCATTTTCTGCGATAATCTTGGTGAGACCTCGGTCCGAAGTATGCAGAAACATCGAGATCGCTCTTTTCGACCAATTTAATGCGAGAAACACGTTATCTGGTATTTTCACCACTCCACAGTGCGTTTGATATGCAGAACCTGCGAAATCTTGGTTTTCGTGGCGTTTCAAGCTGAGATGTGCATTTTTTACGATCATCATGGTGAGACCTCTGTCCGAAGTATGCAGAAACATCGAGATCGCTCTTTTCGAAATTTTTAATGCGAGAAACACGTTATCGGGTGTTTTCACCACTCCACAGTGCGGTTGATATGCATAACCAGCGAAATCTTGGTTTTCGTGTGGCTTCAAGCTCAGATATGCATTTTCTGCGATAATCATGGTGAGACTTCTGTCCGAAGTATGCAGAGTCATCGAGATCGCTCTTTTCGAGCTATTTAATGCGAGAAACAAGTTATCTGGTGTTTTCACCACTCCGCAGTGCGTTTGATATGCAGAACCAGCGATATCTTGGTTTTCGTGGGGTTTCAAGCTCAGATATGCATTTTCTGCGATAATCTTGGTGAGACTTCTGTCCGAAGTATGCAGAGTCATCGAGATCGTACTTTTCGAGCTATTCAATGCGAGAAACACGTTTTCTGGGGTTTTCACCACTCCACAGTTCGTTGGATATGCAGAACAGGAGATATCTTGGTTTTCGTGGGGTTTCTAGCAGAGATATGCATTTTCTGCGATAATCTAGGTTAGACTTCTGTCCGAAGTATGCTTAATCATCGAGATCGCTCGTTTCGAGCTATCTAATGCGAGAAACAAGTTATCTGGTGTTTTCACCACTCCACAGTGCGTTTGATATGCAGAAACAGCGATATCTTGGTTTTCGTGGGGTTTCAAGCTGAGATATGCATTTTTTACGATAATCATGGTGAGACTTCTCTCCGAAGTATGCAGAATCATCGAGATCGCACTTTTCGAGCTATTTAATGCGACAAACACGTTATCTGGTGTTTTCAGCACTCCACAGTGCGTTCGATATGCAGAACCAGCGATATCTGGGTTTACGTGGGGTTTCAAGCTGAGATATGCATTTTTTACTATAATCTTGGTGAGACTTCTGTCCGAAGTATGCAGAATCATCGAGATCGCACTTTTCGAGCTATTTAATGCGACAAACACGTTATCTGGTGTTTTCAGCACACCACAGTGCGTTTGATATGCAGAACCAGCGAAATCTTGGTTTTCGTGGGGTTTCAAGCTGAGATATGTTTTTTTTACGATAATCTTGGTGAGACTTCTGTCCGAAGTATGCTTAATCATCGAGATCGCTCTATTCGAGCTATTTAATGCGAGAAACACGTTATCTGGTGTTTTCACCACTCCACAGTGCGTATGATATACAGAACCGACGATATCTTGGTTTTCGTGGGGTTTCAAGCTCAGATATGCATTTTCTGCGATAATCATGGTGAGACTTCTGTCCGAAGTATGCAGAGTCATCGAGATCGTACTATTCGAGCTATTTAATGCGAAAAACACGTTACCTGGTGTTTTCACCACTCCACAGTGCGTATGATATGCAGAACCGACGATATCTTGGTTTTCGTGGGGTTGCAAGCTCAGATATGCATTTTCTGCGATAATCTTGGTGAGACTTCTGTCCGAAGTATGCAGAAACATGGAGATCGCTCTTTTCGACCTATTGAATGCGAGAAACACGTTATCTGGTGTTTTCACCACTCCACAGTGCGTTTGATATGCAGAACCAGCGAAATCTTGGTTTTCGTTGGGTTTCAAGCTGAGATATGCATTTTTTACGATAATCATGGTGAGACTTCTGTCCGAAGTATGCAGAATCATCGAGATCGCACTTTTCGAGCTATTTAATGCGACAAACACGTTATCTGGTGTTTTCAGCACACCACAGTGCGTTTGATATACAGAACCGACGATATCTTGGTTTTCGTGGGGTTTCAAGCTCAGATATGCATTTTCTGCGATAATCATGGTGAGACTTCTGTCCGAAGTATGCAGAGTCTTCGAGATCGCTCTTTTCGAGCTATTTAATGCGAGAAACAAGTTATCTGGTGTTTTCACCACTCCGCAGTGCGTTTGATATGCAGAATCAGCGATATCTTGGTTTTCGTGGGGTTTCAAGCTCAGATATGCATTTTCTGCGATAATCATGGTGAGACTTCTGTCCGAAGTATGCAGAGTCATCGAGATCGTACTATTCGAGCTATTTAATGCGAAAAACACGTTACCTGGTGTTTTCACCACTCCACAGTGCGTATGATATGCAGAACCGACGATATCTTGGTTTTCGTGGGGTTGCAAGCTCAGATATGCATTTTCTGCGATAATCTTGGTGAGACTTCTGTCCGAAGTATGCAGAAACATGGAGATCGCTCTTTTCGACCTATTGAATGCGAGAAACACGTTATCTGGTGTTTTCACCACTCCACAGTGCGTTTGATATGCAGAACCAGCGAAATCTTGGTTTTCGTTGGGTTTCAAGCTGAGATATGCATTTTTTACGATAATCATGGTGAGACTTCTGTCCGAAGTATGCAGAATCATCGAGATCGCACTTTTCGAGCTATTTAATGCGACAAACACGTTATCTGGTGTTTTCAGCACACCACAGTGCGTTTGATATGCAGAACCAGCGAAATCTTGGTTTTCGTGGGGTTTCTAGCTGGGATATGCATTTTTTACGATAATCTTGGTGAGACTTCTGTCCGAAGTATGCTTAATCATCGAGATCGCTCTATTCGAGCTATTTAATGCGAGAAACACGTTATCTGGTGTTTTCACCACTCCACAGTGCGTATGATATACAGAACCGACGATATCTTGGTTTTCGTGGGGTTTCAAGCTCAGATATGCATTTTCTGCGATAATCATGGTGAGACTTCTGTCCGAAGTATGCAGAGTCTTCGAGATCGCTCTTTTCGAGCTATTTAATGCGAGAAACAAGTTATCTGGTGTTTTCACCACTCCGCAGTGCGTTTGATATGCAGAACCAGCGATATCTTGGTTTTCGTGGGGTTTCAAGCTCAGATATGCATTTTCTGCGATAATCTTGGTGTTGACTTCTGTCCGAAGTATGCAGAGTCATCGAGATCGTACTTTTCGAGCTATTTAATGCGACAAACACGTTTTCTGGGGTTTTCACCACTCCACAGTTCGTTGGATATGCAGAACAGGAGATATCTTGGTTTTCGAGGGGTTTCTAGCAGAGATATGCATTTTCTGCGATAATCTTGGTGAGACCTGTGTCCGAAGTATGCAGAAACATCGAGATGGCTCTTTTCGACCTAATTAATGCGAGAAACACGTTATCTGGTGTTTTCAGCACTCCACAGTGCGTTTGATATGCAGAACCAGCGATATCTTGGTTTACGTGGGGTTTCAAGCTCAGATATGCATTTTCTGCGATAATCTTGGTGAGACTTCAGTCCGAAGTATGCAGAATCATCGAGATCGTACTATTCGAGCTATTTAATGCGAAAAACACGTTATCTGGTGTTTTCACCGCTCCACAGTGCGTATGATATGCAGAACCGACGATATCTTGGTTTTCGTGGGGTTTCAAGCTCAGATATGCATTTTCTGCGATAATCTTGGTGAGACTTCTGTCCGAAGTATGCAGAGTCATCGAGATCGCTCTTTTCGAGCTATTTAATGCGAGAAACAAGTTATCTGGTGTTTTCACCACTCCGCAGTGCGTATGATATGCAGAACCGACGATATCTTGGTTTTCGTGGGGTTTCAAGCTCAGATATGCATTTTCTGCGATAATCTTGGTGAGACTTCTGTCCGAAGTATGCAGAGTCATCGAGATCGCTCTTTTCGAGCTATTTAATGCGAGTAACAAGTTATCTGGTGTTTTCACCACTCCGCAGTGCGTTTGATATGCAGAACCAGCGATATCTTGGTTTTCGTGGGGTTTCAAGCTCAGATATGCATTTTCTGCGATAATCTTGGTGAGACTTCTGTCCGAAGTATGCAGAGTCATCGAGATCGTACTTTTCGAGCTATTCAATGCGAGAAACACGTTTTCTGGGGTTTTCACCACTCCACAGTTCGTTGGATATGCAGAACAGGAGATATCTTGGTTTTCGTGGGGTTTCTAGCAGAGATATGCATTTTCTGCGATAATCTAGGTGAGACTTCTGTCCGAAGTATGCTTAATCATCGAGATCGCTCGTTTCGAGCTATTTAATGCGAGAAACAAGTTATCTGGTGTTTTCACCACTCCACAGTGCGTTTGATATGCAGAAACAGCGATATCTTGGTTTTCGTGGGGTTTCAAGCTGAGATATGCATTTTTTACGATAATCATGGTGAGACTTCTGTCCGAAGTATGCAGAATCATCGAGATCGCACTTTTCGAGCTATTTAATGCGACAAACACGTTATCTGGTGTTTTCAGCACTCCACAGTGCGTTCGATATGCAGAACCAGCGATATCTGGGTTTACGTGGGGTTTCAAGCTGAGATATGCATTTTGTACTATAATCTTGGTGAGACTTCTGTCCGAAGTATGCAGAATCATCGAGATCGCACTTTTCGAGCTATTTAATGCGACAAACACGTTATCTGGTGTTTTCAGCACACCACAGTGCGTTTGATATGCAGAACCAGCGAAATCTTGGTTTTCGTGGGGTTTCTAGCTGGGATATGCATTTTTTACGATAATCTTGGTGAGACTTCTGTCCGAAGTATGCTTAATCATCGAGATCGCTCTATTCGAGCTATTTAATGCGAGAAACACGTTATCTGGTGTTTTCACCACTCCATAGTGCGTATGATATACAGAACCGACGATATCTTGGTTTTCGTGGGGTTTCAAGCTCAGATATGCATTTTCTGCGATAATCATGGTGAGACTTCTGTCCGAAGTATGCAGAGTCTTCGAGATCGCTCTTTTCGAGCTATTTAATGCGAGAAACAAGTTATCTGGTGTTTTCACCACTCCGCAGTGCGTTTGATATGCAGAACCAGCGATATCTTGGTTTTCGTGGGGTTTCAAGCTCAGATATGCATTTTCTGCGATAATCTTGGTGTTGACTTCTGTCCGAAGTATGCAGAGTCATCGAGATCGTACTTTTCGAGCTATTTAATGCGACAAACACGTTTTCTGGGGTTTTCACCACTCCACAGTTCGTTGGATATGCAGAACAGGAGATATCTTGGTTTTCGAGGGGTTTCTAGCAGAGATATGCATTTTCTGCGATAATCTTGGTGAGACCTGTGTCCGAAGTATGCAGAAACATCGAGATGGCTCTTTTCGACCTAATTAATGCGAGAAACACGTTATCTGGTGTTTTCAGCACTCCACAGTGCGTTTGATATGCAGAACCAGCGATATCTTGGTTTACGTGGGGTTTCAAGCTCAGATATGCATTTTCTGCGATAATCTTGGTGAGACTTCAGTCCGAAGTATGCAGAATCATCGAGATCGTACTATTCGAGCTATTTAATGCGAAAAACACGTTATCTGGTGTTTTCACCGCTCCACAGTGCGTATGATATGCAGAACCGACGATATCTTGGTTTTCGTGGGGTTTCAAGCTCAGATATGCATTTTCTGCGATAATCTTGGTGAGACTTCTGTCCGAAGTATGCAGAGTCATCGAGATCGCTCTTTTCGAGCTATTTAATGCGAGAAACAAGTTATCTGGTGTTTTCACCACTCCGCAGTGCGTATGATATGCAGAACCGACGATATCTTGGTTTTCGTGGGGTTTCAAGCTCAGATATGCATTTTCTGCGATAATCTTGGTGAGACTTCTGTCCGAAGTATGCAGAGTCATCGAGATCGCTCTTTTCGAGCTATTTAATGCGAGTAACAAGTTATCTGGTGTTTTCACCACTCCGCAGTGCGTTTGATATGCAGAACCAGCGATATCTTGGTTTTCGTGGGGTTTCAAGCTCAGATATGCATTTTCTGCGATAATCTTGGTGAGACTTCTGTCCGAAGTATGCAGAGTCATCGAGATCGTACTTTTCGAGCTATTCAATGCGAGAAACACGTTTTCTGGGGTTTTCACCACTCCACAGTTCGTTGGATATGCAGAACAGGAGATATCTTGGTTTTCGTGGGGTTTCTAGCAGAGATATGCATTTTCTGCGATAATCTAGGTGAGACTTCTGTCCGAAGTATGCTTAATCATCGAGATCGCTCGTTTCGAGCTATTTAATGCGAGAAACAAGTTATCTGGTGTTTTCACCACTCCGCAGTGCGTTTGATATGCAGAAACAGCGATATCTTGGTTTTCGTGGGGTTTCAAGCTGAGATATGCATTTTTTACGATAATCATGGTGAGACTTCTGTCCGAAGTATGCAGAATCATCGAGATCGCACTTTTCGAGCTATTTAATGCGACAAACACGTTATCTGGTGTTTTCAGCACTCCACAGTGCGTTCGATATGCAGAACCAGCGATATCTGGGTTTACGTGGGGTTTCAAGCTGAGATATGCATTTTTTACTATAATCTTGGTGAGACTTCTGTCCGAAGTATGCAGAATCATCGAGATCGCACTTTTCGAGCTATTTAATGCGACAAACACGTTATCTGGTGTTTTCAGCACACCACAGTGCGTTTGATATGCAGAACCAGCGAAATCTTGGTTTTCGTGGGGTTTCAAGCTGAGATATGCATTTTTTACGATAATCTTGGTGAGACTTCTGTCCGAAGTATGCTTAATCATCGAGATCGCTCTATTCGAGCTATTTAATGCGAGAAACACGTTATCTGGTGTTTTCACCACTCCACAGTGCGTATGATATACAGAACCGACGATATCTTGGTTTTCGTGGGGTTTCAAGCTCAGATATCCATTTTCTGCGATAATCATGGTGAGACTTCTGTCCGAAGTATGCAGAGTCATCGAGATCGTACTATTCGAGCTATTTAATGCGAAAAACACGTTATCTGGTGTTTTCACCACTCCACAGTGCGTATGATATGCAGAACCGACGATATCTTGGTTTTCGTGGGGTTTCAAGCTCAGATATGCATTTTCTGCGATAATCTTGGTGATACTTCTGTCCGAAGTATGCAGAAACATGGAGATCGCTCTTTTCGACCTATTGAATGCGAGAAACACGTTATCTGGTGTTTTCACCACTCCACAGTGCGTTTGATATGCAGAACCAGCGAAATCTTGGTTTTCGTTGGGTTTCAAGCTGAGATATGCATTTTTTACGATAATCATGGTGAGACTTCTGTCCGAAGTATGCAGAATCATCGAGATCGCACTTTTCGAGCTATTTAATGCGACAAACACGTTATCTGGTGTTTTCAGCACACCACAGTGCGTTTGATATGCAGAACCAGCGATATCTTGGTTTTCGTGGGGTTTCAAGCTCAGATATGCATTTTCTGCGATAATCTTGGTGAGACTTCTGTCCGAAGTATGCAGAGTCATCGAGATCGTACTATTCGAGCTATTTAATGCGAAAAACACGTTATCTGGTGTTTTCACCACTCCACAGTGCGTATGATATGCAGAACCGACGATATCTTGGTTTTCGTGGGGTTTCAAGCTCAGATATGCATTTTCTGCGATAATCTTGGTGATACTTCTGTCCGAAGTATGCAGAAACATGGAGATCGCTCTTTTCGACCTATTGAATGCGAGAAACACGTTATCTGGTGTTTTCACCACTCCACAGTGCGTTTGATATGCAGAACCAGCGAAATCTTGGTTTTCGTTGGGTTTCAAGCTGAGATATGCATTTTTTACGATAATCATGGTGAGACTTCTGTCCGAAGTATGCAGAATCATCGAGATCGCACTTTTCGAGCTATTTAATGCGACAAACACGTTATCTGGTGTTTTCAGCACACCACAGTGCGTTTGATATGCAGAACCAGCGAAATCTTGGTTTTCGTGGGGTTTCTAGCTGGGATATGCATTTTTTACGATAATCTTGGTGAGACTTCTGTCCGAAGTATGCTTAATCATCGAGATCGCTCTATTCGAGCTATTTAATGCGAGAAACACGTTATCTGGTGTTTTCACCACTCCACAGTGCGTATGATATACAGAACCGACGATATCTTGGTTTTCGTGGGGTTTCAAGCTCAGATATGCATTTTCTGCGATAATCATGGTGAGACTTCTGTCCGAAGTATGCAGAGTCTTCGAGATCGCTCTTTTCGAGCTATTTAATGCGAGAAACAAGTTATCTGGTGTTTTCACCACTCCGCAGTGCGTTTGATATGCAGAACCAGCGATATCTTGGTTTACGTGGGGTTTCAAGCTCAGATATGCATTTTCTGCGATAATCTTGGTGAGACTTCAGTCCGAAGTATGCAGAATCATCGAGATCGTACTATTCGAGCTATTTAATGCGACAAACACGTTTTCTGGGGTTTTCACCACTCCACAGTTCGTTGGATATGCAGAACAGGAGATATCTTGGTTTTCGAGGGGTTTCTAGCAGAGATATGCATTTTCTGCGATAATCTTGGTGAGACCTGTGTCCGAAGTATGCAGAAACATCGAGATGGCTCTTTTCGACCTATTTAATGCGAGAAACACGTTATCTGGTGTTTTCAGCACTCCACAGTGCGTTTGATATGCAGAACCAGCGATATCTTGGTTTACGTGGGGTTTCAAGCTCAGATATGCATTTTCTGCGATAATCTTGGTGAGACTTCAGTCCGAAGTATGCAGAATCATCGAGATCGTACTATTCGAGCTATTTAATGCGAAAAACACGTTATCTGGTGTTTTCACCGCTCCACAGTGCGTATGATATGCAGAACCGACGATATCTTGGTTTTCGTGGGGTTTCAAGCTCAGATATGCATTTTCTGCGATAATCATGGTGAGACTTCTGTCCGAAGTATGCAGAGTCATCGAGATCGTACTATTCGAGCTATTTAATGCGAAAAACACGTTATCTGGTGTTTTCACCACTCCACAGTGCGTATGATATGCATAACCGACGATATCTTGGTTTTCGTGGGGTTTCAAGCTCAGATATGCATTTTCTGCGATAATCATGGTGAGACTTCTGTCCGAAGTATGCAGAGTCTTCGAGATCGCTCTTTTCGAGCTATTTAATGCGAGAAACAAGTTATCTGGTGTTTTCACCACTCCGCAGTGCGTTTGATATGCAGAACCAGCGATATCTTGGTTTTCGTGGGGTTTCAAGCTCAGATATGCATTTTCTGCGATAATCTTGGTGTTGACTTCTGTCCGAAGTATGCAGAGTCATCGAGATCGTACTTTTCGAGCTATTTAATGCGACAAACACGTTTTCTGGGGTTTTCACCACTCCACAGTGCGTTTGATATGCAGAACCAGCGATATCTTGGTTTTCGTGGGGTTTCAAGCTCAGATATGCATTTTCTGCGATAATCTTGGTGTTGACTTCTGTCCGAAGTATGCAGAGTCATCGAGATCGTACTTTTCGAGCTATTTAATGCGACAAACACGTTTTCTGGGGTTTTCACCACTCCACAGTTCGTTGGATATGCAGAACAGGAGATATCTTGGTTTTCGAGGGGTTTCTAGCAGAGATATGCATTTTCTGCGATAATCTTGGTGAGACCTGTGTCCGAAGTATGCAGAAACATCGAGATGGCTCTTTTCGACCTATTTAATGCGAGAAACACGTTATCTGGTGTTTTCAGCACTCCACAGTGCGTTTGATATGCAGAACCAGCGATATCTTGGTTTACGTGGGGTTTCAAGCTCAGATATGCATTTTCTGCGATAATCTTGGTGAGACTTCAGTCCGAAGTATGCAGAATCATCGAGATCGTACTATTCGAGCTATTTAATGCGAAAAACACGTTATCTGGTGTTTTCACCGCTCCACAGTGCGTATGATATGCAGAACCGACGATATCTTGGTTTTCGTGGGGTTTCAAGCTCAGATATGCATTTTCTGCGATAATCATGGTGAGACTTCTGTCCGAAGTATGCAGAGTCATCGAGATCGTACTATTCGAGCTATTTAATGCGAAAAACACGTTATCTGGTGTTTTCACCACTCCACAGTGCGTATGATATGCAGAACCGACGATATCTTGGTTTTCGTGGGGTTTCAAGCTCAGATATGCATTTTCTGCGATAATCTTGGTGAGACTTCTGTCCGAAGTATGCAGAAACATGGAGATCGCTCTTTTCGACCTATTGAATGCGAGAAACACGTTATCTGGTGTTTTCACCACTCCACAGTGCGTTTGATATGCAGAACCAGCGAAATCTTGGTTTTCGTTGGGTTTCAAGCTGAGATATGCATTTTTTACGATAATCATGGTGAGACTTCTGTCCGAAGTATGCAGAATCATCGAGATCGCACTTTTCGAGCTATTTAATGCGACAAACACGTTATCTGGTGTTTTCAGCACACCACAGTGCGTTTGATATGCAGAACCAGCGAAATCTTGGTTTTCGTGGGGTTTCAAGCTCAGATATGCATTTTCTGCGATAATCTTGGTGAGACTTCTGTCCGAAGTATGCAGAGTCATCGAGATCATACTTTTCGTGCTATTCAATGCGAGAAACACGTTTTCTGGGGTTTTCACCACTCCACAGTTCGTTGGATATGCAGAACAGGAGATATCTTGGTTTTCGTGGGGTTTCTAGCAGAGATATGCATTTTCTGCGATAATCTAGGTGAGACCTCTGTCCGAAGTATGCAGAAACATGGAGATCGCCCTTTTCGACCTATTGAATGCGAGAAACACGTTATCTGGTGTTTTCACCACTCCGCAGTGCGTTTGATATGCAGAACCAGCGAAATCTTGGTTTTCGTGGGGTTTCAAGCTGAGATATGCATTTTTTACGATAATCTTGGTGAGACTTCTGTCCGAAGTATGCTTAATCATCGAGATCGCTCTATTCGAGCTATTTAATGCGAGAAACACGTTATCTGGTGTTTTCACCACTCCACAGTGCGTATGATATACAGAACCGACGATATCTTGGTTTTCGTGGGGTTTCAAGCTCAGATATGCATTTTCTGCGATAATCATGGTGAGACTTCTGTCCGAAGTATGCAGAGTCATCGAGATCGCTCTTTTCGAGCTATTTAATGCGACAAACACGTTTTCTGGGGTTTTCACCACTCCACAGTTCGTTGGATATGCAGCCAGGAGATATCTTGGTTTTCGTGGGGTTTCTAGCAGAGATATGCATTTTCTGCGATAATCTTGGTGAGACCTGTGTCCGAAGTATGCAGAAACATCGAGATCGCTCTTTTCGACCTATTTAATGCGAGAAACACGTTATCTGGTGTTTTCAGCACTCCACAGTGCGTTTGATATGCAGAACCAGCGATATCTTGGTTTACGTGGGGTTTCAAGCTCAGATATGCATTTTCTGCGATAATCTTGGTGAGACTTCAGTCCGAAGTATGCAGAATCATCGAGATCGTACTATTCGAGCTATTTAATGCGAAAAACACGTTATCTGGTGTTTTCACCACTCCACAGTGCGTATGATATGCAGAACCGACGATATCTTGGTTTTCGTTGGGTTTCAAGCTTAGATATGCATTTTCTGCGATAATCTTGGTGAGACTTCTGTCCGAAGTATGCAGAGTCATCGAGATCGCTCTTTTCGAGCTATTTAATGCGAGAAACAAGTTATCTGGTGTTTTCACCTCTCCGCAGTGCGTTTGATATGCAGAACCAGCGATATCTTGGTTTTCGTGGGGTTTCAAGCTCAGATATGCATTTTCTGCGATAATCTTGGTGAGACTTCTGTCCGAAGTATGCAGAGTCATCGAGATCGTACTTTTCGAGCTATTCAATGCGAGAAACACGTTTTCTGGGGTTTTCACCACTCCACAGTTCGTTGGATATGCAGAACAGGAGATATCTTGGTTTTCGTGGGGTTTCTAGCAGAGATATGCATTTTCTGCGATAATCTTGGTGAGACCTCTGTCCGAAGTATGCAGAAACATGGAGATCGCTCTTTTCGACCTATTGAATGCGAGAAACACGTTATCTGGTGTTTTCACCACTCCACAGTGCGTATGATATGCAGAACCGACGATATCGTGGTTTTCGTGGGGTTTCAAGCTCAGATATGCATTTTCTGCGATAATCTTGGTGAGACTTCTGTCCGAAGTATGCAGAGTCATCGAGATCGCTCTTTTCGAGCTATTTAATGCGAGAAACAAGTTATCTGGTGTTTTCACCACTCCGCAGTGCGTTTGATATGCAGAACCAGCGATATCTTGGTTTTCGTGGGGTTTCAAGCTCAGATATGCATTTTCTGCGATAATCTTGGTGAGACTTCTGTCCGAAGTATGCAGAGTCATCGAGATCGTACTTTTCGAGCTATTCAATGCGAGAAACACGTTTTCTGGGGTTTTCACCACTCCACAGTGCGTTTGATATGCAGAACCAGCGAAATCTTGGTTTTCGTTGGGTTTCAAGCTGAGATATGCATTTTTTACGATAATCATGGTGAGACTTCTGTCCGAAGTATGCAGAATCATCGAGATCGCACTTTTCGAGCTATTTAATGCGACAAACACGTTATCTGGTGTTTTCACCACTCCACAGTGCGTATGATATGCAGAACCGACGATATCGTGGTTTTCGTGGGGTTTCAAGCTCAGATATGCATTTTCTGCGATAATCTTGGTGAGACTTCTGTCCGAAGTATGCAGAGTCATCGAGATCGTACTATTCGAGCTATTTAATGCGAAAAACACGTTATCTGGTGTTTTCACCACTCCACAGTGCGTATGATATGCAGAACCGACGATATCTTGGTTTTCGTGGGGTTTCAAGCTCAGATATGCATTTTCTGCGATAATCTTGGTGAGACTTCTGTC
Source organism: Anthophora plumipes (assembly GCA_951804975.1). Taxonomy (NCBI): domain Eukaryota; kingdom Metazoa; phylum Arthropoda; class Insecta; order Hymenoptera; family Apidae; genus Anthophora; species Anthophora plumipes. Next base: position 2,589,442 of record CATORF010000980.1, read on the forward strand.
CGAAGTATGCAGAAACATGGAGATCGCTCTTTTCGACCTATTGAATGCGAGAAACACGTTATCTGGTGTTTTCACCACTCCACAGTGCGTTTGATATGCAGAACCAGCGAAATCTTGGTTTTCGTTGGGTTTCAAGCTGAGATATGCATTTTTTACGATAATCATGGTGAGACTTCTGTCCGAAGTATGCAGAATCATCGAGATCGCACTTTTCGAGCTATTTAATGCGACAAACACGTTATCTGGTGTTTTCAGCACACCACAGTGCGTTTGATATGCAGAACCAGCGAAATCTTGGTTTTCGTGGGGTTTCAAGCTGAGATATGCATTTTTTACGATAATCTTGGTGAGACTTCTGTCCGAAGTATGCTTAATCATCGAGATCGCTCTATTCGAGCAATTTAATGCGAGAAACACGTTATCTGGTGTTTTCACCACTCCACAGTGCGTATGATATACAGAACCGACGATATCTTGGTTTTCGTGGGGTTTCAAGCTCAGATATGCATTTTCTGCGATAATCATCGTGAGACTTCTGTCCGAAGTATGCAGAGTCTTCGAGATCGCTATTTTCGAGCTATTTAATGCGAGAAACAAGTTATCTGGTGTTTTCACCACTCCGCAGTGCGTTTGATATGCAGAACCAGCGATATCTTGGTTTTCGTGGGGTTTCTAGCAGAGATATGCATTTTCTGCGATAATCTTGGTGAGACCTGTGTCCGAAGTATGCAGAAACATCGAGATGGCTCTTTTCGACCTATTTAATGTGAGAAACACGTTATCTGGTGTTTTCAGCACTCCACAGTGCGTTTGATATGCAGAACCAGCGATATCTTGGTTTACGTGGGGTTTCAAGCTCAGATATGCATTTTCTGCGATAATCTTGGTGAGACTTCTGTCCGAAGTATGCAGAGTCATCGAGATCGTACTTTTCGAGCTATTTAATGCGACAAACACGTTTTCTGGGGTTTTCACCACTCCACAGTTCGTTGGATATGCAGAACAGGAGATATCTTGGTTTTCGTGGGGTTTCTAGCAGAGATATGCATTTTCTGCGATAATCATGGTGAGACCTCTGTCCGAAGTATGCAGAAACATGGAGATCGCTCTTTTCGACCTATTGAATGCGAGAAACACGTTATCTGGTGTTTTCACCACTCCACAGTGCGTTTGATATGCAGAACCAGCGAAATCTTGGTTTTCGTTGGGTTTCAAGCTGAGATATGCATTTTTTACGATAATCATGGTGAGACTTCTGTCCGAAGTATGCAGAATCATCGAGATCGCACTTTTCGAGCTATTTAATGCGACAAACACGTTATCTGTTGTATTCAGCACACCACAGTGCGTTTGATATGCAGAACCAGCGAAATCTTGGTTTTCGTGGGGTTTCAAGCTGAGATATGCATTTTTTACGATAATCTTGGTGAGACTTCTGTCCGAAGTATGCTTAATCATCGAGATCGCTCTATTCGAGCTATTTAATGCGAGAAACACGTTATCTGGTGTTTTCACCACTCCACAGTGCGTATGATATGCAGAACCGACGATATCTTGGTTTTCGTGGGGTTTCAAGCTCAGATATGCATTTTCTGCGATAATCTTGGTGAGACTTCTGTCCGAAGTATGCAGAGTCATCGAGATCGCTCTTTTCGAGCTATTTAATGCGAGAAACAAGTTATCTGGTGTTTTCACCACTCCGCAGTGCGTTTGATATGCAGAACCAGCGATATCTTGGTTTTCGTGGGGTTTCAAGCTCAGATATGCATTTTCTGCGATAATCTTGGTGAGACTTCTGTCCGAAGTATGCAGAGTCATCGAGATCGTACTTTTCGTGCTATTCAATGCGAGAAACACGTTTTCTGGGGTTTTCACCACTCCACAGTTCGTTGGATATGCAGAACACGAGATATCTTGGTTTTCGTGGGGTTTCTAGCAGAGATATGCATTTTCTGCGATAATCTAGGTTAGACTTCTGTCCGAAGTATGCTTAATCATCGAGATCGCTCGTTTCGAGCTATTTAATGCGAGAAACAAGTTATCTGGTGTTTTCACCACTCCACAGTGCGTTTGATATGCAGAAACAGCGATATCTTGGTTTGCGTGGGGTTTCAAGCTGAGATATGCATTTTTTACGATAATCATGGTGAGACTTCTGTCCGAAGTATGCAGAAACATCGAGATGGCTCTTTTCGACCTATTTAATGCGAGAAACACGTTATCTGGTGTTTTCAGCACTCCACAGTGCGTTTGATATGCAGAACCAGCGATATCTTGGTTTACGTGGGGTTTCAAGCTCAGATATGCATTTTCTGCGATAATCTTGGTGAGACTTCTGTCCGAAGTATGCAGAGTCATCGAGATCGTACTTTTCGAGCTATTTAATGCGACAAACACGTTTTCTGGGGTTTTCACCACTCCACAGTTCGTTGGATATGCAGAACAGGAGATATCTTGGTTTTCGTGGGGTTTCTAGCAGAGATATGCATTTTCTGCGATAATCATGGTGAGACCTCTGTCCGAAGTATGCAGAAACATGGAGATCGCTCTTTTCGACCTATTGAATGCGAGAAACACGTTATCTGGTGTTTTCACCACTCCACAGTGCGTTTGATATGCAGAACCAGCGAAATCTTGGTTTTCGTTGGGTTTCAAGCTGAGATATGCATTTTTTACGATAATCATGGTGAGACTTCTGTCCGAAGTATGCAGAATCATCGAGATCGCACTTTTCGTGCTATTTAATGCGACAAACACGTTTTCTGGGGTTTTCACCACTCCACAGTTCGTTGGATATGCAGAACAGGAGATATCTTGGTTTTCGTGGGGTTTCTAGCAGAGATATGCATTTTCTGCGCTAATCTTGGTGAGACCTCTGTCCGAAGTATGCAGAAACATGGAGATCGCTCTTTTCGACCTATTGAATGCGAGAAACACGTTATCTGGTGTTTTCACCACTCCACAGTGCGTTTGATATGCAGAACCAGCGAAATCTTGGTTTTCGTTGGGTTTCAAGCTGAGATATGCATTTTTTACGATAATCATGGTGAGACTTCTGTCCGAAGTATGCAGAATCATCGAGATCGCACTTTTCGTGCTATTTAATCCGACAAACACGTTTTCTGGGGTTTTCAGCACACCACAGTGCGTTTGATATGCAGAACCAGCGAAATCTTGGTTTTCGTGGGGTTTCTAGCAGAGATATGCATTTTCTGCGCTAATCTTGGTGAGACCTCTGTCCGAAGTATGCAGAAACATGGAGATCGCTCTTTTCGACCTATTGAATGCGAGAAACACGTTATCTGGTGTTTTCACCACTCCACAGTGCGTTTGATATGCAGAACCAGCGAAATCTTGGTTTTCGTTGGGTTTCAAGCTGAGATATGCATTTTTTACGATAATCATGGTGAGACTTCTGTCCGAAGTATGCAGAATCATCGAGATCGCACTTTTCGAGCTATTTAATGCGACAAACACGTTATCTGGTGTTTTCAGCACACCACAGTGCGTTTGATATGCAGAACCAGCGAAATCTTGGTTTTCGTGGGGTTTCAAGCTGAGATATGCATTTTTTACGATAATCTTGGTGAGACTTCTGTCCGAAGTATGCTTAATCATAGAGATCGCTCTATTCGAGCTATTTAATGCGAGAAACACGTTATCTGGTGTTTTCACCACTCCACAGTGCGTATGATATACAGAACCGACGATATCTTGGTTTTCGTGGGGTTTCAAGCTCAGATATGCATTTTCTGCGATAATCATGGTGAGACTTCTGTCCGAAGTATGCAGAGTCATCGAGATCGCTCTTTTCGAGCTATTTAATGCGACAAACACGTTTTCTGGGGTTTTCACCACTCCACAGTTCGTTGGATATGCAGCCAGGAGATATCTTGGTTTTCGTGGGGTTTCTAGCAGAGATATGCATTTTCTGCGATAATCTTGGTGAGACCTGTGTCCGAAGTATGCAGAAACATCGAGATCGCTCTTTTCGACCTATTTAATGCGAGAAACACGTTATCTGGTGTTTTCAGCACTCCACAGTGCGTTTGATATGCAGAACCAGCGATATCTTGGTTTACGTGGGGTTTCAAGCTCAGATATGCATTTTCTGCGATAATCTTGGTGAGACTTCAGTCCGAAGTATGCAGAATCATCGAGATCGTACTATTCGAGCTATTTAATGCGAAAAACACGTTATCTGGTGTTTTCACCACTCCACAGTGCGTATGATATGCAGAACCGACGATATCTTGGTTTTCGTTGGGTTTCAAGCTTAGATATGCATTTTCTGCGATAATCTTGGTGAGACTTCTGTCCGAAGTATGCAGAGTCATCGAGATCGCTCTTTTCGAGCTATTTAATGCGAGAAACAAGTTATCTGGTGTTTTCACCACTCCGCAGTGCGTTTGATATGCAGAACCAGCGATATCTTGGTTTTCGTGGGGTTTCAAGCTCAGATATGCATTTTCTGCGATAATCTTGGTGAGACTTCTGTCCGAAGTATGCAGAGTCATCGAGATCGTACTTTTCGAGCTATTCAATGCGAGAAACACGTTTTCTGGGGTTTTCACCACTCCACAGTTCGTTGGATATGCAGAACAGGAGATATCTTGGTTTTCGTGGGGTTTCTAGCAGAGATATGCATTTTCTGCGATAATCTTGGTGAGACCTCTGTCCGAAGTATGCAGAAACATGGAGATCGCTCTTTTCGACCTATTGAATGCGAGAAACACGTTATCTGGTGTTTTCACCACTCCACAGTGCGTATGATATGCAGAACCGACGATATCGTGGTTTTCGTGGGGTTTCAAGCTCAGATATGCATTTTCTGCGATAATCTTGGTGAGACTTCTGTCCGAAGTATGCAGAGTCATCGAGATCGCTCTTTTCGAGCTATTTAATGCGAGAAACAAGTTATCTGGTGTTTTCACCACTCCGCAGTGCGTTTGATATGCAGAACCAGCGATATCTTGGTTTTCGTGGGGTTTCAAGCTCAGATATGCATTTTCTGCGATAATCTTGGTGAGACTTCTGTCCGAAGTATGCAGAGTCATCGAGATCGTACTTTTCGAGCTATTCAATGCGAGAAACACGTTTTCTGGGGTTTTCACCACTCCACAGTTCGTTGGATATGCAGAACAGGAGATATCTTGGTTTTCGTGGGGTTTCTAGCAGAGATATGCATTTTCTGCGATAATCTAGGTGAGACTTCTGTTCGAAGTATGCTTAATCATCGAGATCGCTCGTTTCGAGCTATTTAATGCGAGAAACAAGTTATCTGGTGTTTTCAGCACTCCACAGTGCGTTTGATATGCAGAACCAGCGAAATCTTGGTTTTCGTGGGGTTTCAAGCTGAGGTATGGATTTTTTTACGATAATCGTGGTGAGACTTCTGTCCGAAGTATGCTTAATCATCGAGATCGCTCTATTCGAGATATTTAATGCGAGAAGCACGTTATCTGGTGTTTTCACCACTCCACAGTGCGTATGATATACAGAACCGACGATATCTTGGTGTTCGTGGGGTTTCAAGCTCAGATATGCATTTTCTGCGATAATCATGGTGAGACTTCTGTCCGAAGTATGCAGAGTCTTCGAGATCGCTCTTTTCGAGCTATTTAATGCGAGAAACAAGTTATCTGGTGTTTTCACCACTCCGCAGTGCGTTTGATATGCAGAACCAGCGATATCTTGGTTTTCGTGGGGTTTCAAGCTCAGATATGCATTTTCTGCGATAATGTTGGTGTAGACTTCTGTCCGAAGTATGCAGAGTCATCGAGATCGCTCTTTTCGAGCTATTTAATGCGAGAAACAAGTTATCTGGTGTTTTCACCACTCCGCAGTGCGTTTGATATGCAGAACCAGCGATATCTGGGTTTTCGTGGGGTTTCTAGCAGAGATATGCATTTTCTGCGATAATCTAGGTGAGACTTCTGTCCGAAGTATGCTTAATCATCGAGATCGCACGTTTCGAGCTATTTAATGCGAGAAACAAGTTATCTGGTGTTTTCACCACTCCACAGTGCGTTTGATATGCAGAAACAGCGGTATCTTGGTTTTCGTGGGGTTTCAAGCTCAGATATGCATTTTCTGCGATAATCTTGGTGAGACTTCTGTCCGAAGTATGCAGAGTCATCGAGATCGCTCTTTTCGAGCTATTTAATGCGAGAAACAAGTTATCTGGTGTTTTCACCACTCCGCAGTGCGTTTGATATGCAGAACCAGCGATATCTTGGTTTTCGTGGGGTTTCAAGCTCAGATATGCATTTTCTGCAATAATCTTGGTGAGACTTCTGTCCGAAGTATGCAGAGTCATCGAGATCGTACTTTTCGTGCTATTCAATGCGAGAAACACGTTTTCTGGGGTTTTCACCACTCCACAGTTCGTTGGATATGCAGAACACGAGATATCTTGGTTTTCGTGGGGTTTCTAGCAGAGATATGCATTTTCTGCGATAATCTAGGTTAGACTTCTGTCCGAAGTATGCTTAATCATCGAGATCGCTCGTTTCGAGCTATTTAATGCGAGAAACAAGTTATCTGGTGTTTTCACCACTCCACAGTGCGTTTGATATGCAGAAACAGCGATATCTTGGTTTGCGTGGGGTTTCAAGCTGAGATATGCATTTTTTACGATAATCATGGTGAGACTTCTGTCCGAAGTATGCAGAAACATCGAGATGGCTCTTTTCGACCTATTTAATGCGAGAAACACGTTATCTGGTGTTTTCAGCACTCCACAGTGCGTTTGATATGCAGAACCAGCGATATCTTGGTTTACGTGGGGTTTCAAGCTCAGATATGCATTTTCTGCGATCATCTTGGTGAGACTTCTGTCCGAAGTATGCAGAGTCATCGAGATCGTACTTTTCGAGCTATTTAATGCGACAAACACGTTTTCTGGGGTTTTCACCACTCCACAGTTCGTTGGATATGCAGAACAGGAGATATCTTGGTTTTCGTGGGGTTTCTAGCAGAGATATGCATTTTCTGCGATAATCATGGTGAGACCTCTGTCCGAAGTATGCAGAAACATGGAGATCGCTCTTTTCGACCTATTGAATGCGAGAAACACGTTATCTGGTGTTTTCACCACTCCACAGTGCGTTTGATATGCAGAACCAGCGAAATCTTGGTTTTCGTTGGGTTTCAAGCTGAGATATGCATTTTTTACGATAATCATGGTGAGACTTCTGTCCGAAGTATGCAGAATCATCGAGATCGCACTTTTCGTGCTATTTAATGCGACAAACACGTTTTCTGGGGTTTTCACCACTCCACAGTTCGTTGGATATGCAGAACAGGAGATATCTTGGTTTTCGTGGGGTTTCTAGCAGAGATATGCATTTTCTGCGCTAATCTTGGTGAGACCTCTGTCCGAAGTATGCAGAAACATGGAGATCGCTCTTTTCGACCTATTGAATGCGAGAAACACGTTATCTGGTGTTTTCACCACTCCACAGTGCGTTTGATATGCAGAACCAGCGAAATCTTGGTTTTCGTTGGGTTTCAAGCTGAGATATGCATTTTTTACGATAATCATGGTGAGACTTCTGTCCGAAGTATGCAGAATCATCGAGATCGCACTTTTCGTGCTATTTAATCCGACAAACACGTTTTCTGGGGTTTTCAGCACACCACAGTGCGTTTGATATGCAGAACCAGCGAAATCTTGGTTTTCGTGGGGTTTCTAGCAGAGATATGCATTTTCTGCGCTAATCTTGGTGAGACCTCTGTCCGAAGTATGCAGAAACATGGAGATCGCTCTTTTCGACCTATTGAATGCGAGAAACACGTTATCTGGTGTTTTCACCACTCCACAGTGCGTTTGATATGCAGAACCAGCGAAATCTTGGTTTTCGTTGGGTTTCAAGCTGAGATATGCATTTTTTACGATAATCATGGTGAGACTTCTGTCCGAAGTATGCAGAATCATCGAGATCGCACTTTTCGAGCTATTTAATGCGACAAACACGTTATCTGGTGTTTTCAGCACACCACAGTGCGTTTGATATGCAGAACCAGCGAAATCTTGGTTTTCGTGGGGTTTCAAGCTGAGATATGCATTTTTTACGATAATCTTGGTGAGACTTCTGTCCGAAGTATGCTTAATCATAGAGATCGCTCTATTCGAGCTATTTAATGCGAGAAACACGTTATCTGGTGTTTTCACCACTCCACAGTGCGTATGATATACAGAACCGACGATATCTTGGTTTTCGTGGGGTTTCAAGCTCAGATATGCATTTTCTGCGATAATCATGGTGAGACTTCTGTCCGAAGTGTGCAGAGTCATCGAGATCGCTCTTTTCGAGCTATTTAATGCGACAAACACGTTTTCTGGGGTTTTCACCACTCCACAGTTCGTTGGATATGCAGCCAGGAGATATCTTGGTTTTCGTGGGGTTTCTAGCAGAGATATGCATTTTCTGCGATAATCTTGGTGAGACCTGTGTCCGAAGTATGCAGAAACATCGAGATCGCTCTTTTCGACCTATTTAATGCGAGAAACACGTTATCTGGTGTTTTCAGCACTCCACAGTGCGTTTGATATGCAGAACCAGCGATATCTTGGTTTACGTGGGGTTTCAAGCTCAGATATGCATTTTCTGCGATAATCTTGGTGAGACTTCAGTCCGAAGTATGCAGAATCATCGAGATCGTACTATTCGAGCTATTTAATGCGAAAAACACGTTATGTGGTGTTTTCACCACTCCACAGTGCGTATGATATGCAGAACCGACGATATCTTGGTTTTCGTTGGGTTTCAAGCTTAGATATGCATTTTCTGCGATAATCTTGGTGAGACTTCTGTCCGAAGTATGCAGAGTCATCGAGATCGCTCTTTTCGAGCTATTTAATGCGAGAAACAAGTTATCTGGTGTTTTCACCACTCCGCAGTGCGTTTGATATGCAGAACCAGCGATATCTTGGTTTTCGTGGGGTTTCAAGCTCAGATATGCATTTTCTGCGATAATCTTGGTGAGACTTCTGTCCGAAGTATGCAGAGTCATCGAGATCGTACTTTTCGAGCTATTCAATGCGAGAAACACGTTTTCTGGGGTTTTCACCACTCCACAGTTCGTTGGATATGCAGAACAGGAGATATCTTGGTTTTCGTGGGGTTTCTAGCAGAGATATGCATTTTCTGCGATAATCTTGGTGAGACCTCTGTCCGAAGTATGCAGAAACATGGAGATCGCTCTTTTCGACCTATTGAATGCGAGAAACACGTTATCTGGTGTTTTCACCACTCCACAGTGCGTATGATATGCAGAACCGACGATATCGTGGTTTTCGTGGGGTTTCAAGCTCAGATATGCATTTTCTGCGATAATCTTGGTGAGACTTCTGTCCGAAGTATGCAGAGTCATCGAGATCGCTCTTTTCGAGCTATTTAATGCGAGAAACAAGTTATCTGGTGTTTTCACCACTCCGCAGTGCGTTTGATATGCAGAACCAGCGATATCTTGGTTTTCGTGGGGTTTCAAGCTCAGATATGCATTTTCTGCGATAATCTTGGTGAGACTTCTGTCCGAAGTATGCAGAGTCATCGAGATCGTACTTTTCGAGCTATTCAATGCGAGAAACACGTTTTCTGGGGTTTTCACCACTCCACAGTTCGTTGGATATGCAGAACAGGAGATATCTTGGTTTTCGTGGGGTTTCTAGCAGAGATATGCATTTTCTGCGATAATCTAGGTGAGACTTCTGTTCGAAGTATGCTTAATCATCGAGATCGCTCGTTTCGAGCTATTTAATGCGAGAAACAAGTTATCTGGTGTTTTCAGCACTCCACAGTGCGTTTGATATGCAGAACCAGCGAAATCTTGGTTTTCGTGGGGTTTCAAGCTGAGGTATGGATTTTTTTACGATAATCGTGGTGAGACTTCTGTCCGAAGTATGCTTAATCATCGAGATCGCTCTATTCGAGATATTTAATGCGAGAAGCACGTTATCTGGTGTTTTCACCACTCCACAGTGCGTATGATATACAGAACCGACGATATCTTGGTGTTCGTGGGGTTTCAAGCTCAGATATGCATTTTCTGCGATAATCATGGTGAGACTTCTGTCCGAAGTATGCAGAGTCTTCGAGATCGCTCTTTTCGAGCTATTTAATGCGAGAAACAAGTTATCTGGTGCTTTCACCACTCCGCAGTGCGTTTGATATGCAGAACCAGCGATATCTTGGTTTTCGTGGGGTTTCAAGCTCAGATATGCATTTTCTGCGATAATGTTGGTGTAGACTTCTGTCCGAAGTATGCAGAGTCATCGAGATCGCTCTTTTCGAGCTATTTAATGCGAGAAACAAGTTATCTGGTGTTTTCACCACTCCGCAGTGCGTTTGATATGCAGAACCAGCGATATCTGGGTTTTCGTGGGGTTTCTAGCAGAGATATGCATTTTCTGCGATAATCTAGGTGAGACTTCTGTCCGAAGTATGCTTAATCATCGAGATCGCACGTTTCGAGCTATTTAATGCGAGAAACAAGTTATCTGGTGTTTTCACCACTCCACAGTGCGTTTGATATGCAGAAACAGCGGTATCTTGGTTTTCGTGGGGTTTCAAGCTCAGATATGCATTTTCTGCGATAATCTTGGTGAGACTTCTGTCCGAAGTATGCAGAGTCATCGAGATCGCTCTTTTCGAGCTATTTAATGCGAGAAACAAGTTATCTGGTGTTTTCACCACTCCGCAGTGCGTTTGATATGCAGAACCAGCGATATCTTGGTTTTCGTGGGGTTTCAAGCTCAGATATGCATTTTCTGCGATAATCTTGGTGAGACTTCTGTCCGAAGTCTGCAGAGTCATCGAGATCGTACTTTTCGTGCTATTCAAAGCGAGAAACACGTTTTCTGGGGTTTTCACCACTCCACAGTTCGTTGGATATGCAGAACAGGAGATATCTTGGTTTTCGTGGGGTTTCTAGCAGAGATATGCATTTTCTGCGATAATCTAGGTGAGACTTCTGTCCGAAGTATGCTTAATCATCGAGATCGCTCGTTTCGAGCTATTTAATGCGAGAAACAAGTTATCTGGTGTTTTCACCACTCCACAGTGCGTTTGATATGCAGAAACAGCGATATCTTGGTTTGCGTGGGGTTTCAAGCTGAGATATGCATTTTTTACGATAATCATGGTGAGACTTCTGTCCGAAGTATGCAGAATCATCGAGATCGCACTTTTCGAGCTATTTAATGCGACAAACACGTTATCTGGTGTTTTCAGCACTCCACAGTGCGTTCGATATGCAGAACCAGCGATATCTGGGTTTACGTGGGGTTTCAAGCTGAGATATGCATTTTTTACGATTATCTTGGTGAGACTTCTGTCCGAAGTATGCAGTATCATCGAGATCGCACTTTTCGAGCTATTTAATGCGACAAACACGTTATCTGGTGTTTTCAGCACTCCACAGTGCGTTTGATATGCAGAACCAGCGAAATCTTGGTTTTCGTGGGGTTTCAAGCTGAGATATGCATTTTTTTACGATAATCTTGGTGAGACTTCTGTCCGAAGTATGCTTAATCATCGAGATCGCTCTATTCGAGATATTTAATGCGAGAAACACGTTATCTGGTGTTTTCACCACTCCGCAGTGCGTTTGATATGCAGAACCAGCGATATCTTGGTTTTCGTGGGGTTTCAAGCTCAGATATGCATTTTCTGCGATAATCTTGGTGAGACTTCTGTCCGAAGTATGCAGAGTCATCGAGATCGTACTTTTCGAGCTATTTAATGCGACAAACACGTTTTCTGGGGTTTTCACCACTCCACAGTTCGTTGGATATGCAGAACAGGAGATATCTTGGTTTTCGTGGGGTTTCTAGCAGAGATATGCATTTTCTGCGCTAATCTTGGTGAGACCTCTGTCCGAAGTATGCAGAAACATGGAGATCGCTCTTTTCGACCTATTGAATGCGAGAAACACGTTATCTGGTGTTTTCACCACTCCACAGTGCGTTTGATATGCAGAACCAGCGAAATCTTGGTTTTCGTTGGGTTTCAAGCTGAGATATGCATTTTTTACGATAATCATGGTGAGACTTCTGTCCGAAGTATGCAGAGTCATCGAGATCGTACTATTCGAGCTATTCAATGCGAGAAACACGTTTTCTGGGGTTTTCACCACTCCACAGTTCGTTGGATATGCAGAACAGGAGATATCTTGGTTTTCGTGGGGTTTCTAGCAGAGATATGCATTTTCTGCGATAATCTTGGTGAGACCTCTGTCCGAAGTATGCAGAAACATGGAGATCGCTCTTTTCGACCTATTGAATGCGAGAAACACGTTATCTGGTGTTTTCACCACTCCACAGTGCGTATGATATGCAGAACCGACGATATCCTGGTTTTCGGGGGTTTCAAGCTCAGATATGCATTTTCTGCGATAATCTTGGTGAGACTTCTGTCCGAAGTATGCAGAGTCATCGAGATCGCTCTTTTCGAGCTATTTAATGCGAGAAACAAGTTATCTGGTGTTTTCACCACTCCGCAGTGCGTTTGATATGCAGAACCAGCGATATCTTGGTTTTCGTGGGGTTTCAAGCTCAGATATGCATTTTCTGCGATAATCTTGGTGAGACTTCTGTCCGAAGTATGCAGAGTCATCGAGATCGTACTTTTCGAGCTATTCAATGCGAGAAACACGTTTTCTGGGGTTTTCACCACTCCACAGTTCGTTGGATATGCAGAACAGGAGATATCTTGGTTTTCGTGGGGTTTCTAGCAGAGATATGCATTTTCTGCGATAATCTAGGTGAGACTTCTGTTCGAAGTATGCTTAATCATCGAGATCGCTCGTTTCGAGCTATTTAATGCGAGAAACAAGTTATCTGGTGTTTTCACCACTCCACAGTGCGTTTGATATGCAGAAACAGCGATATCATGGTTTTCGTGGGGTTTCAAGCTGAGATATGCATTTTTTACGATAATCATGGTGAGACTTCTGTCCGAAGTATGCAGAATCATCGAGATCGCACTTTTCGAGCTATTTAATGCGACAAACACGTTATCTGGTGTTTTCAGCACTCCACAGTGCGTTTGATATGCAGAACCAGCGAAATCTTGGTTTTCGTGGGGTTTCAAGCTGAGGTATGGATTTTTTTACGATAATCGTGGTGAGACTTCTGTCCGAAGTATGCTTAATCATCGAGATCGCTCTATTCGAGATATTTAATTCGAGAAGCACGTTATCTGGTGTTTTCACCACTCCACAGTGCGTATGATATAGAGAACCGACGATATCTTGGTTTTCGTGGGGTTTCAAGCTCAGATATGCATTTTCTGCGATAATCATGGTGAGACTTCTGTCCGAAGTATGCAGAGTCTTCGAGATCGCTCTTTTCGAGCTATTTAATGCGAGAAACAAGTTATCTGGTGTTTTCACCACTCCGCAGTGCGTTTGATATGCAGAACCAGCGATATCTTGGTTTTCGTGGGGTTTCAAGCTCAGATATGCATTTTCTACGATAATGTTGTTGTAGACTTCTGTCCGAAGTATGCAGAGTCATCGAGATCGTACTTTTCGAGCTATTTAATGCGACAAACACGTTTTCTGGGGTTTTCACCACTCCACAGTTCGTTGGATATGCAGAACAGGAGATATCTTGGTTTTCGTGGGGTTTCTAGCAGAGATATGCATTTTCTGCGATAATCTTGGTGAGACCTGTGTCCGAAGTATGCAGAAACATCGAGATGGCTCTTTTCGACCTATTTAATGCGAGAAACACGTTATCTGGTGTTTTCAGCACTCCACAGTGCGTTTGATATGCAGAACCAGCGATATCTTGGTTTACGTGGGGTTTCAAGCTCAGATATGCATTTTCTGCGATAATCTTGGTGAGACTTCAGTCCGAAGTATGCAGAATCATCGAGATCGTACTATTCGAGCTATTTAATGTGAAAAACACCTTATCTGGTGTTTTCACCACTCCACAGTGCGTATGATATGCAGAACCGACGATATCTTGGTTTTCGTGGGGTTTCAAGCTCAGATATGCATTTTCTGCGATAATCTTGGTGAGACTTCTGTCCGAAGTATGCAGAGTCATCGAGATGGCTCTTTTCGAGCTATTTAATGCGAGAAACAAGTTATCTGGTGTTTTCACCACTCCGCAGTGCGTTTGATATGCAGAACCAGCGATATCTGGGTTTTCGTGGGGTTTCTAGCAGAGATATGCATTTTCTGCGATAATCTAGGTGAGACTTCTGTCCGAAGTATGCTTAATCATCGAGATCGCACGTTTCGAGCTATTTAATGCGAGAAACAAGTTATCTGGTGTTTTCACCACTCCACAGTGCGTTTGATATGCAGAAACAGCGATATCTTGGTTTTCGTGGGGTTTCAAGCTGAGATATGAATTTTTTACGATAATCATGGTGAGACTTCTGTCCGAAGTATGCAGAATCATCGAGATCGCACTTTTCGAGCTATTTAATGCGACAAACACGTTATCTGGTGTTTTCAGCACTCCACAGTGCGTTCGATATGCAGAACCAGCGATATCTGGGTTTACGTGGGGTTTCAAGCTGAGATATGCATTTTTTACGATAATCTTGGTGAGACTTCTGTCCGAAGTATGCAGAATCATCGAGATCGCACTTTTCGAGCTATTTAATGCGACAAACACGTTATCTGGTGGTTTCAGCACACCACAGTGCGTTTGATATGCAGAACCAGCGAAATCTTGGTTTTCGTAGGGTTTCAAGCTGAGATATGCATTTTTTACGATAATCTTGGTGAGACTTCTGTCCGAAGTATGCTTAATCATCGAGATCGCTCTATTCGAGCTATTTAATGCGAGAAACACGTTATCTGGTGTTTTCACCACTCCACAGTGCGTATGATATACAGAACCGACGATATCTTGGTTTTCGTGGGGTTTCAAGCTCAGATATGCATTTTCTGCGATAATCATGGTGAGACTTCTGTCCGAAGTATGCAGAGTCATCGAGATCGTACTTTTCGAGCTATTTAATGCGACAAACACGTTTTCTGGGGTTTTCACCACTCCACAGTTCGTTGGATATGCAGAACAGGAGATATCTTGGTTTTCGTGGGGTTTCTAGCAGAGATATGCATTTTTTACGATAATCTTGGTGAGACTTCTGTCCGAAGTATGCAGAGTCTTCGAGATCGCTCTTTTCGAGCTATTTAATGCGAAAAACAAGTTATCTGGTGTTTTCACCACTCCGCAGTGTGTTTGATATGCAGAACCAGCGATATCTTGGTTTTCGTGGGGTTTCAAGCTCAGATATGCATTTTCTGCGATAATCTTGGTGTAGACTTCTGTCCGAAGTATGCAGAGTCATCGAGATCGTACTTTTCGAGCTATTTAATGCGACAAACACGTTTTCTGGGGTTTTCACCACTCCACAGTTCGTTGGATATGCAGAACAGGAGATATCTTGGTTTTCGTGGGGTTTCTAGCAGAGATATGCATTTTCTGCGATAATCTTGGTGAGACCTGTGTCCGAAGTATGCAGAAACATCGAGATGGCTCTTTTCGACCTATTCAATGCGAGAAACACGTTATCTGGTGTTTTCAGCACTCCACAGTGCGTTTGATATGCAGAACCAGCGATATCTTGGTTTACGTGGGGTTTCAAGCTCAGATATGCATTTTCTGCGATAATCTTGGTGAGACTTCTGTCCGAAGTATGCAGAGTCATCGAGATCGTACTTTTCGAGCTATTTAATGCGACAAACACGTTTTCTGGGGTTTTCACCACTCCACAGTTCGTTGGATATGCAGAACAGGAGATATCTTGGTTTTCGTGGGGTTTCTAGCAGAGATATGCATTTTCTGCGATAATCATGGTGAGACCTCTGTCCGAAGTATGCGGAAACATGGAGATCGCTCTTTTCGACCTATTGAATGCGAGAAACACGTTATCTGGTGTTTTCACCACTCCACAGTGCGTTTGATATGCAGAACCAGCGAAATCTTGGTTTTCGTTGGGTTTCAAGCTGAGATATGCATTTTTTACGATAATCATGGTGAGACTTCTGTCCGAAGTATGCAGAATCATCGAGATCGCACTTTTCGAGCTATTTAATGCGACAAACACGTTATCTGGTGTTTTCAGCACACCACAGTGCGTTTGATATGCAGAACCAGCGAAATCTTGGTTTTCGTAGGGTTTCAAGCTGAGATATGCATTTTTTACGATAATCTTGGTGAGACTTCTGTCCGAAGTATGCTTAATCATCGAGATCGCTCTATTCGAGCTATTTAATGCGAGAAACACGTTATCTGGTGTTTTCACCACTCCACAGTGCGTATGATATACAGAACCGACGATATCTTGGTGTTCGTGGGGTTTCAAGCTCAGATATGCATTTTCTGCGATAATCATGGTGAGACTTCTGTCCGAAGTATGCAGAGTCATCGAGATCGTACTTTTCGAGCTATTTAATGCGACACACACGTTTTCTGGGGTTTTCACCACTCCACAGTTCGTTGGATATGCAGAACAGGAGATATCTTGGTTTTCGTGGGGTTTCTAGCAGAGATATGCATTTTCTGCGATAATCTTGGTGAGACTTCTGTCCGAAGTATGCAGAAACATGGAGATCGCTCTTTTCGACCTATTGAATGCGAGAAACACGTTATCTGGTGTTTTCACCACTCCACAGTGCGTTTGATATGCAGAACCAGCGAAATCTTGGTTTTCGTTGGGTTTCAAGCTGAGATATGCATTTTTTACGATAATCATGGTGAGACTTCTGTCCGAAGTATGCAGAATCATCGAGATCGCACTTTTCGAGCTATTTAATGCGACAAACACGTTATCTGGTGTTTTCAGCACACCACAGTGCGTTTGATATGCCGAACCAGCGAAATCTTGGTTTTCGTGGGGTTTCAAGCTGAGATATGCATTTTTTACGATAATCTTGGTGAGACTTCTGTCCGAAGTATGCTTAATCATCGAGATCGCTCTATTCGAGCTATTTAATGCGAGAAACACGTTATCTGGTGTTTTCACCACTCCACAGTGCGTATGATATACAGAACCGACGATATCTTGGTTTTCGTGGGGTTTCAAGCTCAGATATGCATTTTCTGCGATAATCATGGTGAGACTTCTGTCCGAAGTATGCAGAGTCTTCGAGATCGCTCTTTTCGAGCTATTTAATGCGAAAAACAAGTTATCTGGTGTTTTCACCACTCCGCAGTGCGTTTGATATGCAGAACCAGCGATATCTTGGTTTTCGTGGGGTTTCAAGCTCAGATATGCATTTTCTGCGATAATCTTGGTGTAGACTTCTGTCCGAAGTATGCAGAGTCATCGAGATCGTACTTTTCGAGCTATTTAATGCGACAAACACGTTTTCTGGGGTTTTCACCACTCCACAGTTCGTTGGATATGCAGAACAGGAGATATCTTGGTTTTCGTGGGGTTTCTAGCAGAGATATGCATTTTCTGCGATAATCTTGGTGAGACCTGTGTCCGAAGTATGCAGAAACATCGAGATGGCTCTTTTCGACCTATTCAATGCGAGAAACACGTTATCTGGTGTTTTCAGCACTCCACAGTGCGTTTGATATGCAGAACCAGCGATATCTTGGTTTACGTGGGGTTTCAAGCTCAGATATGCATTTTCTGCGATAATCTTGGTGAGACTTCTGTCCGAAGTATGCAGAGTCATCGAGATCGTACTTTTCGAGCTATTTAATGCGACAAACACGTTTTCTGGGGTTTTCACCACTCCACAGTTCGTTGGATATGCAGAACAGGAGATATCTTGGTTTTCGTGGGGTTTCTAGCAGAGATATGCATTTTCTGCGATAATCATGGTGAGACCTCTGTCCGAAGTATGCAGAAACATGGAGATCGCTCTTTTCGACCTATTGAATGCGAGAAACACGTTATCTGGTGTTTTCACCACTCCACAGTGCGTTTGATATGCAGAACCAGCGAAATCTTGGTTTTCGTTGGGTTTCAAGCTGAGATATGCATTTTTTACGATAATCATGGTGAGACTTCTGTCCGAAGTATGCAGAATCATCGAGATCGCACTTTTCGAGCTATTTAATGCGACAAACACGTTATCTGTTGTTTTCAGCACACCACAGTGCGTTTGATATGCAGAACCAGCGAAATCTTGGTTTTCGTGGGGTTTCAAGCTGAGATAAGCATTTTTTACGATAATCTTGGTGAGACTTCTGTCCGAAGTATGCTTAATCATCGAGATCGCTCTATTCGAGCTATTTAATGCGAGAAACACGTTATCTGGTGTTTTCACCACTCCACAGTGCGTATGATATGCAGAACCGACGATATCTTGGTTTTCGTGGGGTTTCAAGTTCAGATATGCATTTTCTGCGATAATCTTGGTGAGACTTCTGTCCGAAGTATGCAGAGTCATCGAGATCGCTCTTTTCGAGCTATTTAATGCGAGAAACAAGTAATCTGGTGTTTTCAACACTCCGCAGTGCGTTTGATATGCAGAACCAGCGATATCTTGGTTTTCGTGGGGTTTCAAGCTCAGATATGCATTTTCTGCTATAATCTTGGTGAGACTTCTGTCCGAAGTATGCAGAGTCATCGAGATCGTACTTTTCGAGCTATTCAATGCGAGAAACACGTTTTCTGGGGTTTTCACCACTCCACAGTTCGTTGGATATGCAGAACAGGAGATATCTTGGTTTTCGTGGGGTTTCTAGCAGAGATATGCATTTTCTGCGATAATCTAGGTGAGACTTCTGTCCGAAGTATGCTTAATCATCGAGATCGCTCGTTTCGAGCTATTTAATGCGAGAAACAAGTTATCTGGTGTTTTCACCACTCCACAGTGCGTTTGATATGCAGAAACAGCGATATCTTGGTTTGCGTGGGGTTTCAAGCTGAGATATGCATTTTTTACGATAATCGTGGTGAGACTTCTGTCCGAAGTATGCAGAATCATCGAGATCGCACTTTTCGAGCTATTTAATGCGACAAACACGTTATCTGGTGTTTTCAGCACTCCACAGTGCGTTCGATATGCTGAACCAGCGATATCTGGGTTTACGTGGGGTTTCAAGCTGAGATATGCATTTTTTACGATAATCTTGGTGAGACTTCTGTCCGAAGTATGCAGAATCATCGAGATCGCACTTTTCGAGCTATTTAATGCGACAAACACGTTATCTGGTGTTTTCAGCACTCCACAGTGCGTTTGATATGCAGAACCAGCGAAATCTTGGTTTTCGTGGGGTTTCAAGCTGAGATATGCATTTTTTTACGATAATCTTGGTGAGACTTCTGTCCGAAGTATGCTTAATCATCGAGATCGCTCTATTCGAGATATTTAATGCGAGAAACACGTTATCTGGTGTTTTCACCACTCCGCAGTGCGTTTGATATGCAGAACCAGCGATATCTTGTTTTTCGTGGGGTTTCAAGCTCAGATATGCATTTTCTGCGATAATCTTGGTGAGACTTCTGTCCGAAGTATGCAGAGTCATCGAGATCGTACTTTTCGAGCTATTTAATGCGACAAACACGTTTTCTGGGGTTTTCACCACTCCACAGTTCGTTGGATATGCAGAACAGGAGATATCTTGGTTTTCGTGGGGTTTCTAGCAGAGATATGCATTTTCTGCGCTAATCTTGGTGAGACCTCTGTCCGAAGTATGCAGAAACATGGAGATCGCTCTTTTCGACCTATTGAATGCGAGAAACACGTTATCTGGTGTTTTCACCACTCCACAGTGCGTTTGATATGCAGAACCAGCGAAATCTTGGTTTTCGTTGGGTTTCAAGCTGAGATATGCATTTTTTACGATAATCATGGTGAGACTTCTGTCCGAAGTATGCAGAATCATCGAGATCGCACTTTTCGAGCTATTTAATGCGACAAACACGTTATCTGGTGTTTTCAGCACACCACAGTGCGTTTGATATGCAGAACCAGCGAAATCTTGGTTTTCGTTGGGTTTCAAGCTGAGATATGCATTTTTTACGATAATCTTGGTGAGACTTCTGTCCGAAGTATGCTTAATCATCGAGATCGCTCTATTCGAGCTATTTAATGCGAGAAACACGTTATCTGGTGTTTTCACCACTCCACAGTGCGTATGATATACAGAACCGACGATATCTTGGTTTTCGTGGGGTTTCAAGCTCAGATATGCATTTTCTGCGATAATCATGGTGAGACTTCTGTCCGAAGTATGCAGAGTCTTCGAGATCGCTCTTTTCGAGCTATTTAATGCGAAAAACAAGTTATCTGGTGTTTTCACCACTCCGCAGTGCGTTTGATATGCAGAACCAGCGATATCTTGGTTTTCGTGGGGTTTCAAGCTCAGATATGCATTTTCTGCGATAATCTTGGTGTAGACTTCTGTCCGAAGTATGCAGAGTCATCGAGATCGTACTTTTCGAGCTATTTAATGCGACAAACACGTTTTCTGGGGTTTTCACCACTCCACAGTTCGTTGGATATGCAGAACAGGAGATATCTTGGTTTTCGTGGGGTTTCTAGCAGAGATATGCATTTTCTGCGATAATCTTGGTGAGACCTGTGTCCGAAGTATGCAGAAACATCGAGATGGCTCTTTTCGACCTATTCAATGCGAGAAACACGTTATCTGGTGTTTTCAGCACTCCACAGTGCGTTTGATATGCAGAACCAGCGATATCTTGGTTTACGTGGGGTTTCAAGCTCAGATATGCATTTTCTGCGATAATCTTGGTGAGACTTCTGTCCGAAGTATGCAGAGTCATCGAGATCGTACTTTTCGAGCTATTTAATGCGACAAACACGTTTTCTGGGGTTTTCACCACTCCACAGTTCGTTGGATATGCAGAACAGGAGATATCTTGGTTTTCGTGGGGTTTCTAGCAGAGATATGCATTTTCTGCGATAATCATGGTGAAACCTCTGTCCGAAGTATGCAGAAACATGGAGATCGCTCTTTTCGACCTATTGAATGCGAGAAACACGTTATCTGGTGTTTTCACCACTCCACAGTGCGTTTGATATGCAGAACCAGCGAAATCTTGGTTTTCGTTGGGTTTCAAGCTGAGATATGCATTTTTTACGATAATCATGGTGAGACTTCTGTCCGAAGTATGCAGAATCATCGAGATCGCACTTTTCGAGCTATTTAATGCGACAAACACGTTATCTGTTGTTTTCAGCACACCACAGTGCGTTTGATATGCAGAACCAGCGAAATCTTGGTTTTCGTGGGGTTTCAAGCTGAGATAAGCATTTTTTACGATAATCATGGTGAGACTTCTGTCCGAAGTATGCAGAATCATCGAGATCGCACTTTTCGAGCTATTTAATGCGACAAACACGTTATCTGTTGTTTTCAGCACACCACAGTGCGTTTGATATGCAGAACCAGCGAAATCTTGGTTTTCGTGGGGTTTCAAGCTGAGATAAGCATTTTTTACGATAATCTTGGTGAGACTTCTGTCCGAAGTATGCTTAATCATCGAGATCGCTCTATTCGAGCTATTTAATGCGAGAAACACGTTATCTGGTGTTTTCACCACTCCACAGTGCGTATGATATGCAGAACCGACGATATCTTGGTTTTCGTGGGGTTTCAAGTTCAGATATGCATTTTCTGCGATAATCTTGGTGAGACTTCTGTCCGAAGTATGCAGAGTCATCGAGATCGCTCTTTTCGAGCTATTTAATGCGAGAAACAAGTAATCTGGTGTTTTCAACACTCCGCAGTGCGTTTGATATGCAGAACCAGCGATATCTTGGTTTTCGTGGGGTTTCAAGCTCAGATATGCATTTTCTGCGATAATCTTGGTGAGACTTCTGTCCGAAGTATGCAGAGTCATCGAGATCGTACTTTTCGAGCTATTCAATGCGAGAAACACGTTTTCTGGGGTTTTCACCACTCCACAGTTCGTTGGATATGCAGAACAGGAGATATCTTGGTTTTCGTGGGGTTTCTAGCAGAGATATGCATTTTCTGCGATAATCTAGGTGAGACTTCTGTCCGAAGTATGCTTAATCATCGAGATCGCTCGTTTCGAGCTATTTAATGCGAGAAACAAGTTATCTGGTGTTTTCACCACTCCACAGTGCGTTTGATATGCAGAAACAGCGATATCTTGGTTTGCGTGGGGTTTCAAGCTGAGATATGCATTTTTTACGATAATCGTGGTGAGACTTCTGTCCGAAGTATGCAGAATCATCGAGATCGCACTTTTCGAGCTATTTAATGCGACAAACACGTTATCTGGTGTTTTCAGCACTCCACAGTGCGTTCGATATGCTGAACCAGCGATATCTGGGTTTACGTGGGGTTTCAAGCTGAGATATGCATTTTTTACGATAATCTTGGTGAGACTTCTGTCCGAAGTATGCAGAATCATCGAGATCGCACTTTTCGAGCTATTTAATGCGACAAACACGTTATCTGGTGTTTTCAGCACTCCACAGTGCGTTTGATATGCAGAACCAGCGAAATCTTGGTTTTCGTGGGGTTTCAAGCTGAGATATGCATTTTTTTACGATAATCTTGGTGAGACTTCTGTCCGAAGTATGCTTAATCATCGAGATCGCTCTATTCGAGATATTTAATGCGAGAAACACGTTATCTGGTGTTTTCACCACTCCGCAGTGCGTTTGATATGCAGAACCAGCGATATCTTGTTTTTCGTGGGGTTTCAAGCTCAGATATGCATTTTCTGCGATAATCTTGGTGAGACTTCTGTCCGAAGTATGCAGAGTCATCGAGATCGTACTTTTCGAGCTATTTAATGCGACAAACACGTTTTCTGGGGTTTTCACCACTCCACAGTTCGTTGGATATGCAGAACAGGAGATATCTTGGTTTTCGTGGGGTTTCTAGCAGAGATATGCATTTTCTGCGCTAATCTTGGTGAGACCTCTGTCCGAAGTATGCAGAAACATGGAGATCGCTCTTTTCGACCTATTGAATGCGAGAAACACGTTATCTGGTGTTTTCACCACTCCACAGTGCGTTTGATATGCAGAACCAGCGAAATCTTGGTTTTCGTTGGGTTTCAAGCTGAGATATGCATTTTTTACGATAATCATGGTGAGACTTCTGTCCGAAGTATGCAGAATCATCGAGATCGCACTTTTCGAGCTATTTAATGCGACAAACACGTTATCTGGTGTTTTCAGCACACCACAGTGCGTTTGATATGCAGAACCAGCGAAATCTTGGTTTTCGTGGGGTTTCAAGCTGAGATATGCATTTTTTACGATAATCTTGGTGAGACTTCTGTCCGAAGTATGCTTAATCATCGAGATCGCTCTATTCGAGCTATTTAATGCGAGAAACACGTTATCTGGTGTTTTCACCACTCCACAGTGCGTATGATATACAGAACCGACGATATCTTGGTTTTCGTGGGGTTTCAAGCTCAGATATGCATTTTCTGCGATAATCATGGTGAGACTTCTGTCCGAAGTATGCAGAGTCTTCGAGATCGCTCTTTTCGAGCTATTTAATGCGAAAAACAAGTTATCTGGTGTTTTCACCACTCCGCAGTGCGTTTGATATGCAGAACCAGCGATATCTTGGTTTTCGTGGGGTTTCAAGCTCAGATATGCATTTTCTGCGATAATCTTGGTGTAGACTTCTGTCCGAAGTATGCAGAGTCATCGAGATCGTACTTTTCGAGCTATTTAATGCGACAAACACGTTTTCTGGGGTTTTCACCACTCCACAGTTCGTTGGATATGCAGAACAGGAGATATCTTGGTTTTCGTGGGGTTTCTAGCAGAGATATGCATTTTCTGCGATAATCTTGGTGAGACCTGTGTCCGAAGTATGCAGAAACATCGAGATGGCTCTTTTCGACCTATTCAATGCGAGAAACACGTTATCTGGTGTTTTCAGCACTCCACAGTGCGTTTGATATGCAGAACCAGCGATATCTTGGTTTACGTGGGGTTTCAAGCTCAGATATGCATTTTCTGCGATAATCTTGGTGAGACTTCTGTCCGAAGTATGCAGAGTCATCGAGATCGTACTTTTCGAGCTATTTAATGCGACAAACACGTTTTCTGGGGTTTTCACCACTCCACAGTTCGTTGGATATGCAGAACAGGAGATATCTTGGTTTTCGTGGGGTTTCTAGCAGAGATATGCATTTTCTGCGATAATCATGGTGAAACCTCTGTCCGAAGTATGCAGAAACATGGAGATCGCTCTTTTCGACCTATTGAATGCGAGAAACACGTTATCTGGTGTTTTCACCACTCCACAGTGCGTTTGATATGCAGAACCAGCGAAATCTTGGTTTTCGTTGGGTTTCAAGCTGAGATATGCATTTTTTACGATAATCATGGTGAGACTTCTGTCCGAAGTATGCAGAATCATCGAGATCGCACTTTTCGAGCTATTTAATGCGACAAACACGTTATCTGTTGTTTTCAGCACACCACAGTGCGTTTGATATGCAGAACCAGCGAAATCTTGGTTTTCGTGGGGTTTCAAGCTGAGATATGCATTTTTTACGATAATCTTGGTGAGACTTCTGTCCGAAGTATGCTTAATCATCGAGATCGCTCTATTCGAGCTATTTAATGCGAGAAACACGTTATCTGGTGTTTTCACCACTCCACAGTGCGTATGATATGCAGAACCGACGATATCTTGGTTTTCGTGGGGTTTCAAGTTCAGATATGCATTTTCTGCGATAATCTTAGTGAGACTTCTGTCCGAAGTATGCAGAGTCATCGAGATCGCTCTTTTCGAGCTATTTAATGCGAGAAACAAGTTATCTGGTGTTTTCAACACTCCGCAGTGCGTTTGATATGCAGAACCAGCGATATCTTGGTTTTCGTGGGGTTTCAAGCTCAGATATGCATTTTCTGCGATAATCTTGGTGAGACTTCTGTCCGAAGTATGCAGAGTCATCGAGATCGTACTTTTCGAGCTATTCAATGCGAGAAACACGTTTTCTGGGGTTTTCACCACTCCACAGTTCGTTGGATATGCAGAACAGGAGATATCTTGGTTTTCGTGGGGTTTCTAGCAGAGATATGCATTTTCTGCGATAATCTAGGTGAGACTTCTGTCCGAAGTATGCTTAATCATCGAGATCGCTCGTTTCGAGCTATTTAATGCGAGAAACAAGTTATCTGGTGTTTTCACCACTCCACAGTGCGTTTGATATGCAGAAACAGCGATATCTTGGTTTGCGTGGGGTTTCAAGCTGAGATATGCATTTTTTACGATAATCATTGTGAGACTTCTGTCCGAAGTATGCAGAATCATCGAGATCGCACTTTTCGAGCTATTTAATGCGACAAACACGTTATCTGGTGTTTTCAGCACTCCACAGTGCGTTCGATATGCTGAACCAGCGATATCTGGGTTTACGTGGGGTTTCAAGCTGAGATATGCATTTTTTACGATAATCTTGGTGAGACTTCTGTCCGAAGTATGCAGAATCATCGAGATCGCACTTTTCGAGCTATTTAATGCGACAAACACGTTATCTGGTGTTTTCAGCACTCCACAGTGCGTTTGATATGCAGAACCAGCGAAATCTTGGTTTTCGTGGGGTTTCAAGCTGAGATATGCATTTTTTTACGATAATCTTGGTGAGACTTCTGTCCGAAGTATGCTTAATCATCGAGATCGCTCTATTCGAGATATTTAATGCGAGAAACACGTTATCTGGTGTTTTCACCACTCCAGAGTGCGTATGATATACAGAACCGACGATATCTTGGTTTTCGTGGGGTTTCAAGCTCAGATATGCATTTTCTGCGATAATCTTGGTGAGACTTCTGTCCGAAGTATGCAGAATCATCGAGATCGCACTTTTCGAGCTATTTAATGCGACAAACACGTTATCTGGTGTTT
The DNA here is from genome assembly GCA_951804975.1 of Anthophora plumipes. Taxonomy (NCBI): domain Eukaryota; kingdom Metazoa; phylum Arthropoda; class Insecta; order Hymenoptera; family Apidae; genus Anthophora; species Anthophora plumipes. The sequence goes on from CATORF010000980.1 coordinate 2,615,264, forward strand.
TCAGCACACCACAGTGCGTTTGATATGCAGAACCAGCGATATCTTGGTTTTCGTGGGGTTTCAAGCTCAGATATGCATTTTCTGCGATAATCTTGGTGAGACTTCAGTCCGAAGTATGCAGAGTCATCGAGATCGTACTTTTCGAGCTATTTAATGCGAGAAACAAGTTATCTGGTGTTTTCACCACTCCACAGTGCGTTTGATATGCAGAACCAGCGATATCTTGGTTTTCGTGGGGTTTCAAGCTCAGATATGCATTTTCTGCGATAATCTTGGTGAGACTTCTGTCCGAAGTATGCAGAATCATCGAGATCGCACTTTTCGAGCTATTTAATGCGACAAACACGTTATCTGGTGTTTTCAGCACTCCACAGTGCGTTTGATATGCAGAAACAGCGATATCTTGGTTTGCGTGGGGTTTCAAGCTGAGATATGCATTTTTTACGATAATCATGGTGAGACTTCTGTCCGAAGTATGCAGAATCATCGAGATCGCACTTTTCGAGCTATTTAATGCGACAAACACGTTATCTGGTGTTTTCAGCACTCCACAGTGCGTTCGATATGCTGAACCAGCGATATCTGGGTTTACGTGGGGTTTCAAGCTGAGATATGCATTTTTTACGATAATCTTGGTGAGACTTCTGTCCGAAGTATGCAGAATCATCGAGATCGCACTTTTCGAGCTATTTAATGCGAGAAACACGTTATCTGGTGTTTTCACCACTCCACAGTGCGTATGATATGCAGAACCGACGATATCTTGGTTTTCGTGGGGTTTCAAGTTCAGATATGCATTTTCTGCGATAATCTTGGTGAGACTTCTGTCCGAAGTATGCAGAGTCATCGAGATCGCTCTTTTCGAGCTATTTAATGCGAGAAACAAGTTATCTGGTGTTTTCAACACTCCGCAGTGCGTTTGATATGCAGAACCAGCGATATCTTGGTTTTCGTGGGGTTTCAAGCTCAGATATGCATTTTCTGCGATAATCTTGGTGAGACTTCTGTCCGAAGTATGCAGAGTCATCGAGATCGTACTTTTCGAGCTATTTAATGCGACAAACACGTTTTCTGGGGTTTTCACCACTCCACAGTTCGTTGGATATGCAGAACAGGAGATATCTTGGTTTTCGTGGGGTTTCTAGCAGAGATATGCATTTTCTGCGCTAATCTTGGTGAGACCTCTGTCCGAAGTATGCAGAAACATGGAGATCGCTCTTTTCGACCTATTGAATGCGAGAAACACGTTATCTGGTGTTTTCACCACTCCACAGTGCGTTTGATATGCAGAACCAGCGAAATCTTGGTTTTCGTTGGGTTTCAAGCTGAGATATGCATTTTTTACGATAATCATGGTGAGACTTCTGTCCGAAGTATGCAGAATCATCGAGATCGCACTTTTCGAGCTATTTAATGCGACAAACACGTTATCTGGTGTTTTCAGCACACCACAGTGCGTTTGATATGCAGAACCAGCGAAATCTTGGTTTTCGTGGGGTTTCAAGCTGAGATATGCATTTTTTACGATAATCTTGGTGAGACTTCTGTCCGAAGTATGCTTAATCATCGAGATCGCTCTATTCGAGCTATTTAATGCGAGAAACACGTTATCTGGTGTTTTCACCACTCCAGAGTGCGTATGATATACAGAACCGACGATATCTTGGTTTTCGTGGGGTTTCAAGCTCAGATATGCATGTTCTGCGATAATCATGGTGAGACTTCTGTCCGAAGTATGCAGAGTCATCGAGATCGCTCTTTTCGAGCTATTTAATGCGAGAAACAAGTAATCTGGTGTTTTCAACACTCCGCAGTGCGTTTGATATGCAGAACCAGCGATATCTTGGTTTTCGTGGGGTTTCAAGCTCAGATATGCATTTTCTGCGATAATCTTGGTGAGACTTCTGTCCGAAGTATGCAGAGTCATCGAGATCGCTCTTTTCGAGCTATTTAATGCGAGAAACAAGTAATCTGGTGTTTTCAACACTCCACAGTGCGTTCGATATGCTGAACCAGCGATATCTGGGTTTACGTGGGGTTTCAAGCTGAGATATGCATTTTTTACGATAATCTTGGTGAGACTTCTGTCCGAAGTATGCAGAATCATCGAGATCGCACTTTTCGAGCTATTTAATGCGACAAACACGTTATCTGGTGTTTTCAGCACTCCACAGTGCGTTTGATATGCAGAACCAGCGAAATCTTGGTTTTCGTGGGGTTTCAAGCTGAGATATGCATTTTTTTACGATAATCTTGGTGAGACTTCTGTCCGAAGTATGCTTAATCATCGAGATCGCTCTATTCGAGCTATTTAATGCGAGAAACACGTTATCTGGTGTTTTCACCACTCCACAGTGCGTATGATATGCAGAACCGACGATATCTTGGTTTTCGTGGGGTTTCAAGTTCAGATATGCATTTTCTGCGATAATCTTGGTGAGACTTCTGTCCGAAGTATGCAGAGTCATCGAGATCGCTCTTTTCGAGCTATTTAATGCGAGAAACAAGTAATCTGGTGTTTTCAACACTCCGCAGTGCGTTTGATATGCAGAACCAGCGATATCTTGGTTTTCGTGGGGTTTCAAGCTCAGATATGCATTTTCTGCGATAATCTTGGTGAGACTTCTGTCCGAAGTATGCAGAGTCATCGAGATCGTACTTTTCGAGCTATTCAATGCGAGAAACACGTTTTCTGGGGTTTTCACCACTCCACAGTTCGTTGGATATGCAGAACAGGAGATATCTTGGTTTTCGTGGGGTTTCTAGCAGAGATATGCATTTTCTGCGATAATCTAGGTGAGACTTCTGTCCGAAGTATGCTTAATCATCGAGATCGCTCGTTTCGAGCTATTTAATGCGAGAAACAAGTTATCTGGTGTTTTCACCACTCCACAGTGCGTTTGATATGCAGAAACAGCGATATCTTGGTTTGCGTGGGGTTTCAAGCTGAGATATGCATTTTTTACGATAATCGTGGTGAGACTTCTGTCCGAAGTATGCAGAATCATCGAGATCGCACTTTTCGAGCTATTTAATGCGACAAACACGTTATCTGGTGTTTTCAGCACTCCACAGTGCGTTCGATATGCTGAACCAGCGATATCTGGGTTTACGTGGGGTTTCAAGCTGAGATATGCATTTTTTACGATAATCTTGGTGAGACTTCTGTCCGAAGTATGCAGAATCATCGAGATCGCACTTTTCGAGCTATTTAATGCGACAAACACGTTATCTGGTGTTTTCAGCACTCCACAGTGCGTTTGATATGCAGAACCAGCGATATCTTGGTTTTCGTGGGGTTTCAAGCTCAGATATGCATTTTCTGCGATAATCTTGGTGAGACTTCTGTCCGAAGTATGCAGAGTCATCGAGATCGTACTTTTCGAGCTATTCAATGCGAGAAACACGTTTTCTGGGGTTTTCACCACTCCACAGTTCGTTGGATATGCAGAACAGGAGATATCTTGGTTTTCGTGGGGTTTCTAGCAGAGATATGCATTTTCTGCGCTAATCTTGGTGAGACCTCTGTCCGAAGTATGCAGAAACATGGAGATCGCTCTTTTCGACCTATTGAATGCGAGAAACACGTTATCTGGTGTTTTCACCACTCCACAGTGCGTTTGATATGCAGAACCAGCGAAATCTTGGTTTTCGTTGGGTTTCAAGCTGAGATATGCATTTTTTACGATAATCATGGTGAGACTTCTGTCCGAAGTATGCAGAATCATCGAGATCGCACTTTTCGAGCTATTTAATGCGACAAACACGTTATCTGGTGTTTTCAGCACACCACAGTGCGTTTGATATGCAGAACCAGCGAAATCTTGGTTTTCGTGGGGTTTCAAGCTGAGATATGCATTTTTTACGATAATCTTGGTGAGACTTCTGTCCGAAGTATGCTTAATCATCGAGATCGCTCTATTCGAGCTATTTAATGCGAGAAACACGTTATCTGGTGTTTTCACCACTCCACAGTGCGTATGATATACAGAACCGACGATATCTTGGTTTTCGTGGGGTTTCAAGCTCAGATATGCATTTTCTGCGATAATCATGGTGAGACTTCTGTCCGAAGTATGCAGAGTCTTCGAGATCGCTCTTTTCGAGCTATTTAATGCGAAAAACAAGTTATCTGGTGTTTTCACCACTCCGCAGTGCGTTTGATATGCAGAACCAGCGATATCTTGGTTTTCGTGGGGTTTCAAGCTCAGATATGCATTTTCTGCGATAATCTTGGTGTAGACTTCTGTCCGAAGTATGCAGAGTCATCGAGATCGTACTTTTCGAGCTATTTAATGCGACAAACACGTTTTCTGGGGTTTTCACCACTCCACAGTTCGTTGGATATGCAGAACAGGAGATATCTTGGTTTTCGTGGGGTTTCTAGCAGAGATATGCATTTTCTGCGATAATCTTGGTGAGACCTGTGTCCGAAGTATGCAGAAACATCGAGATGGCTCTTTTCGACCTATTCAATGCGAGAAACACGTTATCTGGTGTTTTCAGCACTCCACAGTGCGTTTGATATGCAGAACCAGCGATATCTTGGTTTACGTGGGGTTTCAAGCTCAGATATGCATTTTCTGCGATAATCTTGGTGAGACTTCTGTCCGAAGTATGCAGAGTCATCGAGATCGTACTTTTCGAGCTATTTAATGCGACAAACACGTTTTCTGGGGTTTTCACCACTCCACAGTTCGTTGGATATGCAGAACAGGAGATATCTTGGTTTTCGTGGGGTTTCTAGCAGAGATATGCATTTTCTGCGATAATCATGGTGAAACCTCTGTCCGAAGTATGCAGAAACATGGAGATCGCTCTTTTCGACCTATTGAATGCGAGAAACACGTTATCTGGTGTTTTCACCACTCCACAGTGCGTTTGATATGCAGAACCAGCGAAATCTTGGTTTTCGTTGGGTTTCAAGCTGAGATATGCATTTTTTACGATAATCATGGTGAGACTTCTGTCCGAAGTATGCAGAATCATCGAGATCGCACTTTTCGAGCTATTTAATGCGACAAACACGTTATCTGTTGTTTTCAGCACACCACAGTGCGTTTGATATGCAGAACCAGCGAAATCTTGGTTTTCGTGGGGTTTCAAGCTGAGATATGCATTTTTTACGATAATCTTGGTGAGACTTCTGTCCGAAGTATGCTTAATCATCGAGATCGCTCTATTCGAGCTATTTAATGCGAGAAACACGTTATCTGGTGTTTTCACCACTCCACAGTGCGTATGATATGCAGAACCGACGATATCTTGGTTTTCGTGGGGTTTCAAGTTCAGATATGCATTTTCTGCGATAATCTTAGTGAGACTTCTGTCCGAAGTATGCAGAGTCATCGAGATCGCTCTTTTCGAGCTATTTAATGCGAGAAACAAGTTATCTGGTGTTTTCAACACTCCGCAGTGCGTTTGATATGCAGAACCAGCGATATCTTGGTTTTCGTGGGGTTTCAAGCTCAGATATGCATTTTCTGCGATAATCTTGGTGAGACTTCTGTCCGAAGTATGCAGAGTCATCGAGATCGTACTGTTCGAGCTATTCAATGCGAGAAACACGTTTTCTGGGGTTTTCACCACTCCACAGTTCGTTGGATATGCAGAACAGGAGATATCTTGGTTTTCGTGGGGTTTCTAGCAGAGATATGCATTTTCTGCGATAATCTAGGTGAGACTTCTGTCCGAAGTATGCTTAATCATCGAGATCGCTCGTTTCGAGCTATTTAATGCGAGAAACAAGTTATCTGGTGTTTTCACCACTCCACAGTGCGTTTGATATGCAGAAACAGCGATATCTTGGTTTGCGTGGGGTTTCAAGCTGAGATATGCATTTTTTACGATAATCATTGTGAGACTTCTGTCCGAAGTATGCAGAATCATCGAGATCGCACTTTTCGAGCTATTTAATGCGACAAACACGTTATCTGGTGTTTTCAGCACTCCACAGTGCGTTCGATATGCTGAACCAGCGATATCTGGGTTTACGTGGGGTTTCAAGCTGAGATATGCATTTTTTACGATAATCTTGGTGAGACTTCTGTCCGAAGTATGCAGAATCATCGAGATCGCACTTTTCGAGCTATTTAATGCGACAAACACGTTATCTGGTGTTTTCAGCACTCCACAGTGCGTTTGATATGCAGAACCAGCGAAATCTTGGTTTTCGTGGGGTTTCAAGCTGAGATATGCATTTTTTTACGATAATCTTGGTGAGACTTCTGTCCGAAGTATGCTTAATCATCGAGATCGCTCTATTCGAGATATTTAATGCGAGAAACACGTTATCTGGTGTTTTCACCACTCCAGAGTGCGTATGATATACAGAACCGACGATATCTTGGTTTTCGTGGGGTTTCAAGCTCAGATATGCATTTTCTGCGATAATCTTGGTGAGACTTCTGTCCGAAGTATGCAGAATCATCGAGATCGCACTTTTCGAGCTATTTAATGCGACAAACACGTTATCTGGTGTTTTCAGCACACCACAGTGCGTTTGATATGCAGAACCAGCGATATCTTGGTTTTCGTGGGGTTTCAAGCTCAGATATGCATTTTCTGCGATAATCTTGGTGAGACTTCTGTCCGAAGTATGCAGAGTCATCGAGATCGTACTTTTCGAGCTATTTAATGCGAGAAACAAGTTATCTGGTGTTTTCACCACTCCACAGTGCGTTTGATATGCAGAACCAGCGATATCTTGGTTTTCGTGGGGTTTCAAGCTCAGATATGCATTTTCTGCGATAATCTTGGTGAGACTTCTGTCCGAAGTATGCAGAATCATCGAGATCGCACTTTTCGAGCTATTTAATGCGACAAACACGTTATCTGGTGTTTTCAGCACTCCACAGTGCGTTTGATATGCAGAAACAGCGATATCTTGGTTTGCGTGGGGTTTCAAGCTGAGATATGCATTTTTTACGATAATCATGGTGAGACTTCTGTCCGAAGTATGCAGAATCATCGAGATCGCACTTTTCGAGCTATTTAATGCGACAAACACGTTATCTGGTGTTTTCAGCACTCCACAGTGCGTTCGATATGCTGAACCAGCGATATCTGGGTTTACGTGGGGTTTCAAGCTGAGATATGCATTTTTTACGATAATCTTGGTGAGACTTCTGTCCGAAGTATGCAGAATCATCGAGATCGCACTTTTCGAGCTATTTAATGCGAGAAACACGTTATCTGGTGTTTTCACCACTCCACAGTGCGTATGATATGCAGAACCGACGATATCTTGGTTTTCGTGGGGTTTCAAGTTCAGATATGCATTTTCTGCGATAATCTTGGTGAGACTTCTGTCCGAAGTATGCAGAGTCATCGAGATCGCTCTTTTCGAGCTATTTAATGCGAGAAACAAGTTATCTGGTGTTTTCAACACTCCGCAGTGCGTTTGATATGCAGAACCAGCGATATCTTGGTTTTCGTGGGGTTTCAAGCTCAGATATGCATTTTCTGCGATAATCTTGGTGAGACTTCTGTCCGAAGTATGCAGAGTCATCGAGATCGTACTTTTCGAGCTATTTAATGCGACAAACACGTTTTCTGGGGTTTTCACCACTCCACAGTTCGTTGGATATGCAGAACAGGAGATATCTTGGTTTTCGTGGGGTTTCTAGCAGAGATATGCATTTTCTGCGCTAATCTTGGTGAGACCTCTGTCCGAAGTATGCAGAAACATGGAGATCGCTCTTTTCGACCTATTGAATGCGAGAAACACGTTATCTGGTGTTTTCACCACTCCACAGTGCGTTTGATATGCAGAACCAGCGAAATCTTGGTTTTCGTTGGGTTTCAAGCTGAGATATGCATTTTTTACGATAATCATGGTGAGACTTCTGTCCGAAGTATGCAGAATCATCGAGATCGCACTTTTCGAGCTATTTAATGCGACAAACACGTTATCTGGTGTTTTCAGCACACCACAGTGCGTTTGATATGCAGAACCAGCGAAATCTTGGTTTTCGTGGGGTTTCAAGCTGAGATATGCATTTTTTACGATAATCTTGGTGAGACTTCTGTCCGAAGTATGCTTAATCATCGAGATCGCTCTATTCGAGCTATTTAATGCGAGAAACACGTTATCTGGTGTTTTCACCACTCCAGAGTGCGTATGATATACAGAACCGACGATATCTTGGTTTTCGTGGGGTTTCAAGCTCAGATATGCATGTTCTGCGATAATCATGGTGAGACTTCTGTCCGAAGTATGCAGAGTCATCGAGATCGCTCTTTTCGAGCTATTTAATGCGAGAAACAAGTAATCTGGTGTTTTCAACACTCCGCAGTGCGTTTGATATGCAGAACCAGCGATATCTTGGTTTTCGTGGGGTTTCAAGCTCAGATATGCATTTTCTGCGATAATCTTGGTGAGACTTCTGTCCGAAGTATGCAGAGTCATCGAGATCGCTCTTTTCGAGCTATTTAATGCGAGAAACAAGTAATCTGGTGTTTTCAACACTCCACAGTGCGTTCGATATGCTGAACCAGCGATATCTGGGTTTACGTGGGGTTTCAAGCTGAGATATGCATTTTTTACGATAATCTTGGTGAGACTTCTGTCCGAAGTATGCAGAATCATCGAGATCGCACTTTTCGAGCTATTTAATGCGACAAACACGTTATCTGGTGTTTTCAGCACTCCACAGTGCGTTTGATATGCAGAACCAGCGAAATCTTGGTTTTCGTGGGGTTTCAAGCTGAGATATGCATTTTTTTACGATAATCTTGGTGAGACTTCTGTCCGAAGTATGCTTAATCATCGAGATCGCTCTATTCGAGCTATTTAATGCGAGAAACACGTTATCTGGTGTTTTCACCACTCCACAGTGCGTATGATATGCAGAACCGACGATATCTTGGTTTTCGTGGGGTTTCAAGTTCAGATATGCATTTTCTGCGATAATCTTGGTGAGACTTCTGTCCGAAGTATGCAGAGTCATCGAGATCGCTCTTTTCGAGCTATTTAATGCGAGAAACAAGTAATCTGGTGTTTTCAACACTCCGCAGTGAGTTTGATATGCAGAACCAGCGATATCTTGGTTTTCGTGGGGTTTCAAGCTCAGATATGCATTTTCTGCGATAATCTTGGTGAGACTTCTGTCCGAAGTATGCAGAGTCATCGAGATCGTACTTTTCGAGCTATTCAATGCGAGAAACACGTTTTCTGGGGTTTTCACCACTCCACAGTTCGTTGGATATGCAGAACAGGAGATATCTTGGTTTTCGTGGGGTTTCTAGCAGAGATATGCATTTTCTGCGATAATCTAGGTGAGACTTCTGTCCGAAGTATGCTTAATCATCGAGATCGCTCGTTTCGAGCTATTTAATGCGAGAAACAAGTTATCTGGTGTTTTCACCACTCCACAGTGCGTTTGATATGCAGAAACAGCGATATCTTGGTTTGCGTGGGGTTTCAAGCTGAGATATGCATTTTTTACGATAATCGTGGTGAGACTTCTGTCCGAAGTATGCAGAATCATCGAGATCGCACTTTTCGAGCTATTTAATGCGACAAACACGTTATCTGGTGTTTTCAGCACTCCACAGTGCGTTCGATATGCTGAACCAGCGATATCTGGGTTTACGTGGGGTTTCAAGCTGAGATATGCATTTTTTACGATAATCTTGGTGAGACTTCTGTCCGAAGTATGCAGAATCATCGAGATCGCACTTTTCGAGCTATTTAATGCGACAAACACGTTATCTGGTGTTTTCAGCACTCCACAGTGCGTTTGATATGCAGAACCAGCGAAATCTTGGTTTTCGTGGGGTTTCAAGCTGAGATATGCATTTTTTTACGATAATCTTGGTGAGACTTCTGTCCGAAGTATGCTTAATCATCGAGATCGCTCTATTCGAGATATTTAATGCGAGAAACACGTTATCTGGTGTTTTCACCACTCCGCAGTGCGTTTGATATGCAGAACCAGCGATATCTTGGTTTTCGTGGGGTTTCAAGCTCAGATATGCATTTTCTGCGATAATCTTGGTGAGACTTCTGTCCGAAGTATGCAGAGTCATCGAGATCGTACTTTTCGAGCTATTTAATGCGACAAACACGTTTTCTGGGGTTTTCACCACTCCACAGTTCGTTGGATATGCAGAACAGGAGATATCTTGGTTTTCGTGGGGTTTCTAGCAGAGATATGCATTTTCTGCGCTAATCTTGGTGAGACCTCTGTCCGAAGTATGCAGAAACATGGAGATCGCTCTTTTCGACCTATTGAATGCGAGAAACACGTTATCTGGTGTTTTCACCACTCCACAGTGCGTTTGATATGCAGAACCAGCGAAATCTTGGTTTTCGTTGGGTTTCAAGCTGAGATATGCATTTTTTACGATAATCATGGTGAGACTTCTGTCCGAAGTATGCAGAATCATCGAGATCGCACTTTTCGAGCTATTTAATGCGACAAACACGTTATCTGGTGTTTTCACCACTCCACAGTGCGTTTGATATGCAGAACCAGCGAAATCTTGGTTTTCGTTGGGTTTCAAGCTGAGATATGCATTTTTTACGATAATCATGGTGAGACTTCTGTCCGAAGTATGCAGAATCATCGAGATCGCACTTTTCGAGCTATTTAATGCGACAAACACGTTATCTGGTGTTTTCACCACTCCACAGTTCGTTGGATATGCAGAACAGGAGATATCTTGGTTTTCGTGGGGTTTCTAGCAGAGATATGCATTTTCTGCGCTAATCTTGGTGAGACCTCTGTCCGAAGTATGCAGAAACATGGAGATCGCTCTTTTCGACCTATTGAATGCGAGAAACACGTTATCTGGTGTTTTCACCACTCCACAGTGCGTTTGATATGCAGAACCAGCGAAATCTTGGTTTTCGTTGGGTTTCAAGCTGAGATATGCATTTTTTACGATAATCATGGTGAGACTTCTGTCCGAAGTATGCAGAATCATCGAGATCGCACTTTTCGAGCTATTTAATGCGACAAACACGTTATCTGGTGTTTTCAGCACACCACAGTGCGTTTGATATGCAGAACCAGCGAAATCTTGGTTTTCGTGGGGTTTCAAGCTGAGATATGCATTTTTTACGATAATCTTGGTGAGACTTCTGTCCGAAGTATGCTTAATCATCGAGATCGCTCTATTCGAGCTATTTAATGCGAGAAACACGTTATCTGGTGTTTTCACCACTCCACAGTGCGTATGATATACAGAACCGACGATATCTTGGTTTTCGTGGGGTTTCAAGCTCAGATATGCATTTTCTGCGATAATCATGGTGAGACTTCTGTCCGAAGTATGCAGAGTCTTCGAGATCGCTCTTTTCGAGCTATTTAATGCGAAAAACAAGTTATCTGGTGTTTTCACCACTCCGCAGTGCGTTTGATATGCAGAACCAGCGATATCTTGGTTTTCGTGGGGTTTCAAGCTCAGATATGCATTTTCTGCGATAATCTTGGTGTAGACTTCTGTCCGAAGTATGCAGAGTCATCGAGATCGTACTTTTCGAGCTATGTAATGCGACAAACACGTTTTCTGGGGTTTTCACCACTCCACAGTTCGTTGGATATGCAGAACAGGAGATATCTTGGTTTTCGTGGGGTTTCTAGCAGAGATATGCATTTTCTGCGATAATCTTGGTGAGACCTGTGTCCGAAGTATGCAGAAACATCGAGATGGCTCTTTTCGACCTATTCAATGCGAGAAACACGTTATCTGGTGTTTTCAGCACTCCACAGTGCGTTTGATATGCAGAACCAGCGATATCTTGGTTTACGTGGGGTTTCAAGCTCAGATATGCATTTTCTGCGATAATCTTGGTGAGACTTCTGTCCGAAGTATGCAGAGTCATCGAGATCGTACTTTTCGAGCTATTTAATGCGACAAACACGTTTTCTGGGGTTTTCACCACTCCACAGTTCGTTGGATATGCAGAACAGGAGATATCTTGGTTTTCGTGGGGTTTCTAGCAGAGATATGCATTTTCTGCGATAATCATGGTGAGACCTCTGTCCGAAGTATGCAGAAACATGGAGATCGCTCTTTTCGACCTATTGAATGCGAGAAACACGTTATCTGGTGTTTTCACCACTCCACAGTGCGTTTGATATGCAGAACCAGCGAAATCTTGGTTTTCGTTGGGTTTCAAGCTGAGATATGCATTTTTTACGATAATCATGGTGAGACTTCTGTCCGAAGTATGCAGAATCATCGAGATCGCACTTTTCGAGCTATTTAATGCGACAAACACGTTATCTGTTGTTTTCAGCACACCACAGTGCGTTTGATATGCAGAACCAGCGAAATCTTGGTTTTCGTGGGGTTTCAAGCTGAGATATGCATTTTTTACGATAATCTTGGTGAGACTTCTGTCCGAAGTATGCTTAATCATCGAGATCGCTCTATTCGAGCTATTTAATGCGAGAAACACGTTATCTGGTGTTTTCACCACTCCACAGTGCGTATGATATGCAGAACCGACGATATCTTGGTTTTCGTGGGGTTTCAAGTTCAGATATGCATTTTCTGCGATAATCTTGGTGAGACTTCTGTCCGAAGTATGCAGAGTCATCGAGATCGCTCTTTTCGAGCTATTTAATGCGAGAAACAAGTTATCTGGTGTTTTCAACACTCCGCAGTGCGTTTGATATGCAGAACCAGCGATATCTTGGTTTTCGTGGGGTTTCAAGCTCAGATATGCATTTTCTGCGATAATCTTGGTGAGACTTCTGTCCGAAGTATGCAGAGTCATCGAGATCGTACTTTTCGAGCTATTCAATGCGAGAAACACGTTTTCTGGGGTTTTCACCACTCCACAGTTCGTTGGATATGCAGAACAGGAGATATCTTGGTTTTCGTGGGGTTTCTAGCAGAGATATGCATTTTCTGCGATAATCTAGGTGAGACTTCTGTCCGAAGTATGCTTAATCATCGAGATCGCTCGTTTCGAGCTATTTAATGCGAGAAACAAGTTATCTGGTGTTTTCACCACTCCACAGTGCGTTTGATATGCAGAAACAGCGATATCTTTGTTTGCGTGGGGTTTCAAGCTGAGATATGCATTTTTTACGATAATCATGGTGAGACTTCTGTCCGAAGTATGCAGAATCATCGAGATCGCACTTTTCGAGCTATTTAATGCGACAAACACGTTATCTGGTGTTTTCAGCACTCCACAGTGCGTTCGATATGCTGAACCAGCGATATCTGGGTTTACGTGGGGTTTCAAGCTGAGATATGCATTTTTTACGATAATCTTGGTGAGACTTCTGTCCGAAGTATGCAGAATCATCGAGATCGCACTTTTCGAGCTATTTAATGCGACAAACACGTTATCTGGTGTTTTCAGCACTCCACAGTGCGTTTGATATGCAGAACCAGCGAAATCTTGGTTTTCGTGGGGTTTCAAGCTGAGATATGCATTTTTTTACGATAATCTTGGTGAGACTTCTGTCCGAAGTATGCTTAATCATCGAGATCGCTCTATTCGAGATATTTAATGCGAGAAACACGTTATCTGGTGTTTTCACCACTCCAGAGTGCGTATGATATACAGAACCGACGATATCTTGGTTTTCGTGGGGTTTCAAGCTCAGATATGCATTTTCTGCGATAATCTTGGTGAGACTTCTGTCCGAAGTATGCAGAATCATCGAGATCGCACTTTTCGAGCTATTTAATGCGACAAACACGTTATCTGGTGTTTTCAGCACCCCACAGTGCGTTTGATATGCAGAACCAGCGATATCTTGGTTTTCGTGGGGTTTCAAGCTCAGATATGCATTTTCTGCGATAATCTTGGTGAGACTTCTGTCCGAAGTATGCAGAATCATCGAGATCGCACTTTTCGAGCTATTTAATGCGACAAACACGTTATCTGGTGTTTTCAGCACACCACAGTGCGTTTGATATGCAGAACCAGCGATATCTTGGTTTTCGTGGGGTTTCAAGCTCAGATATGCATTTTCTGCGATAATCTTGGTGAGACTTCTGTCCGAAGTATGCAGAGTCATCGAGATCGTACTTTTCGAGCTATTTAATGCGAGAAACAAGTTATCTGGTGTTTTCACCACTCCACAGTGCGTTTGATATGCAGAACCAGCGATATCTTGGTTTTCGTGGGGTTTCAAGCTCAGATATGCATTTTCTGCGATAATCTTGGTGAGACTTCTGTCCGAAGTATGCAGAATCATCGAGAGCGCACTTTTCGAGCTATTTAATGCGACAAACACGTTATCTGGTGTTTTCAGCACTCCACAGTGCGTTTGATATGCAGAAACAGCGATATCTTGGTTTGCGTGGGGTTTCAAGCTGAGATATGCATTTTTTACGATAATCATGGTGAGACTTCTGTCCGAAGTATGCAGAATCATCGAGATCGCACTTTTCGAGCTATTTAATGCGACAAACACGTTATCTGGTGTTTTCAGCACTCCACAGTGCGTTCGATATGCTGAACCAGCGATATCTGGGTTTACGTGGGGTTTCAAGCTGAGATATGCATTTTTTACGATAATCTTGGTGAGACTTCTGTCCGAAGTATGCAGAATCATCGAGATCGCACTTTTCGAGCTATTTAATGCGAGAAACACGTTATCTGGTGTTTTCACCACTCCACAGTGCGTATGATATGCAGAACCGACGATATCTTGGTTTTCGTGGGGTTTCATGTTCAGATATGCATTTTCTGCGATAATCTTGGTGAGACTTCTGTCCGAAGTATGCAGAGTCATCGAGATCGCTCTTTTCGAGCTATTTAATGCGAGAAACAAGTTATCTGGTGTTTTCAACACTCCGCAGTGCGTTTGATATGCAGAACCAGCGATATCTTGGTTTTCGTGGGGTTTCAAGCTCAGATATGCATTTTCTGCGATAATCTTGGTGAGACTTCTGTCCGAAGTATGCAGAGTCATCGAGATCGTACTTTTCGAGCTATTTAATGCGACAAACACGTTTTCTGGGGTTTTCACCACTCCACAGTTCGTTGGATATGCAGAACAGGAGATATCTTGGTTTTCGTGGGGTTTCTAGCAGAGATATGCATTTTCTGCGCTAATCTTGGTGAGACCTCTGTCCGAAGTATGCAGAAACATGGAGATCGCTCTTTTCGACCTATTGAATGCGAGAAACACGTTATCTGGTGTTTTCACCACTCCACAGTGCGTTTGATATGCAGAACCAGCGAAATCTTGGTTTTCGTTGGGTTTCAAGCTGAGATATGCATTTTTTACGATAATCATGGTGAGACTTCTGTCCGAAGTATGCAGAATCATCGAGATCGCACTTTTCGAGCTATTTAATGCGACAAACACGTTATCTGGTGTTTTCAGCACACCACAGTGCGTTTGATATGCAGAACCAGCGAAATCTTGGTTTTCGTGGGGTTTCAAGCTGAGATATGCATTTTTTACGATAATCTTGGTGAGACTTCTGTCCGAAGTATGCTTAATCATCGAGATCGCTCTATTCGAGCTATTTAATGCGAGAAACACGTTATCTGGTGTTTTCACCACTCCAGAGTGCGTATGATATACAGAACCGACGATATCTTGGTTTTCGTGGGGTTTCAAGCTCAGATATGCATGTTCTGCGATAATCATGGTGAGACTTCTGTCCGAAGTATGCAGAATCATCGAGATCGCACTTTTCGAGCTATTTAATGCGACAAACACGTTATCTGGTGTTTTCAGCACTCCACAGTGCGTTTGATATGCAGAACCAGCGAAATCTTGGTTTTCGTGGGGTTTCAAGCTGAGATATGCATTTTTTTACGATAATCTTGGTGAGACTTCTGTCCGAAGTATGCTTAATCATCGAGATCGCTCTATTCGAGATATTTAATGCGAGAAACACGTTATCTGGTGTTTTCACCACTCCGCAGTGCGTTTGATATGCAGAACCAGCGATATCTTGGTTTTCGTGGGGTTTCAAGCTCAGATATGCATTTTCTGCGATAATCTTGGTGAGACTTCTGTCCGAAGTATGCAGAGTCATCGAGATCGTACTTTTCGAGCTATTTAATGCGACAAACACGTTTTCTGGGGTTTTCACCACTCCACAGTTCGTTGGATATGCAGAACAGGAGATATCTTGGTTTTCGTGGGGTTTCTAGCAGAGATATGCATTTTCTGCGCTAATCTTGGTGAGACCTCTGTCCGAAGTATGCAGAAACATGGAGATCGCTCTTTTCGACCTATTGAATGCGAGAAACACGTTATCTGGTGTTTTCACCACTCCACAGTGCGTTTGATATGCAGAACCAGCGAAATCTTGGTTTTCGTTGGGTTTCAAGCTGAGATATGCATTTTTTACGATAATCATGGTGAGACTTCTGTCCGAAGTATGCAGAATCATCGAGATCGCACTTTTCGAGCTATTTAATGCGACAAACACGTTATCTGGTGTTTTCAGCACACCACAGTGCGTTTGATATGCAGAACCAGCGAAATCTTGGTTTTCGTGGGGTTTCAAGCTGAGATATGCATTTTTTACGATAATCTTGGTGAGACTTCTGTCCGAAGTATGCTTAATCATCGAGATCGCTCTATTCGAGCTATTTAATGCGAGAAACACGTTATCTGGTGTTTTCACCACTCCAGAGTGCGTATGATATACAGAACCGACGATATCTTGGTTTTCGTGGGGTTTCAAGCTCAGATATGCATGTTCTGCGATAATCATGGTGAGACTTCTGTCCGAAGTATGCAGAGTCATCGAGATCGCTCTTTTCGAGCTATTTAATGCGACAAACACGTTTTCTGGGGTTTTCACCACTCCACAGTTCGTTGGATATGCAGAACAGGAGATATCTTGGTTTTCGTGGGGTTTCTAGCAGAGATATGCATTTTCTGCGATAATCTTGGTGAGACCTGTGTCCGAAGTATGCAGAAACATCGAGATCGCTCTTTTCGACCTATTTAATGCGAGAAACACGTTATCTGGTGTTTTCAGCACTCCACAGTGCGTTTGATATGCAGAACCAGCGATATCTTGGTTTACGTGGGGTATCAAGCTCAGATATGCATTTTCTGCGATAATCTTGGTGAGACTTCAGTCCGACGTATGCAGAATCATCGAGATCGTACTATTCGAGCTATTTAATGCGAAAAACACGTTATCTGGTGTTTTCACCACTCCACAGTGCGTATGATATGCAGAACCGACGATATCTTGGTTTTCGTGGGGTTTCAAGCTTAGATATGCATTTTCTGCGATAATCTTGGTGAGACTTCTGTCCGAAGTATGCAGAGTCATCGAGATCGCTCTTTTCGAGCTATTTAATGCGAGAAACAAGTTATCTGGTGTTTTCACCGCTCCGCAGTGCGTTTGATATGCAGAACCAGCGATATCTTGGTTTTCGTGGGGTTTCAAGCTCAGATATGCATTTTCTGCGATAATCTTGGTGAGACTTCTGTCCGAAGTATGCAGAGTCATCGAGATCGTACTTTTCGAGCTATTCAATGCGAGAAACACGTTTTCTGGGGTTTTCACCACTCCACAGTTCGTTGGATATGCAGAACAGGAGATATCTTGGTTTTCGTGGGGTTTCTAGCAGAGATATGCATTTTCTGCGATAATCTTGGTGAGACCTCTGTCCGAAGTATGCAGAAACATGGAGATCGCTCTTTTCGACCTATTGAATGCGAGAAACACGTTATCTGGTGTTTTCACCACTCCACAGTGCGTATGATATGCAGAACCGACGATATCGTGGTTTTCGTGGGGTTTCAAGCTCAGATATGCATTTTCTGCGATAATCTTGGTGAGACTTCCGTCCGAAGTATGCAGAGTCATCGAGATCGCTCTTTTCGAGCTATTTAATGCGAAAAACACGTTATCTGGTGTTTTCACCACTCCACAGTGCGTATGATATGCAGAACCGACGATATCTTGGTTTTCGTGGGGTTTCAAGCTTAGATATGCATTTTCTGCGATAATCTTGGTGAGACTTCTGTCCGAAGTATGCAGAGTCATCGAGATCGCTCTTTTCGAGCTATTTAATGCGAGAAACAAGTTATCTGGTGTTTTCACCGCTCCGCAGTGCGTTTGATATGCAGAACCAGCGATATCTTGGTTTTCGTGGGGTTTCAAGCTCAGATATGCATTTTCTGCGATAATCTTGGTGAGACTTCTGTCCGAAGTATGCAGAGTCATCGAGATCGTACTTTTCGAGCTATTCAATGCGAGAAACACGTTTTCTGGGGTTTTCACCACTCCACAGTTCGTTGGATATGCAGAACAGGAGATATCTTGGTTTTCGTGGGGTTTCTAGCAGAGATATGCATTTTCTGCGATAATCTTGGTGAGACCTCTGTCCGAAGTATGCAGAAACATGGAGATCGCTCTTTTCGAGCTATTTAATGCGAGAAACAAGTTATCTGGTGTTTTCACCGCTCCGCAGTGCGTTTGATATGCAGAACCAGCGATATCTTGGTTTTCGTGGGGTTTCAAGCTCAGATATGCATTTTCTGCGATAATCTTGGTGAGACTTCTGTCCGAAGTATGCAGAGTCATCGAGATCGTACTTTTCGAGCTATTCAATGCGAGAAACACGTTTTCTGGGGTTTTCACCACTCCACAGTTCGTTGGATATGCAGAACAGGAGATATCTTGGTTTTCGTGGGGTTTCTAGCAGAGATATGCATTTTCTGCGATAATCTTGGTGAGACCTCTGTCCGAAGTATGCAGAAACATGGAGATCGCTCTTTTCGACCTATTGAATGCGAGAAACACGTTATCTGGTGTTTTCACCACTCCACAGTGCGTATGATATGCAGAACCGACGATATCGTGGTTTTCGTGGGGTTTCAAGCTCAGATATGCATTTTCTGCGATAATCTTGGTGAGACTTCCGTCCGAAGTATGCAGAGTCATCGAGATCGCTCTTTTCGAGCTATTTAATGCGAAAAACACGTTATCTGGTGTTTTCACCACTCCACAGTGCGTATGATATGCAGAACCGACGATATCTTGGTTTTCGTGGGGTTTCAAGCTTAGATATGCATTTTCTGCGATAATCTTGGTGAGACTTCTGTCCGAAGTATGCAGAGTCATCGAGATCGCTCTTTTCGAGCTATTTAATGCGAGAAACAAGTTATCTGGTGTTTTCACCGCTCCGCAGTGCGTTTGATATGCAGAACCAGCGATATCTTGGTTTTCGTGGGGTTTCAAGCTCAGATATGCATTTTCTGCGATAATCTTGGTGAGACTTCTGTCCGAAGTATGCAGAGTCATCGAGATCGTACTTTTCGAGCTATTCAATGCGAGAAACACGTTTTCTGGGGTTTTCACCACTCCACAGTTCGTTGGATATGCAGAACAGGAGATATCTTGGTTTTCGTGGGGTTTCTAGCAGAGATATGCATTTTCTGCGATAATCTTGGTGAGACCTCTGTCCGAAGTATGCAGAAACATGGAGATCGCTCTTTTCGACCTATTGAATGCGAGAAACACGTTATCTGGTGTTTTCACCACTCCACAGTGCGTATGATATGCAGAACCGACGATATCGTGGTTTTCGTGGGGTTTCAAGCTCAGATATGCATTTTCTGCGATAATCTTGGTGAGACTTCCGTCCGAAGTATGCAGAGTCATCGAGATCGCTCTTTTCGAGCTATTTAATGCGAGAAACAAGTTATCTGGTGTTTTCACCACTCCGCAGTGCGTTTGATATGCAGAACCAGCGATATCTTGGTTTTCGTGGGGTTTCAAGCTCAGATATGCATTTTCTGCGATAATCTTGGTGAGACTTCTGTCCGAAGTATGCAGAGTCATCGAGATCGTACTTTTCGAGCTATTCAATGCGAGAAACACGTTTTCTGGGGTTTTCACCACTCCACAGTTCGTTGGATATGCAGAACAGGAGATATCTTAGTTTTCGTGGGGTTTCTAGCAGAGATATGCATTTTCTGCGATAATCTAGGTGAGACTTCTGTTCGAAGTATGCTTAATCATCGAGATCGCTCGTTTCGAGCTATTTAATGCGAGAAACAAGTTATCTGGTGTTTTCACCACTCCACAGTGCGTTTGATATGCAGAAACAGCGATATCTTGGTTTTCGTGGGGTTTCAAGCTGAGATATGCATTTTTTACGATAATCATGGTGAGACTTCTGTCCGAAGTATGCAGAATCATCGAGATCGCACTTTTCGAGCTATTTAATGCGACAAACACGTTATCTGGTGTTTTCAGCACTCCACAGTGCGTTCGATATGCAGAACCAGCGATATCTGGGTTTTCGTGGGGTTTCAAGCTGAGATATGCATTTTTTACGATAATCTTGGTGAGACTTCTGTCCGAAGTATGCAGAATCATCGAGATCGCACTTTTCGAGCTATTTAATGCGACAAACACGTTATCTGGTGTTTTCACCACTCCGCAGTGCGTTTGATATGCAGAACCAGCGATATCTTGGTTTTCGTGGGGTTTCAAGCTCAGATATGCATTTTCTGCGATAATCTTGGTGAGACTTCTGTCCGAAGTATGCAGAATCTTCGAGAACGCTCTTTTCGAGCTACTTAATGCGAGAAACACGTTTTCTGGTGTTTTCACTACACCACAGTCCGTTTGATGCGCAGAACCGGAGATATCTTGGTTTCGGTCGGGTTTCTAGCAGAGATATCCATTTTCTGCGATAATCTAGGTGAGACTTCTGTTCGAAGTATGCTTAATGATCGAGATCGCTCGTTTCGAGCTATTTAATGCGAGAAACAAGTTATCTGGTGTTTTCACCACTCCACAGTGCGTTTGATATGCAGAAACAGCGATATCATGGTTTTCGTGGGGTTTCAAGCTGAGATATGCATTTTTTACAATAATCATGGTGAGACTTCTGTCCGAAGTATGCAGAATCATCGAGATCGCACTTTTCGAGCAATTTAATGCGACAAACACGTTATCTGGTGTTTTCAGCACTCCACAGTGCGTGTGATATGCAGAACCAGCGAAATCTTGGTTTTCGTGGGGTTTCAAGCTGAGGTATCGATTTTTTTACGATAATCGTGGTGAGACTTCTGTCCGAAGTATGCTTAATCATCGAGATCGCTCTATTCGAGATATTTAATGCGAGAAGCACGTTATCTGGTGTTTTCACCACTCCACAGTGCGTATGATATACAGAACCGACGATATCTTGGTTTTCGTGGGGTTTCAAGCTCAGATATGCATTTTCTGCGATAATGTTGGTGTAGACTTCTGTCCGAAGTATGCAGAGTCATCGAGATCGTACTTTTCGAGCTATTTAATGCGACAAACACGTTTTCTGGGGTTTTCACCACTCCACAGTTCGTTGGATATGCAGAACAGGAGATATCTTGGTTTTCGTGGGGTTTCTAGCAGAGATATGCATTTTCTGCGATAATCTTGGTGAGACCTGTGTCCGAAGTATGCAGAAACATCGAGATGGCTCTTTTCGACCTATTTAATGCGATAAACACGTTATCTGGTGTTTTCAGCACTCCACAGTGCGTTTGATATGCAGAACCAGCGATATCTTGGTTTACGTGGGGTTTCAAGCTCAGATATGCATTTTCTGCGATAATCTTGGTGAGACTTCAGTCCGAAGTATGCAGAATCATCGAGATCGTACTATTCGAGCTATTTAATGCGAAAAACACGTTATCTGGTGTTTTCACCACTCCACAGTGCGTATGATATGCAGAACCGACGATATCTTGGTTTTCGTGGGGTTTCAAGCTCAGATATGCATTTTCTGCGATAATCTTGGTGAGACTTCTGTCCGAAGTATGCAGAGTCATCGAGATCGCTCTTTTCGAGCTATTTAATGCGAGAAACAAGTTATCTGGTGTTTTCACCACTCCGCAGTGCGTATGATATGCAGAACCGACGATATCTTGGTTTTCGTGGGGTTTCAAGCTCAGATATGCATTTTCTGCGATAATCTTGGTGAGACTTCTGTCCGAAGTATGCAGAGTCATCGAGATCGCTCTTTTCGAGCTATTTAATGCGAGAAACAAGTTATCTGGTGTTTTCACCACTCCGCAGTGCGTTTGATATGCAGAACCAGCGATATCTGGGTTTTCGTGGGGTTTCTAGCAGAGATATGCATTAACTGCGATAATCTAGGTGAGACTTCTGTCCGAAGTATGCTTAATCATCGAGATCACTCGTTTCGAGCTATTTAATGCGAGAAACAAGTTATCTGGTGTTTTCACCACTCCACAGTGCGTTTGATATGCAGAAACAGCGATATCTTGGTTTTCGTGGGGTTTCAAGCTGAGATATGCATTTTTTACGATAATCATGGTGAGACTTCTGTCCGAAGTATGCAGAATCATCGAGATCGCACTTTTCGAGCTATTTAATGCGACAAACACGTTATCTGGTGTTTTCAGCACTCCACAGTGCGATCGATATGCAGAACCAGCGATATCTGGGTTTACGTGGGGTTTCAAGCTGAGATATGCATTTTTTACGATAATCTTGGTGAGACTTCTGTCCGAAGTATGCAGAATCATCGAGATCGCACTTTTCGAGCTATTTAATGCGACAAACACGTTATCTGGTGTTTTCAGCACACCACAGTGCGTTTGATATGCAGAACCAGCGAAATCTTGGTTTTCGTAGGGTTTCAAGCTGAGATATGCATTTTTTACGATAATCTTGGTGAGACTTCTGTCCGAAGTATGCTTAATCATCGAGATCGCTCTATTCGAGCTATTTAATGCGAGAAACACGTTATCTGGTGTTTTCACCACTCCACAGTGCGTATGATATACAGGACCGACGATATCTTGGTTTTCGTGGGGTTTCAAGCTCAGATATGCATTTTCTGCGATAATCATGGTGAGACTTCTGTCCGAAGTATGCAGAGTCATCGAGATCGTACTATTCGAGCTATTTAATGCGAAAAACACGTTATCTGGTGTTTTCACCACTCCACAGTGCGTATGATATGCAGAACCGACGATATCTTGGTTTTCGTGGGGTTTCAAGCTCAGATATGCATTTTCTGCGATAATCTTGGTGAGACTTCTGTCCGAAGTATGCAGAAACATGGAGATCGCTCTTTTCGACCTATTGAATGCGAGAAACACGTTATCTGGTGTTTTCACCACTCCACAGTGCGTTTGATATGCAGAACCAGCGGAATCTTGGTTTTCGTTGGGTTTCAAGCTGAGATATGCATTTTTTACGATAATCATGGTGAGACTTCTGTCCGAAGTATGCAGAATCATCGAGATCGCACTTTTCGAGCTATTTAATGCGACAAACACGTTATCTGGTGTTTTCAGCACACCACAGTGCGTTTGATATGCAGAACCAGCGAAATCTTGGTTTTCGTGGGGTTTCAAGCTGAGATATGCATTTTTTACGATAATCTTGGTGAGACTTCTGTCCGAAGTATGCTTAATCATCGAGATCGCTCTATTCGAGCTATTTAATGCGAGAAACACGTTATCTGGTGTTTTCACCACTCCACAGTGCGTATGATATACAGAACCGACGATATCTTGGTTTTCGTGGGGTTTCAAGCTCAGATATGCATTTTCTGCGATAATCATGGTGAGACTTCTGTCCGAAGTATGCAGAGTCTTCGAGATCGCTCTTTTCGAGCTATTTAATGCGAAAAACAAGTTATCTGGTGTTTTCACCACTCCGCAGTGCGTTTGATATGCAGAACCAGCGATATCTTGGTTTTCGTGGGGTTTCAAGCTCAGATATGCATTTTCTGCGATAATCTTGGTGTAGACTTCTGTCCGAAGTATGCAGAGTCATCGAGATCGTACTTTTCGAGCTATTTAATGCGACAAACACGTTTTCTGGGGTTTTCACCACTCCACAGTTCGTTGGATATGCAGAACAGGAGATATCTTGGTTTTCGTGGGGTTTCTAGCAGAGATATGCATTTTCTGCGATAATCTTGGTGAGACCTGTGTCCGAAGTATGCAGAAACATCGAGATGGCTCTTTTCGACCTATTTAATGCGAGAAACACGTTATCTGGTGTTTTCAGCACTCCACAGTGCGTTTGATATGCAGAACCAGCGATATCTTGGTTTACGTGGGGTTTCAAGCTCAGATATGCATTTTCTGCGATAATCTTGGTGAGACTTCTGTCCGAAGTATGCAGAGTCATCGAGATCGTACTTTTCGAGCTATTTAATGCGACAAACACGTTTTCTGGGGTTTTCACCACTCCACAGTTCGTTGGATATGCAGAACAGGAGATATCTTGGTTTTCGTGGGGTTTCTAGCAGAGATATGCATTTTCTGCGATAATCATGGTGAGACCTCTGTCCGAAGTATGCAGAAACATGGAGATCGCTCTTTTCGACCTATTGAATGCGAGAAACACGTTATCTGGTGTTTTCACCACTCCACAGTGCGTTTGATATGCAGAACCAGCGAAATCTTGGTTTTCGTTGGGTTTCAAGCTGAGATATGCATTTTTTACGATAATCATGGTGAGACTTCTGTCCGAAGTAAGCAGAATCATCGAGATCGCACTTTTCGAGCTATTTAATGCGACAAACACGTTATCTGTTGTTTTCAGCACACCACAGTGCGTTTGATATGCAGAACCAGCGAAATCTTGGTTTTCGTGGGGTTTCAAGCTGAGATATGCATTTTTTACGATAATCTTGGTGAGACTTCTGTCCGAAGTATGCTTAATCATCGAGATCGCTCTATTCGAGCTATTTAATGCGAGAAACACGTTATCTGGTGTTTTCACCACTCCACAGTGCGTATGATATGCAGAACCGACGATATCTTGGTTTTCGTGGGGTTTCAAGTTCAGATATGCATTTTCTGCGATAATCTTGGTGAGACTTCTGTCCGAAGTATGCAGAGTCATCGAGATCGCTCTTTTCGAGCTATTTAATGCGAGAAACAAGTTATCTGGTGTTTTCACCACTCCGCAGTGCGTTTGATATGCAGAACCAGCGATATCTTGGTTTTCGTGGGGTTTCAAGCTCAGATATGCATTTTCTGCGATAATCTTGGTGAGACTTCTGTCCGAAGTATGCAGAGTCATCGAGATCGTACTTTTCGAGCTATTCAATGCGAGAAACAGGTTTTCTGGGGTTTTCACCACTCCACAGTTCGTTGGATATGCAGAACAGGAGATATCTTGGTTTTCGTGGGGTTTCTAGCAGAGATATGCATTTTCTGCGATAATCTAGGTGAGACTTCTGTCCGAAGTATGCTTAATCATCGAGATCGCTCGTTTCGAGCTATTTAATGCGAGAAACAAGTTATCTGGTGTTTTCACCACTCCACAGTGCGTTTGATATGCAGAAACAGCGATATCTTGGTTTGCGTGGGGTTTCAAGCTGAGATATGCATTTTTTACGATAATCATGGTGAGACTTCTGTCCGAAGTATGCAGAATCATCGAGATCGCACTTTTCGAGCTATTTAATGCGACAAACACGTTATCTGGTGTTTTCAGCACTCCACAGTGCGTTCGATATGCAGAACCAGCGATATCTGGGTTTACGTGGGGTTTCAAGCTGAGATATGCATTTTTTACGATAATCTTGGTGAGACTTCTGTCCGAAGTATGCAGAATCATCGAGATCGCACTTTTCGAGCTATTTAATGCGACAAACACGTTATCTGGTGTTTTCAGCACTCCACAGTGCGTTCGATATGCAGAACCAGCGATATCTGGGTTTTCGTGGGGTTTCAAGCTGAGATATGCATTTTTTACGATAATCTTGGTGAGACTTCTGTCCGAAGTATGCAGAATCATCGAGATCGCACTTTTCGAGCTATTTAATGCGACAAACACGTTATCTGGTGTTTTAACCACACCGCAGTGCGTTTGATATGCAGAACCAGCGATATCTTGGTTTTCGTGGGGTTTCAAGCTCAGATATGCATTTTCTGCGATAATCTTGGTGAGACTTCTGTCCGAAGTATGCAGAATCTTCGAGAACGCTCTTTTCGAGCTACTTAATGCGAGAAACACGTTTTCTGGTGTTTTCACTACACCACAGTCCGTTTGATGCGCAGAACCGGAGATATCTTGGTTTCGGTCGGGTTTCTAGCAGAGATATGCATTTTCTGCGATAATCTAGGTGAGACTTCTGTTCGAAGTATGCTTAATGATCGAGATCGCTCGTTTCGAGCTATTTAATGCGAGAAACAAGTTATCTGGTGTTTTCACCACTCCACAGTGCGTTTGATATGCAGAAACAGCGATATCATGGTTTTCGTGGGGTTTCAAGCTGAGATATGCATTTTTTACAATAATCATGGTGAGACTTCTGTCCGAAGTATGCAGAATCATCGAGATCGCACTTTTCGAGCTATTTAATGCGACAAACACGTTATCTGGTGTTTTCAGCACTCCACAGTGCGTTTGATATGCAGAACCAGCGAAATCTTGGTTTTCGTGGGGTTTCAAGCTGAGGTATGGATTTTTTTACGATAATCGTGGTGAGACTTCTGTCCGAAGTATGCTTAATCATCGAGATCGCTCTATTCGAGATATTTAATGCGAGAAGCACGTTATCTGGTGTTTTCACCACTCCACAGTGCGTATGATATACAGAACCGACGATATCTTGGTTTTCGTGGGGTTTCAAGCTCAGATATGCATTTTCTGCGATAATGTTGGTGTAGACTTCTGTCCGAAGTATGCAGAGTCATCGAGATCGTACTTTTCGAGCTATTTAATGCGACAAACACGTTTTCTGGGGTTTTCACCACTCCACAGTTCGTTGGATATGCAGAACAGGAGATATCTTGGTTTTCGTGGGGTTTCTAGCAGAGATATGCATTTTCTGTGATAATCTTGGTGAGACCTGTGTCCGAAGTATGCAGAAACATCGAGATGGCTCTTTTCGACCTATTTAATGCGAGAAACACGTTATCTGGTGTTTTCAGCACTCCACAGTGCGTTTGATATGCAGAACCGACGATATCTTGGTTTTCGTGGGGTTTCAAGCTCAGATATGCATTTTCTGCGATAATCTTGGTGAGACTTCTGTCCGAAGTATGCAGAGTCATCGAGATCGCTCTTTTCGAGCTATTTAATGCGAGAAACAAGTTATCTGGTGTTTTCACCACTCCGCAGTGCGTTTGATATGCAGAACCAGCGATATCTGGGTTTTCGTGGGGTTTCTAGCAGAGATATGCATTTTCTGCGATAATCTAGGTGAGACTTCTGTCCGAAGTATGCTTAATCATCGAGATCGCTCGTTTCGAGCTATTTAATGCGAGAAACAAGTTATCTGGTGTTTTCACCACTCCACAGTGCGTTTGATATGCAGAAACAGCGATATCTTGGTTTTCGTGGGGTTTCAAGCTGAGATATGCATTTTTTACGATAATCATGGTGAGACTTCTGTCCGAAGTATGCAGAATCATCGAGATCGCACTTTTCGAGCTATTTAATGCGACAAACACGTTATCTGGTGTTTTCAGCACTCCACAGTGCGATCGATATGCAGAACCAGCGATATCTGGGTTTACGTGGGGTTTCAAGCTGAGATATGCATTTTTTACGATAATCTTGGTGAGACTTCTGTCCGAAGTATGCAGAATCATCGAGATCGCACTTTTCGAGCTATTTAATGCGACAAACACGTTATCTGGTGTTTTCAGCACTCCACAGTGCGTTCGATATGCAGAACCAGCGATATCTGGGTTTACGTGGGGTTTCAAGCTGAGATATGCATTTTTTACGATAATCTTGGTGAGACTTCTGTCCGAAGTATGCAGAATCATCGAGATCGCACTTTTCGAGCTATTTAATGCGACAAACACGTTATCTGGTTTTTTCAGCACTCCACAGTGCGTTCGATATGCAGAACCAGCGATATCTGGGTTTTCGTGGGGTTTCAAGCTGAGATATGCATTTTTTACGATAATCTTGGTGAGACTTCTGTCCGAAGTATGCAGAATCATCGAGATCGCACTTTTCGAGCTATTTAATGCGACAAACACGTTATCTGGTGTTTTCACCACTCCGCAGTGCGTTTGATATGCAGAACCAGCGATATCTTGGTTTTCGTGGGGTTTCAAGCTCAGATATGCATTTTCTGCGATAATCTTGGTGAGACTTCTGTCCGAAGTATGCAGAAACTTCGAGAACGCTCTTTTCGAGCTACTTAATGCGAGAAACACGTTTTCTGGTGTTTTCACTACACCACAGTCCGTTTGATGCGCAGAACCGGAGATATCTTGGTTTCGGTCGGGTTTCTAGCAGAGATATGCATTTTCTGCGATAATCTAGGTGAGACTTCTGTTCGAAGTATGCTTAATGATCGAGATCGCTCGTTTCGAGCTATTTAATGCGAGAAACAAGTTATCTGGTGTTTTCACCACTCCACAGTGCGTTTGATATGCAGAAACAGCGATATCATGGTTTTCGTGGGGTTTCAAGCTGAGATATGCATTTTTTACAATAATCATGGTGAGACTTCTGTCCGAAGTATGCAGAATCATCGAGATCGCACTTTTCGAGCTATTTAATGCGACAAACACGTTATCTGGTGTTTTCAGCACTCCACAGTGCGTTTGATATGCAGAACCAGCGAAATCTTGGTTTTCGTGGGGTTTCAAGCTGAGGTATGGATTTTTTTACGATAATCGTGGTGAGACTTCTGTCCGAAGTATGCTTAATCATCGAGATCGCTCTATTCGAGATATTTAATGCGAGAAGCACGTTATCTGGTGTTTTCACCACTCCACAGTGCGTATGATATACAGAACCGACGATATCTTGGTTTTCGTGGGGTTTCAAGCTCAGATATGCATTTTCTGCGATAATGTTGGTGTAGACTTCTGTCCGAAGTATGCAGAGTCATCGAGATCGTACTTTTCGAGCTATTTAATGCGACAAACACGTTTTCTGGGGTTTTCACCACTCCACAGTTCGTTGGATATGCAGAACAGGAGATATCTTGGTTTTCGTGGGGTTTCTAGCAGAGATATGCATTTTCTGCGATAATCTTGGTGAGACTTCTGTCCGAAGTATGCAGAAACATGGAGATCGCTCTTTTCGACCTATTGAATGCGAGAAACACGTTATCTGGTGTTTTCACCACTCCACAGTGCGTTTGATATGCAGAACCAGCGGAATCTTGGTTTTCGTTGGGTTTCAAGCTGAGATATGCATTTTTTACGATAATCATGGTGAGACTTCTGTCCGAAGTATGCAGAATCATCGAGATCGCACTTTTCGAGCTATTTAATGCGACAAACACGTTATCTGGTGTTTTCAGCACACCACAGTGCGTTTGATATGCAGAACCAGCGAAATCTTGGTTTTCGTGGGGTTTCAAGCTGAGATATGCATTTTTTACGATAATCTTGGTGAGACTTCTGTCCGAAGTATGCTTAATCATCGAGATCGCTCTATTCGAGCTATTTAATGCGAGAAACACGTTATCTGGTGTTTTCACCACTCCACAGTGCGTATGATATACAGAACCGACGATATCTTGGTTTTCGTGGGGTTTCAAGCTCAGATATGCATTTTCTGCGATAATCATGGTGAGACTTCTGTCCGAAGTATGCAGAGTCTTCGAGATCGCTCTTTTCGAGCTATTTAATGCGAAAAACAAGTTATCTGGTGTTTTCACCACTCCGCAGTGCGTTTGATATGCAGAACCAGCGATATCTTGGTTTTCGTGGGGTTTCAAGCTCAGATATGCATTTTCTGCGATAATCTTGGTGTAGACTTCTGTCCGAAGTATGCAGAGTCATCGAGATCGTACTTTTCGAGCTATTTAATGCGACAAACACGTTTTCAGGGGTTTTCACCACTCCACAGTTCGTTGGATATGCAGAACAGGAGATATCTTGGTTTTCGTGGGGTTTCTAGCAGAGATATGCATTTTCTGCGATAATCTTGGTGAGACCTGTGTCCGAAGTATGCAGAAACATCGAGATGGCTCTTTTCGACCTATTTAATGCGAGAAACACGTTATCTGGTGTTTTCAGCACTCCACAGTGCGTTTGATATGCAGAACCAGCGATATCTTGGTTTACGTGGGGTTTCAAGCTCAGATATGCATTTTCTGCGATAATCTTGGTGAGACTTCTGTCCGAAGTATGCAGAGTCATCGAGATCGTACTTTTCGAGCTATTTAATGCGACAAACACGTTTTCTGGGGTTTTCACCACTCCACAGTTCGTTGGATATGCAGAACAGGAGATATCTTGGTTTTCGTGGGGTTTCTAGCAGAGATATGCATTTTCTGCGATAATCATGGTGAGACCTCTGTCCGAAGTATGCAGAAACATGGAGATCGCTCTTTTCGACCTATTGAATGCGAGAAACACGTTATCTGGTGTTTTCACCACTCCACAGTGCGTTTGATATGCAGAACCAGCGAAATCTTGGTTTTCGTTGGGTTTCAAGCTGAGATATGCATTTTTTACGATAATCATGGTGAGACTTCTGTCCGAAGTAAGCAGAATCATCGAGATCGCACTTTTCGAGCTATTTAATGCGACAAACACGTTATCTGTTGTTTTCAGCACACCACAGTGCGTTTGATATGCAGAACCAGCGAAATCTTGGTTTTCGTGGGGTTTCAAGCTGAGATATGCATTTTTTACGATAATCTTGGTGAGACTTCTGTCCGAAGTATGCTTAATCATCGAGATCGCTCTATTCGAGCTATTTAATGCGAGAAACACGTTATCTGGTGTTTTCACCACTCCACAGTGCGTATGATATGCAGAACCGACGATATCTTGGTTTTCGTGGGGTTTCAAGTTCAGATATGCATTTTCTGCGATAATCTTGGTGAGACTTCTGTCCGAAGTATGCAGAGTCATCGAGATCGCTCTTTTCGAGCTATTTAATGCGAGAAACAAGTTATCTGGTGTTTTCACCACTCCGCAGTGCGTTTGATATGCAGAACCAGCGATATCTTGGTTTTCGTGGGGTTTCAAGCTCAGATATGCATTTTCTGCGATAATCTTGGTGAGACTTCTGTCCGAAGTATGCAGAGTCATCGAGATCGTACTTTTCGAGCTATTCAATGCGAGAAACAGGTTTTCTGGGGTTTTCACCACTCCACAGTTCGTTGGATATGCAGAACAGGAGATATCTTGGTTTTCGTGGGGTTTCTAGCAGAGATATGCATTTTCTGCGATAATCTAGGTGAGACTTCTGTCCGAAGTATGCTTAATCATCGAGATCGCTCGTTTCGAGCTATTTAATGCGAGAAACAAGTTATCTGGTGTTTTCACCACTCCACAGTGCGTTTGATATGCAGAAACAGCGATATCTTGGTTTGCGTGGGGTTTCAAGCTGAGATATGCATTTTTTACGATAATCATGGTGAGACTTCTGTCCGAAGTATGCAGAATCATCGAGATCGCACTTTTCGAGCTATTTAATGCGACAAACACGTTATCTGGTGTTTTCAGCACTCCACAGTGCGTTCGATATGCAGAACCAGCGATATCTGGGTTTACGTGGGGTTTCAAGCTGAGATATGCATTTTTTACGATAATCTTGGTGAGACTTCTGTCCGAAGTATGCAGAATCATCGAGATCGCACTTTTCGAGCTATTTAATGCGACAAACACGTTATCTGGTGTTTTCAGCACTCCACAGTGCGTTCGATATGCAGAACCAGCGATATCTGGGTTTTCGTGGGGTTTCAAGCTGAGATATGCATTTTTTACGATAATCTTGGTGAGACTTCTGTCCGAAGTATGCAGAATCATCGAGATCGCACTTTTCGAGCTATTTAATGCGACAAACACGTTATCTGGTGTTTTCACCACTCCGCAGTGCGTTTGATATGCAGAACCAGCGATATCTTGGTTTTCGTGGGGTTTCAAGCTCAGATATGCATTTTCTGCGATAATCTTGGTGAGACTTCTGTCCGAAGTATGCAGAATCTTCGAGAACGCTCTTTTCGAGCTACTTAATGCGAGAAACACGTTTTCTGGTGTTTTCACTACACCACAGTCCGTTTGATGCGCAGAACCGGAGATATCTTGGTTTCGGTCGGGTTTCTAGCAGAGATATGCATTTTCTGCGATAATCTAGGTGAGACTTCTGTTCGAAGTATGCTTAATGATCGAGATCGCTCGTTTCGAGCTATTTAATGCGAGAAACAAGTTATCTGGTGTTTTCACCACTCCACAGTGCGTTTGATATGCAGAAACAGCGATATCATGGTTTTCGTGGGGTTTCAAGCTGAGATATGCATTTTTTACAATAATCATGGTGAGACTTCTGTCCGAAGTATGCAGAATCATCGAGATCGCACTTTTCGAGCTATTTAATGCGACAAACACGTTATCTGGTGTTTTCAGCACTCCACAGTGCGTTTGATATGCAGAACCAGCGAAATCTTGGTTTTCGTGGGGTTTCAAGCTGAGGTATGGATTTTTTTACGATAATCGTGGTGAGACTTCTGTCCGAAGTATGCATAATCATCGAGATCGCTCTATTCGAGATATTTAATGCGAGAAGCACGTTATCTGGTGTTTTCACCACTCCACAGTGCGTATGATATACAGAACCGACGATATCTTGGTTTTCGTGGGGTTTCAAGCTCAGATATGCATTTTCTGCGATAATGTTGGTGTAGACTTCTGTCCGAAGTATGCAGAGTCATCGAGATCGTACTTTTCGAGCTATTTAATGCGACAAACACGTTTTCTGGGGTTTTCACCACTCCACAGTTCGTTGGATATGCAGAACAGGAGATATCTTAGTTTTCGTGGGGTTTCTAGCAGAGATATGCATTTTCTGTGATAATCTTGGTGAGACCTGTGTCCGAAGTATGCAGAAACATCGAGATGGCTCTTTTCGACCTATTTAATGCGAGAAACACGTTATCTGGTGTTTTCAGCACTCCACAGTGCGTTTGATATGCAGAACCGACGATATCTTGGTTTTCGTGGGGTTTCAAGCTCAGATATGCATTTTCTGCGATAATCTTGGTGAGACTTCTGTCCGAAGTATGCAGAGTCATCGAGATCGCTCTTTTCGAGCTATTTAATGCGAGAAACAAGTTATCTGGTGTTTTCACCACTCCGCAGTGCGTTTGATATGCAGAACCAGCGATATCTGGGTTTTCGTGGGGTTTCTAGCAGAGATATGCATTTTCTGCGATAATCTAGGTGAGACTTCTGTCCGAAGTATGCTTAATCATCGAGATCGCTCGTTTCGAGCTATTTAATGCGAGAAACAAGTTATCTGGTGTTTTCACCACTCCACAGTGCGTTTGATATGCAGAAACAGCGATATCTTGGTTTTCGTGGGGTTTCAAGCTGAGATATGCATTTTTTACGATAATCATGGTGAGACTTCTGTCCGAAGTATGCAGAATCATCGAGATCGCACTTTTCGAGCTATTTAATGCGACAAACACGTTATCTGGTGTTTTCAGCACTCCACAGTGCGATCGATATGCAGAACCAGCGATATCTGGGTTTACGTGGGGTTTCAAGCTGAGATATGCATTTTTTACGATAATCTTGGTGAGACTTCTGTCCGAAGTATGCAGAATCATCGAGATCGCACTTTTCGAGCTATTTAATGCGACAAACACGTTATCTGGTGTTTTCAGCACTCCACAGTGCGTTCGATATGCAGAACCAGCGATATCTGGGTTTACGTGGGGTTTCAAGCTGAGATATGCATTTTTTACGATAATCTTGGTGAGACTTCTGTCCGAAGTATGCAGAATCATCGAGATCGCACTTTTCGAGCTATTTAATGCGACAAACACGTTATCTGGTGTTTTCAGCACTCCACAGTGCGTTCGATATGCAGAACCAGCGATATCTGGGTTTTCGTGGGGTTTCAAGCTGAGATATGCATTTTTTACGATAATCTTGGTGAGACTTCTGTCCGAAGTATGCAGAATCATCGAGATCGCACTTTTCGAGCTATTTAATGCGACAAACACGTTATCTGGTGTTTTCACCACTCCGCAGTGCGTTTGATATGCAGAACCAGCGATATCTTGGTTTTCGTGGGGTTTCAAGCTCAGATATGCATTTTCTGCGATAATCTTGGTGAGACTTCTGTCCGAAGTATGCAGAAACTTCGAGAACGCTCTTTTCGAGCTACTTAATGCGAGAAACACGTTTTCTGGTGTTTTCACTACACCACAGTCCGTTTGATGCGCAGAACCGGAGATATCTTGGTTTCGGTCGGGTTTCTAGCAGAGATATGCATTTTCTGCGATAATCTAGGTGAGACTTCTGTTCGAAGTATGCTTAATGATCGAGATCGCTCGTTTCGAGCTATTTAATGCGAGAAACAAGTTATCTGGTGTTTTCACCACTCCACAGTGCGTTTGATATGCAGAAACAGCGATATCATGGTTTTCGTGGGGTTTCAAGCTGAGATATGCATTTTTTACAATAATCATGGTGAGACTTCTGTCCGAAGTATGCAGAATCATCGAGATCGCACTTTTCGAGCTATTTAATGCGACAAACACGTTATCTGGTGTTTTCAGCACTCCACAGTGCGTTTGATATGCAGAACCAGCGAAATCTTGGTTTTCGTGGGGTTTCAAGCTGAGGTATGGATTTTTTTACGATAATCGTGGTGAGACTTCTGTCCGAAGTATGCTTAATCATCGAGATCGCTCTATTCGAGATATTTAATGCGAGAAGCACGTTATCTGGTGTTTTCACCACTCCACAGTGCGTATGATATACAGAACCGACGATATCTTGGTTTTCGTGGGGTTTCAAGCTCAGATATGCATTTTCTGCGATAATGTTGGTGTAGACTTCTGTCCGAAGTATGCAGAGTCATCGAGATCGTACTTTTCGAGCTATTTAATGCGACAAACACGTTTTCTGGGGTTTTCACCACTCCACAGTTCGTTGGATATGCAGAACAGGAGATATCTTGGTTTTCGTGGGGTTTCTAGCAGAGATATGCATTTTCTGTGATAATCTTGGTGAGACCTGTGTCCGAAGTATGCAGAAACATCGAGATGGCTCTTTTCGACCTATTTAATGCGAGAAACAGGTTATCTGGTGTTTTCAGCACTCCACAGTGCGTTTGATATGCAGAACCAGCGATATCTTGGTTTACGTGGGGTTTCAAGCTCAGATATGCATTTTCTGCGATAATCTTGGTGAGACTTCAGTCCGAAGTATGCAGAATCATCGAGATCGTACTATTCGAGCTATTTAATGCGAAAAACACGTTATCTGGTGTTTTCACCACTCCACAGTGGTGTATGATATGCAGAACCGACGATATCTTGGTTTTCGTGGGGTTTCAAGCTCAGATATGCATTTTCTGCGATAATCTTGGTGAGACTTCTGTCCGAAGTATGCAGAGTCATCGAGATCGCTCTTTTCGAGCTATTTAATGCGAGAAACAAGTTATCTGGTGTTTTCACCACTCCGCAGTGCGTATGATATGCAGAACCGACGATATCTTGGTTTTCGTGGGGTTTCAAGCTCAGATATGCATTTTCTGCGATAATCTTGGTGAGACTTCTGTCCGAAGTATGCAGAGTCATCGAGATCGCTCTTTTCGAGCTATTTAATGCGAGAAACAAGTTATCTGGTGTTTTCACCACTCCGCAGTGCGTTTGATATGCAGAACCAGCGATATCTGGGTTTTCGTGGGGTTTCTAGCAGAGATATGCATTTTCTGCGATAATCTAGGTGAGACTTCTGTCCGAAGTATGCTTAATCATCGAGATCGCTCGTTTCGAGCTATTTAATGCGAGAAACAAGTTATCTGGTGTTTTCACCACTCCACAGTGCGTTTGATATGCAGAAACAGCGATATCTTGGTTTTCGTGGGGTTTCAAGCTGAGATATGCATTTTTTACGATAATCATGGTGAGACTTCTGTCCGAAGTATGCAGAATCATCGAGATCGCACTTTTCGAGCTATTTAATGCGACAAACACGTTATCTGGTGTTTTCAGCACTCCACAGTGCGATCGATATGCAGAACCAGCGATATCTGGGTTTACGTGGGGTTTCAAGCTGAGATATGCATTTTTTACGATAATCTTGGTGAGACTTCTGTCCGAAGTATGCAGAATCATCGAGATCGCACTTTTCGAGCTATTTAATGCGACAAACACGTTATCTGGTGTTTTCAGCACACCACAGTGCGTTTGATATGCAGAACCAGCGAAATCTTGGTTTTCGTAGGGTTTCAAGCTGAGATATGCATTTTTTACGATAATCTTGGTGAGACTTCTGTCCGAAGTATGCTTAATCATCGAGATCGCTCTATTCGAGCTATTTAATGCGAGAAACACGTTATCTGGTGTTTTCACCACTCCACAGTGCGTATGATATACAGAACCGACGATATCTTGGTTTTCGTGGGGTTTCAAGCTCAGATATGCATTTTCTGCGATAATCATGGTGAGACTTCTGTCCGAAGTATGCAGATTCATCGAGATCGTACTATTCGAGCTATTTAATGCGAAAAACACGTTATCTGGTGTTTTCACCACTCCACAGTGCGTATGATATGCAGAACCGACGATATCTTGGTTTTCGTGGGGTTTCAAGCTCAGATATGCATTTTCTGCGATAATCTTGGTGAGACTTCTGTCCGAAGTATGCAGAAACATGGAGATCGCTCTTTTCGACCTATTGAATGCGAGAAACACGTTATCTGGTGTTTTCACCACTCCACAGTGCGTTTGATATGCAGAACCAGCGAAATCTTGGTTTTCGTTGGGTTTCAAGCTGAGATATGCATTTTTTACGATAATCATGGTGAGACTTCTGTCCGAAGTATGCAGAATCATCGAGATCGCACTTTTCGAGCTATTTAATGCGACAAACACGTTATCTGGTGTTTTCAGCACACCACAGTGCGTTTGATATGCAGAACCAGCGAAATCTTGGTTTTCGTGGGGTTTCAAGCTGAGATATGCATTTTTTACGATAATCTTGGTGAGACTTCTGTCCGAAGTATGCTTAATCATCGAGATCGCTCTATTCGAGCTATTTAATGCGAGAAACACGTTATCTGGTGTTTTCACCACTCCACAGTGCGTATGATATACAGAACCGACGATATCTTGGTTTTCGTGGGGTTTCAAGCTCAGATATGCATTTTCTGCGATAATCATGGTGAGACTTCTGTCCGAAGTATGCAGAGTCTTCGAGATCGCTCTTTTCGAGCTATTTAATGCGAAAAACAAGTTATCTGGTGTTTTCACCACTCCGCAGTGCGTTTGATATGCAGAACCAGCGATATCTTGGTTTTCGTGGGGTTTCAAGCTCAGATATGCATTTTCTGCGATAATCTTGGTGAGACTTCTGTCCGAAGTATGCAGAGTCATCGAGATCGTACTTTTCGAGCTATTTAATGCGACAAACACGTTTTCTGGGGTTTTCACCACTCCACAGTTCGTTGGATATGCAGAACAGGAGATATCTTGGTTTTCGTGGGGTTTCTAGCAGAGATATGCATTTTCTGCGATAATCTTGGTGAGACCTGTGTCCGAAGTATGCAGAAACATCGAGATGGCTCTTTTCGACCTATTTAATGCGAGAAACACGTTATCTGGTGTTTTCAGCACTCCACAGTGCGTTTGATATGCAGAACCAGCGATATCTTGGTTTACGTGGGGTTTCAAGCTCAGATATGCATTTTCTGCGATAATCTTGGTGAGACTTCTGTCCGAAGTATGCAGAGTCATCGAGATCGTACTTTTCGAGCTATTTAATGCGACAAACACGTTTTCTGGGGTTTTCACCACTCCACAGTTCGTTGGATATGCAGAACAGGAGATATCTTGGTTTTCGTGGGGTTTCTAGCAGAGATATGCATTTTCTGCGATAATCATGGTGAGACCTCTGTCCGAAGTATGCAGAAACATGGAGATCGCTCTTTTCGACCTATTGAATGCGAGAAACACGTTATCTGGTGTTTTCACCACTCCACAGTGCGTTTGATATGCAGAACCAGCGAAATCTTGGTTTTCGTTGGGTTTCAAGCTGAGATATGCATTTTTTACGATAATCATGGTGAGACTTCTGTCCGAAGTATGCTTAATCATCGAGATCGCTCTATTCGAGCTATTTAATGCGAGAAACACGTTATCTGGTGTTTTCACCACTCCACAGTGCGTATGATATGCAGAACCGACGATATCTTGGTTTTCGTGGGGTTTCAAGTTCAGATATGCATTTTCTGCGATAATCTTGGTGAGACTTCTGTCCGAAGTATGCAGAGTCATCGAGATCGCTCTTTTCGAGCTATTTAATGCGAGAAACAAGTTATCTGGTGTTTTCACCACTCCGCAGTGCGTTTGATATGCAGAACCAGCGATATCTTGGTTTTCGTGGGGTTTCAAGCTCAGATATGCATTTTCTGCGATAATCTTGGTGAGACTTCTGTCCGAAGTATGCAGAGTCATCGAGATCGTACTTTTCGAGCTATTCAATGCGAGAAACAGGTTTTCTGGGGTTTTCACCACTCCACAGTTCGTTGGATATGCAGAACAGGAGATATCTTGGTTTTCGTGGGGTTTCTAGCAGAGATATGCATTTTGTGCGATAATCTAGGTGAGACTTCTGTCCGAAGTATGCTTAATCATCGAGATCGCTCGTTTCGAGCTATTTAATGCGAGAAACAAGTTATCTGGTGTTTTCACCACTCCACAGTGCGTTTGATATGCAGAAACAGCGATATCTTGGTTTGCGTGGGGTTTCAAGCTGAGATATGCATTTTTTACAATAATCATGGTGAGACTTCTGTCCGAAGTATGCAGAATCATCGAGATCGCACTTTTCGAGCTATTTAATGCGACAAACACGTTATCTGGTGTTTTCAGCACTCCACAGTGCGTTTGATATGCAGAACCAGCGAAATCTTGGTTTTCGTGGGGTTTCAAGCTGAGGTATGGATTTTTTTACGATAATCGTGGTGAGACTTCTGTCCGAAGTATGCTTAATCATCGAGATCGCTCTATTCGAGATATTTAATGCGAGAAGCACGTTATCTGGTGTTTTCACCACTCCACAGTGCGTATGATATACAGAACCGACGATATCTTGGTTTTCGTGGGGTTTCAAGCTCAGATATGCATTTTCTGCGATAATGTTGGTGTAGACTTCTGTCCGAAGTATGCAGAGTCATCGAGATCGTACTTTTCGAGCTATTTAATGCGACAAACACGTTTTCTGGGGTTTTCACCACTCCACAGTTCGTTGGATATGCAGAACAGGAGATATCTTGGTTTTCGTGGGGTTTCTAGCAGAGATATGCATTTTCTGTGATAATCTTGGTGAGACCTGTGTCCGAAGTATGCAGAAACATCGAGATGGCTCTTTTCGACCTATTTAACGCGAGAAACACGTTATCTGGTGTTTTCAGCACTCCACAGTGCGTTTGATATGCAGAACCAGCGATATCTTGGTTTACGTGGGGTTTCAAGCTCAGATATGCATTTTCTGCGATAATCTTGGTGAGACTTCAGTCCGAAGTATGCAGAATCATCGAGATCGTACTATTCGAGCTATTTAATGCGAAAAACACGTTATCTGGTGTTTTCACCACTCCACAGTGCGTATGATATGCAGAACCGACGATATCTTGGTTTTCGTGGGGTTTCAAGCTCAGATATGCATTTTCTGCGATAATCTTGGTGAGACTTCTGTCCGAAGTATGCAGAGTCATCGAGATCGCTCTTTTCGAGCTATTTAATGCGAGAAACAAGTTATCTGGTGTTTTCACCACTCCGCAGTGCGTATGATATGCAGAACCGACGATATCTTGGTTTTCGTGGGGTTTCAAGCTCAGATATGCATTTTCTGCGATAATCTTGGTGAGACTTCTGTCCGAAGTATGCAGAGTCATCGAGATCGCTCTTTTCGAGCTATTTAATGCGAGAAACAAGTTATCTGGTGTTTTCACCACTCCACAGTGCGATCGATATGCAGAACCAGCGATATCTGGGTTTACGTGGGGTTTCAAGCTGAGATATGCATTTTTTACGATAATCTTGGTGAGACTTCTGTCCGAAGTATGCAGAATCATCGAGATCGCACTTTTCGAGCTATTTAATGCGACAAACACGTTATCTGGTGTTTTCAGCACACCACAGTGCGTTTGATATGCAGAACCAGCGAAATCTTGGTTTTCGTAGGGTTTCAAGCTGAGATATGCATTTTTTACGATAATCTTGGTGAGACTTCTGTCCGAAGTATGCTTAATCATCGAGATCGCTCTATTCGAGCTATTTAATGCGAGAAACACGTTATCTGGTGTTTTCACCACTCCACAGTGCGTATGATATACAGAACCGACGATATCTTGGTTTTCGTGGGGTTTCAAGCTCAGATATGCATTTTCTGCGATAATCATGGTGAGACTTCTGTCCGAAGTATGCAGAGTCATCGAGATCGTACTATTCGAGCTATTTAATGCGAAAAACACGTTATCTGGTGTTTTCACCACTCCACAGTGCGTATGATATGCAGAACCGACGATATCTTGGTTTTCGTGGGGTTTCAAGCTCAGATATGCATTTTCTGCGATAATCTTGGTGAGACTTCTGTCCGAAGTATGCAGAAACATGGAGATCGCTCTTTTCGACCTATTGAATGCGAGAAACACGTTATCTGGTGTTTTCACCACTCCACAGTGAGTTTGATATGCAGAACCAGCGAAATCTTGGTTTTCGTTGGGTTTCAAGCTGAGATATGCATTTTTTACGATAATCATGGTGAGACTTCTGTCCGAAGTATGCAGAATCATCGAGATCGCACTTTTCGAGCTATTTAATGCGACAGACACGTTATCTGGTGTTTTCAGCACACCACAGTGCGTTTGATATGCAGAACCAGCGAAATCTTGGTTTTCGTGGGGTTTCAAGCTGAGATATGCATTGTTTACGATAATCTTGGTGAGACTTCTGTCCGAAGTATGCTTAATCATCGAGATCGCTCTATTCGAGCTATTTAATGCGAGAAACTCGTTATCTGGTGTTTTCACCACTCCACAGTGCGTATGATATACAGAACCGACGATATCTTGGTTTTCGTGGGGTTTCAAGCTCAGATATGCATTTTCTGCGATAATCATGGTGAGACTTCTGTCCGAAGTATGCAGAGTCATCGAGATCGTACTTTTCGAGCTATTTAATGCGACAAACACGTTTTCTGGGGTTTTCACCACTCCACAGTTCGTTGGATATGCAGAACAGGAGATATCTTGGTTTTCGTGGGGTTTCTAGCAGAGATATGCATTTTCTGCGATAATCTTGGTGAGACCTGTGTCCGAAGTATGCAGAAACATCGAGATGGCTCTTTTCGACCTATTTAATGCGAGAAACACGTTATCTGGTGTTTTCAGCACTCCACAGTGCGTTTGATATGCAGAACCAGCGATATCTTGGTTTACGTGGGGTTTCAAGCTCAGATATGCATTTTCTGCGATGATCTTGGTGAGACTTCTGTCCGAAGTATGCAGAGTCATCGAGATCGTACTTTTCGAGCTATTTAATGCGACAAACACGTTTTCTGGGGTTTTCACCACTCCACAGTTCGTTGGATATGCAGAACAGGAGATATCTTGGTTTTCGTGGGGTTTCTAGCAGAGATATGCATTTTCTGCGATAATCATGGTGAGACCTCTGTCCGAAGTATGCAGAAACATGGAGATCGCTCTTTTCGACCTATTGAATGCGAGAAACACGTTATCTGGTGTTTTCACCACTCCACAGTGCGTTTGATATGCAGAACCAGCGAAATCTTGGTTTTCGTTGGGTTTCAAGCTGAGATATGCATTTTTTACGATAATCATGGTGAGACTTCTGTCCGAAGTAAGCAGAATCATCGAGATCGCACTTTTCGAGCTATTTAATGCGACAAACACGTTATCTGTTGTTTTCAGCACACCACAGTGCGTTTGATATGCAGAACCAGCGAAATCTTGGTTTTCGTGGGGTTTCAAGCTGAGATATGCATTTTTTACGATAATCTTGGTGAGACTTCTGTCCGAAGTATGCTTAATCATCGAGATCGCTCTATTCGAGCTATTTAATGCGAGAAACACGTTATCTGGTGTTTTCACCACTCCACAGTGCGTATGATATGCAGAACCGACGATATCTTGGTTTTCGTGGGGTTTCAAGTTCAGATATGCATTTTCTGCGATAATCTTGGTGAGACTTCTGTCCGAAGTATGCAGAGTCATCGAGATCGCTCTTTTCGAGCTATTTAATCCGAGAAACAAGTTATCTGGTGTTTTCACCACTCCGCAGTGCGTTTGATATGCAGAACCAGCGATATCTTGGTTTTCGTGGGGTTTCAAGCTCAGATATGCATTTTCTGCGATAATCTTGGTGAGACTTCTGTCCGAAGTATGCAGAGTCATCGAGATCGTACTTTTCGAGCTATTCAATGCGAGAAACAGGTTTTCTGGGGTTTTCACCACTCCACAGTTCGTTGGATATGCAGAACAGGAGATATCTTGGCTTTCGTGGGGTTTCTAGCAGAGATATGCATTTTCTGCGATAATCTAGGTGAGACTTCTGTCCGAAGTATGCTTAATCATCGAGATCGCTCGTTTCGAGCTATTTAATGCGAGAAACAAGTTATCTGGTGTTTTCACCACTCCACAGTGCGTTTGATATGCAGAAACAGCGATATCTTGGTTTGCGTGGGGTTTCAAGCTGAGATATGCATTTTTTACGATAATCATGGTGAGACTTCTGTCCGAAGTATGCAGAATCATCGAGATCGCACTTTTCGAGCTATTTAATGCGACAAACACGTTATCTGGTGTTTTCAGCACTCCACAGTGCGTTCGATATGCAGAACCAGCGATATCTGGGTTTACGTGGGGTTTCAAGCTGAGATATGCATTTTTTACGATAATCTTGGTGAGACTTCTGTCCGAAGTATGCAGAATCATCGAGATCGCACTTTTCGAGCTATTTAATGCGACAAACACGTTATCTGGTGTTTTCAGCACTCCACAGTGCGTTTGATATGCAGAACCAGCGAAATCTTGGTTTTCGTGGGGTTTCAAGCTGAGATATGCATTTTTTTACGATAATCTTGGTGAGACTTCTGTCCGAAGTATGCTTAATCATCGAGATCGCTCTATTCGAGATATTTAATGCGAGAAACACGTTATCTGGTGTTTTCACCACTCCGCAGTGCGTTTGATATGCAGAACCAGCGATATCTTGGTTTTCGTGGGGTTTCAAGCTCAGATATGCATTTTCTGCGATAATCTTGGTGAGACTTCTGTCCGAAGTATGCAGAGTCATCGAGATCGTACTTTTCGAGCTATTTAATGCGACAAACACGTTTTCTGGGGTTTTCACCACTCCACAGTTCGTTGGATATGCAGAACAGGAGATATCTTGGTTTTCGTGGGGTTTCTAGCAGAGATATGCATTTTCTGCGCTAATCTTGGTGAGACCTCTGTCCGAAGTATGCAGAAACATGGAGATCGCTCTTTTCGACCTATTGAATGCGAGAAACACGTTATCTGGTGTTTTCACCACTCCACAGTGCGTTTGATATGCAGAACCAGCGAAATCTTGGTTTTCGTTGGGTTTCAAGCTGAGATATGCATTTTTTACGATAATCATGGTGAGACTTCTGTCCGAAGTATGCAGAATCATCGAGATCGCACTTTTCGAGCTATTTAATGCGACAAACACGTTATCTGGTGTTTTCAGCACACCACAGTGCGTTTGATATGCAGAACCAGCGAAATCTTGGTTTTCGTGGGGTTTCAAGCTGAGATATGCATTTTTTACGATAATCTTGGTGAGACTTCTGTCCGAAGTATGCAGAGTCATCGAGATCGCTCTTTTCGAGCTATTTAATGCGACAAACACGTTTTCTGGGGTTTTCACCACTCCACAGTTCGTTGGATATGCAGAACAGGAGATATCTTGGTTTTCGTGGGGTTTCTAGCAGAGATATGCATTTTCTGCGATAATCTTGGTGAGACCTGTGTCCGAAGTATGCAGAATCATCGAGATCGTACTATTCGAGCTATTTAATGCGAAAAACACGTTATCTGGTGTTTTCACCACTCCACAGTGCGTATGATATGCAGAACCGACGATATGGTGGTTTTCGTGGGGTTTCAAGCTCAGATATGCATTTTCTGCGATAATCTTGGTGAGACTTCTGTCCGAAGTATGCAGAGTCATCGAGATCGTACTTTTCGAGCTATTCAATGCGAGAAAC
Organism: Anthophora plumipes; assembly: GCA_951804975.1. Taxonomy (NCBI): domain Eukaryota; kingdom Metazoa; phylum Arthropoda; class Insecta; order Hymenoptera; family Apidae; genus Anthophora; species Anthophora plumipes. The sequence goes on from CATORF010000980.1 coordinate 2,659,372, forward strand.
ACGTTTTCTGGGGTTTTCACCACTCCACAGTTCGTTGGATATGCAGAACAGGAGATATCTTGGTTTTCGTGGGGTTTCTAGCAGAGATATGCATTTTCTGCGATAATCTTGGTGAGACCTCTGTCCGAAGTATGCAGAAACATGGAGATCGCTCTTTTCGACCTATTGAATGCGAGAAACACGTTATCTGGTGTTTTCACCACTCCACAGTGCGTATGATATGCAGAACCGACGATATCGTGGTTTTCGTGTGGTTTCAAGCTCAGATATGCATTTTCTGCGATAATCTTGGTGAGACTTCTGTCCGAAGTATGCAGAGTCATCGAGATCGCTCTTTTCGAGCTATTTAATGCGAGAAACAAGTTATCTGGTGTTTTCACCACTCCGCAGTGCGTTTGATATGCAGAACCAGCGATATCTTGGTTTTCGTGGGGTTTCAAGCTCAGATATGCATTTTCTGCGATAATCTTGGTGAGACTTCTGTCCGAAGTATGCAGAGTCATCGAGATCGTACTTTTCGAGCTATTCAATGCGAGAAACACGTTTTCTGGGGTTTTCACCACTCCACAGTTCGTTGGATATGCAGAACAGGAGATATCTTGGTTTTCGTGGGGTTTCTAGCAGAGATATGCATTTTCTGCGATAATCTAGGTGAGACTTCTGTTCGAAGTATGCTTAATCATCGAGATCGCTCGTTTCGAGCTATTTAATGCGAGAAACAAGTTATCTGGTGTTTTCACCACTCCACAGTGCGTTTGATATGCAGAAACAGCGATATCTTGGTTTTCGTGGGGTTTCAAGCTGAGATATGCATTTTTTACGATAATCATGGTGAGACTTCTGTCCGAAGTATGCAGAATCATCGAGATCGCACTTTTCTAGCTATTTAATGTGACAAACACGTTATCTGGTGTTTTCAGCACTCCACAGTGCGTTCGATATGCAGAACCAGCGATATCTGGGTTTTCGTGGGGTTTCAAGCTGAGATATGCATTTTTTACGATAATCTTGGTGAGACTTCTGTCCGAAGTATGCAGAATCATCGAGATCGCACTTTTCGAGCTATTTAATGCGACAAACACGTTATCTGGTGTTTTCACCACTCCGCAGTGCGTTTGATATGCAGAACCAGCGATATCTTGGTTTTCGTGGGGTTTCAAGCTCAGATATGCATTTTCTGCGATAATCTTGGTGAGACTTCTGTCCGAAGTATGCAGAATCTTCGAGAACCCTCTTTTCGAGCTACTTAATGCGAGAAACACGTTTTCTGGTGTTTTCACTACACCACAGTCCGTTTGATGCGCAGAACCGGAGATATCTTGGTTTCGGTCGGGTTTCAAGCTGAGATATGCATTTTCTGCGATAATCTTGGTGAGACTTCCGTCCGAAATATGCAGAGTCATCGAGATCGTACTTTTCGAGCTATTTAATGCGAGAAACACGTTTTCTGGTGTATTCACCACTCCACAGTACGTTTGACATACAGAACCGGAGATATCTTGGTTTCGGTCGGGTTTCAAGCTGAGACATGCATTTTCTACGATAATCTTGGTGAGACTTCTGTCAGAAGTATGCAGAATCTTCGAGAACGCTCTTTTCGAGCTACTTAATGCGAGAAACACGTTTTCTGGTGTTTTCACTACACCACAGTCCGTTTGATGCGCAGAACCGGAGATATCTTGGTTTCGGTCGGGTTTCAAGCTGAGATATGCATTTTCTGCGATAATCTTGGTGAGACTTCTGTCAGAAGTATGCAGTATCATCGAGATCGCTCTTTTCGAGCTATTTAATTCGAGAAACACGTTTTCTGGGGTTTTCACCACTCCACAGTTCGTTGGATATGCAGAACAGGAGATATCTTGGTTTTCGTGGGGTTTCTAGCAGAGATATGCATTTTCTGCGATAATCTTGGTGAGACCTGTGTCCGAAGTATGCAGAAACATGGAGATCGCTCTTTTCGACCTATTTAATGCGAGAAACACGTTATCTGGTGTTTTCACCACTCCACAGTGCGTTTGATATGCAGAACCAGCGAAATCTTGGTTTTCGTAGGGTTTCAAGCTGAGATATGCATTTTTTACGATAATCATGGTGAGACTTCTGTCCGAAGTATGCAGAATCATCGAGATCGCACTTTTCGAGCTATTTAATGCGACAAACACGTTATCTGGTGTTTTCAGCACTCCACAGTGCGTTTGATATGCAGAACCAGCGAAATCTTGGTTTTCGTGGGGTTTCAAGCTGAGATATGCATTTTCTGCGATAATCTTGGTGAGACTTCTGTCCGAAGTATGCAGAATCATCGAGATCGCACTTTTCGAGCTATTTAATGCGACAAACACGTTATCTGGTGTTTTCAGCACTCCACAGTGCATTTGATATGCAGAACCAGCGATATCTGGGTTTTCGTGGGGTTTCAAGCTGAGATATGCATTTCTTACGATAATCTTGGTGAGACTTCTGTCCGAAGTATGCAGAATCATCGAGATCGCTCTTTTCAAGCTATTTAATGCGAGAAACACGTTTTCTGGGGTTTTCACCACTCCACAGTGCGTTTGATATGCAGAACCAGCGAAATCTTGGTTTTCGTGGGGTTTCAAGCTGACATATGCATTTTTTACGATAATCTTGGTGACACTTCTGTCCGAAGTATGCTTAATCATCGAGATCGCTCTATTGGATATATTTAATGCGAGAAACACGTTATCTGGGGTTTTCACCACTCCACAGTGCGCATGATATGCAGAACCGACGATATCTTGGTTTTCGTGGGGTTTCAAGCTCACATATGCATTTTCTGCGATAATCTTGGTGAGACTTCTGTCCGAAGTATGCAGAGTCATCGAGATCGTACTTTTCGAGCTATTCAATGCGAGAAAAACGTTTTCTGGGGTTTTCACCACTCCACAGTTCGTTGGATATGCAGAACAGGAGATATCTTGGTTTTCGTGGGGTTTCAAGCTCAGATATGCATTTTCTGCGATAATCTTGGTGAGACTTCTGTCCGAAGTATGCAGAATCATCGAGATCGCACTTTTCGAGCTATTTAATGCGACAAACACGTTATCTGGTGTTTTCAGCACTCCACACTGCGTTTGATATGCAGAACCAGCGAAATCTGGGTTTTCGTGGGGTTTCAAGATGAGATATGCATTTTCTGCGATAATCTTGGTGAGACTTCTGTCCGAAGTATGCTGAGTCATCGAGATCGCTCTTTTCGAGCTATTTAATGCGAGAAACAAGTTATCTGGTATTTTCACCACTCCGCAGTGCGTTTGATATGCAGAACCAGCGATATCTTGGTTTTCGTGGGGTTTCAAGCTCAGATATGCATTTTCTGCGATAATCTTGGTGAGACTTCTGTCCGAAGTATGCAGAGTCATCGAGATCGTACTTTTCGAGCTATTCAATGCGAGAAAAACGTTTTCTGGGGTTTACACCACTCCACAGTTCGTTGGATATGCAGAACAGGAGATATCTTGGTTTTCGTGGGGTTTCTAGCAGAGATATGCATTTTCTGCGATAATCTTGGTGAGACTTCTGTCCGAAGTATGCAGAATCATCGAGATCGCACTTTTCGAGCTATTTAATGCGACAAACACGTTATCTGGTGTTTTCAGCACTCCACACTGCGTTTGATATGCAGAACCAGCGATATCTGGGTTTTCGTGGGGTTTCAAGCTGAGATATGCATTTCTTACGATAATCTTGGTGAGACTTTTGTCCGAAGTATGCAGAATCATCGAGATCGCTCTTTTCAAGCTATTTAATGCGAGAAACACGTTTTCTGGGGTTTTCACCACTCCACAGTGCGTTTGATATGCAGAACCAGCGAAATCTTGGTTTTCGTGGGGTTTCAAGCTGAGATATGCATTTTTTACGATAATCTTGGTGAGACTTCTGTCTGAAGTATGCTTAATCATCGAGATCGCTCAATTCGAGATATTTAATGCGAGAAACACGTTATCTGGTGTTTTCACTACTCCACAGTGCGTATGATATGCAGAACCGACGATATCTTGGTTTTCGTGGGGTTTCAAGCTCAGATATGCATTTTCTGCGATAATCTTGGTGAGACTTCTGTCCGAAGTATGCAGAGTCATCGAGATCGTACTTTTCGAGCTATTCAATGCGAGAAACACGTTTTCTCGGGTTTTCACCACTCCACAGTGCGTTTGATATGCAGAACCAGCGATATCTTGGTTTTCGTGGGGTTTCAAGCTCAGATATGCATTTTCTGCGATAATCTTGGTGAGAGTTCTGTCCGAAGTATGCAGAGTCATCGAGATCGAACTTTTCGAGCTATTCTATGCGAGAAAAACGTTTTCTGGGGTTTTCACCACTCCACAGTTCGTTGGATATGCAGAACAGGAGATATCTTGGTTTTCGTGGGGTTTCTAGCAGAGATATGCATTTTCTGCGATAATCTTGGTGAGACTTCTGTCCGAAGTATGCAGAATCATCGAGATCGCACTTTTCGAGCTATTTAATGAGACAAACACGTTATCTGGTGTTTTCAGCACTCCACAGTGCGTTTGATATGCAGAACCAGCGATATCTGGGTTTTCGTGGGGTTTCAAGCTGAGATATGCATTTCTTACGATAATCTTGGTGAGACTTCTGTCCGAAGTATGCAGAATCATCGAGATCGCTCTTTTCAAGCTATTTAATGCGAGAAACACGTTTTCTGGGGTTTTCACCACTCCACAGTGCGTTTGATATGCAGAACCAGCGAAATCTTGGTTTTCGTGGGGTTTCAAGCTGAGATATGCATTTTTTACGATAATCTTGGTGAGACTTCTGTCCGAAGTATGCTTAATCATCGAGATCGCTCTATTCGAGATATTTAATGCGAGAAACACGTTATCTGGTGTTTTCACCACTCCACAGTGCGTATGATATGCAGAACAGACGATATCTTGGTTTTCGTGGGGTTTCTAGCAGAGATATGCTTTTTCTGCGATAATCTTGGTGAGACCTCTGTCCGAAGTATGCAGAAACATCGAGACCGCTCTTTTCGACCTATTTAATGCGAGAAACACGTTATCTGGTGTTTTCACCACTCCGCAGTGCGTTTGATATGCAGAACCGACGATATCTTGGTTTTCGTGGGGTTTCAAGCTCAGATATGCATTTTCTGCGATAATCTTGGTGAGACTTCTTTCCGAAGTATTCAGAGTCATCGAGATCGCTCTTTTCGAGCTATTTAATGCGAGAAACAAGTTATCTGGTGTTTTCACCACTCCGCAGTGCGTTTGATATGCAGAACAGGAGATATCTTGGTTTTCGTGGGGTTTCTAGCAGAGATATGCATTTTCTGCGATAATCTTGGTGAGACCTCTGTCGGAAGTATGCAGAAACATCGAGATCGCTCTTTTCGACCTATTTAATGCGAGAAACACGTTATCTGGTTTTATCACCAATCCACAGTGCGTTTGATATGCAGAACCAGCGAAACCTTGGTTTTCGTGGGGTTTCAAGCTGAGATATGCATTTTTTACGATAATCTTGGTGAGACTTCTGTCCGAAGTATGCTTAATCATCCAGATCGCTCTATTCGAGCTATTTAATGCGAGAAACACGTTATCTGGTGTTTTCACCACTCCACAGTGCGTATGATATGCAGAACCGACGATATCTTGGTTTTCGTGGGGTTTCAAGCTGAGATATGCATTTTCTGCGATAATCTTGGTGAGACTTCTGTCCGAAGTATGCAGAGTCATCGAGATCGCTCTTTTCGAGCTATTTAATGCGAGAAACAAGTTATCTGGTGTTTTCACCATTCCACAGTGCGTTTGATATGCAGAACCAGCGAAACCTTGGTTTTCGTGGGGTTTCAAGCTGAGATATGCATTTTTTACGATAATCTTGGTGAGACTTCAGTCCGAAGTATGCAAAGTCATCGAGATCGTACTTTTCGAGCTATTTAATGCGAGAAACATGTTATCTGGTGTTTTCACCACTCCACAGTGCGTATGATATGCAGAACCGACGATATCTTGGTTTTCGTGGGGCTTCAAGCTCAGATATGCATTTTCTGCGATAATCTTGGTGAGACTTCTGTCCGAAGTATGCAGAGTCATCGAGATCGTACTTTTCGAGCTATTTAATGCGACAAACACGTTATCTGGTGTTTTCAGCACTCCACAGTGCGTTTGATATGCAGAACCAGCGATATCTGGGTTTTCGTGGGGTTTCAAGCTGAGATATGCATTTCGTACGATAATCTTGGTGAGACTTCTGTCCGAAGTATGCAGAATCATCGAGATCGCTCTTTTCAAGCTATTTAATGCGAGAAACACGTTTTCTGGGGTTTTCACCACTCCACAGTGCGTTTGATATGCAGAACCAGCGAAATCTTGGTTTTCGTGGGGTTTCAAGCTGAGATATGCATTTTTTACGATAATCTTGGTGAGACTTCTGTCCGAAGTATGCTTAATCATCGAGATCGCTCTATTCGAGATATTTAATGCCAGAAACACGTTATCTGGTGTTTTCACCACTCCACAGTGCGTATGATATGCAGAACCGACGATATCTTGGTTTTCGTGGGGTTTCAAGCTCAGATATGCATTTTCTGCGATAATCTTGGTGAGACTTCTGTCCGAAGTATGCAGAGTCATCGAGATCGCTCAATTCGAGATATTTAATGCGAGAAACACGTTATCTGGTGTTTTCACTACTCCACAGTGCGTATGATATGCAGAACCGACGATATCTTGGTTTTCGTGGGGTTTCAAGCTCAGATATGCATTTTCTGCGATAATCTTGGTGAGACTTCTGTCCGAAGTATGCAGAGTCATCGAGATCGTACTTTTCGAGCTATTCAATGCGAGAAACACGTTTTCTCGGGTTTTCACCACTCCACAGTGCGTTTGATATGCAGAACCAGCGATATCTTGGTTTTCGTGGGGTTTCAAGCTCAGATATGCATTTTCTGCGATAATCTTGGTGAGAATTCTGTCCGAAGTATGCAGAGTCATCGAGATCGTACTTTTCGAGCTATTTAATGCGACAAACACGTTATCTGGTGTTTTCAGCACTCCACAGTGCGTTTGATATGCAGAACCAGCGATATCTGGGTTTTCGTGGGGTTTCAAGCTGAGATATGCATTTCTTACGATAATCTTGGTGAGACTTCTGTCCGAAGTATGCAGAATCATCGAGATCGCTCTTTTCAAGCTATTTAATGCGAGAAACACGTTTTGTGGGGTTTTCACCACTCCACAGTGCGTTTGATATGCAGAACCAGCGAAATCTTGGTTTTCGTGGGGTTTCAAGCTGAGATATGCATTTTTTACGATAATCTTGGTGAGACTTCTGTCCGAAGTATGCTTAATCATCGAGATCGCTCTATTCGAGATATTTAATGCGAGAAACACGTTATCTGGTGTTTTCACCACTCCACAGTGCGTATGATATGCAGAACCGACGATATCTTGGTTTTCGTGGGGTTTCAAGCTCAGATATGCATTTTCTGCGATAATCTTGGTGAGACTTCTGTCCGAAGTATGCAGAGTCATCGAGATCGTACTTTTCGAGCTATTTAATGCGACAAACACGTTTTCTGGGGTTTTCACCACTCCACAGTTCGTTGGATATGCAGAACAGGAGATATCTTGGTTTTCGTGGGGTTTCTAGCAGAGATATGCATTTTCTGCGATAATCTTGGTGAGACTTCTGTCCGAAGTATGCAGAATCATCGAGATCGCACTTTTCGAGCTATTTAATGCGACAAACACGTTATCCGGTGTTTTCAGCACTCCACAGTGCGTTTGATATGCAGAACCAGCGATATCTGGGTTTTCGTGGGGTTTCAAGCTGAGATATGCATTTTTTACGATAATCTTGGTGAGACTTCTGTCCGAAGTATGCAGAATCATCGAGATCGCACTTTTCGAGCTATTTAATGCGACAAACACGTTATCTGGTGTTTTCAGCACTCCACAGTGCGTTTGATATGCAGAACCAGCGAAATCTTGGTTTTCGTGGGGTTTCAAGCTGAGATATGCATTTTTTACGATAATCTTGGTGATACTTCTGTCTGAAGTATGCTTAATCATCGAGATCGCTCAATTCGAGATATTTAATGCGAGAAACACGTTATCTGGTGTTTTCACTACTCCACAGTGCGTATGATATGCAGAACCGACGATATCTTGGTTTTCGTGGGGTTTCAAGCTCAGATATGCATTTTCTGCGATAATCTTGGTGAGACTTCTGTCCGAAGTATGCAGAGTCATCGAGATCGTACTTTTCGAGCTATTCAATGCGAGAAACACGTTTTCTCGGGTTTTCACCACTCCACAGTGCGTTTGATATGCAGAACCAGCGATATCTTGGTTTTCGTGGGGTTTCAAGCTCAGATATGCATTTTCTGCGATAATCTTGGTGAGAATTCTGTCCGAAGTATGCAGAGTCATCGAGATCGTACTTTTCGAGCTATTCTATGCGAAAAAAACGTTTTCTGGGGTTTTCACGACTCCACAGTTCGTTGGATATGCAGAACAGGAGGTATCTTGGTTTTCGTGGGGTTTCTAGCAGAGATATGCATTTTCTGCGATAATCTTGGTGAGACTTCTGTCCGAAGTATGCAGAATCATCGAGATCGCACTTTTCGAGCTATTTAATGCGACAAACACGTTATCTGGTGTTTTCAGCACTCCACAGTGCGTTTGATATGCAGAACCAGCGATATCTGGGTTTTCGTGGGGTTTCAAGCTGAGATATGCATTTCTTACGATAATCTTGGTGAGACTTCTGTCCGAAGTATGCAGAATCATCGAGATCGCTCTTTTCAAGCTATTTAATGCGAGAAACACGTTTTCTGGGGTTTTCACCACTCCACAGTGCGTTTGATATGCAGAACCAGCGAAATCTTGGTTTTCGTGGGGTTTCAAGCTGAGATATGCATTTTTTACGATAATCTTGGTGAGACTTCTGTCCGAAGTATGCTTAATCATCGAGATCGCTCTATTCGAGATATTTAATGCGAGAAACACGTTATCTGGTGTTTTCACCACTCCACAGTGCGTATGATATGCAGAACCGACGATATCTTGGTTTTCGTGGGGTTTCAAGCTCAGATATGCATTTTCTGCGATAATCTTGGTGAGACTTCTGTCCGAAGTATGCAGAGTCATCGAGATCGTACTTTTCGAGCTATTTAATGCGACAAACACGTTTTCTGGGGTTTTCACCACTCCACAGTTCGTTGGATATGCAGAACAGGAGATATCTTGGTTTTCGTGGGGTTTCTAGCAGAGATATGCATTTTCTGCGATAATCTTGGTGAGACCTCTGTCCGAAGTATGCAGAAACATCGAGATCGCTCTTTTCGACCTATTTAATGCGAGAAACACGTTATCTGGTGTTATCACCACTCCATAGTGCGTTTGATATGCAGAACCAGCGATATCTGGGTTTTCGTGGGGTTTCTAGCAGAGATATGCATTTTCTGCGATAATCTTGGTGAGACCTCTGTCCGAAGTATGCAGAAACATCGAGATCGCTCTTTTCGACCTATTTAATGCGAGAAACACGTTATCTGGTGTTATCACCACTCCATAGTGCGTTTGATATGCAGAACCAGCGAAATCTTGGTTTTCGTGGGGTTTCAAGCTGAGATATGCATTTTTTACGATAATCTTGGTGATACTTCTGTCTGAAGTATGCTTAATCATCGAGATCGCTCAATTCGAGATATTTAATGCGAGAAACACGTTATCTGGTGTTTTCACTACTCCACAGTGCGTATGATATGCAGAACCGACGATATCTTGGTTTTCGTGGGGTTTCAAGCTCAGATATGCATTTTCTGCGATAATCTTGGTGAGACTTCTGTCCGAAGTATGCAGAGTCATCGAGATCGTACTTTTCGAGCTATTCAATGCGAGAAACACGTTTTCTCGGGTTTTCACCACTCCACAGTGCGTTTGATATGCAGAACCAGCGATATCTTGGTTTTCGTGGGGTTTCAAGCTCAGATATGCATTTTCTGCGATAATCTTGGTGAGAATTCTGTCCGAAGTATGCAGAGTCATCGAGATCGTACTTTTCGAGCTATTCTATGCGAAAAAAACGTTTTCTGGGGTTTTCACGACTCCACAGTTCGTTGGATATGCAGAACAGGAGGTATCTTGGTTTTCGTGGGGTTTCTAGCAGAGATATGCATTTTCTGCGATAATCTTGGTGAGACTTCTGTCCGAAGTATGCAGAATCATCGAGATCGCACTTTTCGAGCTATTTAATGCGACAAACACGTTATCTGGTGTTTTCAGCACTCCACAGTGCGTTTGATATGCAGAACCAGCGATATCTGGGTTTTCGTGGGGTTTCAAGCTGAGATATGCATTTCTTACGATAATCTTGGTGAGACTTCTGTCCGAAGTATGCAGAATCATCGAGATCGCTCTTTTCAAGCTATTTAATGCGAGAAACACGTTTTCTGGGGTTTTCACCACTCCACAGTGCGTTTGATATGCAGAACCAGCGAAATCTTGGTTTTCGTGGGGTTTCAAGCTGAGATATGCATTTTTTACGATAATCTTGGTGAGACTTCTGTCCGAAGTATGCTTAATCATCGAGATCGCTCTATTCGAGATATTTAATGCGAGAAACACGTTATCTGGTGTTTTCACCACTCCACAGTGCGTATGATATGCAGAACCGACGATATCTTGGTTTTCGTGGGGTTTCAAGCTCAGATATGCATTTTCTGCGATAATCTTGGTGAGACTTCTGTCCGAAGTATGCAGAGTCATCGAGATCGTACTTTTCGAGCTATTTAATGCGACAAACACGTTTTCTGGGGTTTTCACCACTCCACAGTTCGTTGGATATGCAGAACAGGAGATATCTTGGTTTTCGTGGGGTTTCTAGCAGAGATATGCATTTTCTGCGATAATCTTGGTGAGACCTCTGTCCGAAGTATGCAGAAACATCGAGATCGCTCTTTTCGACCTATTTAATGCGAGAAACACGTTATCTGGTGTTATCACCACTCCATAGTGCGTTTGATATGCAGAACCAGCGATATCTGGGTTTTCGTGGGGTTTCAAGCTGAGATATGCATTTTTTACGATAATCTTGGTGAGACTTCTGTCCGAAGTATGCAGAATCATCGAGATCGCACTTTTCGAGCTATTTAATGCGACAAACACGTTATCTGGTGTTTTCAGCACTCCACAGTGCGTTTGATATGCAGAACCAGCGAAATCTTGGTTTTCGGGGGGTTTCAAGCTGAGATATGAATTTTTTTACGATAATCTTGGTGAGACTTCTGTCCGAAGTATGCTTAATCATCGAGATCGCTCTATTCGAGATATTTAATGCGAGAAACACGTTATCTGGTGTTTTCACCACTCCACAGTGCGTATGATATGCAGAACCGACGATATCTTGGTTTTCGTGGGGTTTCAAGCTCAGATATGCATTTTCTGCGATAATCTTGGTGAGACTTCTGTCCGAAGTATGCAGAGTCATCGAGATCGTACTTTTCGAGCTATTTAATGCGACAAACACGTTTTCTGGGGTTTTCACCACTCCACAGTTCGTTGGATATGCAGAACAGGAGATATCTTGGTTTTCGTGGGGTTTCTAGCAGAGATATGCATTTTCTGCGACAATCTTGGTGAGACCTCTGTCCGAAGTATGCAGAAACATCGAGATCGCTCTTTTCGACCTATTTAATGCGAGAAACACGTTATCTGGTGTTTTCACCACTCCGCAGTGCGTTTGATATGCAGAACCGACGATATCTTGGTTTTCGTGGGGTTTCAAGCTCAGATATGCATTTTCTGCGATAATCATGGTGAGACTTCTGTCCGAAGTATGCAGAGTCATCGAGATCGTACTTTTCGAGCTATTCTATGCGAGAAAAACGTTTTCTGGGGTTTTCACCACTCCACAGTTCGTTGGATATGCAGAACAGGAGATATCTTGGTTTTCGTGGGGTTTCTAGCAGAGATATGCATTTTCTGCGATAATCTTGTTGAGACTTCTGTCCGAAGTATGCAGAGTCATCGAGATCGCTCTTTTCGAGCTATTTAATGCGAGAAACAAGTTATCCGGTGTTTTCAGCACTCCACAGTGCGTATGATATGCAGAACCGACGATATCTTGGTTTTCGTGGGGTTTCAAGCTCAGATATGCATTTTCTGCGATAATCTTGGTGAGACTTCTGTCCGGAGTATGCAGAGTCATCGAGATCGTACTTTTCGAGCTATTCAATGCGAGAAACACGTTTTCTCGGGTTTTCACCACTCCACAGTGCGTTTGATATGCAGAACCAGCGATATCTTGGTATTCGTGGGGTTTCAAGCTCAGATATGCATTTTCTGCGATAATCTTGGTGAGACTTCTGTCCGAAGTATGCAGAGTCATCGAGATCGTACTTTTCGAGCTATTCTATGCGAGAAAAACGTTTTCTGGGGTTTTCACCACTCCACAGTTCGTTGGATATGCAGAACAGGAGATATCTTGGTTTTCGTGGGGTTTCTAGCAGAGATATGCATTTTCTGCGATAATCTTGGTGAGACTTCTGTCCGAAGTATGCAGAATCATCGAGATCGCACTTTTCGAGCTATTTAATGCGACAAACACGTTATCTGGTGTTTTCAGCACTCCACAGTGCGTTTGATATGCAGAACCAGCGATATCTGGGTTTTCGTGGGGTTTCAGGCTGAGATATGCATTTCTTACGATAATCTTGGTGAGACTTCTGTCCGAAGTATGCAGAATCATCGAGATCGCTCTTTTCAAGCTACTTAATGCGAGAAACACGTTTTCTGGGGTTTTCACCACTCCACAGTGCGTTTGATATGCAGAACCAGCGAAATCTTGGTTTTCGTGGGGTTTCAAGCTGAGATATGCATTTTTTACGATAATCTTGGTGAGACTTCTGTCCGAAGTATGCTTAATCATCGAGATCGCTCTATTCGAGATATTTAATGCGAGAAACACGTTATCTGGTGTTTTCACTACTCCACAGTGCGTATGATATGCAGAACCGACGATATCTTGGTTTTCGTGGGGTTTCAAGCTCAGATATGCATTTTCTGCGATAATCTTGGTGAGACTTCTGTCCGAAGTATGCAGAGTCATCGAGATCGTACTTTTCGAGCTATTCAATGCGAGAAACACGTTTTCTCGGGTTTTCACCACTCCACAGTGCGTTTGATATGCAGAACCAGCGATATCTTGGTTTTCGTGGGGTTTCAAGCTCAGATATGCATTTTCTGCGATAATCTTGGTGAGACTTCTGTCCGAAGTATGCAGAGTCATCGAGATCGTACTTTTCGAGCTATTCTATGCGAGAAAAAAGTTTTCTGGGGTTTTCACCACTCCACAGTTCGTTGGATATGCAGAACAGGAAATATCTTGGTTTTCGTGGGGTTTCTAGCAGAGATATGCATTTTCTGCGATAATCTTGGTGAGACTTCTGTCCGAAGTATGCAGAATCATCGAGATCGCACTTTTCGAGCAATTTAATGCGACAAACACGTTATCTGGTGTTTTCAGCACTCCACAGTGCGTTTGATATGCAGAACCAGCGATATCTGGGTTTTCGTGGGGTTTCAAGCTGAGATATGCATTTCTTACGATAATCTTGGTGAGACTTCTGTCCGAAGTATGCAGAATCATCGAGATCGCTCTTTTCAAGCTATTTAATGCGAGACACACGTTTTCTGGGGTTTTCACCACTCCACAGTGCGTTTGATATGCAGAACCAGCGAAATCTTGGTTTTCGTGGGGTTTCAAGCTGAGATATGCATTTTTTACGATAATCTTGGTGAGACTTCTGTCCGAAGTATGCTTAATCATCGAGATCGCTCTATTCGAGATATTTAATGCGAGAAACACGTTATCTGGTGTTTTCACCACTCCACAGTGCGTATGATATGCAGAACCGACGATATCTTGGTTTTCGTGGGGTTTCAAGCTCAGATATGCATTTTCTGCGATAATCTTGGTGAGACTTCTGTCCGAAGTATGCAGAGTCATCGAGATCGTACTTTTCGAGCTATTTAATGCGACAAACACGTTTTCTGGGGTTTTCACCACTCCACAGTTCGTTGGATATGCAGAACAGGAGATATCTTGGTTTTCGTGGGGTTTCTAGCAGAGATATGCATTTTCTGCGATAATCTTGGTGAGACCTCTGTCCGAAGTATGCAGAAACATCGAGATCGCTCTTTTCGACCTATTTAATGCGAGAAACACGTTATCTGGTGTTATCACCACTCCACAGTGCGTTTGATATGCAGAACCAGCGAAATCTTGGTTTTCGTTGGGTTTCAAGCTGAGATATGCATTTTTTACGATAATCATGGTGAGACTTCTGTCCGAAGTATGCAGAATCATCGAGATCGCACTTTTCGAGCTATTTAGTGCGACAAACACGTTATCCGGTGTTTTCACCACTCCACAGTGCGTATGATATGCAGAACCGACGATATCTTGGTTTTCGTGGTGTTTCAAGCTCAGATATCCATTTTCTGCGATAATCTTGGTGAGACTTCTGTCCGAAGTATGCAGAATCATCGCGATCGCACTTTTCGAGCTATTTAATGCGAGAAACACGTTTTCTGGGGTTTTCACCACTCCACAGTTCGTTGGATATGCAGAACCGGAGATATCTTGGTTTTCGTGGGGTTTCAAGCTCAGATATGCAATTTCTGCGATAATCTAGGTGAGACTTCTGTCCGAAGTATGCTTAACCATCGAGATCGCTCGTTTCGAGCTATTTAATGCGAGAAACATGTTATCTGGTGTTTTCACCACTCCACAGTGCGAATGATATGCAGAACCGACGATATCTTGGTTTTCGTGGGGTTTCAAGCTGAGATATGCAATTTCTGCGTTAATCTTGGTGAGACTTCTGTCCGAAGTATGCTTAATCATCGAGATCGCTCTATTCGAGCTATTTAATGCGAGAAACACGTTGTCTGGTGTTTTCACCACTCCAGAGTTGGTTTGATATGCAGAACCGGCGATGTTTGGTTTTCGTCGTTTTTCAAGCTGAGATATGCATTTTCTACGATAATCTTGGTGAAACGTCTGTCCGAAGTATGCAGAAACATCAAGACCGCTCTTTTCGAGCTATTTAATGCCAGGAACACGTTATCTGTTGTTTTCAGCACTCCACAGTGCGTTTGATATGCAGAACCAGCGATATCTTGGTTTTCGTGGTGATTCAAGCTGAGATATGCAATTTCTGCGATAATCTAGGTGAGACTTCTGTCCGAAGTATGCTTAATCATCGAGATCGCTCTATTCGAGCTATTTAATGCGAGAAACACGTTATCTGGTGTTTTCAGCACTCCACAGTGCGTTTGATATGCAGAACCAGCGATATCTTGGTTTTCGTGGGGATTCAAGCTGAGATATGCAATTTCTGCGATAATATAGGTGAGACTTCTGTCCGAAGTATGCTTAATCATCGAGATCGCTCTTTTCGAGCTATTTAATGCGAGAAACAAGTTATCTGGTGTTTTCACCACTCCGCAGTGCGTTTGATATGCAGAACCGACGATATCTTGGTTTTCGTGGGGTTTCAAGCTCAGATATGCATTTTCTGCGATAATCTTGGTAAAACGTCTGTCCCAAGTACGCAAAGTCATCGAGATCGCTCGTTTCGATCTATTTAGTGCCAGAAACACGTTATCAGGTGTTTTCACCACTCCACAGTGCGTATGATATGCAGAACCGGCGATATCTTGGTTTTCGTGGGGTTTCAAGTTGAGATATGCATTATCTGCGATAATCTTGGTGAGACTTCTGTCCGAAGTGTGCAGAACCATCGAGATCGCTCTTTTCGAGCTATTTAATGCGAGAAACAAGTTATCTGGTGTTTTCACCATTCCACAGTGCGTTTGATATGCAGAACCAGCGAAACCTTGGTTTTCGTGGGGTTTCAAGCTGAGATATGCATTTTTTACGATAATCTTGGTGAGACTTCTGTCCGAAGTATGCTTAATCATCCAGATCGCTCTATTCGAGCTATTTAATGCGAGAAACACGTATTCTGGTGGTTTTCACCACTCCACAGTGCGTCTGATATGCAGAAGCGGCGACATCTTGATTTTCGTGAGATTTCAAGCTGAGGTATGCATTGTCTGCGATAATCTTGGTGAGACTTCTGTCCGAAGCATGCAGAATCATCTAGACCGCCCGTTTCGAGCTATCTAATGCGAAAAAACAAGTTTTCTGGTGCATTCAACATTCCACAGTGCGTTTGATATGCAGAACCGGCGATATCTTGATTTTCGTGGTGTTTCGAGCTGAGGTATGCATTTTCTGCGATAATCTTGCTGAGCCTTCTGTCAGAAGTATGCAGAATCTTCGAGAACGCTCTTTTCGAGCTACTTAATGCGAGAAACACGTTTTCTGGTGTTTTCACCACTCCACAGTGCGTTTGATTTGCAGAACGGGCGACATCTTAGATTTCGTCGGGTTTCAAGCTGAGATATGCATTATCTACAATAATCTTGGTGAGACTTCAGTCAGAAGTATGCAGAATCATCTAGATCGCTCCTTTCGAGATACGTAATGCGAAAAAACAAGTTTTCTGGTGTTTTCAACATTCCACAGTGCGTTTTATATGCAGAACCGGCGATATCTTGATTTTCGTGGTGTTTCCAGCTGAGATATGCATTTTCTGCGATAATCGTGGTGAGACTTCTGTCAGAAGTATGCAGAATCATCTAGATCGCTCTTTTCGAGCTATGTAATGCGAAAAAACAAGTTTTCTGGTGTTTTCAACATTCCACAGTGCGTTTTATGTGCAGAACCGGCGATATCTTGATTTTCGTGGTGTTTCCAGGTGAGATATGCATTTTCTGCGATAATCTTAGTGAGTCATCTGTCAGAAGTATGCAGAATCATCGAGATCCCTCTTTTCGAGCTATTTAATGCGAGAACCACGTTATCTGATGTTTTCACGACTCCACAGTGCGTTTGATATGCAGAACCGGCGACATCTTGGATTTCGTCGGGGTTCAAGCTGAGATATGCACATTCTACGATAATCTTGGTGAGACTTCTGTCAGAAGTATGCAGAATCATCTAGATCGCTCTTTTCGAGCTATGTAATGCGAAAAAACAAGTTTTCTGGTGTTTTCAACATTCCACAGTGCGTTTTATGTGCAGAACCGGCGATATCTTGATTTTCGTGGTGTTTCCAGGTGAGATATGCATTTTCTGCGATAATCTTAGTGAGTCATCTGTCAGAAGTATGCAGAATCATCGAGATCCCTCTTTTCGAGCTATTTAATGCGAGAACCACGTTATCTGATGTTTTCACGACTCCACAGTGCGTTTGATATGCAGAACCGGAGATATCTTGGTATCGGTCGGGTTTCAAGCTGAGATATGCATTTTCTGCGTTAATCTTGGTGAGACTTCTGTCAGAAGTATGCAGAATCATCTAGATCGCTCTTTTCGAGCTATTTAATTCGAGAAACACGTTTTCTGGTGTTTTCACCACACCACAGTCCGTTTGATGTGCAGAACCGGAGATAACTTGGTTTTCGTGAGGTTTCAAGCTGCGATATGCATTTTCTGCGATAATCTTGGTGAGACTTCAGTCAGAAGTATGCAGAATCTTCGAAAACGCTCTTTTCGAGCTACTTAATGCGAGAAACACGCTTTCTGGTGTTTTCACGACTCCACAGTGCGTTTGATATGCAGAACCGGCGACATCTTGGATTTCGTCGGGTTTCAAGCTGAGATATGCATTTCCTACGAGAATCTTGGTGAGACTTCTGTCAGAAGTATGCAGAATCATCTAGATCGCTCTTTTCGAGCTATTTAATGCGAGAAACACGTTGTCTGGTGTATTCAGCCACTCCACAGTACGTTTGACATGCAGAACCGGAGATATCTTGGTTTCGGTCGGGTTTCAAGCTGAGATATGCATTTTCTACGACAATCTTGGTGTGACGTCTGTCAGAAGTATGCAGAATCATCGGGATTGCTCATTTCGAGCTATTTAATGCGAGAAACACGTTATCTGGTGTTTTCACCACTCCACAGTGCGTTTGATATGCAGAACCGGCGACATCTTGGCTGTCTTCGGGTATCAAGTTGAGATATGCATTTTCTACGATAATCTTGGTGAGACTTCTGTCAGAAGTATGCAGAATCATCTAGATCGTTCTTTTCGAGCTATTTAATTCGAGAAACACGTTATCTGGTTGTTTTCACCACTCCACAGTGCGTTTGATATGCAGAAGCGGCGACATCTTGATTTTCGTGAGATTTCAAGCTGAGGTATGCATTGTCTGCGATAATCTTGGTGAGACTTCAGTCAGAAGTATGCAGAATCTTCGAGAACGCTCTTTTCGAGCTACTTAATGCGAGAAACACGTTTTCTGGTGTATTCACCAACCCACAGTACGTTTGACAAGCAGAACCGGAGATATCTTGGTTTCGGTCGGGTTTCAAGCTGAGATATGCATTTTCTACGATAATCTTGGTGAGCCGTCTGTCAGAAGTATGCAGAATCATCGGGATCGCTTTTTTCGAGCTATTTAATGCGAGAAACACGTTATGTGGTGTTTTCACCACTCCACAGTGCGTTTGATATGCAGAACCGGCGACATCTTGGATTTCGTCGGGGTTCAAGCTGAGAAATGCATTTTGTGCGATAATCTTGGTGAGTCATCTGTCAGAAGTATGCAGAATCATCGAGATCCCTCTTTTCGAGCTATTTAATGCGAGAAACACGTTATCTGGTGTTTTCACCACTCCACAGTGCGTTTGACATTCAGAACCGGCGACATCTTGGATTTCGTCGGGTTTCAAGCTCAGATATGCATTTTCTACGAGAATCTTGGTGAGACTTCAGTCAGAAGTATGCAGAATCATCTAGATCGCTCTTTTCGAGCTATTTAATGCGAGAAACACGTTTTCTGGTGCATTCACCACTCCACAGTACGTTTGACATGCAGAACCGGAGATATCGTGGATTTCGTCGGGGTTCAAGCTGAGATATGCACATTCTACGATAATCTTGGTGAGACTTCTGTCAGTAGTATGCAGAATCATCGAGACCCCTCTTTTCGAGCTATTTAATCCAAGAAACACGTTATCTGGTGTTTTCACCACTCCACAGTGCGTTTGATATGCAGAACCGGCGACATCTTGGATTTCGTCGGGGTTCAAGCTGAGATATGCACATTCTAGGATAATCTTGGTGAGACTTCTGTCAGAAGTATGCAGAATCATCTAGATCGCTCTTTTCGAGCTATTTAATGCGAGAAACACGTTTTCTGGTGCATTCACCACTCCACAGTACGTTTGACATGCAGAACCGGAGATATCGTGGATTTCGTCGGGGTTCAAGCTGAGATATGCACATTCTACGATAATCTTGGTGAGACTTCTGTCAGTAGTATGCAGAATCATCGAGACCCCTCTTTTCGAGCTATTTAATCCAAGAAACACGTTATCTGGTGTTTTCACCACTCCACAGTGCGTTTGATATGCAGAACCGGCGACATCTTGGATTTCGTCGGGGTTCAAGCTGAGATATGCACATTCTAGGATAATCTTGGTGAGACTTCTGTCAGAAGTATGCAGAATCATCTAGATCGCTCTTTTCGAGCTATTTAATGCGAGAAACACGTTTTCTGGTGCATTCACCACTCCACAGTACGTTTGACATGCAGAACCGGAGATATCGTGGATTTCGTCGGGGTTCAAGCTGAGATATGCACATTCTACGATAATCTTGGTGAGACTTCTGTCAGTAGTATGCAGAATCATCGAGACCCCTCTTTTCGAGCTATTTAATCCAAGAAACACGTTATCTGGTGTTTTCACCACTCCACAGTGCGTTTGATATGCAGAACCGGCGACATCTTGGATTTCGTCGGGGTTCAAGCTGAGAAATGCATTTTCTACGATAATCTTGGTGAGATATCTGTCAGAAGTATGCAGAATCATCTAGATCGTTCTTTTCGAGATATATAATTCGAGAAACACGTTTTCTGGTGTATTCACCACTCCACAGTACGTTTGACATGCAGAACCGGAGATATCTTGGTTTCGGTCGGGTTTCAAGCTGAGATATGCATTTTCTACGATAATCTTGGTGAGACGTCTGTCAGAAGTATGCAGAATCATCGGGATCGCTCTTTTCGAGCTACTTAATGCGAGAATCACGTTTTCTGGTGTTTTCACCACTCCACAGTGCGTTTGATATGCAGAACCGGCGACATCTTGGATTTCGTCGGGGTTCAAGCTGAGATATGCACTTTCTAGGATAATCTTGGTGAGACTTCTGTCAGAAGTATGCAGAATCATCTAGATCGCTCTTTTCGAGCTATTTAATGCGACAAACACGTTTTCTGGTGTATTCACCACTCCACAGTACGTTTGACATGCAGAACCGGAGATATCTTGGTTTCGGTCGGGTTTCAAGCTGAGATATGCATTTTTTGCGATAATCTTGGTGAGACTTCTGACAGAAGTATGCAGAATCATCTAGATCGCTCTTTTCGAGCTATTTAATTCGAGAAACACGTTTTCTGGTGTTTTCACCACACTACAGTCCGTTTGATGTGCAGAACCGGAGATAACTTGGTTTTCGTGAGGTTTCAAGCTGAGATATGCATTTTCTGCGATAATCTTGGTGAGACTTCAGTCAGAAGTATGCAGAATCTTCGAGAACGCTCTTTTCGAGCTACTTAATGCGAGAAACACGTTTTCTGGTGTTTTCACCACTCCACAGTGCGTTTGATATGCAGAACCGGCGACATCTTGGATTTCGTCCGGGTTCAAGCTGAGATATGCATTTTCTACGATAATCTTGGTGAGACGTCTGTCAGAAGTATGCAGAATCATCGGGATCGCTCTTTTCGAGCTACTTAATGCGAGAATCACGTTTTCTGGTGTTTTCACCACTCCACAGTGCGTTTGATATGCAGAACCGGCGACATCTTGGATTTCGTCGGGGTTCAAGCTGAGATATGCACATTCTACGATAATCTTGGTGAGACTTCTGTCAGTAGTATGCAGAATCATCGAGACCCCTCTTTTCGAGCTATTTAATGCGAGAAACACGTTATCTGGTGTTTTCACCACTCCACAGTGCGTTTTATATGCAGAAGCGGCGACATCTTGATTTTCGTGAGATTTCAAGCTGAGGTATGCATTTTCTGCGATAATCTTGGTGAGACTTCTGTCAGAAGTATGCAGAATCATCTAGATTGCTCTTTTCGAGCTATTTAATGCGAGAAACAGGTTATCTGGTGTTTTCACCACTCCACAGAGCGATTTATATGCAGAACCGGCGATATCTTGATTTTCGTGGTGTTTCCAGCTGAGATATGCATTTTGTGCGATAATCTTGGTGAGTCATCTGTCCGAAGTATGCAGAATCATCGAGATCCCTCTTTTCGAGCTATTTAATGCGAGAAACACGTTATCTGATGTTTTCACGACTCCACAGTGCGTTTGATATGCAGAACCGGCGAAATCTTGATTTTCGTGAGATTTCAACCTGAGATATGCATTTTCGTCGATAATCTTGTTGAGTCTTCTGTCAGTAGTATGCAGAATCATCGAGACCCCTCTTTTCGAGCTATTTAATGCGAGAAACAGGTTATCTGGTGTTTTCACCACTCCACAGTGCGTTTGACATTCAGAACCGGCGACATCTTGGATTTCGTCGGGTTTCAAGCTCAGATATGCATTTTCTACGAGAATCTTGGTGAGACTTCAGTCAGAAGTATGCAGAATCATCGGGATCGCTCGTTTCGAGCTATTTAATGCGAAAAAACAAGTTCTCTGGTGTTTTCACCACTCCACAGTGCGTTTGATATGCAGAACCGGCGACATCTTGGATTTCGTCGGGGTTCAAGCTGAGATATGCACATTCTAGGATAATCTTGGTGAGACTTCTGTCAGAAGTATGCAGAATCATCTAGATCGCTCTTTTCGAGCTATTTAATGCGACAAACACGTTTTCTGGTGTATTCACCAATCCACAGTACGTTTGACATGCAGAACCGGAGATATCTTGGTTTCGGTCGGGTTTCAAGCTGAGATATGCATTTTCTACGATAATCTTGGTGAGACGTCTGTCAGAAGTATGCAGAATCATCGGGATCGCTCTTTTCGAACTATTTAATTCGAAAAAACAAGTTTTCTGGTGCTTTCAACATTCCACAGTGCGTTTGATATGCAGAACCGGCGATATCTTGATTTTCGTGGTGTGTCCAGCTGAGATATGCATTTTCTGCGATAATCTTGGTGAGACTTCTGTCAGAAGTATGTAGAATCATCTAGATCGCTCTTTTCGAGCTATTTAATTCGAGAAACACGTTTTCTGGTGTTTTCACCACACTACAGTCCGTTTGATGTGCAGAACCGGAGATAACTAGGTTTTCGTGAGGTTTCAAGCTGAGATATGCATTTTCAGCGATAATCTTGGTGAGACTTCAGTCAGAAGTATGCAGAATCATCGGCATCGCTCTTTTCGAACTATTTAATTCGAAAAAACAAGTTTTCTGGTGCTTTCAACATTCCACAGTGCGTTTGATATGCAGAACCGGCGATATCTTGATTTTCGTGGTGTGACCAGCTGAGATATGCATTTTCTGCGATAATATTGGTGAGACTTCAGTCATATGTATGCAGAATCATCTAGATCTCTCGTTCCGAGCTATTTAATGCGAAAAAACAAGTTTTCTGGTGTTTTCACCACTCCTCAGTACGTTTGACATGCAGAACCGGCGACATCTTGATTTTCGAGAGATTTCAAGCTGAGATATGCATTTTCTCCTATAATATTGGTGAGACTTCAGGCAGAAGTATGCAGAATCATCTAGATCGCTCGTTTCGAGCTATCTAATGCGAAAAAACAAGATTTCTGGTGTTTTCAACATTCCACAGTGCGTTTGCTATGCAGAAGCGGCGACATCTTGATTTTCGTGAGATTTCAAGCTCAGGTATGCATTTTCTGCGATAATCTTGGTGAGACTTCTGTCAGAAGTATGCAGAATCATCTAGATCGCCCGTTTCGAGCTATCTAATGCGAAAAAACAAGTTTTCTGGTGTTTTCACCACACCACAGACCGTTTGATATGCAGTACCGGCGACATCTTGGATTTCGTCGGGGTTCAAGCTGAGATATGCACATTCTACGATAATCTTGGTGAGACTTCTGTCAGAAGTATGCAGAATCATCGGGATCGCTCTTTTCGAGCTATTTAATGCGAGAAACACGTTTTCTGGTGTTTTCGCCACCCCACAGTGCGTTTGATATGCAGAACCGGAGATATCTTGGTTTCGGTCGGGTTTCAAGCTGAGATATGCATTTTCTGCGATAATCTTGGTGAGACTTCTGTCAGAAGTATGTAGAATCATCTAGATCGCTCTTTTCGAGCTATTTAATTCGAGAAACACGTTTTCTGGTGCTTTCACCACACTACAGTCCGTTTGATGTGCAGAACCGGAGATAACTAGGTTTTCGTGAGGTTTCAAGCTGAGATATGCATTTTCTGCGATAATCTTGGTGAGACTTCAGTCAGAAGTATGCAGAATCATCGGGATCGCTCTTTTCGAACTATTTAATTCGAAAAAACAAGTTTTCTGGTGCTTTCAACATTCCACAGTGCGTTTGATATGCAGAACCGGCGATATCTTGATTTTCGTGGTGTGACCAGCTGAGATATGCATTTTCTGCGATAATATTGGTGAGACTTCAGTCATATGTATGCAGAATCATGTAGATCTCTCGTTCCGAGCTATTTAATGCGAAAAAACAAGTTTTCTGGTGTTTTCACCACTCCTCAGTACGTTTGACATGCAGAACCGGCGACATCTTGATTTTCGTGAGATTTCAAGCTGAGATATGCATTTTCTCCTATAATATTGGTGAGACTTCAGGCAGAAGTATGCAGAATCATCTAGATCGCTCGTTTCGAGCTATCTAATGCGAAAAAACAAGATTTCTGGTGTTTTCAACATTGCACAGTGCGTTTGCTATGCAGAAGCGGCGACATCTTGATTTTCGTGAGATTTCAAGCTCAGGTATGCATTTTCTGCGATAATCTTGGTGAGACTTCTGTCAGAAGTATGCAGAATCATCTAGATCGCCCGTTTCGAGCTATCTAATGCGAAAAAACAAGTTTTCTGGTGTTTTCACCACACCACAGACCGTTTGATATGCAGTACCGGCGACATCTTGGATTTCGTCGGGGTTCAAGCTGAGATATGCACATTCTACGATAATCTTGGTGAGACTTCTGTCAGAAGTATGCAGAATCATCGGGATCGCTCTTTTCGAGCTATTTAATGCGAGAAACACGTTTTCTGGTGTTTTCGCCACCCCACAGTGCGTTTGATATGCAGAACCGGAGATATCTTGGTTTCGGTCGGGTTTCAAGCTGAGATATGCATTTTCTGCGATAATCTTGGTGAGACTTCTGTCAGAAGTATGTAGAATCATCTAGATCGCTCTTTTCGAGCTATTTAATTCGAGAAACACGTTTTCTGGTGCTTTCACCACACTACAGTCCGTTTGATGTGCAGAACCGGAGATAACTAGGTTTTCGTGAGGTTTCAAGCTGAGATATGCATTTTCTGCGATAATCTTGGTGAGACTTCAGTCAGAAGTATGCAGAATCATCGGGATCGCTCTTTTCGAACTATTTAATTCGAAAAAACAAGTTTTCTGGTGCTTTCAACATTCCACAGTGCGTTTGATATGCAGAACCGGCGATATCTTGATTTTCGTGGTGTGACCAGCTGAGATATGCATTTTCTGCGATAATATTGGTGAGACTTCAGTCATATGTATGCAGAATCATGTAGATCTCTCGTTCCGAGCTATTTAATGCGAAAAAACAAGTTTTCTGGTGTTTTCACCACTCCTCAGTACGTTTGACATGCAGAACCGGCGACATCTTGATTTTCGTGAGATTTCAAGCTGAGATATGCATTTTCTCCTATAATATTGGTGAGACTTCAGGCAGAAGTATGCAGAATCATCTAGATCGCTCGTTTCGAGCTATCTAATGCGAAAAAACAAGATTTCTGGTGTTTTCAACATTCCACAGTGCGTTTGCTATGCAGAAGCGGCGACATCTTGATTTTCGTGAGATTTCAAGCTCAGGTATGCATTTTCTGCGATAATCTTGGTGAGACTTCTGTCAGAAGTATGCAGAATCATCTAGATCGCCCGTTTCGAGCTATCTAATGCGAAAAAACAAGTTTTCTGGTGTTTTCACCACACCACAGTCCGTTTGATATGCAGTACCGGCGACATCTTGGATTTCGTCGGGGTTCAAGCTGAGATATGCACATTCTACGATAATCTTGGTGAGACTTCTGTCAGAAGTATGCAGAATCATCGGGATCGCTCTTTTCGAGCTATTTAATGCGAGAAACACGTTTTCTGGTGTTTTCGCCACCCCACAGTGCGTTTGATATGCAGAACCGGAGATATCTTGGTTTCGGTCGGGTTTCAAGCTGAGATATGCATTTTCTGCGATAATCTTGGTGAGACGTCTGTCAGAAGTATGCAGAATCATCGGGATCGCTCTTTTCGAGCTACTTAATGCGAGAAACACGTTATCTGGTGTTTTCACCACTCCACAGTGCGTTTTATATGCAGAACCGGCGACATCATGATTTTGGTGAGGATTCAAGTTGAGATATGCATTTTCTGCGATAATATTGGTGAGACTTCAGTCATATGTATGCAGAATCATCTAGATCTCTCGTTTCGAGCTATTTAATGCGAAAAAACAAGTTTTCTGGTGTTTTCACCACTCCTCAGTACGTTTGACATGCAGAACCGGCGACATCTTGATTTTCGTGAGATTTCAAGCTGAGATATGCATTTTCTCCTATAATATTGGTGAGACTTCAGGCAGAAGTATGCAGAATCATCTAGATCGCTCGTTTCGAGCTATCTAATGCGAAAAAACAAGATTTCTGGTGTTTTCAGCATTCCACAGTGCGTTTGCTATGCAGAAGCGGCGACATCTTGATTTTCGTGAGATTTCAAGCTGAGATATGCATTTTCTCCTATAATATTGGTGAGACTTCAGGCAGAAGTATGCAGAATCATCTAGATCGCTCGTTTCGAGCTATCTAATGCGAAAAAACAAGTTTTCTGGTGTTTTCACCACTCCTCAGTACGTTTGACATGCAGAACCGGCGACATCATGATTTTCGTGAGATTTCAAGCTGAGATATGCATTTTCTCCTATAATATTGGTGAGACTTCAGGCAGAAGTATGCAGAATCATCTAGATCGCTCGTTTCGAGCTATCTAATTCGAAAAAACAAGATTTCTGGTGTTTTCAACATTCCACAGTGCGTTTGCTATGCAGAAGCGGCGACATCTTGATTTTCGTGAGGTTTCAAGCTGAGATATGCATTTCCTACGAGAAGCTTGGTGAGACTTCAGTAAGAAGTATGCAGAATCATCGGGATCGCTCGTTTCGAGCTATTTAATGCGAAAAAACAAGTTTTCTGGTGTTTTCACCACTCCACAGTGCGTTTGATATGCAGAACCGGCGACATCTTGGATTTCGTCGGGGTTCAAGCTGAGATATGCACATTCTACGATAATCTTGGTGAGACTTCTGTCAGAAGTATGCAGAATCATCGGGATCGCTCTTTTCGAGCTATTTAATGCGAGAAACACGTTATCTGGTTGTTTTCACGACTCCACAGTGCGTTTGATATGCAGAAGCGGCGACATCTTGATTTTCGTGAGATTTCAAGCTCAGGTATGCATTTTCTGCGATAATCTTGGTGAGACTTCTGTCAGAAGTATGCAGAATCATCTAGATCGCCCGTTTCGAGCTATCTAATGCGAAAAAACAAGTTTTCTGGTGTTTTCACCACACCACAGTCCGTTTGATGCGCAGAACCGGAGATAACTTGGTTTTCGTGAGGTTTCAAGCTGAGATATGCATTTTCTGCGATAATCTTGGTGAGACCTCAGTCAGAAGTATGCAGAATCATCTAGATCGCTCTTTTCGAGCTATTTAAATCGAGAAACACGTTTTCTGGTGTTTTCGCCACCCCACAGTGCGTTTGATATGCAGAACCGGAGATATCTTGGTTTCGGTCGGGTTTCAAGCTGAGATATGCATTTTCTGCGATAATCTTGGTGAGACTTCTGTCAGAAGTATGCAGAATCATCTAGATCGCCCGTTTCGAGCTATCCACTGCGAAAAAACAAGTTCTCTGGTGTTTTCACCACTCCACAGTGCGTTTGATATGCAGAACCGGCGTCATCTTGGATTTCGTCGGGGTTCAAGCTGAGATATGCATTTTCTACGATAATCTTGGTGAGACTTCTGTCAGAAGTATGCAGAATCATCTAGATCGTTCTTTTCGAGCTATTTAATTCGAGAAACACGTTATCTGGTTGTCTTCACCACTCCACAGTGCGTTTGATATGCAGAAGCGGCGACATCTTGATTTTCGTGAGATTTCAAGCTGAGGTATGCATTGTCTGCGATAATCTTGGTGAGACTTCAGTCAGAAGTATGCAGAATCTTCGAGAACGCTCTTTTCGAGCTACTTAATGCGAGAAACACGTTTTCTGGTGTATTCACCAACCCACAGTACGTTTGACATGCAGAACCGGAGATATCTTGGTTTCGGTCGGGGTTCAAGCTGAGAAATGCATTTTGTGCGATAATCTTGGTGAGTCATCTGTCAGAAGTATGCAGAATCATCGAGATCCCTCTTTTCGAGCTATTTAATGCGAGAAACACGTTATCTGGTGTTTTCACCACTCCACAGTGCGTTTGACATTCAGAACCGGCGACATCTTGGATTTCGTCGGGTTTCAAGCTCAGATATGCATTTTCTACGAGAATCTTGGTGAGACTTCAGTCAGAAGTATGCAGAATCATCGGGATCGCTCGTTTCGAGCTATTTAATGCGAAAAAACAAGTTCTCTGGTGTTTTCACCACTCCACAGTGCGTTTGATATGCAGAACCGGCGACATCTTGGATTTCGTCGGGGTTCAAGCTGAGATATGCACATTCTAGGATAATCTTGGTGAGACTTCTGTCAGAAGTATGCAGAATCATCTAGATCGCTCTTTTCGAGCTATTTAATGCGAGAAACACGTTTTCTGGTGCATTCACCACTCCACAGTACGTTTGACATGCAGAACCGGAGATATCTTGGTTTCGGTCGGGTTTCAAGCTGAGATATGCATTTTCTACGATAATCTTGGTGAGATTTCTGTCAGAAGTATGCAGAATCATCTAGATCGTTCTTTTCGAGATATATAATTCGAGAAACACGTTTTCTGGTGTATTCACCACTCCACAGTACGTTTGACATGCAGAACCGGAGATATCTTGGTTTCGGTCGGGTTTCAAGCTGAGATATGCATTTTCTACGATAATCTTGGTGAGACGTCTGTCAGAAGTATGCAGAATCATCGGGATCGCTCTTTTCGAGCTACTTAATGCGAGAATCACGTTTTCTGGTGTTTTCACCACTCCACAGTGCGTTTGATATGCAGAACCGGCGACATCTTGGATTTCGTCGGGGTTCAAGCTGAGATATGCACATTCTAGGATAATCTTGGTGAGACTTCTGTCAGAAGTATGCAGAATCATCTAGATCGCTCTTTTGGAGCTATTTAATGCGACAAACACGTTTTCTGGTGTATTCACCACTCCACAGTACGTTTGACATGCAGAACCGGAGATATCTTGGATTTCGTCGGGGTTCAAGCTGAGATATGCACATTCTACGATAATCTTGGTGAGACTTCTGTCAGTAGTATGCAGAATCATCTAGATCGCTCTTTTCGAGCTATTTAATGCGACAAACACGTTTTCTGGTGTATTCACCAATCCACAGTACGTTTGACATGCAGAACCGGAGATATCTTGGTTTCGGTCGGGTTTCAAGCTGAGATATGCATTTTCTGCGATAATCTTGGTGAGACTTCAGTCAGAAGTATGCAGAATCATCGGGATCGCTCTTTTCGAACTATTTAATTCGAAAAAACAAGTTTTCTGGTGCTTTCAACATTCCACAGTGCGTTTGATATGCAGAACCGGCGATATCTTGATTTTCGTGGTGTGACCAGCTGAGATATGCATTTTCTGCGATAATATTGGTGAGACTTCAGTCATATGTATGCAGAATCATCTAGATCTCTCGTTCCGAGCTATTTAATGCGAAAAAACAAGTTTTCTGGTGTTTTCACCACTCCTCAGTACGTTTGACATGCAGAACCGGCGACATCTTGATTTTCGAGAGATTTCAAGCTGAGATATGCATTTTCTCCTATAATATTGGTGAGACTTCAGGCAGAAGTATGCAGAATCATCTAGATCGCTCGTTTCGAGCTATCTAATGCGAAAAAACAAGATTTCTGGTGTTTTCAACATTCCACAGTGCGTTTGCTATGCAGAAGCGGCGACATCTTGATTTTCGTGAGATTTCAAGCTCAGGTATGCATTTTCTGCGATAATCTTGGTGAGACTTCTGTCAGAAGTATGCAGAATCATCTAGATCGCCCGTTTCGAGCTATCTAATGCGAAAAAACAAGTTTTCTGGTGTTTTCACCACACCACAGTCCGTTTGATATGCAGTACCGGCGACATCTTGGATTTCGTCGGGGTTCAAGCTGAGATATGCACATTCTACGATAATCTTGGTGAGACTTCTGTCAGAAGTATGCAGAATCATCGGGATCGCTCTTTTCGAGCTATTTAATGCGAGAAACACGTTTTCTGGTGTTTTCGCCACCCCACAGTGAGTTTGATATGCAGAACCGGAGATATCTTGGTTTCGGTCGGGTTTCAAGCTGAGATATGCATTTTCTGCGATAATCTTGGTGAGACGTCTGTCAGAAGTATGCAGAATCATCGGGATCGCTCTTTTCGAGCTACTTAATGCGAGAAACACGTTATCTGGTGTTTTCACCACTCCACAGTGCGTTTTATATGCAGAACCGGCGACATCATTATTTTGGTGAGGTTTCAAGCTGAGATATGCATTTTCTGCGATAATATTGGTGAGACTTCAGTCATATGTATGCAGAATCATCTAGATCTCTCGTTTCGAGCTATTTAATGCGAAAAAACAAGTTTTCTGGTGTTTTCACCACTCCTCAGTACGTTTGACATGCAGAACCGGCGACATCTTGATTTTCGTGAGATTTCAAGCTGAGATATGCATTTTCTCCTATAATATTGGTGAGACTTCAGGCAGAAGTATGCAGAATCATCTAGATCGCTCGTTTCGAGCTATCTAATGCGAAAAAACAAGATTTCTGGTGTTTTCAGCATTCCACAGTGCGTTTGCTATGCAGAAGCGGCGACATCTTGATTTTCGTGAGATTTCAAGCTGAGATATGCATTTTCTCCTATAATATTGGTGAGACTTCAGGCAGAAGTATGCAGAATCATCTAGATCGCTCGTTTCGAGCTATCTAATGCGAAAAATCAAGTTTTCTGGTGTTTTCACCACTCCTCAGTACGTTTGACATGCAGAACCGGCGACATCATGATTTTCGTGAGATTTCAAGCTGAGATATGCATTTTCTCCTATAATATTGGTGAGACTTCAGGAAGAAGTATGCAGAATCATCTAGATCGCTCGTTTCGAGCTATCTAATTCGAAAAAACAAGATTTCTGGTGTTTTCAACATTCCACAGTGCGTTTGCTATGCAGAAGCGGCGACATCTTGATTTTCGTGAGGTTTCAAGCTGAGATATGCATTTCCTACGAGAAGCTTGGTGAGACTTCAGTAAGAAGTATGCAGAATCATCGGGATCGCTCGTTTCGAGCTATTTAATGCGAAAAAACAAGTTTTCTGGTGTTTTCACCACTCCACAGTGCGTTTGATATGCAGAACCGGCGACATCTTGGATTTCGTCGGGGTTCAAGCTGAGATATGCACATTCTACGATAATCTTGGTGAGACTTCTGTCAGAAGTATGCAGAATCATCGGGATCGCTCTTTTCGAGCTATTTAATGCGAGAAACACGTTATCTGGTTGTTTTCACGACTCCACAGTGCGTTTGATATGCAGAAGCGGCGACATCTTGATTTTCGTGAGATTTCAAGCTCAGGTATGCATTTTCTGCGATAATCTTGGTGAGACTTCTGTCAGAAGTATGCAGAATCATCTAGATCGCCCGTTTCGAGCTATCTAATGCGAAAAAACAAGTTTTCTGGTGTTTTCACCACACCACAGTCCGTTTGATGCGCAGAACCGGAGATAACTTGGTTTTCGTGAGGTTTCAAGCTGAGATATGCATTTTCTGCGATAATCTTGGTGAGACTTCAGTCAGAAGTATGCAGAATCATCTAGATCGCTCTTTTCGAGCTATTTAAATCGAGAAACACGTTTTCTGGTGTTTTCGCCACCCCACAGTGCGTTTGATATGCAGAACCGGAGATATCTTGGTTTCGGTCGGGTTTCAAGCTGAGATATGCATTTTCTGCGATAATCTTGGTGAGACTTCTGTCAGAAGTATGCAGAATCATCTAGATCGCCCGTTTCGAGCTATCCACTGCGAAAAAACAAGTTCTCTGGTGTTTTCACCACTCCACAGTGCGTTTGATATGCAGAACCGGCGACATCTTGGATTTCGTCGGGGTTCAAGCTGAGATATGCACATTCTAGGATAATCTTGGTGAGACGTCTGTCAGAAGTATGCAGAATTATCGGGATCGCTCTTTTCGAGCTATTTAATGCGAGAAACACGTTATCTGGTGTTTTCACCACTCCACAGTGCGTTTGATATGCAGAACCGGCGACATCTTGGATTTTGTCGGGGTTCAAGCTGAGATATGCACATTCTAGGAAAATCTTGGTGAGACGTCTGTCAGAAGTATGCAGAATTATCGGGATCGCTCTTTTCGAGCTATTTAATGCGAGAAACACGTCGTCTGGTGTATTCTCCACTCCACAGTACGTTTGACATGCAGAACCGGAGATATCTTGGTTTCGGTCGGGTTTCAAGCTGAGATATGCACATTCTAGGATAATCTTGGTGAGACGTCTGTCAGAAGTATGCAGAATTATCGGGATCGCTCTTTTCGAGCTATTTAATGCGAGAAACACGTTATCTGGTGTTTTCACCACTCCACAGTGCGTTTGACATGCAGAACCGGCGACATCTTGGATTTCGTCGGGTTTCAAGCTCAGATATGCATTTTCTACGAGAATCTTGGTGAGACTTCAGTCAGAAGTATGCAGAATCATCGGGATCGCTCTTTTCGAGCTATTTAATGCGAGAAACACGTTTTCTGGTGTATTCACCACTCCACAGTACGTTTGACATGCAGAACCGGAGATATCTTGGTTTCGGTCGGGTTTCAAGCTGAGATATGCATTTTCTACGATAATCTTGGTGTGACGTCTGTCAGAAGTATGCCGAATCATCGGGATAGCGCTTTTCGAGCTATTTAATGCGAGAAACACGTTATCTGGTGTTTTCACCACTCCACAGTGCGTTTGATATGCAGAACCGGCGACATCTTGGGCGTCTTCGGGTATCAAGCTGAGATATGCACATTCTACGATAATCTTGGTGAGACTTCTGTCAGTAGTATGCAGAATCATCGAGACCCCTCTTTTCGAGCTATTTAATCCGAGAAACACGTTATCTGGTGTATTCACCACTCCACAGTACGTTTGACATGCAGAACCGGAGATATCTTGGTTTCGGTCGGGTTTCAAGCTGAGATATGCATTTTCTACGATAATCTTGGTGTGACGTCTGTCAGAAGTATTCCGAATCATCGGGATAGCGCTTTTCGAGCTATTTAATGCGAGAAACACGTTTTCTGGTGCATTCACCACTCCACAGTACGTTTGACATGCAGAACCGGAGATATCTTGGATTTCGTCGGGGTTCAAGCTGAGATATGCACATTCTACGATAATCTTAGTGAGACTTCTGTCAGTAGTATGCAGAATCATCGAGACCCCTCTTTTCGAGCTATTTAATCCGAGAAACACGTTATCTGGTGTTTTCACCACTCCACAGTGCGTTTGATATGCAGAACCGGCGACATCTTGGATTTCGTCGGGGTTCAAGCTGAGAAATGCATTTTCTACGATAATCTTGGTGAGATTTCTGTCAGAAGTATGCAGAATCATCTAGATCGTTCTTTTCGAGATATATAATTCGAGAAACACGTTTTCTGGTGTATTCACCACTCCACAGTACGTTTGACATGCAGAACCGGAGATATCTTGGTTTCGGTCGGGTTTCAAGCTGAGATATGCATTTTCTACGATAATCTTGGTGAGACGTCTGTCAGAAGTATGCAGAATCATCGGGATCGCTCTTTTCGAGCTACTTAATGCGAGAATCACGTTTTCTGGTGTTTTCACCACTCCACAGTGCGTTTGATATGCAGAACCGGCGATATCTTGATTTTCGTGGTGTGTCCAGCTGAGATATGCATTTTCTGCGATAATCTTGGTGAGACGTCTGTCAGAAGTATGCAGAATCATCGGGATCGCTCTTTTCGAGCTACTTAATGCGAGAAACACGTTATCTGGTGTTTTCACCACTCCACAGTGCGTTTTATATGCAGAACCGGCGACATCATGATTTTGGTGAGGTTTCAAGCTGAGATATGCATTTTCTGCGATAATATTGGTGAGACTTCAGTCATATGTATGCAGAATCATCTAGATCTCTCGTTTCGAGCTATTTAATGCGAAAAAACAAGTTTTCTGGTGTTTTCACCACTCCTCAGTACGTTTGACATGCAGAACCGGCGACATCTTGATTTTCGTGAGATTTCAAGCTGAGATATGCATTTTCTCCTATAATATTGGTGAGACTTCAGGCAGAAGTATGCAGAATCATCTAGATCGCTCGTTTCGAGCTATCTAATGCGAAAAAACAAGATTTCTGGTGTTTTCAGCATTCCACAGTGCGTTTGCTATGCAGAAGCGGCGACATCTTGATTTTCGTGAGATTTCAAGCTGAGATATGCATTTTCTCCTATAATATTGGTGAGACTTCAGGCAGAAGTATGCAGAATCATCTAGATCGCTCGTTTCGAGCTATCTAATGCGAAAAAACAAGTTTTCTGGTGTTTTCACCACTCCTCAGTACGTTTGACATGCAGAACCGGCGACATCATGATTTTCGTGAGATTTCAAGCTGAGATATGCATTTTCTCCTATAATATTGGTGAGACTTCAGGCAGAAGTATGCAGAATCATCTAGATCGCTCGTTTCGAGCTATCTAATTCGAAAAAAAAGATTTCTGGTGTTTTCAACATTCCACAGTGCGTTTGCTATGCAGAAGCGGCGACATCTTGATTTTCGTGAGGTTTCAAGCTGAGATATGCATTTCCTACGAGAAGCTTGGTGAGACTTCAGTAAGAAGTATGCAGAATCATCGGGATCGCTCGTTTCGAGCTATTTAATGCGAAAAAACAAGTTTTCTGGTGTTTTCACCACTCCACAGTGCGTTTGATATGCAGAACCGGCGACATCTTGGATTTCGTCGGGGTTCAAGCTGAGATATGCACATTCTACGATAATCTTGGTGAGACTTCTGTCAGAAGTATGCAGAATCATCGGGATCGCTCTTTTCGAGCTATTTAATGCGAGAAACACGTTATCTGGTTGTTTTCACGACTCCACAGTGCGTTTGATATGCAGAAGCGGCGACATCTTGATTTTCGTGAGATTTCAAGCTCAGGTATGCATTTTCTGCGATAATCTTGGTGAGACTTCTGTCAGAAGTATGCAGAATCATCTAGATCGCCCGTTTCGAGCTATCTAATGCGAAAAAACAAGTTTTCTGGTGTTTTCACCACACCACAGTCCGTTTGATGCGCAGAACCGGAGACAACTTGGTTTTCGTGAGGTTTCAAGCTGAGATATGCATTTTCTGCGATAATCTTGGTGAGACTTCAGTCAGAAGTATGCAGAATCATCTAGATCGCTCTTTTCGAGCTATTTAAATCGAGAAACACGTTTTCTGGTGTTTTCGCCACCCCACAGTGCGTTTGATATGCAGAACCGGAGATATCTTGGTTTCGGTCGGGTTTCAAGCTGAGATATGCATTTTCTGCGATAATCTTGGTGAGACTTCTGTCAGAAGTATGCAGAATCATCTAGATCGCCCGTTTCGAGCTATCCACTGCGAAAAAACAAGTTCTCTGGTGTTTTCACCACTCCACAGTGCGTTTGATATGCAGAACCGGCGTCATCTTGGATTTCGTCGGGGTTCAAGCTGAGATATGCATTTTCTACGATAATCTTGGTGAGACTTCTGTCAGAAGTATGCAGAATCATCTAGATCGTTCTTTTCGAGCTATTTAATTCGAGAAACACGTTATCTGGTTGTTTTCACCACTCCACAGTGCGTTTGATATGCAGAAGCGGCGACATCTTGATTTTCGTGAGATTTCAAGCTGAGGTATGCATTGTCTGCGATAATCTTGGTGAGACTTCAGTCAGAAGTATGCAGAATCTTCGAGAACGCTCTTTTCGAGCTACTTAATGCGAGAAACACGTTTTCTGGTGTATTCACCAACCCACAGTACGTTTGACATGCAGAACCGGAGATATCTTGGTTTCGGTCGGGTTTCAAGCTGAGATATGCATTTTCTACGATAATCTTGGTGAGCCGTTTGTCAGAAGTATGCAGAATCATCGGGATCGCTTTTTTCGAGCTATTTAATGCGAGAAACACGTTATGTGGTGTTTTCACCACTCCACAGTGCGTTTGATATGCAGAACCGGCGACATCTTGGATTTCGTCGGGGTTCAAGCTGAGAAATGCATTTTGTGCGATAATCTTGGTGAGTCATCTGTCAGAAGTATGCAGAATCATCGAGATCCCTCTTTTCGAGCTATTTAATGCGAGAAACACGTTATCTGGTGTTTTCACCACTCCACAGTGCGTTTGACATTCAGAACCGGCGACATCTTGGATTTCGTCGGGTTTCAAGCTCAGATATGCATTTTCTACGAGAATCTTGGTGAGACTTCAGTCAGAAGTATGCAGAATCATCGGGATCGCTCATTTCGAGCTATTTAATGCGAAAAAACAAGTTCTCTGGTGTTTTCACCACTCCACAGTGCGTTTGATATGCAGAACCGGCGACATCTTGGATTTCGTCGGGGTTCAAGCTGAGATATGCACATTCTACGATAATCTTGGTGAGACTTCTGTCAGTAGTATGCAGAATCATCGAGACCCCTCTTTTCGAGCTATTTAATCCGAGAAACACGTTATCTGGTGTTTTCACCACTCCACAGTGCGTTTGATATGCAGAACCGGCGACATCTTGGATTTCGTCGGGGTTCAAGCTGAGAAATGCATTTTCTACGATAATCTTGGTGAGATTTCTGTCAGAATTATGCAGAATCATCTAGATCGTTCTTTTCGAGATATATAATTCGAGAAACACGTTTTCTGGTGTATTCACCACTCCACAGTACGTTTGACATGCAGAACCGGAGATATCTTGGTTTCGGTCGGGTTTCAAGCTGAGATATGCATTTTCTACGATAATCTTGGTGAGACGTCTGTCAGAAGTATGCAGAATCATCGGGATCGCTCTTTTCGAGCTACTTAATGCGAGAATCACGTTTTCTGGTGTTTTCACCACTCCACAGTGCGTTTGATATGCAGAACCGGCGACATCTTGGATTTCGTCGGGGTTCAAGCTGAGATATGCACATTCTAGGATAATCTTGGTGAGACTTCTGTCAGAAGTATGCAGAATCATCTAGATCGCTCTTTTCGAGCTATTTAATGCGACAAACACGTTTTCTGGTGTATTCACCACTCCACAGTACGTTTGACATGCAGAACCGGAGATATCTTGGTTTCGGTCGGGTTTCAAGCTGAGATATGCATTTTCTACGATAATCTTGGTGAGACGTCTGTCAGAAGTATGCAGAATCATCGGGATTGCTCTTTTCGAACTATTTAATTGGAAAAAACAAGTTTTCTGGTGCTTTCAACATTCCACAGTGCGTTTGATATGCAGAACCGGCGATATCTTGATTTTCGTGGTGTGTCCAGCTGAGATATGCATTTTCTGCGATAATCTTGGTGAGACTTCTGACAGAAGTATGCAGAATCATCGAGATCGCTCTTTTCGAGCTATTTAATTCGAGAAACACGTTTTCTGGTGTTTTCACCACACTACAGTCCGTTTGATGTGCAGAACCGGAGATAACTTGGTTTTCGTGAGGTTTCAAGCTGAGGTATGCATTTTCGTCGATAATCTTGGTGAGTCTTCTGTCAGTAGTATGCAGAATCATCGAGACCCCTCTTTTCGAGCTATTTAATGCGAGAAACACGTTATCTGGTGTTTTCACCACTCCACAGTGCGTTTGACATTCAGAACCGGCGACATCTTGGATTTCGTCGGGTTTCAAGCTCAGATATGCATTTTCTACGAGAATCTTGGTGAGACTTCAGTCAGAAGTATGCAGAATCATCGGGATCGCTCGTTTCGAGCTATTTAATGCGAAAAAACAAGTTCTCTGGTGTTTTCACCACTCCACAGTGCGTTTGATATGCAGAACCGGCGACATCTTGGATTTCGTCGGGGTTCAAGCTGAGATATGCACATTCTAGGATAATCTTGGTGAGACTTCTGTCAGAAGTATGCAGAATCATCTAGATCGCTCTTTTCGAGCTATTTAATGCGAAAAACACGTTTTCTGGTGTATTCACCAATCCACAGTACGTTTGACATGCAGAACCGGAGATATCTTGGTTTCGGTCGGGTTTCAAGCTGAGATATGCATTTTGTGCGATAATCTTGGTGAGTCATCTGTCAGAAGTATGCAGAATCATCGAGATCCCTCTTTTCGAGCTATTTAATGCGAGAAACACGTTATCTGATGTTTTCACGACTCCACAGTGCGTTTGATATGCAGAACCGGCGAAATCTTGATTTTCGTGAGATTTCAACCTGAGATATGCATTTTCGTCGATAATCTTGGTGAGTCTTCTGTCAGTAGTATGCAGAATCAACGAGACCCCTCTTTTCGAGCTATTTAATGCGAGAAACACGTTATCTGGTGTTTTCACCACTCCACAGTGCGTTTGACATTCAGAACCGGCGACATCTTGGATTTCGTCGGGTTTCAAGCTCAGATATGCATTTTCTACGAGAATCTTGGTGAGACTTCAGTCAGAAGTATGCAGAATCATCGGGATCGCTCGTTTCGAGCTATTTAATGCGAAAAAACAAGTTCTCTGGTGTTTTCACCACTCCACAGTGCGTTTGATATGCAGAACCGGCGACATCTTGGATTTCGTCGGGGTTCAAGCTGAGATATGCACATTCTAGGATAATCTTGGTGAGACTTCTGTCAGAAGTATGCAGAATCATCTAGATCGCTCTTTTCGAGCTATTTAATGCGACAAACACGTTTTCTGGTGTATTCACCAATCCACAGTACGTTTGACATGCAGAACCGGAGATATCTTGGTTTCGGTCGGGTTTCAAGCTGAGATATGCATCTTCTACGATAATCTTGGTGAGACGTCTGTCAGAAGTATGTAGAATCATCGGGATCGCTCTTTTCGAACTATTTAATTCGGAAAAACAAGTTTTCTGGTGCTTTCAACATTCCACAGTGCGTTTGATATGCAGAACCGGCGATATCTTGATTTTCGTGGTGTGTCCAGCTGAGATATGCATTTTCTGCGATAATCTTGGTGAGACTTCTGTCAGAAGTATGTAGAATCATCTAGATCGCTCTTTTCGAGCTATTTAATTCGAGAAACACGTTTTCTGGTGTTTTCACCACACTACAGTCCGTTTGATGTGCAGAACCGGAGATAACTTGGTTTTCGTGAGGTTTCAAGCTGAGATATGCATTTTCTGCGATAATCTTGGTGAGACTTCAGTCAGAAGTATGCAGAATCATCGGGATCGCTCTTTTCGAACTATTTAATTCGAACAAACAAGTTTTCTGGTGCTTTCAACATTCCACAGTGCGTTTGATATGCAGAACCGGCGATATCTTGATTTTCGTGGTGTGACCAGCTGAGATATGCATTTTCTGCGATAATATTGGAGAGACTTCAGTCATATGTATGCAGAATCATCTAGATCTCTCGTTCCGAGCTATTTAATGCGAAAAAACAAGTTTTCTGGTGTTTTCACCACTCCTCAGTACGTTTGACATGCAGAACCGGCGACATCTTGATTTTCGTGAGATTTCAAGCTGAGATATGCATTTTCTCCTATAATATTGGTGAGACTTCAGGCAGAAGTATGCAGAATCATCTAGATCGCTCGTTTCGAGCTATCTAATGCGAAAAAACAAGATT
Source organism: Anthophora plumipes (assembly GCA_951804975.1). Taxonomy (NCBI): domain Eukaryota; kingdom Metazoa; phylum Arthropoda; class Insecta; order Hymenoptera; family Apidae; genus Anthophora; species Anthophora plumipes. The sequence continues at coordinate 2,698,677 of CATORF010000980.1, forward strand.
TCTGGTGTTTTCAACATTCCACAGTGCGTTTGCTATGCAGAAGCGGCGACATCTTGATTTTCGTGAGATTTCAAGCTCAGGTATGCATTTTCTGCGATAATCTTGGTGAGACTTCTGTCAGAAGTATGCAGAATCATCTAGATCGCCCGTTTCGAGCTATCTAATGCGAAAAAACAAGTTTTCTGGTGTTTTCACCACACCACAGTCCGTTTGATATGCAGTACCGGCGACATCTTGGATTTCGTCGGGGTTCAAGCTGAGATATGCACATTCTACGATAATCTTGGTGAGACTTCTGTCAGAAGTATGCAGAATCATCGGGATCGCTCTTTTCGAGCTATTTAATGCGAGAAACACGTTTTCTGGTGTTTTCGCCACCCCACAGTGAGTTTGATATGCAGAACCGGAGATATCTTGGTTTCGGTCGGGTTTCAAGCTGAGATATGCATTTTCTGCGATAATCTTGGTGAGACGTCTGTCAGAAGTATGCAGAATCATCGGGATCGCTCTTTTCGAGCTACTTAATGCGAGAAACACGTTATCTGGTGTTTTCACCACTCCACAGTGCGTTTTATATGCAGAACCGGCGACATCATGATTTTGGTGAGGTTTCAAGCTGAGATATGCATTTTCTGCGATAATATTGGTGAGACTTCAGTCATATGTATGCAGAATCATCTAGATCTCTCGTTTCGAGCTATTTAATGCGAAAAAACAAGTTTTCTGGTGTTTTCACCGCTCCTCAGTACGTTTGACATGCAGAACCGGCGACATCTTGATTTTCGTGAGATTTCAAGCTGAGATATGCATTTTCTCCTATAATATTGGTGAGACTTCAGGCAGAAGTATGCAGAATCATCTAGATCGCTCGTTTCGAGCTATCTAATGCGAAAAAACAAGATTTCTGGTGTTTTCAGCATTCCACAGTGCGTTTGCTATGCAGAAGCGGCGACATCTTGATTTTCGTGAGATTTCAAGCTGAGATATGCATTTTCTCCTATAATATTGGTGAGACTTCAGGCAGAAGTATGCAGAATCATCTAGATCGCTCGTTTCGAGCTATCTAATGCGAAAAAACAAGTTTTCTGGTGTTTTCACCACTCCTCAGTACGTTTGACATGCAGAACCGGCGACATCATGATTTTCGTGAGATTTCAAGCTGAGATATGCATTTTCTCCTATAATATTGGTGAGACTTCAGGCAGAAGTATGCAGAATCATCTAGATCGCTCGTTTCGAGCTATCCAATTCGAAAAAACAAGATTTCTGGTGTTTTCAACATTCCACAGTGCGTTTGCTATGCAGAAGCGGCGACATCTTGATTTTCGTGAGGTTTCAAGCTGAGATATGCATTTCCTACGAGAAGCTTGGTGAGACTTCAGTAAGAAGTATGCAGAATCATCGGGATCGCTCGTTTCGAGCTATTTAATGCGAAAAAACAAGTTTTCTGGTGTTTTCACCACTCCACAGTGCGTTTGATATGCAGAACCGGCGACATCTTGGATTTCGTCGGGGTTCAAGCTGAGATATGCACATTCTACGATAATCTTGGTGAGACTTCTGTCAGAAGTATGCAGAATCATCGGGATCGCTCTTTTCGAGCTATTTAATGCGAGAAACACGTTATCTGGTTGTTTTCACGACTCCACAGTGCGTTTGATATGCAGAAGCGGCGACATCTTGATTTTCGTGAGATTTCAAGCTCAGGTATGCATTTTCTGCGATAATCTTGGTGAGACTTCTGTCAGAAGTATGCAGAATCATCTAGATCGCCCGTTTCGAGCTATCTAATGCGAAAAAACAAGTTTTCTGGTGTTTTCACCACACCACAGTCCGTTTGATGCGCAGAACCGGAGATAACTTGGTTTTCGTGAGGTTTCAAGCTGAGATATGCATTTTCTGCGATAATCTTGGTGAGACTTCAGTCAGAAGTATGCAGAATCATCTAGATCGCTCTTTTCGAGCTATTTAAATCGCGAAACACGTTTTCTGGTGTTTTCGCCACCCCACAGTGCGTTTGATATGCAGAACCGGAGATATCTTGGTTTCGGTCGGGTTTCAAGCTGAGATATGCATTTTCTGCGATAATCTTGGTGAGACTTCAGTCAGAAGTATGCAGAATCATCTAGATCGCTCTTTTCGAGCTATTTAAATCGAGAAACACGTTTTCTGGTGTTTTCGCCACCCCACAGTGCGTTTGATATGCAGAACCGGAGATATCTTGGTTTCGGTCGGGTTTCAAGCTGAGATATGCATTTTCTGCGATAATCTTGGTGAGACTTCTGTCAGAAGTATGCAGAATCATCTAGATCGCCCGTTTCGAGCTATCCACTGCGAAAAAACAAGTTCTCTGGTGTTTTCACCACTCCACAGTGCGTTTGATATGCAGAACCGGCGACATCTTGGATTTCGTCGGGGTTCAAGCTGAGATATGCACATTCTAGGATAATCTTGGTGAGACGTCTGTCAGAAGTATGCAGAACTATCGGGATCGCTCTTTTCGAGCTATTTAATGCGAGTAACACGTTATCTGGTGTTTTCACCACTCCGCAGTGCGTTTGATATGCAGAACCGGCGACATCTTGGATTTTGTCGGGGTTCAAGCTGAGATATGCACATTCTAGGAAAATCTTGGTGAGACGTCTGTCAGAAGTATGCAGAATTATCGGGATCGCTCTTTTCGAGCTATTTAATGCGAGAAACACGTCGTCTGGTGTATTCTCCACTCCACAGTACGTTTGACATGCAGAACCGGAGATATCTTGGTTTCGGTCGGGTTTCAAGCTGAGATATGCATTTTCTACGATAATCTTGGTGAGACGTCTGTCAGAAGTATGCAGAATTATCGGGATCGCTGTTTTCGAGCTACCTAATGCGAGAAACACGTTTTCTGGTGTTTTCACCACTCCACAGTGCGTTTGATATGCAGAACCGGCGACATCTTGGATTTCGTCGGGGTTCAAGCTGAGATATGCACATTCTAGGATAATCTTGGTGAGACGTCTGTCAGAAGTATGCAGAATTATCGGGATCGCTCTTTTCGAGCTATTTAATGCGAGAAACACGTTATCTGGTGTTTTCACCACTCCACAGTGCGTTTGATATGCAGAACCGGCGACATCTTGGATTACGTCGGGGTTCAAGCTGAGATATGCACATTCTAGGATAATCTTGGTGAGACGTCTGTCAGAAGTATGCAGAATTATCGGGATCGCTCTTTTCGAGCTATTTAATGCGAGAAACACGTTATCTGGTGTTTTCACCACTCCACAGTGCGTTTGATATGCAGAACCGGCGACATCTTGGATTTCGTCGGGGTTCAAGCTGAGATATGCACATTCTAGGATAATCTTGGTGAGACGTCTGTCAGAAGTATGCAGAATTATCGGGATCGCTCTTTTCGAGCTATTTAATGCGAAAAAACAAGTTTTCTGGTGTTTTCACCACACCACAGTCCGTTTGATGCGCAGAACCGGAGATAATTTGGTTTTCGTGAGGTTTCAAGCTGAGATATGCATTTTCTGCGATAATCTTGGTGAGACTTCAGTCAGAAGTATGCAGAATCATCTAGATCGCTCGTTTCGAGCTACCTAATGCGAGAAACACGTTTTCTGGTGTTTTCACCACTCCACAGTGCGTTTGATATGCAGAACCGGCGACATCTTGGATTTCGTCGGGGTTCAAGCTGAGATATGCACATTCTAGGATAATCTTGGTGAGACGTCTGTCAGAAGTATGCAGAATTATCGGGATCGCTCTTTTCGAGCTATTTAATGCGAGAAACACGTTATCTGGTGTTTTCACCACTCCACAGTGCGTTTGATATGCAGAACCGGCGACATCTTGGATTTCGTCGGGGTTCAAGCTGAGATATGCACATTCTAGGATAATCTTGGTGAGACGTCTGTCAGAAGTATGCAGAATTATCGGGATCGCTCTTTTCGAGCTATTTAATGCGAGAAACACGTTGTCTGGTGTATTCTCCACTCCACAGTACGTTTGACATGCAGAACCGGAGATATCTTGGTTTCGGTCGGGTTTCAAGCTGAGATATGCATTTTCTACGATAATCTTGGTGAGACGTCTGTCAGAAGTATGCAGAATTATCGGGATCGCTCTTTTCGAGCTATTTAATGCGAGAAACACGTTATCTGGTGTTTTCACCACTCCACAGTGCGTTTGACATGCAGAACCGGCGACATCTTGGATTTCGTCGGGTTTCAAGCTCAGATATGCATTTTCTACGAGAATCTTGGTGAGACTTCAGTCAGAAGTATGCAGAATCATCGGGATCGCTCTTTTCGAGCTATTTAATGCGAGAAACACGTTTTCTGGTGTATTCACCACTCCACAGTACGTTTGACATGCAGAACCGGAGATATCTTGGTTTCGGTCGGGTTTCAAGCTGAGATATGCATTTTCTACGATAATCTTGGTGTGACGTCTGTCAGAAGTATGCCGAATCATCGGGATAGCGCTTTTCGAGCTATTTAATGCGAGAAACACGTTATCTGGTGTTTTCACCACTCCACAGTGCGTTTGATATGCAGAACCGGCGACATCTTGGGCGTCTTCGGGTATCAAGCTGAGATATGCACATTCTACGATAATCTTGGTGAGACTTCTGTCAGTAGTATGCAGAATCATCGAGACCCCTCTTTTCGAGCTATTTAATCCGAGAAACACGTTATCTGGTGTATTCACCACTCCACAGTACGTTTGACATGCAGAACCGGAGATATCTTGGTTTCGGTCGGGTTTCAAGCTGAGATATGCATTTTCTACGATAATCTTGGTGTGACGTCTGTCAGAAGTATGCCGAATCATCGGGATAGCGCTTCTCGAGCTATTTAATGCGAGAAACACGTTTTCTGGTGGATTCACCACTCCACAGTACGTTTGACATGCAGAACCGGAGATATCTTGGATTTCGTCGGGGTTCAAGCTGAGATATGCACATTCTACGATAATCTTGGTGAGACTTCTGTCAGTAGTATGCAGAATCATCGAGACCCCTCTTTTCTAGCTATTTAATCCGAGAAACACGTTATCTGGTGTTTTCACCACTCCACTGTGCGTTTGATATGCAGAACCGGCGACATCTTGGATTTCGTCGGGGTTCAAGCTGAGAAATGCATTTTCTACGATAATCTTGGTGAGATTTCTGTCAGAAGTATGCAGAATCATCTAGATCGTTCTTTTCGAGATATATAATTCGAGAAACACGTTTTCTGGTGTATTCACCACTCCACAGTACGTTTGACATGCAGAACCGGAGATATCTTGGTTTCGGTCGGGTTTCAAGCTGAGATATGCATTTTCTACGATAATCTTGGTGAGACGTCTGTCAGAAGTATGCAGAATCATCGGGATCGCTCTTTTCGAGCTACTTAATGCGAGAATCACGTTTTCTGGTGTTTTCACCACTCCACAGTGCGTTTGATATGCAGAACCGGCGACATCTTGGATTTCGTCGGGGTTCAAGCTGAGATATGCACATTCTAGGATAATCTTGGTGAGACTTCTGTCAGAAGTATGCAGAATCATCTAGATCGCTCTTTTCGAGCTATTTAATGCGACAAACACGTTCTCTGGTGTATTCACCTCTCCACAGTACGTTTGACATGCAGAACCGGAGATATCTTGGTTTCGGTCGGGTTTCAAGCTGAGATATGCATTTTCTACGATAATCTTGGTGAGACGTCTGTCAGAAGTATGCAGAATCATCGGGATCGCTCTTTTCGAACTATTTAATTGGAAAAAACAAGTTTTCTGGTGCTTTCAACATTCCACAGTGCGTTTGATATGCAGAACCGGCGATATCTTGATTTTCGTGGTGTGTCCAGCTGAGATATGCATTTTCTGCGATAATCTTGGTGAGACTTCTGTCAGAAGTATGCAGAATCATCTAGATCGCTCTTTTCGAGCTATTTAATGCGAGAAACACGTTTTCTGGTGTTTTCACCACTCCACAGTGCGTTTGATATGCAGAACCGGCGACATCTTGGATTTCGTCGGGGTTCAAGCTGAGATATGCACATTCTACGATAATCTTGGTGAGACTTCAGTCAGAAGTATGCAGAATCATCTAGATCGCCCGTTTCGAGCTATCTAATGCGAAAAAACAAGTTTTCTGGTGTTTTCACCACACCACAGTCCGTTTGATGCGCAGAACCGGAGATAACTTGGTTTTCGTGAGGTTTCAAGCTGAGATATGCATTTTCTGCGATAATCTTGGTGAGACTTCTGTCAGAAGTATGCAGAATCATCTAGATCGCCCGTTTCGAGCTATCTAATGCGAAAAAACAAGTTTTCTGGTGTTTTCACCACACCACAGTCCGTTTGATGAGCAGAACCGGAGATAACTTGGTTTTCGTGAGGTTTCAAGCTGAGATATGCATTTTCTGCGATAATCTTGGTGAGACTTCAGTCAGAAGTATGCAGAATCATCTAGATCGCTCTTTTCGAGCTATTTAAATCGAGAAACACGTTTTCTGGTGTTTGCGCCACCCCACAGTGCGTTTGATATGCAGAACCGGAGATATCTTGGTTTCGGTCGGGTTTCAAGCTGAGATATGCATTTTCTGCGATAATCTTGGTGAGACTTCAGTCAGAAGTATGCAGAATCATCTAGATCGCTCTTTTCGAGCTATTTAAATCGAGAAACACGTTTTCTGGTGTTTTCGCCACCCCACAGTGCGTTTGATATGCAGAACCGGAGATATCTTGGTTTCGGTCGGGTTTCAAGCTGAGATATGCATTTTCTGCGATAATCTTGGTGAGACTTCAGTCAGAAGTATGCAGAATCATCTAGATCGCTCGTTTCGAGCTACCTAATGCGAGAAACACGTTTTCTGGTGTTTTCACCACTCCACAGTGCGTTTGATATGCAGAACCGGCGACATCTTGGATTTCGTCGGGGTTCAAGCTGAGATATGCACATTCTAGGATAATCTTGGTGAGACGTCTGTCAGAAGTATGCAGAATTATCGGGATCGCTCTTTTCGAGCTATTTAATGCGAGAAACACGTTATCTGGTGTTTTCACCACTCCACAGTGCGTTTGATATGCAGAACCGGCGACATCTTGGATTTCGTCGGGGTTCAAGCTGAGATATGCACATTCTAGGATAATCTTGGTGAGACGTCTGTCAGAAGTATGCAGAATTATCGGGATCGCTCTTTTCGAGCTATTTAATGCGAGAAACACGTTGTCTGGTGTATTCTCCACTCCACAGTACGTTTGACATGCAGAACCGGAGATATCTTGGTTTCGGTCGGGTTTCAAGCTGAGATATGCATTTTCTACGATAATCTTGGTGAGACGTCTGTCAGAAGTATGCAGAATTATCGGGATCGCTGTTTTCGAGCTACCTAATGCGAGAAACACGTTTTCTGGTGTTTTCACCACTCCACAGTGCGTTTGATATGCAGAACCGGCGACATCTTGGATTTCGTCGGGGTTCAAGCTGAGATATGCACATTCTACGATAATCTTGGTGAGACTTCTGTCAGAAGTATGCAGAATCATCGGGATCGCTCTTTTCGAGCTATTTAATGCGAGAAACACGTTATCTGGTTGTTTTCACGACTCCACAGTGCGTTTGATATGCAGAAGCGGCGACATCTTGATTTTCGTGAGATTTCAAGCTCAGGTATGCATTTTCTGCGATAATCTTGGTGAGACTTCTGTCAGAAGTATGCAGAATCATCTAGATCGCCCGTTTCGAGCTATCTAATGCGAAAAAACAAGTTTTCTGGTGTTTTCACCACACCACAGTCCGTTTGATGCGCAGAACCGGAGATAACTTGGTTTTCGTGAGGTTTCAAGCTGAGATATGCATTTTCTGCGATAATCTTGGTGAGACTTCAGTCAGAAGTATGCAGAATCATCTAGATCGCTCTTTTCGAGCTATTTAAATCGAGAAACACGTTTTCTGGTGTTTTCGCCACCCCACAGTGCGTTTGATATGCAGAACCGGAGATATCTTGGTTTCGGTCGGGTTTCAAGCTGAGATATGCATTTTCTGCGATAATCTTGGTGAGACTTCAGTCAGAAGTATGCAGAATCATCTAGATCGCTCTTTTCGAGCTATTTAAATCGAGAAACACGTTTTCTGGTGTTTTCGCCACCCCACAGTGCGTTTGATATGCAGAACCGGAGATATCTTGGTTTCGGTCGGGTTTCAAGCTGAGATATGCATTTTCTGCGATAATCTTGGTGAGACTTCTGTCAGAAGTATGCAGAATCATCTAGATCGCCCGTTTCGAGCTATCCACTGCGAAAAAACAAGTTCTCTGGTGTTTTCACCACTCCACAGTGCGTTTGATATGCAGAACCGGCGACATCTTGGATTTCGTCGGGGTTCAAGCTGAGATATGCACATTCTAGGATAATCTTGGTGAGACGTCTGTCAGAAGTATGCAGAATTATCGGGATCGCTCTTTTCGAGCTATTGAATGCGAGAAACACGTTATCTGGTGTTTTCACCACTCCGCAGTGCGTTTGATATGCAGAACCGGCGACATCTTGGATTTTGTCGGGGTTCAAGCTGAGATATGCACATTCTAGGAAAATCTTGGTGAGACGTCTGTCAGAAGTATGCAGAATTATCGGGATCGCTCTTTTCGAGCTATTTAATGCGAGAAACACGTCGTCTGGTGTATTCTCCACTCCACAGTACGTTTGACATGCAGAACCGGAGATATCTTGGTTTCGGTCGGGTTTCAAGCTGAGATATGCATTTTCTACGATAATCTTGGTGAGACGTCTGTCAGAAGTATGCAGAATTATCGGGATCGCTGTTTTCGAGCTACCTAATGCGAGAAACACGTTTTCTGGTGTTTTCACCACTCCACAGTGCGTTTGATATGCAGAACCGGCGACATCTTGGATTTCGTCGGGGTTCAAGCTGAGATATGCACATTCTAGGATAATCTTGGTGAGACGTCTGTCAGAAGTATGCAGAATTATCGGGATCGCTCTTTTCGAGCTATTTAATGCGAGAAACACGTTATCTGGTGTTTTCACCACTCCACAGTGCGTTTGATATGCAGAACCGGCGACATCTTGGATTACGTCGGGGTTCAAGCTGAGATATGCACATTCTAGGATAATCTTGGTGAGACGTCTGTCAGAAGTATGCAGAATTATCGGGATCGCTCTTTTCGAGCTATTTAATGCGAGAAACACGTTATCTGGTGTTTTCACCACTCCACAGTGCGTTTGATATGCAGAACCGGCGACATCTTGGATTTCGTCGGGGTTCAAGCTGAGATATGCACATTCTAGGATAATCTTGGTGAGACGTCTGTCAGAAGTATGCAGAATTATCGGGATCGCTCTTTTCGAGCTATTTAATGCGAAAAAACAAGTTTTCTGGTGTTTTCACCACACCACAGTCCGTTTGATGCGCAGAACCGGAGATAATTTGGTTTTCGTGAGGTTTCAAGCTGAGATATGCATTTTCTGCGATAATCTTGGTGAGACTTCAGTCAGAAGTATGCAGAATCATCTAGATCGCTCGTTTCGAGCTACCTAATGCGAGAAACACGTTTTCTGGTGTTTTCACCACTCCACAGTGCGTTTGATATGCAGAACCGGCGACATCTTGGATTTCGTCGGGGTTCAAGCTGAGATATGCACATTCTAGGATAATCTTGGTGAGACGTCTGTCAGAAGTATGCAGAATTATCGGGATCGCTCTTTTCGAGCTATTTAATGCGAGAAACACGTTATCTGGTGTTTTCACCACTCCACAGTGCGTTTGATATGCAGAACCGGCGACATCTTGGATTTCGTCGGGGTTCAAGCTGAGATATGCACATTCTAGGATAATCTTGGTGAGACGTCTGTCAGAAGTATGCAGAATTATCGGGATCGCTCTTTTCGAGCTATTTAATGCGAGAAACACGTTGTCTGGTGTATTCTCCACTCCACAGTACGTTTGACATGCAGAACCGGAGATATCTTGGTTTCGGTCGGGTTTCAAGCTGAGATATGCATTTTCTACGATAATCTTGGTGAGACGTCTGTCAGAAGTATGCAGAATTATCGGGATCGCTCTTTTCGAGCTATTTAATGCGAGAAACACGTTATCTGGTGTTTTCACCACTCCACAGTGCGTTTGACATGCAGAACCGGCGACATCTTGGATTTCGTCGGGTTTCAAGCTCAGATATGCATTTTCTACGAGAATCTTGGTGAGACTTCAGTCAGAAGTATGCAGAATCATCGGGATCGCTCTTTTCGAGCTATTTAATGCGAGAAACACGTTTTCTGGTGTATTCACCACTCCACAGTACGTTTGACATGCAGAACCGGAGATATCTTGGTTTCGGTCGGGTTTCAAGCTGAGATATGCATTTTCTACGATAATCTTGGTGTGACGTCTGTCAGAAGTATGCCGAATCATCGGGATAGCGCTTTTCGAGCTATTTAATGCGAGAAACACGTTATCTGGTGTTTTCACCACTCCACAGTGCGTTTGATATGCAGAACCGGCGACATCTTGGGCGTCTTCGGGTATCAAGCTGAGATATGCACATTCTACGATAATCTTGGTGAGACTTCTGTCAGTAGTATGCAGAATCATCGAGACCCCTCTTTTCGAGCTATTTAATCCGAGAAACACGTTATCTGGTGTATTCACCACTCCACAGTACGTTTGACATGCAGAACCGGAGATATCTTGGTTTCGGTCGGGTTTCAAGCTGAGATATGCATTTTCTACGATAATCTTGGTGTGACGTCTGTCAGAAGTATGCCGAATCATCGGGATAGCGCTTTTCGAGCTATTTAATGCGAGAAACACGTTTTCTGGTGGATTCACCACTCCACAGTACGTTTGACATGCAGAACCGGAGATATCTTGGATTTCGTCGGGGTTCAAGCTGAGATATGCACATTCTACGATAATCTTGGTGAGACTTCTGTCAGTAGTATGCAGAATCATCGAGACCCCTCTTTTCTAGCTATTTAATCCGAGAAACACGTTATCTGGTGTTTTCACCACTCCACTGTGCGTTTGATATGCAGAACCGGCGACATCTTGGATTTCGTCGGGGTTCAAGCTGAGAAATGCATTTTCTACGATAATCTTGGTGAGATTTCTGTCAGAAGTATGCAGAATCATCTAGATCGTTCTTTTCGAGATATATAATTCGAGAAACACGTTTTCTGGTGTATTCACCACTCCACAGTACGTTTGACATGCAGAACCGGAGATATCTTGGTTTCGGTCGGGTTTCAAGCTGAGATATGCATTTTCTACGATAATCTTGGTGAGACGTCTGTCAGAAGTATGCAGAATCATCGGGATCGCTCTTTTCGAGCTACTTAATGCGAGAATCACGTTTTCTGGTGTTTTCACCACTCCACAGTGCGTTTGATATGCAGAACCGGCGACATCTTGGATTTCGTCGGGGTTCAAGCTGAGATATGCACATTCTAGGATAATCTTGGTGAGACTTCTGTCAGAAGTATGCAGAATCATCTAGATCGCTCTTTTCGAGCTATTTAATGCGACAAACACGTTTTCTGGTGTATTCACCTCTCCACAGTACGTTTGACATGCAGAACCGGAGATATCTTGGTTTCGGTCGGGTTTCAAGCTGAGATATGCATTTTCTACGATAATCTTGGTGAGACGTCTGTCAGAAGTATGCAGAATCATCGGGATCGCTCTTTTCGAACTATTTAATTGGAAAAAACAAGTTTTCTGGTGCTTTCAACATTCCACAGTGCGTTTGATATGCAGAACCGGCGATATCTTGATTTTCGTGGTGTGTCCAGCTGAGATATGCATTTTCTGCGATAATCTTGGTGAGACTTCTGTCAGAAGTATGCAGAATCATCTAGATCGCTCTTTTCGAGCTATTTAATGCGAGAAACACGTTTTCTGGTGTTTTCACCACTCCACAGTGCGTTTGATATGCAGAACCGGCGACATCTTGGATTTCGTCGGGGTTCAAGCTGAGATATGCACATTCTACGATAATCTTGGTGAGACTTCTGTCAGAAGTATGCAGAACCATCTAGATCGCTCTTTTCGAGCTATTTAATGCGAGAAACACGTTTTCTGGTGTATTCACCACTCCACACTACGTTTGACATGCAGAACCGGAGATATCTTGGTTTCGGTCGGGTTTCAAGCTGAGATATGCAATTTCTACGATAATCTTGGTGAGACGTCTGTCAGAAGTATGCAGAATCATCGGGATCGCTCTTTTCGAGCTACTTAATGCGAGAATCACGTTTTCTGGTGTTTTCACCACTCCACAGTGCGTTTGATATGCAGAACCGGCGACATCTTGGATTTCGTCGGGGTTCAAGCTGAGATATGCATTTTCTACGATAATCTTGGTGAGACGTCTGTCAGAAGTATGCAGAATCATCGGGATCGCTCTTTTCGAGCTACTTAATGCGAGAATCACGTTTTCTGGTGTTATCACCACTCCACAGTGCGTTTGATATGCAGAACCGGCGACATCTTGGATTTCGTCGGGGTTCAAGCTGAGATATGCACATTCTACGATAATCTTGGTGAGACTTCTGTCAGTAGTATGCAGAATCATCGAGACCCCTCTTTTCGAGCTATTTAATGCGAGAAACACGTTATCTGGTGTTTTCACCACTCCACAGTGCGTTTTATATGCAGAAGCGGCGACATCTTGATTTTCGTGAGATTTCAAGCTGAGGTATGCATTTTCTGCGATAATCTTGGTGAGACTTCTGTCAGAAGTATGCAGAATCATCTAGATTGCTCTTTTCGAGCTATTTAATGCGAGAAACAGGTTATCTGGTGTTTTCACCACTCCACAGAGCGATTTATATGCAGAACCGGCGATATCTTGATTTTCGTGGTGTTTCCAGCTGAGATATGCATTTTGTGCGATAATCTTGGTGAGTCATCTGTCAGAAGTATGCAGAATCATCGAGATCCCTCTTTTCGAGCTATTTAATGCGAGAAACACGTTATCTGATGTTTTCACGACTCCACAGTGCGTTTGATATGCAGAACCGGCGAAATCTTGATTTTCGTGAGATTTCAACCTGAGATATGCATTTTCGTCGATAATCTTGGTGAGTCTTCTGTCAGTAGTATGCAGAATCATCGAGACCCCTCTTTTCGAGCTATTTAATGCGAGAAACACGTTATCTGGTGTTTTCACCACTCCACAGTGCGTTTGACATTCAGAACCGGCGACATCTTGGATTTCGTCGGGTTTCAAGCTCAGATATGCATTTTCTACGAGAATCTTGGTGAGACTTCAGTCAGAAGTATGCAGAATCATCGGGATCGCTCGTTTCGAGCTATTTAATGCGAAAAAACAAGTTCTCTGGTGTTTTCACCACTCCACAGTGCGTTTGATATGCAGAACCGGCGACATCTTGGATTTCGTCGGGGTTCAAGCTGAGATATGCACATTCTAGGATAATCTTGGTGAGACTTCTGTCAGAAGTATGCAGAATCATCTAGATCGCTCTTTTCGAGCCATTTAATGCGACAAACACGTTTTCTGGTGTATTCACCAATCCACAGTACGTTTGACATGCAGAACCGGAGATATCTTGGTTTCGGTCGGGTTTCAAGCTGAGATATGCATTTTCTACGATAATCTTGGTGAGACGTCTGTCAGAAGTATGCAGAATCATCGAGAACGCTCTTTTCGAGCTACTTAATGCGAGAAACACGTTTTCTGGTGTTTTCACCACTCCACAGTGCGTTTGATATGCAGAACCGGCGACATCTTGGATTTCGTCGGGGTTCAAGCTGAGATATGTACATTCTACGATTATCTTGGTGAGACTTCTGTCAGAAGTATGCAGAATCATCTAGATCGCTCTTTTCGAGCTATTTAATGCGAGAAACACGTTTTCTGGTGTATTCACCACTCCACAGTACGTTTGACATGCAGAACCGGAGATATCTTGGATTTCGTCGGGGTTCAAGCTGAGATATGCACATTCTACGATAATCTTGGTGAGACTTCTGTCAGTAGTATGCAGAATCATCGAGACCCCTCTTTTCGAGCTATTTAATCCGAGAAACACGTTATCTGGTGTTTTCACCACTCCACAGTGCGTTTGATATGCAGAACCGGCGACATCTTGGATTTCGTCGGGGTTCAAGCTGAGATATGCATTTTCTACGATAATCTTGGTGAGACGTCTGTCAGAAGTATGCAGAATCATCGGGATCGCTCTTTTCGAGCTACTTAATGCGAGAAACAGGTTATCTGGTGTTTTCACCACTCCACAGAGCGATTTATATGCAGAACCGGCGATATCTTGATTTTCGTGGTGTTTCCAGCTGAGATATGCATTTTGTGCGATAATCTTGGTGAGTCATCTGTCAGAAGTATGCAGAATCATCGAGATCCCTCTTTTCGAGCTATTTAATGCGAGAAACACGTTATCTGATGTTTTCACGACTCCACAGTGCGTTTGATATGCAGAACCGGCGAAATCTTGATTTTCGTGAGATTTCAACCTGAGATATGCATTTTCGTCGATAATCTTGGTGAGTCTTCTGTCAGTAGTATGCAGAATCATCGAGACCCCTCTTTTCGAGCTATTTAATTCGAGAAACACGTTATCTGGTGTTTTCACCACTCCACAGTACGTTTGACATGCAGAACCGGAGATATCTTGGATTTCGTCGGGGTTCAAGCTGAGATATGCACATTCTACGATAATCTTGGTGAGACTTCTGTCAGTAGTATGCAGAATCATCGAGACCCCTCTTTTCGAGCTATTTAATGCGAGAAACACGTTATCTGGTGTTTTCACCACTCCACAGTGCGTTTTATATGCAGAAGCGGCGACATCTTGATTTTCGTGAGATTTCAAGCTGAGGTATGCATTTTCTGCGATAATCTTGGTGAGACTTCTGTCAGAAGTATGCAGAATCATCTAGATTGCTCTTTTCGAGCTATTTAATGCGAGAAACAGGTTATCTGGTGTTTTCACCACTCCACAGAGCGATTTATATGCAGAACCGGCGATATCTTGATTTTCGTGGTGTTTCCAGCTGAGATATGCATTTTGTGCGATAATCTTGGTGAGTCATCTGTCAGAAGTATGCAGAATCATCGAGATCCCTCTTTTCGAGCTATTTAATGCGAGAAACACGTTATCTGATGTTTTCACGACTCCACAGTGCGTTTGATATGCAGAACCGGCGAAATCTTGATTTTCGTGAGATTTCAACCTGAGATATGCATTTTCGTCGATAATCTTGGTGAGTCTTCTGTCAGTAGTATGCAGAATCATCGAGACCCCTCTTTTCGAGCTATTTAATTCGAGAAACACGTTATCTGGTGTTTTCACCACTCCACAGTACGTTTGACATGCAGAACCGGAGATATCTTGGATTTCGTCGGGGTTCAAGCTGAGATATGCACATTCTACGATAATCTTGGTGAGACTTCTGTCAGTAGTATGCAGAATCATCGAGACCCCTCTTTTCGAGCTATTTAATGCGAGAAACACGTTATCTGGTGTTTTCACCACTCCACAGTGCGTTTTATATGCAGAAGCGGCGACATCTTGATTTTCGTGAGATTTCAAGCTGAGGTATGCATTTTCTGCGATAATCTTGGTGAGACTTCTGTCAGAAGTATGCAGAATCATCTAGATTGCTCTTTTCGAGCTATTTAATGCGAGAAACACGTTTTCTGGTGTATTCACCACTCCACAGTACGTTTGACATGCAGAACCGGAGATATCTTGGATTTCGTCGGGGTTCAAGCTGAGATATGCACATTCTACGATAATCTTGGTGAGACTTCTGTCAGTAGTATGCAGAATCATCGAGACCCCTCTTTTCGAGCTATTTAATGCGAGAAACACGTTATCTGGTGTTTTCACCACTCCACAGTGCGTTTTATATGCAGAAGCGGCGACATCTTGATTTTCGTGAGATTTCAAGCTGAGGTATGCATTTTCTGCGATAATCTTGGTGAGACTTCTGTCAGAAGTATGCAGAATCATCTAGATTGCTCTTTTCGAGCTATTTAATGCGAGAAACAGGTTATCTGGTGTTTTCACCACTCCACAGAGCGATTTATATGCAGAACCGGCGATATCTTGATTTTCGTGGTGTTTCCAGCTGAGATATGCATTTTGTGCGATAATCTTGGTGAGTCATCTGTCAGAAGTATGCAGAATCATCGAGATCCCTCTTTTCGAGCTATTTAATGCGAGAAACACGTTATCTGATGTTTTCACGACTCCACAGTGCGTTTGATATGCAGAACCGGCGAAATCTTGATTTTCGTGAGATTTCAACCTGAGATATGCATTTTCGTCGATAATCTTGGTGAGTCTTCTGTCAGTAGTATGCAGAATCATCGAGACCCCTCTTTTCGAGCTATTTAATTCGAGAAACACGTTATCTGGTGTTTTCACCACTCCACAGTGCGTTTGACATTCAGAACCGGCGACATCTTGGATTTCGTCGGGTTTCAAGCTCAGATATGCATTTTCTACGAGAATCTTGGTGAGACTTCAGTCAGAAGTATGCAGAATCATCGGGATCGCTCGTTTCGAGCTATTTAATGCGAAAAAACAAGTTCTCTGGTGTTTTCACCACTCCACAGTGCGTTTGATATGCAGAACCGGCGACATCTTGGATTTCGTCGGGGTTCAAGCTGAGATATGCACATTCTAGGATAATCTTGGTGAGACTTCTGTCAGAAGTATGCAGAATCATCTAGATCGCTCTTTTCGAGGTATTTAATGCGACAAACACGTTTTCTGGTGTATTCACCAATCCACAGTACGTTTGACATGCAGAACCGGAGATATCTTGGTTTCGGTCGGGTTTCAAGCTGAGATATGCATTTTCTACGATAATCTTGGTGAGACGTCTGTCAGAAGTATGCAGAATCATCGGGATCGCTCTTTTCGAACTATTTAATTCGAAAAAACAAGTTTTCTGGTGTTTTCACCACACTACAGTCCGTTTGATGTGCAGAACCGGAGATAACTTGGTTTTCGTGAGGTTTCAAGCTGAGATATGCATTTTCTGCGATAATCTTGGTGAGACTTCAGTCAGAAGTATGCAGAATCATCGGGATCGCTCTTTTCGAACTATTTAATTCGAAAAAACAAGTTTTCTGGTGCTTTCAACATTCCACAGTGCGTTTGATATGCAGAACCGGCGATATCTTGATTTTCGTGGTGTGACCAGCTGAGATATGCATTTTCTGCGATAATATTGGTGAGACTTCAGTCATATGTATGCAGAATCATCTAGATCTCTCGTTCCGAGCTATTTAATGCGAAAAAACAAGTTTTCTGGTGTTTTCACCACTCCTCAGTACGTTTGACATGCAGAACCGGCGACATCTTGATTTTCGTTAGATTTCAAGCTGAGATATGCATTTTCTCCTATAATATTGGTGAGACTTCAGGCAGAAGTACGCAGAATCATCTAGATCGCTCGTTTCGAGCTATCTAATGCGAAAAAACAAGATTTCTGGTGTTTTCAACATTCCACAGTGCGTTTGCTATGCAGAAGCGGCGACATCTTGATTTTCGTGAGATTTCAAGCTCAGGTATGCATTTTCTGCGATAATCTTGGTGAGACTTCTGTCAGAAGTATGCAGAATCATCTAGATCGCCCGTTTCGAGCTATCTAATGTGAAAAAACAAGTTTTCTGGTGTTTTCACCACACCACAGTCCGTTTGATATGCAGTACCGGCGACATCTTGGATTTCGTCGGGGTTCAAGCTGAGATATGCACATTCTACGATAATCTTGGTGAGACTTCTGTCAGAAGTATGCAGAATCATCGGGATCGCTCTTTTCGAGCTATTTAATGCGAGAAACACGTTATCTGGTTGTTTTCACGACTCCACAGTGCGTTTGATATGCAGAAGCGGCGACATCTTGATTTTCGTGAGATTTCAAGCTGAGATATGCATTTTCTGCGATAATCTTGGTGAGACGTCTGTCAGAAGTATGCAGAATCATCGGGATCGCTCTTTTCGAGCTACTAAATGCGAGAAACACGTTATCTGGTGTTTTCACCACTCCACAGTGCGTTTTATATGCAGAACCGGCGACATCATGATTTTGGTGAGGTTTCAAGCTGAGATATGCATTTTCTGCGATAATATTGGTGAGACTTCAGTCATATGTATGCAGAATCATCTAGATCTCTCGTTTCGAGCTATTTAATGCGAAAAAACAAGTTTTCTGGTGTTTTCACCACTCCTCAGTACGTTTGACATGCAGAACCGGCGACATCTTGATTTTCGTGAGACTTCAAGCTGAGATATGCATTTTCTCCTATAATATTGGTGAGACTTCAGGCAGAAGTATGCAGAATCATCTAGATCGCTCGTTTCGAGCTATCTAATGCGAAAAAACAAGATTTCTGGTGTTTTCAGCATTCCACAGTGCGTTTGCTATGCAGAAGCGGCGACATCTTGATTTTCGTGAGATTTCAAGCTGAGATATGCATTTTCTCCTATAATGTTGGTGAGACTTCAGGCAGAAGTATGCAGAATCATCTAGATCGCTCGTTTCGAGCTATCTAATGCGAAAAAACAAGTTTTCTGGTGTTTTCACCACTCCTCAGTACGTTTGACATGCAGAACCGGCGACATCATGATTTTCGTGAGATTTCAAGCTGAGATATGCATTTTCTCCTATAATATTGGTGAGACTTCAGGCAGAAGTATGCAGAATCATCTAGATCGCTCGTTTCGAGCTATCTAATTCGAAAAAACAAGATTTATGGTGTTTTCAACATTCCACAGTGCGTTTGCTATGCAGAAGCGGCGACATCTTGATTTTCGTGAGGTTTCAAGCTGAGATATGCATTTCCTACGAGAAGCTTGGTGAGACTTCAGTAAGAAGTATGCAGAATCATCGGGATCGCTCGTTTCGAGCTATTTAATGCGAAAAAACAAGTTTTCTGGTGTTTTCACCACTCCACAGTGCGTTTGATATGCAGAACCGGCGACATCTTGGATTTCGTCGGGGTTCAAGCTGAGATATGCACATTCTACGATAATCTTGGTGAGACTTCTGTCAGAAGTATGCAGAATCATCGGGATCGCTCTTTTCGAGCTATTTAATGCGAGAAACACGTTATCTGGTTGTTTTCACGACTCCACAGTGCGTTTGATATGCAGAAGCGGCGACATCTTGATTTTCGTGAGATTTCAAGCTCAGGTATGCATTTTCTGCGATAATCTTGGTGAGACTTCTCTCAGAAGTATGCAGAATCATCTAGATCGCCCGTTTCGAGCTATCTAATGCGAAAAAACAAGTTTTCTGGTGTTTTCACCACACCACAGTCCGTTTGATGCGCAGAACCGGAGATAACTTGGTTTTCGTGAGGTTTCAAGCTGAGATATGCATTTTCTGCGATAATCTTGGTGAGACTTCAGTCAGAAGTATGCAGAATCATCTAGATCGCTCTTTTCGAGCTATTTAAATCGAGAAACACGTTTTCTGGTGTTTTCGCCACCCCACAGTGCGTTTGATATGCAGAACCGGAGATATCTTGGTTTCGGTCGGGTTTCAAGCTGAGATATGCATTTTCTGCGATAATCTTGGTGAGACTTCTGTCAGAAGTATGCAGAATCATCTAGATCGCCCGTTTCGAGCTATCCACTGCGAAAAAACAAGTTCTCTGGTGTTTTCACCACTCCACAGTGCGTTTGATATGCAGAACCGGCGACATCTTGGATTTCGTCGGGGTTCAAGCTGAGATATGCACATTCTAGGATAATCTTGGTGAGACGTCTGTCAGAAGTATGCAGAATTATCGGGATCGCTCTTTTCGAGCTATTTAATGCGAGAAACACGTTATCGGGTGTTTTCACCACTCCACAGTGCGTTTGATATGCAGAACCGGCGACATCTTGGATTTTGTCGGGGTTCAAGCTGAGATATGCACATTCTAGGAAAATCTTGGTGAGACGTCTGTCAGAAGTATGCAGAATTATCGGGATCGCTCTTTTCGAGCTATTTAATGCGAGAAACACGTCGTCTGGTGTATTCTCCACTCCACAGTACGTTTGACATGCAGAACCGGAGATATCTTGGTTTCGGTCGGGTTTCAAGCTGAGATATGCATTTTCTACGATAATCTTGGTGAGACGTCTGTCAGAAGTATGCAGAATTATCGGGATCGCTGTTTTCGAGCTACCTAATGCGAGAAACACGTTTTCTGGTGTTTTCACCACTCCACAGTGCGTTTGATATGCAGAACCGGCGACATCTTGGATTTCGTCGGGGTTCAAGCTGAGATATGCACATTCTAGGATAATCTTGGTGAGACGTCTGTCAGAAGTATGCAGAATTATCGGGATCGCTCTTTTCGAGCTATTTAATGCGAGAAACACGTTATCTGGTGTTTTCACCACTCCACAGTGCGTTTGATATGCAGAACCGGCGACATCTTGGATTTCGTCGGGGTTCAAGCTGAGATATGCACATTCTAGGATAATCTTGGTGAGACGTCTGTCAGAAGTATGCAGAATTATCGGGATCGCTCTTTTCGAGCTATTTAATGCGAGAAACACGTTATCTGGTGTTTTCACCACTCCACAGTGCGTTTGATATGCAGAACCGGCGACATCTTGGATTTCGTCGGGGTTCAAGCTGAGATATGCACATTCTAGGATAATCTTGGTGAGACGTCTGTCAGAAGTATGCAGAATTATCGGGATCGCTCTTTTCGAGCTATTTAATGCGAAAAAACAAGTTTTCTGGTGTTTTCACCACACCACAGTCCGTTTGATGCGCAGAACCGGAGATAATTTGGTTTTCGTGAGGTTTCAAGCTGAGATATGCATTTTCTGCGATAATCTTGGTGAGACTTCAGTCAGAAGTATGCAGAATCATCTAGATCGCTCGTTTCGAGCTACCTAATGCGAGAAACACGTTTTCTGGTGTTTTCACCACTCCACAGTGCGTTTGATATGCAGAACCGGCGACATCTTGGATTTCGTCGGGGTTCAAGCTGAGATATGCACATTCTAGGATAATCTTGGTGAGACGTCTGTCAGAAGTATGCAGAATTATCGGGATCGCTCTTTTCGAGCTATTTAATGCGAGAAACACGTTATCTGGTGTTTTCACCACTCCACAGTGCGTTTGATATGCAGAACCGGCGACATCTTGGATTTCGTCGGGGTTCAAGCTGAGATATGCACATTCTAGGATAATCTTGGTGAGACGTCTTTCAGAAGTATGCAGAATTATCGGGATCGCTCTTTTCGAGCTATTTAATGCGAGAAACACGTTGTCTGGTGTATTCTCCACTCCACAGTACGTTTGACATGCAGAACCGGAGATATCTTGGTTTCGGTCGGGTTTCAAGCTGAGATATGCATTTTCTACGATAATCTTGGTGAGACGTCTGTCAGAAGTATGCAGAATTATCGGGATCGCTCTTTTCGAGCTATTTAATGCGAGAAACACGTTATCTGGTGTTTTCACCACTCCACAGTGCGTTTGACATGCAGAACCGGCGACATCTTGGATTTCGTCGGGTTTCAAGCTCAGATATGCATTTTCTACGAGAATCTTGGTGAGACTTCAGTCAGAAGTATGCAGAATCATCGGGATCGCTCTTTTCGAGCTATTTAATGCGAGAAACACGTTTTCTGGTGTATTCACCACTCCACAGTACGTTTGACATGCAGAACCGGAGATATCTTGGTTTCGGTCGGGTTTCAAGCTGAGATATGCATTTTCTACGATAATCTTGGTGTGACGTCTGTCAGAAGTATGCCGAATCATCGGGATAGCGCTTTTCGAGCTATTTAATGCGAGAAACACGTTATCTGGTGTTTTCACCACTCCACAGTGCGTTTGATATGCAGAACCGGCGACATCTTGGGCGTCTTCGGGTATCAAGCTGAGATATACATTTTCTACGATAATCTTGGTGAGACTTCTCTCAGAAGTATGCAGAATCTTCGAGAGCGCTCTTTTCGAGCTATTTAATGCGAGAAACACGTTTTCTGGTGCATTCACCACTCCACAGTACGTTTGACATGCAGAACCGGAGATATCTTGGATTTCGTCGGGGTTCAAGCTGAGATATGCACATTCTACGATAATCTTGGTGAGACTTCTGTCAGTAGTATGCAGAATCATCGAGACCCCTCTTTTCGAGCTATTTAATCCGAGAAACACGTTATCTGGTGTTTTCACCACTCCACAGTGCGTTTGATATGCAGAACCGGCGACATCTTGGATTTCGTCGGGGTTCAAGCTGAGAAATGCATTTTCTACGATAATCTTGGTGAGATTTCTGTCAGAAGTATGCAGAAACATCTAGATCGTTCTTTTCGAGATATATAATTCGAGAAACACGTTTTCTGGTGTATTCACCACTCCACAGTACGTTTGACATGCAGAACCGGAGATATCTTGGTTTCGGTCGGGTTTCAAGCTGAGATATGCATTTTCTACGATAATCTTGGTGAGACGTCTGTCAGAAGTATGCAGAATCATCGGGATCGCTCTTTTCGAGATACTTAATGCGAGAATCACGTTTTCTGGTGTTTTCACCACTCCACAGTGCGTTTGATATGCAGAACCGGCGACATCTTGGATTTCGTCGGGGTTCAAGCTGAGATATGCACATTCTAGGATAATCTTGGTGAGACTTCTGTCAGAAGTATGCAGAATCATCTAGATCGCTCTTTTCGAGCTATTTAATGCGACAAACACGTTTTCTGGTGTATTCACCACTCCACAGTACGTTTGACATGCAGAACCGGAGATATCTTGGTTTCGGTCGGGTTTCAAGCTGAGATATGCATTTTCTACGATAATCTTGGTGAGACGTCTGTCAGAAGTATGCAGAATCATCGGGATCGCTCTTTTCGAACTATTTAATTGGAAAAAACAAGTTCTCTGGTGCTTTCAACATTCCACAGTGCGTTTGATATGCAGAACCGGCGATATCTTGATTTTCGTGGTGTGTCCAGCTGAGATATGCATTTTCTGCGATAATCTTGGTGAGACTTCTGTCAGAAGTATGCAGAATCATCTAGATCGCTCTTTTCGAGCTATTTAATGCGAGAAACACGTTTTCTGGTGTATTCACCACTCCACAGTACGTTTGACATGCAGAACCGGAGATATCTTGGATTTCGTCGGGGTTCAAGCTGAGATATGCACATTCTACGATAATCTTTGTGAGACTTCTGTCAGTAGTATGCAGAATCATCGAGACCCCTCTTTTCGAGCTATTTAATCCGAGAAACACGTTATCTGGTGTTTTCACCACTCCACAGTGCGTTTGATATGCAGAACCGGCGACATCTTGGATTTCGTCGGGGTTCAAGCTGAGATATGCACATTCTACGATAATCTTGGTGAGACTTCTGTCAGAAGTATGCAGAACCATCTAGATCGCTCTTTTCGAGCTATTTAATGCGAGAAACACGTTTTCTGGTGTATTCACCACTCCACACTACGTTTGACATGCAGAACCGGAGATATCTTGGTTTCGGTCGGGTTTCAAGCTGAGATATGAATTTTCTACGATAATCTTGGTGAGACGTCTGTCAGAAGTATGCAGAATCATCGGGATCGCTCTTTTCGAGCTACTTAATGCGAGAATCACGTTTTCTGGTGTTTTCACCACTCCACAGTGCGTTTGATATGCAGAACCGGCGACATCTTGGATTTCGTCGGGGTTCAAGCTGAGATATGCATTTTCTACGATAATCTTGGTGAGACGTCTGTCAGAAGTATGCAGAATCATCGGGATCGCTCTTTTCGAGCTACTTAATGCGAGAATCACGTTTTCTGGTGTTTTCACCACTCCACAGTGCGTTTGATATGCAGAACCGGCGACATCTTGGATTTCGTCGGGGTTCAAGCTGAGATATGCACATTCTACGATAATCTTGGTGAGACTTCTGTCAGTAGTATGCAGAATCATCGAGACCCCTCTTTTCGAGCTATTTAATGCGAGAAACACGTTATCTGGTGTTTTCACCACTCCACAGTGCGTTTTATATGCAGAAGCGGCGACATCTTGATTTTCGTGAGATTTCAAGCTGAGGTATGCATTTTCTGCGATAATCTTGGTGAGACTTCTGTCAGAAGTATGCAGAATCATCTAGATTGCTCTTTTCGAGCTATTTAATGCGAGAAACAGGTTATCTGGTGTTTTCACCACTCCACAGAGCGATTTATATGCAGAACCGGCGATATCTTGATTTTCGTGGTGTATCCAGCTGAGATATGCATTTTGTGCGATAATCTTGGTGAGTCATCTGTCAGAAGTATGCAGAATCATCGAGATCCCTCTTTTCGAGCTATTTAATGCGAGAAACACGTTATCTGATGTTTTCACGACTCCACAGTGCGTTTGATATGCAGAACCGGCGAAATCTTGATTTTCGTGAGATTTCAACCTGAGATATGCATTTTCGTCGATAATCTTGGTGAGTCTTCTGTCAGTAGTATGCAGAATCATCGAGACCCCTCTTTTCGAGCTATTTAATGCGAGAAACACGTTATCTGGTGTTTTCACCACTCCACAGTGCGTTTGACATTCAGAACCGGCGACATCTTGGATTTCGTCGGGTTTCAAGCTCAGATATGCATTTTCTACGAGAATCTTGGTGAGACTTCAGTCAGAAGTATGCAGAATCATCGGGATCGCTCGTTTCGAGCTATTTAATGCGAAAAAACAAGTTCTCTGGTGTTTTCACCACTCCACAGTGCGTTTGATATGCAGAACCGGCGACATCTTGGATTTCGTCGGGGTTCAAGCTGAGATATGCACATTCTAGGATAATCTTGGTGAGACTTCTGTCAGAAGTATGCAGAATCATCTAGATCGCTCTTTTCGAGCCATTTAATGCGACAAACACGTTTTCTGGTGTATTCACCAATCCACAGTACGTTTGACATGCAGAACCGGAGATATCTTGGTTTCGGTCGGGTTTCAAGCTGAGATATGCATTTTCTACGATAATCTTGGTGAGACGTCTGTCAGAAGTATGCAGAATCATCGGGATCGCTCTTTTCGAACTATTTAATTCGAAAAAACAAGTTTTCTGGTGCTTTCAACATTCCACAGTGCGTTTGATATGCAGAACCGGCGATATCTTGATTTTCGTGGTGTGTCCAGCTGAGATATGCATTTTCTGCGATAATCTTGGTGAGACTTCTGTCAGAAGTATGTAGAATCATCTAGATCGCTCTTTTCGAGCTATTTAATTCGAGA
Organism: Anthophora plumipes; assembly: GCA_951804975.1. NCBI lineage: Eukaryota > Metazoa > Arthropoda > Insecta > Hymenoptera > Apidae > Anthophora > Anthophora plumipes. The sequence continues at coordinate 2,723,906 of CATORF010000980.1, forward strand.
AACACATTTCTGGTGTTTTCACCACACTACAGTCCGTTTGATGTGCAGAACCGGAGATAACTTGGTTTTCGTGAGGTTTCAAGCTGAGATATGCATTTTCTGCGATAATCTTGGTGAGACTTCAGTCAGAAGTATGCAGAATCATCGGGATCGCTCTTTTCGAACTATTTAATTCGAAAAAACAAGTTTTCTGGTGCTTTCAACATTCCACAGTGCGTTTGATATGCAGAACCGGCGATATCTTGATTTTCGTGGTGTGTCCAGCTGAGATATGCATTTTCTGCGATAATCTTGGTGAGACTTCTGTCAGAAGTATGCAGAATCATCGGGATCGCTCTTTTCGAGCTATTTAATGCGAGAAACACGTTTTCTGGTGTTTTCGCCACCCCACAGTGCGTTTGATATGCAGAACCGGAGATATCTTGGTTTCGGTCGGGTTTCAAGCTGAGATATGCATTTTCTGCGATAATCTTGGTGAGACGTCTGTCAGAAGTATGCAGAATCATCGGGATCGCTCTTTTCGAGCTACTTAATGCGAGAAACACGTTATCTGGTGTTTTCACCACTCCACAGTGCGTTTTATATGCAGAACCGGCGACATCATGATTTTGGTGAGGTTTCAAGCTGAGATATGCATTTTCTGCGATAATATTGGTGAGACTTCAGTCATATGTATGCAGAATCATCTAGATCTCTCGTTTCGAGCTATTTAATGCGAAAAAACAAGTTTTCTGGTGTTTTCACCACTCCTCAGTACGTTTGACATGCAGAACCGGCGACATCTTGATTTTCGTGAGATTTCAAGCTGAGATATGCATTTTCTCCTATAATATTGGTGAGACTTCAGGCAGAAGTATGCAGAATCATCTAGATCGCTCGTTTCGAGCTATCTAATGCGAAAAAACAAGATTTCTGGTGTTTTCAACATTCCACAGTGCGTTTGCTATGCAGAAGCGGCGACATCTTGATTTTCGTGAGATTTCAAGCTGAGATATGTATTTTCTCCTATAATATTGGTGAGACTTCAGGCAGAAGTATGCAGAATCATCTAGATCGCTCGTTTCGAGCTATCTAATGCGAAAAAACAAGATTTCTGGTGTTTTCAACATTCCACAGTGCGTTTGCTATGCAGAAGCGGCGACATCTTGATTTTCGTGAGGTTTCAAGCTGAGATATGCATTTCCTACGAGAAGCTTGGTGAGACTTCAGTAAGAAGTATGCAGAATCATCGGGATCGCTCGTTTCGAGCTATTTAATGCGAAAAAACAAGTTTTCTGGTGTTTTCACCACTCCACAGTGCGTTTGATATGCAGAACCGGCGACATCTTGGATTTCGTCGGGGTTCAAGCTGAGATATGCACATTCTAAGATAATCTTGGTGAGACTTCTGTCAGAAGTATGCAGAATCATCGGGATCGCTCTTTTCGAGCTATTTAATGCGAGAAACACGTTATCTGGTTGTTTTCACGACTCCACAGTGCGTTTGATATGCAGAAGCGGCGACATCTTGATTTTCGTGAGATTTCAAGCTCAGGTATGCATTTTCTGCGATAATCTTGGTGAGACTTCTGTCAGAAGTATGCAGAATCATCTAGATCGCCCGTTTCGAGCTATCTAATGCGAAAAAACAAGTTTTCTGGTGTTTTCACCACACCACAGTCCGTTTGATGCGCAGAACCGGAGATAACTTGGTTTTCGTGAGGTTTCAAGCTGAGATATGCATTTTCTGCGATAATCATGGTGAGACTTCAGTCAGAAGTATGCAGAATCATCTAGATCGCTCTTTTCGAGCTATTTAAATCGAGAAACACGTTTTCTGGTGTTTTCGCCACCCCACAGTGCGTTTGATATGCAGAACCGGAGATATCTTGGTTTCGGTCGGGTTTCAAGCTGAGATATGCATTTTCTGCGATAATCTTGGTGAGACTTCTGTCAGAAGTATGCAGAATCATCTAGATCGCCCGTTTCGAGCTATCCACTGCGAAAAAACAAGTTCTCTGGTGTTTTCACCACTCCACAGTGCGTTTGATATGCAGAACCGGCGACATCTTGGATTTCGTCGGGGTTCAAGCTGAGATATGCACATTCTAGGATAATCTTGGTGAGACGTCTGTCAGAAGTATGCAGAATTATCGGGATCGCTCTTTTCGAGCTATTTAATGCGAGAAACACGTTATCTGGTGTTTTCACCACTCCACAGTGCGTTTGATATGCAGAACCGGCGACATCTTGGATTTTGTCGGGGTTCAAGCTGAGATATGCACATCCTAGGAAAATCTTGGTGAGACGTCTCTCAGAAGTATGCAGAATTATCGGGATCGCTCTTTTCGAGCTATTTAATGCGAGAAACACGTCGTCTGGTGTATTCTCCACTCCACAGTACGTTTGACATGCAGAACCGGAGATATCTTGGTTTCGGTCGGGTTTCAAGCTGAGATATGCATTTTCTACGATAATCTTGGTGAGACGTCTGTCAGAAGTATGCAGAATTATCGGGATCGCTCTTTTCGAGCTATTTAATGCGAGAAACACGTTATCTGGTTGTTTTCACCACTCCACAGTGCGTTTGATATGCAGAAGCGGCGACATCTTGATTTTCGTGAGATTTCAAGCTCAGGTATGCATTTTCTGCGATAATCTTGGTGAGACTTCTGTCAGAAGCATGCAGAATCATCTAGATCGCCCGTTTCGAGCTATCTAATGCGAAAAAACAAGTTTTCTGGTGTTTTCACCACACCACAGTCCGTTTGATGCGCAGAACCGGAGATAACTTGGTTTTCGTGAGGTTTCAAGCTGAGATATGCATTTTCTGCGATAATCTTGGTGAGTCTTCAGTCAGAAGTATGCAGAATCATCTAGATCGCTCGTTTCGAGCTACCTAATGCGAGAAACACGTTTTCTGGTGTTTTCACCACTCCACAGTGCGTTTGATATGCAGAACCGGCGACATCTTGGATTTCGTCGGGGTTCAAGCTGAGATATGCACATTCTAGGATAATCTTGGTGAGACGTCTGTCAGAAGTATGCAGAATTATCGGGATCGCTCTTTTCGAGCTATTTAATGCGAGAAACACGTTATCTGGTGTTTTCACCACTCCACAGTGCGTTTGATATGCAGAACCGGCGACATCTTGGATTTCGTCGGGGTTCAAGCTGAGATATGCACATTCTAGGATAATCTTGGTGAGACGTCTGTCAGAAGTATGCAGAATTATCGGGATCGCTCTTTTCGAGCTATTTAATGCGAGAAACACGTTGTCTGGTGTATTCTCCACTCCACAGTACGTTTGACATGCAGAACCGGAGATATCTTGGTTTCGGTCGGGTTTCAAGCTGAGATATGCATTTTCTACGATAATCTTGGTGAGACGTCTGTCAGAAGTATGCAGAATTATCGGGATCGCTCTTTTCGAGCTATTTAATGCGAGAAACACGTTATCTGGTGTTTTCACCACTCCACAGTGCGTTTGACATGCAGAACCGGCGACATCTTGGATTTCGTCGGGTTTCAAGCACAGATATGCATTTTCTACGAGAATCTTGGTGAGACTTCAGTCAGAAGTATGCAGAATCATCGGGATCGCTCTTTTCGAGCTATTTAATGCGAGAAACACGTTTTCTGGTGTATTCACCACTCCACAGTACGTTTGACATGCAGAACCGGAGATATCTTGGTTTCGGTCGGGTTTCAAGCTGAGATATGCATTTTCTACGATAATCTTGGTGTGACGTCTGCCAGAAGTATGCCGAATCATCGGGATAGCGCTTTTCGAGCTATTTAATGCGAGAAACACGTTATCTGGTGTTTTCACCACTCCACAGTGCGTTTGATATGCAGAACCGGCGACATCTTGGCTGTCTTCGGGTATCAAGCTGAGATATACATTTTCTACGATAATCTTGGTGAGACTTCTCTCAGAAGTATGCAGAATCTTCGAGAGCGCTCTCTTCGAGCTATTTAATGCGAGAAACACGTTATCTGGTGTTTTCACCATTCCACAGTGCGTTTGACATGCAGAACCGGCGACATCTTGGATTTCGTCGGGTTTCAAGCTCAGATATGCATTTTCTGCGATAATCTTGGTGAGACTTCTGTCAGAAGTATGCAGAATCATCTAGATCGTTCTTTTCGAGCTATTTAATTCGAGAAACACGTTATCTGGTTGTTTTCACCACTCCACAGTGCGTTTGATATGCAGAAGCGGCGACATCTTGATTTTCGTGAGATTTCAAGCTCAGGTATGCATTTTCTGCGATAATCTTGGTGAGACTTCTGTCAGAAGTATGCAGAATCATCTAGATCGCCCGTTTCGAGCTATCTAATGCGAAAAACAAGTTTTCTGGTGTTTTCACCACACCACAGTCCGTTTGATGCGCAGAACCGGAGATAACTTGGTTTTCGTGAGGTTTCAAGCTGAGATATGCATTTTCTGCGATAATCTTGGTGAGACTTCAGTCAGAAGTATGCAGAATCATCTAGATATCGCTCTTTTCGAGCTATTTAAATCGAGAAACACGTTTTCTGGTGTTTTCGCCACCCCACAGTGCGTTTGATATGCAGAACCGGAGATATCTTGGTTTCGGTCGGGTTTCAAGCTGAGATATGCATTTTCTGCGATAATCTTGGTGAGACTTCTGTCAGAAGTATGCAGAATCATCTAGATCGCCCGTTTCGAGCTATCTACTGCGAAAAAACAAGTTCTCTGGTGTTTTCACCACTCCACAGTGCGTTTGATATGCAGAACCGGCGACATCTTGGATTTCGTCGGGGTTCAAGCTGAGATATGCACATTCTAGGATAATCTTGGTGAGACGTCTGTCAGAAGTATGCAGAATTATCGGGATCGCTCTTTTCGAGCTATTTAATGCGAGAAACACGTTATCTGGTGTTTTCACCACTCCACAGGGCGTTTGACATGCAGAACCGGCGACATCTTGGATTTCGTCGGGGTTCAAGCTGAGATATGCACATTCTAGGATAATCTTGGTGAGACTTCTGTCAGAAGTATGCAGAATCATCTAGATCGCTCTTTTCGAGCCATTTAATGCGACAAACACGTTTTCTGGTGTATTCACCAATCCACAGTACGTTTGACATGCAGAACCGGAGATATCTTGGTTTCGGTCGGGTTTCAAGCTGAGATATGCATTTTCTACGATAATCTTGGTGAGACGTCTGTCAGAAGTATGCAGAATCATCGGGATCGCTCTTTTCGAACTATTTAATTCGAAAAAACAAGTTTTCTGGTGCTTTCAACATTCCACAGTGCGTTTGATATGCAGAACCGGCGATATCTTGATTTTCGTGGTGTGTCCAGCTGAGATATGCATTTTCTGCGATAATCTTGGTGAGACTTCTGTCAGAAGTATGTAGAATCATCTAGATCGCTCTTTTCGAGCTATTTAATTCGAGAAACACATTTCTGGTGTTTTCACCACACTACAGTCCGTTTGATGTGCAGAACCGGAGATAACTTGGTTTTCGTGAGGTTTCAAGCTGAGATATGCATTTTCTGCGATAATCTTGGTGAGACTTCAGTCAGAAGTATGCAGAATCATCGGGATCGCTCTTTTCGAACTATTTAATTCGAAAAAACAAGTTTTCTGGTGCTTTCAACATTCCACAGTGCGTTTGATATGCAGAACCGGCGATATCTTGATTTTCGTGGTGTGTCCAGCTGAGATATGCATTTTCTGCGATAATCTTGGTGAGACTTCTGTCAGAAGTATGCAGAATCATCGGGATCGCTCTTTTCGAGCTATTTAAGGCGAGAAACACGTTTTCTGGTGTTTTCGCCACCCCACAGTGCGTTTGATATGCAGAACCGGAGATATCTTGGTTTCGGTCGGGTTTCAAGCTGAGATATGCATTTTCTGCGATAATCTTGGTGAGACGTCTGTCAGAAGTATGCAGAATCATCGGGATCGCTCTTTTCGAGCTACTTAATGCGAGAAACACGTTATCTGGTGTTTTCACCACTCCACAGTGCGTTTTATATGCAGAACCGGCGACATCATGATTTTGGTGAGGTTTCAAGCTGAGATATGCATTTTCTGCGATAATATTGGTGAGACTTCAGTCATATGTATGCAGAATCATCTAGATCTCTCGTTTCGAGCTATTTAATGCGAAAAAACAAGTTTTCTGGTGTTTTCACCACTCCTCAGTACGTTTGACATGCAGAACCGGCGACATCTTGATTTTCGTGAGATTTCAAGCTGAGATATGCATTTTCTCCTATAATATTGGTGAGACTTCAGGCAGAAGTATGCAGAATCATCTAGATCGCTCGTTTCGAGCTATCTAATGCGAAAAAACAAGATTTCTGGTGTTTTCAACATTCCACAGTGCGTTTGCTATGCAGAAGCGGCGACATCTTGATTTTCGTGAGATTTCAAGCTGAGATATGTATTTTCTCCTATAATATTGGTGAGACTTCAGGCAGAAGTATGCAGAATCATCTAGATCGCTCGTTTCGAGCTATCTAATGCGAAAAAACAAGATTTCTGGTGTTTTCAACATTCCACAGTGCGTTTGCTATGCAGAAGCGGCGACATCTTGATTTTCGTGAGGTTTCAAGCTGAGATATGCATTTCCTACGAGAAGCTTGGTGAGACTTCAGTAAGAAGTATGCAGAATCATCGGGATCGCTCGTTTCGAGCTATTTAATGCGAAAAAACAAGTTTTCTGGTGTTTTCACCACTCCACAGTGCGTTTGATATGCAGAACCGGCGACATCTTGGATTTCGTCGGGGTTCAAGCTGAGATATGCACATTCTAAGATAATCTTGGTGAGACTTCTGTCAGAAGTATGCAGAATCATCGGGATCGCTCTTTTCGAGCTATTTAATGCGAGAAACACGTTATCTGGTTGTTTTCACGACTCCACAGTGCGTTTGATATGCAGAAGCGGCGACATCTTGATTTTCGTGAGATTTCAAGCTCAGGTGTGCATTTTCTGCGATAATCTTGGTGAGACTTCTGTCAGAAGTATGCAGAATCATCTAGATCGCCCGTTTCGAGCTATCTAATGCGAAAAAACAAGTTTTCTGGTGTTTTCACCACACCACAGTCCGTTTGATGCACAGAACCGGAGATAACTTGGTTTTCGTGAGGTTTCAAGCTGAGATATGCATTTTCTGCGATAATCATGGTGAGACTTCAGTCAGAAGTATGCAGAATCATCTAGATCGCTCTTTTCGAGCTATTTAAATCGAGAAACACGTTTTCTGGTGTTTTCGCCACCCCACAGTGCGTTTGATATGCAGAACCGGAGATATCTTGGTTTCGGTCGGGTTTCAAGCTGAGATATGCATTTTCTGCGATAATCTTGGTGAGACTTCTGTCAGAAGTATGCAGAATCATCTAGATCGCCCGTTTCGAGCTATCCACTGCGAAAAAACAAGTTCTCTGGTGTTTTCACCACTCCACAGTGCGTTTGATATGCAGAACCGGCGACATCTTGGATTTCGTCGGGGTTCAAGATGAGATATGCACATTCTAGGATAATCTTGGTGAGACGTCTGTCAGAAGTATGCAGAATTATCGGGATCGCTCTTTTCGAGCTATTTAATGCGAGAAACACGTTATCTGGTGTTTTCACCACTCCACAGTGCGTTTGATATGCAGAACCGGCGACATCTTGGATTTTGTCGGGGTTCAAGCTGAGATATGCACATCCTAGGAAAATCTTGGTGAGACGTCTCTCAGAAGTATGCAGAATTATCGGGATCGCTCTTTTCGAGCTATTTAATGCGAGAAACACGTCGCCTGGTGTATTCTCCACTCCACAGTACGTTTGACATGCAGAACCGGAGATATCTTGGTTTCGGTCGGGTTTCAAGCTGAGATATGCATTTTCTACGATAATCTTGGTGAGACGTCTGTCAGAAGTATGCAGAATTATCGGGATCGCTCTTTTCGAGCTATTTAATGCGAGAAACACGTTATCTGGTTGTTTTCACCACTCCACAGTGCGTTTGATATGCAGAAGCGGCGACATCTTGATTTTCGTGAGATTTCAAGCTCAGGTATGCATTTTCTGCGATAATCTTGGTGAGACTTCTGTCAGAAGCATGCAGAATCATCTAGATCGCCCGTTTCGAGCTATCTAATGCGAAAAAACAAGTTTTCTGGTGTTTTCACCACACCACAGTCCGTTTGATGCGCAGAACCGGAGATAACTTGGTTTTCGTGAGGTTTCAAGCTGAGATATGCATTTTCTGCGATAATCTTGGTGAGTCTTCAGTCAGAAGTATGCAGAATCATCTAGATCGCTCGTTTCGAGCTACCTAATGCGAGAAACACGTTTTCTGGTGTTTTCACCACTCCACAGTGCGTTTGATATGCAGAACCGGCGACATCTTGGATTTCGTCGGGGTTCAAGCTGAGATATGCACATTCTAGGATAATCTTGGTGAGACGTCTGTCAGAAGTATGCAGAATTATCGGGATCGCTCTTTTCGAGCTATTTAATGCGAGAAACACGTTATCTGGTGTTTTCACCACTCCACAGTGCGTTTGATATGCAGAACCGGCGACATCTTGGATTTCGTCGGGGTTCAAGCTGAGATATGCACATTCTAGGATAATCTTGGTGAGACGTCTGTCAGAAGTATGCAGAATTATCGGGATCGCTCTTTTCGAGCTATTTAATGCGAGAAACACGTTGTCTGGTGTATTCTCCACTCCACAGTACGTTTGACATGCAGAACCGGAGATATCTTGGTTTCGGTCGGGTTTCAAGCTGAGATATGCATTTTCTACGATAATCTTGGTGAGACGTCTGTCAGAAGTATGCAGAATTATCGGGATCGCTCTTTTCGAGCTATTTAATGCGAGAAACACGTTATCTGGTGTTTTCACCACTCCACAGTGCGTTTGACATGCAGAACCGGCGACATCTTGGATTTCGTCGGGTTTCAAGCACAGATATGCATTTTCTACGAGAATCTTGGTGAGACTTCAGTCAGAAGTATGCAGAATCATCGGGATCGCTCTTTTCGAGCTATTTAATGCGAGAAACACGTTTTCTGGTGTATTCACCACTCCACAGTACGTTTGACATGCAGAACCGGAGATATCTTGGTTTCGGTCGGGTTTCAAGCTGAGATATGCATTTTCTACGATAATCTTGGTGTGACGTCTGCCAGAAGTATGCCGAATCATCGGGATAGCGCTTTTCGAGCTATTTAATGCGAGAAACACGTTATCTGGTGTTTTCACCACTCCACAGTGCGTTTGATATGCAGAACCGGCGACATCTTGGCTGTCTTCGGGTATCAAGCTGAGATATACATTTTCTACGATAATCTTGGTGAGACTTCTCTCAGAAGTATGCAGAATCTTCGAGAGCGCTCTCTTCGAGCTATTTAATGCGAGAAACACGTTATCTGGTGTTTTCACCATTCCACAGTGCGTTTGACATGCAGAACCGGCGACATCTTGGATTTCGTCGGGTTTCAAGCTCAGATATGCATTTCCTGCGATAATCTTGGTGAGACTTCTGTCAGAAGTATGCAGAATCATCTAGATCGTTCTTTTCGAGCTATTTAATTCGAGAAACACGTTATCTGGTTGTTTTCACCACTCCACAGTGCGTTTGATATGCAGAAGCGGCGACATCTTGATTTTCGTGAGATTTCAAGCTCAGGTATGCATTTTCTGCGATAATCTTGGTGAGACTTCTGTCAGAAGTATGCAGAATCATCTAGATCGCCCGTTTCGAGCTATCTAATGCGAAAAACAAGTTTTCTGGTGTTTTCACCACACCACAGTCCGTTTGATGCGCAGAACCGGAGATAACTTGGTTTTCGTGAGGTTTCAAGCTGAGATATGCATTTTCTGCGATAATCTTGGTGAGACTTCAGTCAGAAGTATGCAGAATCATCTAGATATCGCTCTTTTCGAGCTATTTAAATCGAGAAACACGTTTTCTGGTGTTTTCGCCACCCCACAGTGCGTTTGATATGCAGAACCGGAGATATCTTGGTTTCGGTCGGGTTTCAAGCTGAGATATGCATTTTCTGCGATAATCTTGGTGAGACTTCTGTCAGAAGTATGCAGAATCATCTAGATCGCCCGTTTCGAGCTATCTACTGCGAAAAAACAAGTTCTCTGGTGTTTTCACCACTCCACAGTGCGTTTGATATGCAGAACCGGCGACATCTTGGATTTCGTCGGGGTTCAAGCTGAGATATGCACATTCTAGGATAATCTTGGTGAGACGTCTGTCAGAAGTATGCAGAATTATCGGGATCGCTCTTTTCGAGCTATTTAATGCGAGAAACACGTTATCTGGTGTTTTCACCACTCCACAGTGCGTTTGACATGCAGAACCGGCGACATCTTGGATTTCGTCGGGTTTCAAGCTCAGATATGCATTTTCTACGAGAATCTTGGTGAGACTTCAGTCAGAAGTATGCAGAATCATCGGGATCGCTCTTTTCGAGCTATTTAATGCGAGAAACACGTTTTCTGGTGTATTCACCACTCCACAGTGCGTTTGATATGCAGAAGCGGCGACATCTTGATTTTCGTGAGATTTCAAGCTGAGGTATGCATTTTCTGCGATAATCTTGGTGAGACTTCAGTCAGAAGTATGCAGAATCTTCGAGAACGCTCTTTTCGAGCTACTTAATGCGAGAAACACGTTTTCTGGTGTATTCACCACTCCACAGTACGTTTGACATGCAGAACCGGAGATATCTTGGTTTCGGTCGGGTTTCAAGCTGAGATATGCATTTTCTGCGATAATCTTGGTGAGACGTCTGTCAGAAGTATGCAGAATCATCGGGATCGCTCTTTTCGAGCTACTTAATGCGAGAAACACGTTATCTGGTGTTTTCACCACTCCACAGTGCGTTTTATATGCAGAACCGGCGACATCATGATTTTGGTGAGGTTTCAAGCTGAGATATGCATTTTCTGCGATAATATTGGTGAGACTTCAGTCATATGTATGCAGAATCATCTAGATCTCTCGTTTCGAGCTATTTAATGCGAAAAAACAAGTTTTCTGGTGTTTTCACCACTCCTCAGTACGTTTGACATGCAGAACCGGCGACATCTTGATTTTCGTGAGATTTCAAGCTGAGATATGCATTTTCTCCTATAATATTGGTGAGACTTCAGGCAGAAGTATGCAGAATCATCTAGATCGCTCGTTTCGAGCTATCTAATGCGAAAAAACAAGATTTCTGGTGTTTTCAACATTCCACAGTGCGTTTGCTATGCAGAAGCGGCGACATCTTGATTTTCGTGAGATTTCAAGCTGAGATATGTATTTTCTCCTATAATATTGGTGAGACTTCAGGCAGAAGTATGCAGAATCATCTAGATCGCTCGTTTCGAGCTATCTAATGCGAAAAAACAAGATTTCTGGTGTTTTCAACATTCCACAGTGCGTTTGCTATGCAGAAGCGGCGACATCTTGATTTTCGTGAGGTTTCAAGCTGAGATATGCATTTCCTACGAGAAGCTTGGTGAGACTTCAGTAAGAAGTATGCAGAATCATCGGGATCGCTCGTTTCGAGCTATTTAATGCGAACAAACAAGTTTTCTGGTGTTTTCACCACTCCACAGTGCGTTTGATATGCAGAACCGGCGACATCTTGGATTTCGTCGGGGTTCAAGCTGAGATATGCACATTCTAAGATAATCTTGGTGAGACTTCTGTCAGAAGTATGCAGAATCATCGGGATCGCTCTTTTCGAGCTATTTAATGCGAGAAACACGTTATCTGGTTGTTTTCACGACTCCACAGTGCGTTTGATATGCAGAAGCGGCGACATCTTGATTTTCGTGAGATTTCAAGCTCAGGTATGCATTTTCTGCGATAATCTTGGTGAGACTCCTGTCAGAAGTATGCAGAATCATCTAGATCGCCCGTTTCGAGCTATCTAATGCGAAAAAACAAGTTTTCTGGTGTTTTCACCACACCACAGTCCGTTTGATGCGCAGAACCGGAGATAACTTGGTTTTCGTGAGGTTTCAAGCTGAGATATGCATTTTCTGCGATAATCATGGTGAGACTTCAGTCAGAAGTATGCAGAATCATCTAGATCGCTCTTTTCGAGCTATTTAAATCGAGAAACACGTTTTCTGGTGTTTTCGCCACCCCACAGTGCGTTTGATATGCAGAACCGGAGATATCTTGGTTTCGGTCGGGTTTCAAGCTGAGATATGCATTTTCTGCGATAATCTTGGTGAGACTTCTGTCAGAAGTATGCAGAATCATCTAGACCGCCCGTTTCGAGCTATCCACTGCGAAAAAACAAGTTCTCTGGTGTTTTCACCACTCCACAGTGCGTTTGATATGCAGAACCGGCGACATCTTGGATTTCGTCGGGGTTCAAGCTGAGATATGCACATTCTAGGATAATCTTGGTGAGACGTCTGTCAGAAGTATGCAGAATTATCGGGATCGCTCTTTTCGAGCTATTTAATGCGAGAAACACGTTATCTGGTGTTTTCACCACTCCACAGTGCGTTTGATATGCAGAACCGGCGACATCTTGGATTTTGTCGGGGTTCAAGCTGAGATATGCACATTCTAGGAAAATCTTGGTGAGACGTCTCTCAGAAGTATGCAGAATTATCGGGATCGCTCTTTTCGAGCTATTTAATGCGAGAAACACGTCGTCTGGTGTATTCTCCACTCCACAGTACGTTTGACATGCAGAACCGGAGATATCTTGGTTTCGGTCGGGTTTCAAGCTGAGATATGCATTTTCTACGATAATCTTGGTGAGACGTCTGTCAGAAGTATGCAGAATTATCGGGATCGCTCTTTTCGAGCTATTTAATGCGAGAAACACGTTATCTGGTTGTTTTCACCACTCCACAGTGCGTTTGATATGCAGAAGCGGCGACATCTTGATTTTCGTGAGATTTCAAGCTCAGGTATGCATTTTCTGCGATAATCTTGGTGAGACTTCTGTCAGAAGCATGCAGAATAATCTAGATCGCCCGTTTCGAGCTATCTAATGCGAAAAAACAAGTTTTCTGGTGTTTTCACCACACCACAGTCCGTTTGATGCGCAGAACCGGAGATAACTTGGTTTTCGTGAGGTTTCAAGCTGAGATATGCATTTTCTGCGATAATCTTGGTGAGTCTTCAGTCAGAAGTATGCAGAATCATCTAGATCGCTCGTTTCGAGCTACCTAATGCGAGAAACACGTTTTCTGGTGTTTTCACCACTCCACAGTGCGTTTGATATGCAGAACCGGCGACATCTTGGATTTCGTCGGGGTTCAAGCTGAGATATGCACATTCTAGGATAATCTTGGTGAGACGTCTGTCAGAAGTATGCAGAATTATCGGGATCGCTCTTTTCGAGCTATTTAATGCGAGAAACACGTTATCTGGTGTTTTCACCACTCCACAGTGCGTTTGATATGCAGAACCGGCGACATCTTGGATTTCGTCGGGGTTCAAGCTGAGATATGCACATTCTAGGATAATCTTGGTGAGACGTCTGTCAGAAGTATGCAGAATTATCGGGATCGCTCTTTTCGAGCTATTTAATGCGAGAAACACGTTGTCTGGTGTATTCTCCACTCCACAGTACGTTTGACATGCAGAACCGGAGATATCTTGGTTTCGGTCGGGTTTCAAGCTGAGATATGCATTTTCTACGATAATCTTGGTGTGACGTCTGTCAGAAGTATGCCGAATCATCGGGATAGCGCTTTTCGAGCTATTTAATGCGAGAAACACGTTATCTGGTGTTTTCACCACTCCACAGTGCGTTTGATATGCAGAACCGGCGACATCTTGGCTGTCTTCGGGTATCAAGCTGAGATATACATTTTCTACGATAATCTTGGTGAGACTTCTCTCAGAAGTATGCAGAATCTTCGAGAGCGCTCTTCTCGAGCTATTTAATGCGAGAAACACGTTATCTGGTGTTTTCACCACTCCACAGTGCGTTTGACATGCAGAACCGGCGACATCTTGGATTTCGTCGGGTTTCAAGCTCAGATATGCATTTTCTGCGATAATCTTGGTGAGACTTCTGTCAGAAGTATGCAGAATCATCTAGATCGTTCTTTTCGAGCTATTTAATTCGAGAAACACGTTATCTGGTTGTTTTCACCACTCCACAGTGCGTTTGATATGCAGAAGCGGCGACATCTTGATTTTCGTGAGATTTCAAGCTCAGGTATGCATTTTCTGCGATAATCTTGGTGAGACTTCTGTCAGAAGTATGCAGAATCATCTAGATCGCCCGTTTCGAGCTATCTAATGCGAAAAACAAGTTTTCTGGTGTTTTCACCACACCACAGTCCGTTTGATGCGCAGAACCGGAGATAACTTGGTTTTCGTGAGGTTTCAAGCTGAGATATGCATTTTCTGCGATAATCTTGGTGAGACTTCAGTCAGAAGTATGCAGAATCATCTAGATATCGCTCTTTTCGAGATATTTAAATCGAGAAACACGTTTTCTGGTGTTTTCGCCACCCCACAGTGCGTTTGATATGCAGAACCGGAGATATCTTGGTTTCGGTCGGGTTTCAAGCTGAGATATGCATTTTCTGCGATAATCTTGGTGAGACTTCTGTCAGAAGTATGCAGAATCATCTAGATCGCCCGTTTCGAGCTATCTACTGCGAAAAAACAAGTTCTCTGGTGTTTTCACCACTCCACAGTGCGTTTGATATGCAGAACCGGCGACATCTTGGATTTCGTCGGGGTTCAAGCTGAGATATGCACATTCTAGGATAATCTTGGTGAGACGTCTGTCAGAAGTATGCAGAATTATCGGGATCGCTCTTTTCGAGCTATTTAATGCGAGAAACACGTTATCTGGTGTTTTCACCACTCCACAGTGCGTTTGACATGCAGAACCGGCGACATCTTGGATTTCGTCGGGTTTCAAGCTCAGATATGCATTTTCTACGAGAATCTTGGTGAGACTTCAGTCAGAAGTATGCAGAATCATCGGGATCGCTCTTTTCGAGCTATTTAATGCGAGAAACACGTTTTCTGGTGTATTCACCACTCCACAGTGCGTTTGATATGCAGAAGCGGCGACATCTTGATTTTCGTGAGATTTCAAGCTGAGGTATGCATTTTCTGCGATAATCTTGGTGAGACTTCAGTCAGAAGTATGCAGAATCATCGAGACCCCTCTTTTCGAGCTATTTAATGCGAGAAACACGTTATCTGGTGTTTTCACCACTCCACAGTGCGTTTGACATTCAGAACCGGCGACATCTTGGATTTCGTCGGGTTTCAAGCTCAGATATGCATTTTCTACGAGAATCTTGGTGAGACTTCAGTCAGAAGTATGCAGAATCATCGGGATCGCTCGTTTCGAGCTATTTAATGCGAAAAAACAAGTTCTCTGGTGTTTTCACCACTCCACAGTGCGTTTGGTATGCAGAGCCGGCGACATCTTGGATTTCGTCGGGTTTCAAGCTCAGATATGCATTTTCTGCGATAATCTTGGTGAGACTTCTGTCAGAAGTATGCAGAATCATCTAGATCGCCCGTTTCGAGCTATCTACTACGAAAAAACAAGGTTTCTGGTGTTTTCACCACACCACAGTCCGTTTGATGCGCAGAACCGGAGATAACATGGTTTTCGTGATGTTTCAAGCTGAGATGTGCATTTTCTACGATAATCTTGGTGTGACGTCTGTCAGAAGTATGCAGAATCATCGGGATTGCTCTTTTCGAGCTATTTAATGCGAGAAACACGTTATCTGGTGTTTTCACCACTCCACAGTGCGTTTGATATGCAGAACCGGCGACATCTTGGCTGTCTTCGGGTATCAAGCTGAGATATGCATTTTCTACGATAATCTTGGTGAGACTTCTGTCAGAAGTATGCAGAATCATCTAGATCGTTCTTTTCGAGCTATTTAATTCGAGAAACACGTTATCTGGTTGTTTTCACCACTCCACAGTGCGTTTGATATGCAGAAGCGGCGACATCTTGATTTTCGTGAGATTTCAAGCTCAGGTATGCATTTTCTGCGATAATCTTGGTGAGACTTCTGTCAGAAGTATGCAGAATCATCTAGATCGCCCGTTTCGAGCTATCTAATGCGAAAAACAAGTTTTCTGGTGTTTTCACCACACCACAGTCCGTTTGATGCGCAGAACCGGAGATAACTTGGTTTTCGTGAGGTTTCAAGCTGAGATATGCATTTTCTGCGATAATCTTGGTGAGACTTCAGTCAGAAGTATGCAGAATCATCTAGATATCGCTCTTTTCGAGCTATTTAAATCGAGAAACACGTTTTCTGGTGTTTTCGCCACCCCACAGTGCGTTTGATATGCAGAACCGGAGATATCTTGGTTTCGGTCGGGTTTCAAGCTGAGATATGCATTTTCTGCGATAATCTTGGTGAGACTTCTGTCAGAAGTATGCAGAATCATCTAGATCGCCCGTTTCGAGCTATCTACTGCGAAAAAACAAGTTCTCTGGTGTTTTCACCACTCCACAGTGCGTTTGATATGCAGAACCGGCGACATCTTGGATTTCGTCGGGGTTCAAGCTGAGATATGCACATTCTAGGATAATCTTGGTGAGACGTCTGTCAGAAGTATGCAGAATTATCGGGATCGCTCTTTTCGAGCTATTTAATGCGAGAAACACGTTATCTGGTGTTTTCACCACTCCACAGTGCGTTTGACATGCAGAACCGGCGACATCTTGGATTTCGTCGGGTTTCAAGCTCAGATATGCATTTTCTACGAGAATCTTGGTGAGACTTCAGTCAGAAGTATGCAGAATCATCGGGATCGCTCTTTTCGAGCTATTTAATGCGAGAAACACGTTTTCTGGTGTATTCACCACTCCACAGTGCGTCTGATATGCAGAAGCGGCGACATCTTGATTCTCGTGAGATTTCAAGCTGAGGTATGCATTTTCTGCGATAATCTTGGTGAGACTTCAGTCAGAAGTATGCAGAATCTTCGAGAACGCTCTTTTCGAGCTACTTAATGCGAGAAACACGTTTTCTGGTGTATTCACCACTCCACAGTACGTTTGACATGCAGAACCGGAGATATCTTGGTTTCGGTCGGGTCTCAAACTGAGATATGCACATTCTAGGATAATCTTGGTGAGACGTCTGTCAGAAGTATGCAGAATTATCGGGATCGCTCTTTTCGAGCTATTTAATGTGAGAAACACGTTATCTGGTGTTTTCACCACTCCACAGTGCGTTTGATATGCAGAACCGGCGACATCTTGGATTTCGTCGGGGTTCAAGCTGAGAAATGCATTTTCTACGATAATCTTGGTGAGACTTCTGTCAGAAGTATGCAGAATCATCTATATCGTTCTTTTCGAGCTATTTAATTCGAGAAACACGTTATCTGGTTGTTTTCACCACTCCACAGTGCGTTTGATATGCAGAAGCGGCGACATCTTGATTTTCGTGAGATTTCAAGCTGAGGTATGCATTTTCTGTGATAATCTTGGTGAGACTTCTGTCAGAAGTATGCAGAATCATCTAGATTGCTCTTTTCGAGCTATTTAATGCGACAAACAGGTTATCTGGTGTTTTCACCACTCCACAGAGCGATTTATATGCAGAACCGGCGATATCTTGATTTTCGTGGTGTTTCCAGCTGAGATATGCATTTTGTGCGATAATCTTGGTGAGTCATCTGTCAGAAGTATGCAGAATCATCGAGATCCCTCTTTTCGAGCTATTTAATGCGAGAAACACGTTATCTGGTGTTTTCACCACTCCACAGTGCGTTTGACATTCAGAACCGGCGACATCTTGGATTTCGTCGGGTTTCAAGCTCAGATATGCATTTTCTACGAGAATCTTGGTGAGACTTCAGTCAGAAGTATGCAGAATCATCGGGATCGCTCGTTTCGAGCTATTTAATGCGAAAAAACAAGTTCTCTGGTGTTTTCACCACTCCACAGTGCGTTTGGTATGCAGAGCCGGCGACATCTTGGATTTCGTCGGGGTTCAAGCTGAGATATGCACATTCTAGGATAATCTTGGTGAGACTTCTGTCAGAAGTATGCAGAATCATCTAGATCGCTCTTTTCGAGCTATTTAATGCGAGAAACACGTTTTCTGGTGTATTCACCACACCACAGTGCGTTTGACATGCAGAACCGGCGACATCTTGGATTTCGTCGGGTTTCAAGCTCAGATATGCATTTTCTGCGATAATCTTGGTG
Organism: Anthophora plumipes; assembly: GCA_951804975.1. NCBI lineage: Eukaryota > Metazoa > Arthropoda > Insecta > Hymenoptera > Apidae > Anthophora > Anthophora plumipes. The sequence goes on from CATORF010000980.1 coordinate 2,742,071, forward strand.
AGACTTCTGTCAGAAGTATGCAGAATCATCTAGATCGCCCGTTTCGAGCTATCTACTACGAAAAAACAAGGTTTCTGGTGTTTTCACCACACCACAGTCCGTTTGATGCGCAGAACCGGAGATAACTTGGTTTTCGTGATGTTTCAAGCTGAGATGTGCATTTTCTACGATAATCTTGGTGTGACGTCTGTCAGAAGTATGCAGAATCATCGGGATTGCTCTTTTCGAGCTATTTAATGCGAGAAACACGTTATCTGGTGTTTTCACCACTCCACAGTGCGTTTGATATGCAGAACCGGCGACATCTTGGCTGTCTTCGGGTATCAAGCTGAGATATGCATTTTCTACGATAATCTTGGTGAGACTTCTGTCAGAAGTATGCAGAATCATCTAGATCGTTCTTTTCGAGCTATTTAATTCGAGAAACACGTTATCTGGTTGTTTTCACCACTCCACAGTGCGTTTGATATGCAGAAGCGGCGACATCTTGATTTTCGTGAGATTTCAAGCTCAGGTATGCATTTTCTGCGATAATCTTGGTGAGACTTCTGTCAGAAGTATGCAGAATCATCTAGATCGCCCGTTTCGAGCTATCTAATGCGAAAAACAAGTTTTCTGGTGTTTTCACCACACCACAGTCCGTTTGATGCGCAGAACCGGAGATAACTTGGTTTTCGTGAGGTTTCAAGCTGAGATATGCATTTTCTGCGATAATCTTGGTGAGACTTCAGTCAGAAGTATGCAGAATCATCTAGATATCGCTCTTTTCGAGCTATTTAAATCGAGAAACACGTTTTCTGGTGTTTTCGCCACCCCACACTGCGTTTGATATGCAGAACCGGAGATATCTTGGTTTCGGTCGGGTTTCAAGCTGAGATATGCATTTTCTGCGATAATCTTGGTGAGACTTCTGTCAGAAGTATGCAGAATCATCTAGATCGCCCGTTTCGAGCTATCTACTGCGAAAAAACAAGTTCTCTGGTGTTTTCACCACTCCACAGTGCGTTTGATATGCAGAACCGGCGACATCTTGGTTTTCGTCGGGGTTCAAGCTGAGATATGCACATTCTAGGATAATCTTGGTGAGACGTCTGTCAGAAGTATGCAGAATTATCGGGATCGCTCTTTTCGAGCTATTTAATGCGAGAAACACGTTATCTGGTGTTTTCACCACTCCACAGTGCGTTTGACATGCAGAACCGGCGACATCTTGGATTTCGTCGGGTTTCAAGCTCAGATATGCATTTTCTACGAGAATCTTGGTGAGACTTCAGTCAGAAGTATGCAGAATCATCGGGATCGCTCTTTTCGAGCTATTTAATGCGAGAAACACGTTTTCTGGTGTATTCACCACTCCACAGTGCGTTTGATATGCAGAAGCGGCGACATCTTGATTCTCGTGAGATTTCAAGCTGAGGTATGCATTTTCTGCGATAATCTTGGTGAGACTTCAGTCAGAAGTATGCAGAATCTTCGAGAACGCTCTTTTCGAGCTACTTAATGCGAGAAACACGTTTTCTGGTGTATTCACCACTCCACAGTACGTTTGACATGCAGAACCGGAGATATCTTGGTTTCGGTAGGGTTTCAAACTGAGATATGCACATTCTAGGATAATCTTGGTGAGACGTCTGTCAGAAGTATGCAGAATTATCGGGATCGCTCTTTTCGAGCTATTTAATGTGAGAAACACGTTATCTGGTGTTTTCACCACTCCACAGTGCGTTTGATATGCAGAACCGGCGACATCTTGGATTTCGTCGGGGTTCAAGCTGAGAAATGCATTTTCTACGATAATCTTGGTGAGACTTCTGTCAGAAGTATGCAGAATCATCTATATCGTTCTTTTCGAGCTATTTAATTCGAGAAACACGTTATCTGGTTGTTTTCACCACTCCACAGTGCGTTTGATATGCAGAAGCGGCGACATCTTGATTTTCGTGAGATTTCAAGCTGAGGTATGCATTTTCTGTGATAATCTTGGTGAGACTTCTGTCAGAAGTATGCAGAATCATCTAGATTGCTCTTTTCGAGCTATTTAATGCGACAAACAGGTTATCTGGTGTTTTCACCACTCCACAGAGCGATTTATATGCAGAACCGGCGATATCTTGATTTTCGTGGTGTTTCCAGCTGAGATATGCATTTTGTGCGATAATCTTGGTGAGTCATCTGTCAGAAGTATGCAGAATCATCGAGATCCCTCTTTTCGAGCTATTTAATGCGAGAAACACGTTATCTGGTGTTTTCACCACTCCACAGTGCGTTTGATATGCAGAACCGGCGAAATCTTGATTTTCGTGAGATTTCAACCTGAGATATGCATTTTCGTCGATAATCTTGGTGAGTCTTCTGTCAGTAGTATGCAGAATCATCGAGACCCCTCTTTTCGAGCTATTTAATGCGAGAAACACGTTATCTGGTGTTTTCACCACTCCACAGTGCGTTTGACATTCAGAACCGGCGACATCTTGGATTTCGTCGGGTTTCAAGCTCAGATATGCATTTTCTACGAGAATCTTGGTGAGACTTCAGTCAGAAGTATGCAGAATCATCGGGATCGCTCGTTTCGAGCTATTTAATGCGAAATAACAAGTTCTCTGGTGTTTTCACCACTCCACAGTGCGTTTGATATGCAGAGCCGGCGACATCTTGGATTTCGTCGGGGTTCAAGCTGAGATATGCACATTCTAGGATAATCTTGGTGAGACTTCTGTCAGAAGTATGCAGAATCATCTAGATCGCTCTTTTCGAGCTATTTAATGCGAGAAACACGTTTTCTGGTGTATTCACCACTCCACAGTACGTTTGACATGCAGAACCGGAGATATCTTGGTTTCGGTCGGGTTTCAAGCTGAGATATGCATTTTCTGCGATAATCTTGGTGAGTCTTCTGTCAGGAGTATGCAGAATCTTCGAGATCGCTCTTTTCGAGCTAGTTAATGCGAGAAACATGTTATCTGGCGTTTTCACCACTCCACAGTGCGTTTGATATGCAGAACCTGCCAAATATTTGCTGTCGTAGGGTATCAAGCTGAGATATGCATTTTCTACGATAATCTTGCTGAGACTTCTGTCAGAAGTATGCATTATCATCGGGATCGCTCTTTTCGAGCTATTTAATGCGAGAAACACGTTATCCGGTGTTTTCACCACTCCTCAGTGCGTTTGATATGCTGAACCGGCGACATCTTAGATTTCGTCGGATTTTGAGCCGAGATATGCATTTTCTACGATAATCTTTTTGAGACGTCTGTCAGAAGTATGCAGAATCTTCGAGATCGCTCTTTTCGAGCAACTTAATGCGAGAAACACGATAACTGGTTGTTTTCACCACTCCACAGTGCGTTTGATATGCAGAACCGGCATTATCTTGATTTTCGTGGTGTTTCCAGCTGAGATATGCATTTTCTGCGATAATCTTGGTGAGTCTTCTGTCAGAAGTATGCAGAATCATCGAGATCCCTCTTTTCGAGCTATTTAGTGCGAGAAACACGTTAACTGGTGCTTTCACCACTCCACAGTGCGTTAGATATGCGGAACCAGCGACATCTTGGATTTCGTCGGGTTTCAAGCTGAGACATGCATTTTCTACGATAATCTTGGTGAGACTTCTGTAAGAAGTATGCAGAATCTCCGAGTTCGCTCTTTTCGAGCAACTTAATGCGAGAAACACGTTATCTGGTGTTTTCCCCACTCCACAGTGCGTTTGATATGCAGAACCGGCGATATCTTGATTTTCGTGGTGTTTCCAGCTGATATATGCATTTTCAGCGATAATCTTGGTGAGTCTTTTGTCAGAAGTATGCTGAATCATCTAGATCGCTCTTTTCGAGCTATTTAATGCGAAAAACAAGTTTTCTGGTGTTTTCAACATTCCACAGTGCGTTTGATATGCAGAACCGGCGATATCTTGATTTTCGTGGTGTTTCCAGCTGAGATATGCATTGTCTGCGATAATCTTGGTGAGACTTCTGTCCGAAACGTGCAGAATCATCGAGATCTCTCATTTCGAGCTATTTAATGCGAAAAACACGTTTTCTGGGGTTTTCACCACACCACAGTTCGTTGGATATGCAGAACAGGTGATATCTTGGTTTTCGTCGGGTTTCAAGTTGAGATATGCATTTTCTACGATAATCTTGGTGAAACATCTGTCCGAAGTATGCAGAAACATCAACAGCGCACTTTTCGAGCTATTTAATGCGAGAAACGCGTTTTCTGGGGTTTTCACCACACCACAGTTCGTTGGATATGCAGAACAGGTGATATCTTGGGTTTCGAGGGGTTTCAAGCTGAGATATGCATTTTCTGCGATTAACTTGGTGAGACTTCTGTCCGAAGTATGCTGAATCATCGAGATCGCTCTTTTCGAGCTAGTTAATGCGAGAAAAACCTTGTCTGGTGTTTTCACCACTCCACAGTGCGTTTGATATGCAGAACCAGCGATATCTTGGCTTTCGTTGGGTTTCAAGCTGAGATATGCATTTTTTACGATAATCTTGGTGATTCTTCTGTCAGAAGTATGCAGAAACATCGAGAACTCTCTTTTCGAACTACCTAATGCGAGAAACACGTTTTCTGGTTTTTTCACCACTCCACAGTGCGTCTGAAATGCAGAACCGGCGATATCTTGGTTTTCGTCGGGTTTGTAGCTGAGATATGCATTTTCTGCGATAATCTTGGTGAGACTTCTGTCCGAAGTGTGCAGAATCATCGAGATCGCTCATTTCGAGCTATTTAATGCGAGAAACACGTTTTCTGGGGTTTTCACCACACCACAGTTCGTTGGATATGCAGAACAGGTGATATCTTGGTTTTCGAGGGGTTTCAAGCTGAGATATGCATTTTCTGCGATAAACTTGTAGAGACTTCTGTCCGAAGTATGCTGAATCATCGAGATCGCACTTTTCAAGCTAGTTAATGCGAGAAAAACCTTATCTGGTGTTTTCACCACTCCACAGTGCGTTTGATATGCAGAACCCGCGATGTTTGGTTTTCGTCGGGTTTCAAGTTGAGATATGCATTTTCTACGATAATCTTGGTGAGACTTCTGTCCGAAGTATGCAGAATCATCTAGATCGCCCGTTTCGAGCTATCTACTACGAAAAAACAAGGTTTCTGGTGTTTTCACCACACCACAGTCCGTTTGATGCGCAGAACCGGAGATAACTTGGTTTTCGTGATGTTTCAAGCTGAGATGTGCATTTTCTACGATAATCTTGGTGTGACGTCTGTCAGAAGTATGCAGAATCATCGGGATTGCTCTTTTCGAGCTATTTAATGCGAGAAACACGTTATCTGGTGTTTTCACCACTCCACAGTGCGTTTGACATTCAGAACCGGCGACATCTTGGATTTCGTCGGGTTTCAAGCTCAGATATGCATTTTCTACGAGAATCTTGGTGAGACTTCAGTCAGAAGTATGCAGAATCATCGGGATCGCTCGTTTCGAGCTATTTAATGCGAAAAAACAAGTTCTCTGGTGTTTTCACCACTCCACAGTGCGTTTGATATGCAGAGCCGGCGACATCTTGGATTTCGTCGGGGTTCAAGCTGAGATATGCACATTCTAGGATAATCTTGGTGAGACTTCTGTCAGAAGTATGCAGAATCATCTAGATCGCTCTTTTCGAGCTATTTAATGCGAGAAACACGTTTTCTGGTGTATTCACCACTCCACAGTACGTTTGACATGCAGAACCGGAGATATCTTGGTTTCGGTCGGGTTTCAAGCTGAGATATGCATTTTCTGCGATAATCTTGGTGAGTCTTCTGTCAGGAGTATGCAGAATCTTCGAGATCGCTCTTTTCGAGCTAGTTAATGCGAGAAACATGTTATCTGGCGTTTTCACCACTCCACAGTGCGTTTGATATGCAGAACCTGCCAAATATTTGCTGTCGTAGGGTATCAAGCTGAGATATGCATTTTCTACGATAATCTTGCTGAGACTTCTGTCAGAAGTATGCATTATCATCGGGATCGCTCTTTTCGAGCTATTTAATGCGAGAAACACGTTATCCGGTGTTTTCACCACTCCTCAGTGCGTTTGATATGCTGAACCGGCGACATCTTAGATTTCGTCGGATTTTGAGCCGAGATATGCATTTTCTACGATAATCTTTTTGAGACGTCTGTCAGAAGTATGCAGAATCTTCGAGATCGCTCTTTTCGAGCAACTTAATGCGAGAAACACGATAACTGGTTGTTTTCACCACTCCACAGTGCGTTTGATATGCAGAACCGGCATTATCTTGATTTTCGTGGTGTTTCCAGCTGAGATATGCATTTTCTGCGATAATCTTGGTGAGTCTTCTGTCAGAAGTATGCAGAATCATCGAGATCCCTCTTTTCGAGCTATTTAGTGCGAGAAACACGTTAACTGGTGCTTTCACCACTCCACAGTGCGTTAGATATGCGGAACCAGCGACATCTTGGATTTCGTCGGGTTTCAAGCTGAGACATGCATTTTCTACGATAATCTTGGTGAGACTTCTGTAAGAAGTATGCAGAATCTCCGAGTTCGCTCTTTTCGAGCAACTTAATGCGAGAAACACGTTATCTGGTGTTTTCCCCACTCCACAGTGCGTTTGATATGCAGAACCGGCGATATCTTGATTTTCGTGGTGTTTCCAGCTGATATATGCATTTTCAGCGATAATCTTGGTGAGTCTTTTGTCAGAAGTATGCTGAATCATCTAGATCGCTCTTTTCGAGCTATTTAATGCGAAAAACAAGTTTTCTGGTGTTTTCAACATTCCACAGTGCGTTTGATATGCAGAACCGGCGATATCTTGATTTTCGTGGTGTTTCCAGCTGAGATATGCATTGTCTGCGATAATCTTGGTGAGACTTCTGTCCGAAACGTGCAGAATCATCGAGATCTCTCATTTCGAGCTATTTAATGCGAAAAACACGTTTTCTGGGGTTTTCACCACACCACAGTTCGTTGGATATGCAGAACAGGTGATATCTTGGTTTTCGTCGGGTTTCAAGTTGAGATATGCATTTTCTACGATAATCTTGGTGAAACATCTGTCCGAAGTATGCAGAAACATCAACAGCGCACTTTTCGAGCTATTTAATGCGAGAAACGCGTTTTCTGGGGTTTTCACCACACCACAGTTCGTTGGATATGCAGAACAGGTGATATCTTGGGTTTCGAGGGGTTTCAAGCTGAGATATGCATTTTCTGCGATTAACTTGGTGAGACTTCTGTCCGAAGTATGCTGAATCATCGAGATCGCTCTTTTCGAGCTAGTTAATGCGAGAAAAACCTTGTCTGGTGTTTTCACCACTCCACAGTGCGTTTGATATGCAGAACCAGCGATATCTTGGCTTTCGTTGGGTTTCAAGCTGAGATATGCATTTTTTACGATAATCTTGGTGATTCTTCTGTCAGAAGTATGCAGAAACATCGAGAACTCTCTTTTCGAACTACCTAATGCGAGAAACACGTTTTCTGGTTTTTTCACCACTCCACAGTGCGTCTGAAATGCAGAACCGGCGATATCTTGGTTTTCGTCGGGTTTGTAGCTGAGATATGCATTTTCTGCGATAATCTTGGTGAGACTTCTGTCCGAAGTGTGCAGAATCATCGAGATCGCTCATTTCGAGCTATTTAATGCGAGAAACACGTTTTCTGGGGTTTTCACCACACCACAGTTCGTTGGATATGCAGAACAGGTGATATCTTGGTTTTCGAGGGGTTTCAAGCTGAGATATGCATTTTCTGCGATAAACTTGTAGAGACTTCTGTCCGAAGTATGCTGAATCATCGAGATCGCACTTTTCAAGCTAGTTAATGCGAGAAAAACCTTATCTGGTGTTTTCACCACTCCACAGTGCGTTTGATATGCAGAACCCGCGATGTTTGGTTTTCGTCGGGTTTCAAGTTGAGATATGCATTTTCTACGATAATCTTGGTGAGACTTCTGTCCGAAGTATGCAGAATCATCTAGATCGCCCGTTTCGAGCTATCTACTACGAAAAAACAAGGTTTCTGGTGTTTTCACCACACCACAGTCCGTTTGATGCGCAGAACCGGAGATAACTTGGTTTTCGTGATGTTTCAAGCTGAGATGTGCATTTTCTACGATAATCTTGGTGTGACGTCTGTCAGAAGTATGCAGAATCATCGGGATTGCTCTTTTCGAGCTATTTAATGCGAGAAACACGTTATCTGGTGTTTTCACCACTCCACAGTGCGTTTGATATGCAGAACCGGCGACATCTTGGCTGTCTTCGGGTATCAAGCTGAGATATGCATTTTCTACGATAATCTTGGTGAGACTTCTGTCAGAAGTATGCAGAATCATCTAGATCGTTCTTTTCGAGCTATTTAATTCGAGAAACACGTTATCTGGTTGTTTTCACCACTCTACAGTGCGTTTGATATGCAGAAGCGGCGACATCTTGATTTTCGTGAGATTTCAAGCTCAGGTATGCATTTTCTGCGATAATCTTGGTGAGACTTCTGTCAGAAGTATGCAGAATCATCTAGATCGCCCGTTTCGAGCTATCTAATGCGAAAAACAAGTTTTCTGGTGTTTTCACCACACCACAGTCCGTTTGATGCGCAGAACCGGAGATAACTTGGTTTTCGTGAGGTTTCAAGCTGAGATATGCATTTTCTGCGATAATCTTGGTGAGACTTCAGTCAGAAGTATGCAGAATCATCTAGATATCGCTCTTTTCGAGCTATTTAAATCGAGAAACACGTTTTCTGGTGTTTTCGCCACCCCACAGTGCGTTTGATATGCAGAACCGGAGATATCTTGGTTTCGGTCGGGTTTCAAGCTGAGATATGCATTTTCTGCGATAATCTTGGTGAGACTTCTGTCAGAAGTATGCAGAATCATCTAGATCGCCCGTTTCGAGCTATCTACTGCGAAAAAACAAGTTCTCTGGTGTTTTCACCACTCCACAGTGCGTTTGATATGCAGAACCGGCGACATCTTGGATTTCGTCGGGGTTCAAGCTGAGATATGCACATTCTAGGATAATCTTGGTGAGACGTCTGTCAGAAGTATGCAGAATTATCGGGATCGCTCTTTTCGAGCTATTTAATGCGAGAAACACGTTATCTGGTGTTTTCACCACTCCACAGTGCGTTTGACATGCAGAACCGGCGACATCTTGGATTTCGTCGGGTTTCAAGCTCAGATATGCATTTTCTACGAGAATCTTGGTGAGACTTCAGTCAGAAGTATGCAGAATCATCGGGATCGCTCTTTTCGAGCTATTTAATGCGAGAAACACGTTTTCTGGTGTATTCACCACTCCACCGTGCGTTTGATATGCAGAAGCGGCGACATCTTGATTCTCGTGAGATTTCAAGCTGAGGTATGCATTTTCTGCGATAATCTTGGTGAGACTTCAGTGAGAAGTATGCAGAATCTTCGAGAACGCTCTTTTCGAGCTACTTAATGCGAGAAACACGTTTTCTGGTGTATTCACCACTCCACAGTACGTTTGACATGCAGAACCGGAGATATCTTGGTTTCGGTCGGGTTTCAAGCTGAGATATGCATTTTCTACGATAATCTTGGTGAGCCGTCTGTCAGAAGTATGCAGAATCATCGGGATCGCTTTTTTCGAGCTATTTAATGCGAGAAACACGTTATCTGGTGTTTTCACCACTCCACAGTGCGTTTGGTATGCAGAACCGGCGACATCTTGGATTTCGTCGGGGTTCAAGCTGAGAAATGCATTTTCTACGATAATCTTGGTGAGACTTCTGTCAGAAGTATGCAGAATCATCTATATCGTTCTTTTCGAGCTATTTAATTCGAGAAACACGTTATCTGGTTGTTTTCACCACTCCACAGTGCGTTTGATATGCAGAAGCGGCGACATCTTGATTTTCGTGAGATTTCAAGCTGAGGTATGCATTTTCTGTGATAATCTTGGTGAGACTTCTGTCAGAAGTATGCAGAATCATCTAGATTGCTCTTTTCGAGCTATTTAATGCGACAAACAGGTTATCTGGTGTTTTCACCACTCCACAGAGCGATTTATATGCAGAACCGGCGAAATCTTGATTTTCGTGGTGTTTCCAGCTGAGATATGCATTTTGTGCGATAATCTTGGTGAGTCATCTGTCAGAAGTATGCAGAATCATCGAGATCCCTCTTTTCGAGCTATTTAATGCGAGAAACACGTTATCTGATGTTTTCACGACTCCACAGTGCGTTTGATATGCAGAACCGGCGAAATCTTGATTTTCGTGAGATTTCAACCTGAGATATGCATTTTCGTCGATAATCTTGGTGAGTCTTCTGTCAGTAGTATGCAGAATCATCGAGACCCCTCTTTTCGAGCTATTTAATGCGAGAAACACGTTATCTGGTGTTTTCACCACTCCACAGTGCGTTTGACATTCAGAACCGGCGACATCTTGGATTTCGTCGGGTTTCAAGCTCAGATATGCATTTTCTACGAGAATCTTGGTGAGACTTCAGTCAGAAGTATGCAGAATCATCGGGATCGCTCGTTTCGAGCTATTTAATGCGAAAAAACAAGTTCTCTGGTGTTTTCACCACTCCACAGTGCGTTTGATATGCAGAGCCGGCGACATCTTGGATTTCGTCGGGGTTCAAGCTGAGATATGCACATTCTAGGATAATCTTGGTGAGACTTCTGTCAGAAGTATGCAGAATCATCTAGATCGCTCTTTTCGAGCTATTTAATGCGAGAAACACGTTTTCTGGTGTATTCACCACTCCACAGTACGTTTGACATGCAGAACCGGAGATATCTTGGTTTCGGTCGGGTTTCAAGCTGAGATATGCATTTTCTACGATAATCTTGGTGAGACGTCTGTCAGAAGTATGCAGAATCATCGGGATCGCTCTTTTCGAACTATTTCATTCGAAAAAACAAGTTTTCTGGTGCTTTCTACATTCCACAGTGCGTTTGATATGCAGAACCGGCGATATCTTGATTTTCGTGGTGTGTCCAGCTGAGATATGCATTTTCTGCGATAATCTTGGTGAGTCTTCTGTCAGGAGTATGCAGAATCTTCGAGATCGCTCTTTTCGAGCTAGTTAATGCGAGAAACATGTTATCTGGCGTTTTCACCACTCCACAGTGCGTTTGATATGCAGAACCTGCCAAATATTTGCTGTCGTAGGGTATCAAGCTGAGATATGCATTTTCTACGATAATCTTGCTGAGACTTCTGTCAGAAGTATGCATTATCATCGGGATCGCTCTTTTCGAGCTATTTAATGCGACAAACACGTTATCCGGTGTTTTCACCACTCCTCAGTGCGTTTGATATGCTGAACCGGCGACATCTTAGATTTCGTCGGATTTCAAGCCGAGATATGCATTTTCTACGATAATCTTTTTGAGACGTCTGTCAGAAGTATGCAGAATCTTCGAGATCGCTCTTTTCGAGCAACTTAATGCGAGAAACACGATAACTGGTTGTTTTCACCACTCCACAGTGCGTTTGATATGCAGAACCGGCATTATCTTGATTTTCGTGGTGTTTCCAGCTGAGATATGCATTTTCTGCGATAATCTTGGTGAGTCTTCTGTCAGAAGTATGCAGAATCATCGAGATCCATCTTTTCGAGCTATTTAGTGCGAGAAACACGTTAACTGGTGCTTTCACCACTCCACAGTGCGTTAGATATGCGGAACCAGCGACATCTTGGATTTCGTCGGGTTTCAAGCTGAGACATGCATTTTCTACGATAATCTTGGTGAGACTTCTGTAAGAAGTATGCAGAATCTCCGAGTTCGCTCTTTTCGAGCAACTTAATGCGAGAAACACGTTATCTGGTGTTTTCACCACACCACAGTTCGTTGGATATGCAGAACAGGTGATATCTTGGTTTTCGTGGGGTTTCAAGCTGAGATATGCATTTTCTGCGATAAACTTGTAGAGACTTCTGTCCGAAGTATGCTGAACCTTCGAGATCTCACTTTTCAAGCTAGTTAATGCGAGAAAAACCTTATCTGGTGTTTTCACCACTCCACAGTGCGTATGATATGCAGAACCCGCGATGTTTGGTTTTCGTCGGGTTTCAAGTTGAGATATGCATTTTCTACGATAATCTTGGTGAAACATCTGTCCGAAGTATGCAGAAACATCAACAGCGCACTTTTCGAGCTATTTAATGCGAGAAACGCGTTTTCTGGGGTTTTCACCACACCACAGTTCGTTGGATATGCAGAACAGGTGATATCTTGGGTTTCGAGGGGTTTCAAGCTGAGATATGCATTTTCTGCGATTAACTTGGTGAGACTTCTGTCCGAAGTATGCTGAATCATCGAGATCGCTCTTTTCGAGCTAGTTAATGCGAGAAAAACCTTGTCTGGTGTTTTCACCACTCCACAGTGCGTTTGATATGCAGAACCAGCGATATCTTGGCTTTCGTTGGGTTTCAAGCTGAGATATGCATTTTTTACGATAATCTTGGTGATTCTTCTGTCAGAAGTATGCAGAAACATCGAGAACTCTCTTTTCGAACTACCTAATGCGAGAAACACGTTTTCTGGTTTTTTCACCACTCCACAGTGCGTCTGAAATGCAGAACCGGCGATATCTTGGTTTTCGTCGGGTTTGTAGCTGAGATATGCATTTTCTGCGATAATCTTGGTGAGACTTCTGTCCGAAGTGTGCAGAATCATCGAGATCGCTCATTTCGAGCTATTTAATGCGAGAAACACGTTTTCTGGGGTTTTCACCACACCACAGTTCGTTGGATATGCAGAACAGGTGATATCTTGGTTTTCGAGGGGTTTCAAGCTGAGATATGCATTTTCTGCGATAAACTTGTAGAGACTTCTGTCCGAAGTATGCTGAATCATCGAGATCGCACTTTTCGAGCTATTTAATGCGAGAAACATGTTTTCTGGGGTTTTCACCACTCCACAGTTCGTTGGATATGCAGAACAGGAGATATCTTGGCTGTCGTAGGGTATCAAGCTGAGATATGCACATTCTAGGATAATCTTGGTGAGACGTCTGTCAGAAGTATGCAGAATCATCGAGATCGCTCATTTCGAGCTATTTAATGCGAGAAACACGTTTTCTGGGGTTTTCACCACTCCACAGTGCGTCTGATATGCTGAACCGGCGATATCTTGGTTTTCGTGGGGTTTCCAGCTGAGATATGCATTTTCTGCGATAATCTTGGTGATTCTTCTGTCAGAAGTATGCAGAATCATCGAGAACGCTCCTTTCGAGCTATTTAATGCGAGAAACACGTTTTCTGGTGTATTCACCACTCCACAGTACGTTTGACATGCAGAACCGGAGATATCTTGGTTTCGGACGGGTTTCAAGCTGAGATATGCATTTTCTGCGATAATCTTGGTGAGTGTTCTGTCAGAAGTATGCAGAATCATCGAGATCGCTCTTTTCGAGCTATTTAATGCGAGAAACACGTTATCTGGCGTTTTCACCACTCCACAGTGCGTTTGATATGCAGAACCGGCGACATCTTGGCTGTCGTAGGGTATCAAGCTGAGATATGCATTTTCTACGATAATCTTGGTGAGATTTCTGTCAGAAGTATGCTGAATCATCTAGATCGCTCTTTTCGAGCTATTTAATGCGAGAAACATGTTTTCTGGGGTTTTCACCACTCCACAGTTCGTTGGATATGCAGAACAGGAGATATCTTGGTTTTCGTGGAGTTTCTAGCAGAGATATGCATTTTCTGCGATAATGATTGTGAGACTTCTGTCCGAAGTATGCAGAATCATCGAGAACGCTCTTTTCGAGATAGTTAATGCGAGAAACACGTTTTCTGGTGTTTTCACCACTCCACAGTGCGTCTGATATGCTGAACCGGCGATATCTTGGTTTTCGTGGGGTTTCCAGCTGAGATATGCATTTTCTGCGATAATCTTGGTGATTCTTCTGTCAGAAGTATGCAGAATCATCGAGAACGCTCCATTCGAGCTATTTAATGCGAGAAACACGTTTTCTGGTGTATTCACCACTCCACAGTACGTTTGACATGCAGAACCGGAGATATCTTGGTTTCGGACGGGTGTCAAGCTGAGATATGCATTTTCTGCGATAATCTTGGTGAGTGTTCTGTCAGAAGTATGCAGAATCATCGAGATCGCTCTTTTCGAGCTATTTAATGCGAGAAACACGTTATCTGGCGTTTTCACCACTCCACAGTGCGTTTGATATGCAGAACCGGCGACATCTTGGCTGTCGTAGGGTATCAAGCTGAGATATGCATTTTCTACGATAATCTTGGTGAGACTTATGTCAGAAGTATGCTGAATCATCTAGATCGCTCTTTCCGAGCTATTTAATGCGAGAAACATGTTTTCTGGGGTTTTCACCACTCCACAGTTCGTTGGATATGCAGAACAGGAGATATCTTGGTTTTCCTGGAGTTTCTAGCAGAGATATGCATTTTCTGCGATAATGATGGTGAGACTTCTGTTAGAAGTATGCAGAATCATCGAGATCGCACATTTCGATCTATTTAATGCGACAAACACGTTGTCTGGTGTTTTCACCACTCCACAGTTGGTTTGATATGCAGAACCGGCGATATCTGGGTTTTCGTGGGGTTTCAAGATGAGATATGCATTTTCAGCGATAATCTTGGTGAGTCTTTTGTCAGAAGTATGCAGAATCATCTAGATCGCTCTTTTCGAGCGATTTAATGCGAAAAAACAATTTTTCTGGTTGTTTTCACCACTTTACAGTTGGTTTGATATGCAGTACCGGCGATATCTGGGTTTTCGTGGGGTTTCAAGCTGAGATATGCATTTTCAGCGATAATCTTGGTGAGTCTTTTGTCAGAAGTATCCAGAATCATCGGGATCTCGCTTTTCGAGCTATTTAATGCGAGAAACACGTTATCTGGTGTTTTCACCACTCCACAGTGCGTTTGATATGCAGAACCGGCGATATCTTGGTTTTCGTGGGGTTTCAAGCTGAGATATGCATTTTCTGCGATAATCTTGGTGAGACTTCTGTCCGAAGTGTGCAGAATCATCGAGATCGCTCATTTCGAGCTATTTAATGCGAGAAACACGTTTTCTGGGGTTTTCAGCACACCACAGTTCGTTGGATATGCAGAACAGGTGATATCTTGGTTTTCGAGGGGTTTCAAGCTGAGATATGCATTTTCTGCGATAATCTTGGTGAGACTTCTGTCCGAAACGTGCAGAATCATCGAGATCTCTCATTTCGAGCTATTTAATGCGAAAAACACGTTTTCTGGGGTTTTCACCACACCACAGTTCGTTGGATATGCAGAACAGGTGATATCTTGGTTTTCGTGGGGTTTCAAGCTGAGATATGCATTTTCTGCGATAAACTTGTAGAGACTTCTGTCCGAAGTATGCTGAACCTTCGAGATCTCACTTTTCAAGCTAGTTAATGCGAGAAAAACCTTATCTGGTGTTTTCACCACTCCACAGTGCGTATGATATGCAGAACCCGCGATGTTTGGTTTTCGTCGGGTTTCAAGTTGAGATATGCATTTTCTACGATAATCTTGGTGAAACATCTGTCCGAAGTATGCAGAAACATCAACAGCGCACTTTTCGAGCTATTTAATGCGAGAAACGCGTTTTCTGGGGTTTTCACCACACCACAGTTCGTTGGATATGCAGAACAGGTGATATCTTGGGTTTCGAGGGGTTTCAAGCTGAGATATGCATTTTCTGCGATTAACTTGGTGAGACTTCTGTCCGAAGTATGCTGAATCATCGAGATCGCTCTTTTCGAGCTAGTTAATGCGAGAAAAACCTTGTCTGGTGTTTTCACCACTCCACAGTGCGTTTGATATGCAGAACCAGCGATATCTTGGCTTTCGTTGGGTTTCAAGCTGAGATATGCATTTTTTACGATAATCTTGGTTATTCTTCTGTCAGAAGTATGCAGAAACATCGAGAACTCTCTTTTCGAACTACCTAATGCGAGAAACACGTTTTCTGGTTTTTTCACCACTCCACAGTGCGTCTGAAATGCAGAACCGGCGATATCTTGGTTTTCGTCGGGTTTGTAGCTGAGATATGCATTTTCTGCGATAATCTTGGTGAGACTTCTGTCCGAAGTGTGCAGAATCATCGAGATCGCTCATTTCGAGCTATTTAATGCGAGAAACACGTTTTCTGGGGTTTTCACCACACCACAGTTCGTTGGATATGCAGAACAGGTGATATCTTGGTTTTCGAGGGGTTTCAAGCTGAGATATGCATTTTCTGCGATAAACTTGTAGAGACTTCTGTCCGAAGTATGCTGAATCATCGAGATCGCACTTTTCAAGCTAGTTAATGCGAGAAAAACCTTATCTGGTGTTTTCACCACTCCACAGTGCGTTTGATATGCAGAACCCGCGATGTTTGGTTTTCGTCGGGTTTCAAGTTGAGATATGCATTTTCTACGATAATCTTGGTGAGACTTCTGTCCGAAGTATGCAGAATCATCGAGATCGCTCATTTCGAGCTATTTAATGCGGGAAACACGTTATCTGGTGTTTTGACCACTCCACAGTGCGTTTGATATGTAGAGCCGCCGACAACTTGGTTTTCGTGGGGTTTCCAGCTGATATATGCATTTTCTGCGATCAGCTTGGTGTTTCAGCTATGAGAAGTATGCAGAATCATCGAGCACGCTCTTTTCGAGCTACTTAATGCGAGAAACACGTTTTCTGGTTTTTTCACCACTCCACAGTGCGTCTGAAATGCAGAACCGGCGATATCTTGGTTTTCGTGGGGTTTCCAGCTGAGATATGCATTTTCTGCGATAATCTTGGTGATTCTTCTGTCAGAAGTATGCAGAATCATCGAGAACGCTCCTTTCGAGCTATTTAATGCGAGAAACACGTTTTCTGGTGTATTCACCACTCCACAGTACGTTTGATATGCAGAACCGGAGATATCTTGGTTTTCGTGGGGTTTGTAGCTGAGATATGCATTTTCTGCGATAATCTTGGTGAGTCTTCTGTCAGAAGTATGCAGAATCATCTAGATCGCTCTTTTCGAGCTATTTAATGCGAGAAACACGTTTTCTTGTGTGTTCACCACTCCACAGTGCGTTTGATATGCAGAACCGGAGATATCTTGGTTTCGGTCGGGTTTCAAGCTGAGATATGCATTTTCTGCGATAATCTTGCTGAGACTTCAGTCAGAAGTATGCAGAATAATCGAGATCGCTCTTTTCGAGCTAGTTGATGCGAGAAACACGTTTTCTGGCGTTTTCACGACTCCACAGTGCGTCTGATATGCAGAACCGGCGATATCTTGGTTTTCGCGGGGTTTCCAGCTGGGATATGCATTTTCAGCGGCAATCTTGGTGAGACTTCTGTCCGAAGAATGCAGAATCATCGAGAACGCTCTTTTCGAGATAGTTAATGCGAGAAACACGTTTTCTGGTGCTTTCACCACTCCACAGTGCGTCTGATATGCTGAACCGGCGATATCTTGGTTTTCGTGGGGTTTCCAGCTGAGATATGCATTTTCTGCGATAATCTTGGTGATTCTTCTGTCAGAAGTATGCAGAATCATCGAGAACGCTCCTTTCGAGCTATTTAATGCGAGAAACACGTTTTCTGGTGTATTCACCACTCCACAGTACGTTTGACATGCAGAACCGGAGATATCTTGGTTTCGGACGGGTTTCAAGCTGAGATATGCATTTTCTGCGATAATCTTGGTGAGTGTTCTGTCAGAAGTATGCAGAATCATCGAGATCGCTCTTTTCGAGCTATTTAATGCGAGAAACACGTTATCTGGCGTTTTCACCACTCCACAGTGCGTTTGATATGCAGAACCGGCGACATCTTGGCTGTCGTAGGGTATCAAGCTGAGATATGCATTTTCTACGATAATCTTGGTGAGATTTCTGTCAGAAGTATGCTGAATCATCTAGATCGCTCTTTTCGAGCTATTTAATGCGAGAAACATGTTTTCTGGGGTTTTCACCACTCCACAGTTCGTTGGATATGCAGAACAGGAGATATCGTGGTTTTCGTGGGGTTTCCAGCTGAGATATGCATTTTCTGCGATAATCTTGGTGATTCTTCTGTCAGAAGTATGCAGAATCATCGAGAACGCTCCATTCGAGCTATTTAATGCGAGAAACACGTTTTCTGGTGTATTCACCACTCCACAGTACGTTTGACATGCAGAACCGGAGATATCTTGGTTTCGGACGGGTGTCAAGCTGAGATATGCATTTTCTGCGATAATCTTGGTGAGTGTTCTGTCAGAAGTTTGCAGAATCATCGAGATCGCTCTTTTCGAGCTATTTAATGCGAGAAACACGTTATCTGGCGTTTTCACCACTCCACAGTGCGTTTGATATGCAGAACCGGCGACATCTTGGCTGTCGTAGGGTATCAAGCTGAGATATGCATTTTCTACGATAATCTTGGTGAGACTTCTGTCAGAAGTATGCTGAATCATCTAGATCGCTCTTTCCGAGCTATTTAATGCGAGAAACATGTTTTCTGGGGTTTTCACCACTCCACAGTTCGTTGGATATGCAGAACAGGAGATATCTTGGTTTTCCTGGAGTTTCTAGCAGAGATATGCATTTTCTGCGATAATGATGGTGAGACTTCTGTTAGAAGTATGCAGAATCATCGAGATCGCACATTTCGATCTATTTAATGCGACAAACACGTTGTCTGGCGTTTTCACCACTCCACAGTTGGTTTGATATGCAGAACCGGCGATATCTGGGTTTTCGTGGGGTTTCAAGATGAGATATGCATTTTCAGCGATAATCTTGGTGAGTCTTTTGTCAGAAGTATGCAGAATCATCTAGATCGCTCTTTTCGAGCGATTTAATGCGAAAAAACAATTTTTCTGGTTGTTTTCACCACTTTACAGTTGGTTTGATATGCAGTACCGGCGATATCTGGGTTTTCGTGGGGTTTCAAGCTGAGATATGCATTTTCAGCGATAATCTTGGTGAGTCTTTTGTCAGAAGTATCCAGAATCATCGGGATCTCGCTTTTCGAGCTATTTAATGCGAGAAACACGTTATCTGGTGTTTTCACCACTCCACAGTGCGTTTGATATGCAGAACCGGCGATATCTTGGTTTTCGTGGGGTTTCAAGCTGAGATATGCATTTTTTACGATAATCGTGGTGAGACTTCTGTCCGAAGTATGCAGAATCATCGAGATCGCTCGTTTCGATCTATTTAATGCGAAAAAACAAGTTTTCTGGTGTTTTCAACATTCCACAGTGCGTTTGATATGCTGAACCGGCGATATCTTGATTTTCGTGGTGTTTCCAGCTGAGATATGCATTTTCTGCGATAATCTTGGAGAGTCTTCTGTCAGAAGTATGCAGAATCATCGAGATCCCTCTTTTCGAGCCATTTAATGCGAGAAACACGTTCTCTGGTTGTTTTCACCACTCCACAGTGCGTCTGATATGCAGAACCGGCGATATCTTGGTTTTCGTGGGATTTCCAGCTGAGATATGCATTTTCTGCGGCAATCTTGGTGAGACTTCTGTCCGAAGTATGCAGAATCATCGAGATCGCTCTTTTCGAGCTATTTAATGCGGGAAACACGTTATCTGGTGTTTTGACCACTCCACAGTGCGTTTGATATGCAGAACCGGCGATATCTTGGTTTTCGTGGGGTTTCCAGCTGAGATATGCATTTTCTGCGATAATCTTGGTGATTCTTCTGTCAGAAGTATGCAGAATCATCGAGAACGCTCCTTTCGAGCTATTTAATGCGAGAAACACGTTATCTGGTGTTTTCACCACTCCACAGTACGTTTGATATGCAGAACCGGCGACATCTTGATTTTCGTAATGTTTCTAGCTGAGATATGCATTTTCTGCGATAATATTGTTGAGACTTCAGTCAGAAGTATGCAGAATCATCTAGATCGCTCGGTTCGAGCTATTTAATGCGAAAAAAACCAAATTTCTGGTGTTTTCACCACACCACAGTTCGTTGGATGTGCAGAACCGGAGATATCTTGGTTTTCGTGGGGTTTCAAGCTGAGATATGCATTTTCTGCGATAATCTTGGTGAGACTTCTGTCCGAAGAATGCAGAATCATCGAGATCGCTCTTTTCGTGCTATTTAATGCGAGAAACACGTTATCTGGTGTTTTCAGCACTCCACAGTGCGTTTGATATGGAGAACCAGCGATATCTTGGTTTTCGTGTGGTTTCAAGCTGAGATATGCAATTCCTGCGATAATCTTGGTGAGACTTCTGTCCGAAGTATGCTTAATCATCGAGATCGCTCTTTTCGAGCTATTTAATGCGAGAAACATGTTATCTGGTGTTTTCACCACTCCACAGTGCGTTTCATATGCAGAACCAGCGATATCTTGGTTTTCGTGGGGTTTCAAGCTCAGATATGCATTTTCTGCGATAATCTTGGTGAGAATTCTGTCCGAAGTATGCAGAATCATCGAGATCGCTCTTTTCGAGCTATTTAATGCGAGAAACACGTTTGCTGGTGTTTTCACCATCCCACAGTGCGTTTGATATGCAGAACCGGCGACATCTTGATTTTCGTGATGTTTCTAGCTGAGATGTGCATTTTCTGCGATAATATTGGTGAGACTTCAGTCAGAAGTATGCAGAATCATGTAGATCGCTCGTTTCGAGCTATATAATGCGAGAAACACGTTATGTGGTTGTTTTCACGACTCCACAGTGCGTTTGATATGCAGAACCTGCGACATCTTGATTTTCGTGAGGTTTCAAGCTGAGATATGCATTTTCTGCGATAATATTGGTGACACTTCTGTCCGAAGTATGCAGAATCATCGATATCGCTCTTTTAGAGCTATTTAATGCGGGGTACACGTTTTCTGGTGTATTCACCACTCCACAGTACGTTAGAAATGCTGAACCGGAGATATCTTCGTTTCGGTCGGGTTTCAAGCTGAGGTATGCATTTTCTACGATAATATTGGTGAGACCTCTGTCAGAAGTATGCAGAATCTTCGAGAACGCTCTTTTCGAGCTACTTAATGCGAGAAACACGATTTCTGGTGTTTTCACCACTGCACAGTACGTTTGATTTGCAGAACCGGAGATATCTTGGTTTTCGTGAGGTTTCAATCTGAGATATGCATTTTCTGCCATAATCTTGGTGAGACTTCAGTCGGAAGTATGCAGAATCAAATAGATCGCTCTTATCGAGCTATTTAATGCGAAAAACCAGTTTTCTGGTGTTTTCAACAGTCCACAGTGCGTTTGATATGCAGAACCGGCGACATCTTGATTTTCGTGATGTTTCTAGCTGAGATATGCATTTTCTGCGATAATATTGGATATTCTTCTGTGAGAAGTTTGCTGAATCAGAGAAATCGCTGTTTTCGTGCTATTTAGTGCGAAAAACTCGTTTTCTGGTTTTTTCAACATTCCACAGTGCGTCTGATATGCAGAACCGGCGATATCTGGTTTTCGTGGGGTTTCCAGTTGAGATAGGCATTTTCTGCGATAATCTTGGTGAGTCTCCTGCCAGAAGTATGCAGAATCATCTAGATCGCTCTTTTCGAGCTATTTAATGCGAGAAACACGTTTTCTGGTGTAATCACCACTCCACAGTACGTTTGACATGCAGAACCGGAGATATCTTCGTTTCGGTCGGGTTTCAAGCTGATATATGCATTTTCTACGATAAAATTGGTGAGACCTCTGTCAGAAGTATGCAGAATCATCTGGATCGCTCGTTTCGAGCTATTTAATGCGAAAAAACAAGTTTTCTGGTGTTTTGACCACTCCACAGTGCGTTTGAAATGTAGAGCCGCCGATAACTTGGTTTTCGTGGGGTTTCCAGCTGAAATATGCATTTTCTGCGATAATCTTTGTGTTTCATCTATGAGAAGTATGCAGAATCATCCAGAACGCTCTTTTCGAGCTAGTTAATGCAAGTAACACGTTTTCAGGTGTTTTCACCACTCCACGGTGCGTCTGATATGCAGAACCGGGGATATCTTGATTTTCGTGGTGTTTCCAGCTGAGATATGCATTTTCTGCGATAATCTTGGTGTTTCATCTATGAGAAGTATGCAGAATCATCTAGATCGCTCTTTTCGAGCTATTTAAAGCGCGAAACAAGTTTTCTGGTGTATTCACCACTCCACAGTACGTTAGACATGAGGAACCGGAGATATCTTCGTTTCGGTCGGGATTCAAGCTGAGATATGCATTTTCTACGATAATAATGGTGAGACCTCTGTCAGAAGTATGCAGAATCAAATAGATCGCTCTTATCGAGCTATTTAATGCGAAAAAACCAGTTTTCTGGTGTTTTCAACATTCCACAGTGCGTTTGATATGCAGAACCCGCGACATCTTGATTTTCGTGAGGTTTCTAGCTGAGATATGGATTTTCTGCGATAATATTGGTGAGACATCTGTCCGGAGTATGCAGAATCATCGATATCGCTCTTTTCGAGCTATTTAACGCGAGAAACACGTAATCTGGTGTTTTGACCACTCCACAGTGCGTTTGATATGTAGAGCCGCCGATAATTTTGTTTTCGTGGGGTTTACAGCTGAAATATGCATTTTCTGCGATAATCTTGGAGTTTCATCTATGACAAGTATGCAGAATCATCGAGAACGCTCTTTTCGAGCTAGTTAATGCGAGTAACACGTTTTCTGGTGTTTTCACCACTCCACGG
Source organism: Anthophora plumipes (assembly GCA_951804975.1). Taxonomy (NCBI): domain Eukaryota; kingdom Metazoa; phylum Arthropoda; class Insecta; order Hymenoptera; family Apidae; genus Anthophora; species Anthophora plumipes. The sequence goes on from CATORF010000980.1 coordinate 2,764,692, forward strand.
TGCGTCTGATATGCAGAACCGGCGATATCTTGGTTTTCGTGGGGTTTCCAGCTGAGATATGCTTTTTCTGCGATAATCTTGGTGAGTCTTCTGTCAGAAGTATGCAGAATCATCTAGATCGCTCTTTTCGTGCTATTTAATGCGAGAAACACGTTATCTGGTGTTTTCACCACTCCACAGGGCGTTTGATATGCAGTACCAGCGATATCTTGGTTTTCGTGGGGTTTCAAGCTGAGATATGCATTTTTTACGATAATCTTGATGACACTTCTGTCCGAAGAATGCTTAATCATCGAGATCGCTCGTTTCGACCTATTTAATGCGAGAAACACGTTATCTGGTGTTTTCACCACTCCACAGTGCGTTGGATATGCAGAACCGGCGATATCTTGGTTTTCGTGGGGTTTCAAGCTGAGATATGCATTGTCTGCGATAACCTTGGTGAGACTTCTGTCCGAAGTATGCTGAATCATCTAGATCGCTCTTTTCGAGCTATTTAATGCGAGAAACACGTTATCTGGTGTTTTCACCACTCCACAGTGCGTTTGATATGCAGAACCAGCGATATCTTGGTTTTCGTGGGGTTTCAAGCAGAGATATGCATTTTTTACGATAATCTTGGTGAGACTTCTGTCCGAAGTATGCTTAACCATCGAGATCGCTCTATTCGAGCTATTTAATGCTAGAAACCCGTTATCTGGTGTTTTCAGCACTCCACAGTGCGTTTGATATACAGAACCAGCGATATCCTGGTTTTCGTGGGGATTCAAGCTGAGATATGCAATTTCTGCGATAATCTTGGTGAGACTTCTGTCCGAAGTATGCTTAATCATCGAGATCGCTCGTTTCGTGCTATTTAATGCGAGAAACACGTTATCGGGTCTTTTCACCACTCCACCATGCGTATGATATGCAGAACCGACGATATCTTGGTTTTCGTGGGGTTTCAAGCTCAGATATGCATTTTCTGCGATAATTTTGGTGTGATTTCTGTCCGAAGTATGCTTAATCATCGAGATCGCTCGTTTCGTGCTATTTAATGCGAGAAACACGTTATCTGGTCTTTTCACCACTCCACAGTGCCTATGATATGCAGAACCGACGATATCTTGGTTTTCGTGGGGTTTCAAGCTCAGATATGCATTTTCTGCGATAATCTTGGTGAGACTTCTGTCCGAAGTATGCAGAGTCATCAACATCGTACTTTTCGAGCTATTTAATGCGAAAAACACGTTTTCTGGGGTTTTCACCACTCCACAGTTCGTTGGATATGCAGAACAGGAGATATCTTGGTTTTCGTGGGGTTTCAAGCTGAGATATGCATTTTTTACGATAATCTTGGTGAAACTTCTGTCCGAAGTATGCAGAATCATCGAGATCGCTCGTTTCGAGCTATTTAATGCGAGTAACACGTTGTCTGGTGTTTTCACCACTCCACAGTTGGTTTGATATGCAGAACCGGCGATGTTTGGTTTTCGTCGGGTTTCAAGTTGAGATATGCATTTTCGACGATACTCTTGGTGAAACGTCTGTCCGAAGTATGCAGAAACATCAAGAGCGCTCTTTTCGAGCTGTTTAATGCGAGAAACACGTTTTCTGGGGTTTTCACCACACCACAGTTCGTTGGATGTGCAGAACCGGAGATATCTTGGTTTTCGTGGGGTTTCAAGCTGAGATATGCATTTTCTGCGATAATCTTGGTGATACTTCTGTCCGAAGTATGTAGAATCATTGAGATCGCACTTTTCGAGCTATTTAATGCGAGAAACACGTTATCTGGTGTTTTCAGCACTCCACAGTGCGTTTGATATGCAGAACCAGCGATATCTGGGATTTCGTGGGGTTTCAAGCTGAGATATGCATTTTTTACGATAATCTTGATGAGACATCTGTCCGAAGTATGCTTAATCATCGAGATCGCTCGTTTCGACCTATTTAATGCGACAAACACGTTATCTGGTGTTTTCACCACTCCACAGTGCGTATGATATGCAGAACCGGCGATATCTTGGTTTTCGTGGGGTTTCGAGCTGAGATATGCATTATCTGCGATAATCTTGGTGAGACTTCTGTCTGAAGTGTGCAGAATCATCGAGATCGCTCTTTTCAAGCTATTTAATGCGAGAAACACGTTTTCTGGGGTTTTCACCACACCACAGTTCGTTGGATATGCAGAACAGGTGATATCTTGGTTTTCGAGGGGTTTCAAGCTGAGATATGCATTTTCTGCGATAAACTTGGTGAGACTTCTGTCCGAAGTATGCAGCATCATCGAGATCGCTCTTTTCGAGCTATTTAATGCGAGAAACACGTTATCTGGTGTTTTCACCACTCCACAGTGCGTTTGATATGCAGTACCAGCGATATCTTGGTTTTCGTGGGGTTTCCAGCTGAAATATGTATTTTCTGCGATAATCTTGGTGAGACTTCTGTCCGAAGTATGCTTAATCATCGAGATCGCTCTATTCGAGCTATTTAATGCGCGAAACACGTTATCTGGTGTTTTCAGCACTCCACAGTGCGTTTGATATGCAGAAACAACGATATCTTGGTTTTCTTGGGGATTCAAGCTGAGATATGCACATTCTAGGATAATCTTGGTGAGACTTCTGTCAGAAGTATGCAGAATCATCTAGATCGCTCTTTTCGAGCTATTTAATGCGAGAAACACGTTTTCTGGTGTATTCACCACACCACAGTGCGTTTGACATGCAGAACCGGCGACATCTTGGATTTCGTCGGGTTTCAAGCTCAGATATGCATTTTCTGCGATAATCTTGGTGAGACTTCTGTCAGAAGTATGCAGAATCATCTACATCGCCCGTTTCGAGCTATCTACTACGAAAAAACATGGTTTCTGGTGTTTTCACCACACCACAGTCCGTTTGATGCGCAGAACCGGAGATAACTTGGTTTTCGTGATGTTTCAAGCTGAGATGTGCATTTTCTACGATAATCTTGGTGTGACGTCTGTCAGAAGTATGCAGAATCATCGGGATTGCTCTTTTCGAGCTATTTAATGCGAGAAACACGTTATCTGGTGTTTTCACCACTCCACAGTGCGTTTGATATGCAGAACCGGCGACATCTTGGCTGTCTTCGGGTATCAAGCTGAGATATGCATTTTCTACGATAATCTTGGTGAGACTTCTGTCAGAAGTATGCAGAATCATCTAGATCGTTCTTTTCGAGCTATTTAATTCGAGAAACACGTTATCTGGTTGTTTTCACCACTCCACAGTGCGTTTGATATGCAGAAGCGGCGACATCTTGATTTTCGTGAGATTTCAAGCTCAGGTATGCATTTTCTGCGATAATCTTGGTGAGACTTCTGTCAGAAGTATGCAGAATCATCTAGATCGCCCGTTTCGAGCTATCTAATGCGAAAAACAAGTTTTCTGGTGTTTTCACCACACCACAGTCCGTTTGATGCGCAGAACCGGAGATAACTTGGTTTTCGTGAGGTTTCAAGCTGAGATATGCATTTTCTGCGATAATCTTGGTGAGACTTCAGTCAGAAGTATGCAGAATCATCTAGATATCGCTCTTTTCGAGCTATTTAAATCGAGAAACACGTTTTCTGGTGTTTTCGCCACCCCACAGTGCGTTTGATATGCAGAACCGGAGATATCTTGGTTTCGGTCGGGTTTCAAGCTGAGATATGCATTTTCTGCGATAATCTTGGTGAAACTTCTGTCAGAAGTATGCAGAATCATCTAGATCGCCCGTTTCGAGCTATCTACTGCGAAAAAACAAGTTCTCTTGTGTTTTCACCACTCCACAGTGCGTTTGATATGCAGAACCGGCGACATCTTGGATTTCGTCGGGGTTCAAGCTGAGATATGCACATTCTAGGATAATCTTGGTGAGACGTCTGTCAGAAGTATGCAGAATTATCGGGATCGCTCTTTTCGAGCTATTTAATGCGAGAAACACGTTATCTGGTGTTTTCACCACTCCACAGTGCGTTTGACATGCAGAACCGGCGACATCTTGGATTTCGTCGGGTTTCAAGCTCAGATATGCATTTTCTACGAGAATCTTGGTGAGACTTCAGTCAGAAGTATGCAGAATCATCGGGATCGCTCTTTTCGAGCTATTTAATGCGAGAAACACGTTTTCTGGTGTATTCACCACTCCACAGTGCGTCTGATATGCAGAAGCGGCGACATCTTGATTCTCGTGAGATTTCAAGCTGAGGTATGCATTTTCTGCGATAATCTTGGTGAGACTTCAGTCAGAAGTATGCAGAATCTTCGAGAACGCTCTTTTCGAGCTACTTAATGCGAGAAACACGTTTTCTGGTGTATTCACCACTCCACAGTACGTTTGACATGCAGAACCGGAGATATCTTGGTTTCGGTCGGGTTTCAAGCTGAGATATGCACATTCTAGGATAATCTTGGTGAGACGTCTGTCAGAAGTATGCAGAATTATCGGGATCGCTCTTTTCGAGCTATTTAATGCGAGAAACACGTTATCTGGTGTTTTCACCACTCCACAGTGCGTTTGATATGCAGAACCGGCGACATCTTGGATTTCGTCGGGGTTCAAGCTGAGAAATGCATTTTCTACGATAATCTTGGTGAGACTTCTGTCAGAAGTATGCAGAATCATCTATATCGTTCTTTTCGAGCTATTTAATTCGAGAAACACGTTATCTGGTTGTTTTCACCACTCCACAGTGCGTTTGATATGCAGAAGCGGCGACATCTTGATTTTCGTGAGATTTCAAGCTGAGGTATGCATTTTCTGTGATAATCTTGGTGAGACTTCTGTCAGAAGTTTGCAGAATCATCTAGATTGCTCTTTTCGAGCTATTTAATGCGACAAACAGGTTATCTGGTGTTTTCACCACTCCACAGTGCGTTTGACATTCAGAACCGGCGACATCTTGGATTTCGTCGGGTTTCAAGCTCAGATATGCATTTTCTACGAGAATCTTGGTGAGACTTCAGTCAGAAGTATGCAGAATCATCGGGATCGCTCGTTTCGAGCTATTTAATGCGAAAAAACAAGTTCTCTGGTGTTTTCACCACTCCACAGTGCGTTTGGTATGCAGAGCCGGCGACATCTTGGATTTCGTCGGGGTTCAAGCTGAGATATGCACATTCTAGGATAATCTTGGTGAGACTTCTGTCAGAAGTATGCAGAATCATCTAGATCGCTCTTTTCGAGCTATTTAATGCGAGAAACACGTTTTCTGGTGTATTCACCACACCACAGTGCGTTTGACATGCAGAACCGGCGACATCTTGGATTTCGTCGGGTTTCAAGCTCAGATATGCATTTTCTGCGATAATCTTGGTGAGACTTCTGTCAGAAGTATGCAGAATCATCTAGATCGCCCGTTTCGAGCTATCTACTACGAAAAAACAAGGTTTCTGGTGTTTTCACCACACCACAGTCCGTTTGATGCGCAGAACCGGAGATAACTTGGTTTTCGTGATGTTTCAAGCTGAGATGTGCATTTTCTACGATAATCTTGGTGTGACGTCTGTCAGAAGTATGCAGAATCATCGGGATTGCTCTTTTCGAGCTATTTAATGCGAGAAACACGTTATCTGGTGTTTTCACCACTCCACAGTGCGTTTGATATGCAGAACCGGCGACATCTTGGCTGTCTTCGGGTATCAAGCTGAGATATGCATTTTCTACGATAATCTTGGTGAGACTTCCGTCAGAAGTATGCAGAATCATCTAGATCGTTCTTTTCGAGCTATTTAATTCGAGAAACACGTTATCTGGTGTTTTCACCACTCCACAGTGCGTTTGACATTCAGAACCGGCGACATCTTGGATTTCGTCGGGTTTCAAGCTCAGATATGCATTTTCTACGAGAATCTTGGTGAGACTTCAGTCAGAAGTATGCAGAATCATCGGGATCGCTCGTTTCGAGCTATTTAATGCGAAAAAACAAGTTCTCTGGTGTTTTCACCACTCCACAGTGCGTTTGATATGCAGAGCCGGCGACATCTTGGATTTCGTCGGGTTTCAAGCTCAGATATGCATTTTCTACGAGAATCTTGGTGAGACTTCAGTCAGAAGTATGCAGAATCATCGGGATCGCTCTTTTCGAGCTATTTAATGCGAGAAACACGTTTTCTGGTGTATTCACCACTCCACAGTGCGTTTGATATGCAGAAGCGGCGACATCTTGATTCTCGTGAGATTTCAAGCTGAGGTATGCATTTTCTGCGATAATCTTGGTGAGACTTCAGTCAGAAGTATGCAGAATCTTCGAGAACGCTCTTTTCGAGCTACTTAATGCGAGAAACACGTTTTCTGGTGTATTCACCACTCCACAGTACGTTTGACATGCAGAACCGGAGATATCTTGGTTTCGGTCGGGTTTCAAGCTGAGATATGCATTTTCTACGATAATCTTGGTGAGCCGTCTGTCAGAAGTATGCAGAATCATCGGGATCGCTTTTTTCGAGCTATTTAATGCGAGAAACACGTTATCTGGTGTTTTCACCACTCCACAGTGCGTTTGATATGCAGAACCGGCGACATCTTGGATTTCGTCGGGGTTCAAGCTGAGAAATGCATTTTCTACGATAATCTTGGTGAGACTTCTGTCAGAAGTATGCAGAATCATCTATATCGTTCTTTTCGAGCTATTTAATTCGAGAAACACGTTATCTGGTTGTTTTCACCACTCCACCGTGCGTTTGATATGCAGAAGCGGCGACATCTTGATTTTCGTGAGATTTCAAGCTGAGGTATGCATTTTCTGTGATAATCTTGGTGAGACTTCTGTCAGAAGTATGCAGAATCATCTAGATTGCTCTTTTCGAGCTATTTAATGCGACAAACAGGTTATCTGGTGTTTTCACCACTCCACAGAGCGATTTATATGCAGAACCGGCGATATCTTGATTTTCGTGGTGTTTCCAGCTGAGATATGCATTTTGTGCGATAATCTTGGTGAGTCATCTGTCAGAAGTATGCAGAATCATCGAGATCCCTCTTTTCGAGCTATTTAATGCGAGAAACACGTTATCTGATGTTTTCACGACTCCACAGTGCGTTTGATATGCAGAACCGGCGAAATCTTGATTTTCGTGAGATTTCAACCTGAGATATGCATTTTCGTCGATAATCTTGGTGAGTCTTCTGTCAGTAGTATGCAGAATCATCGAGACCCCTCTTTTCAAGCTATTTAATGCGAGAAACACGTTATCTGGTGTTTTCACCACTCCACAGTGCGTTTGACATTCAGAACCGGCGACATCTTGGATTTCGTCGGGTTTCAAGCTCAGATATGCATTTTCTACGAGAATCTTGGTGAGACTTCAGTCAGAAGTATGCAGAATCATCGGGATCGCTCGTTTCGAGCTATTTAATGCGAAAAAACAAGTTCTCTGGTGTTTTCACCACTCCACAGTGCGTTTGATATGCAGAGCCGGCGACATCTTGGATTTCGTCGGGGTTCAAGCTGAGATATGCACATTCTAGGATAATCTTGGTGAGACTTCTGTCAGAAGTATGCAGAATCATCTAGATCGCTCTTTTCGAGCTATTTAATGCGAGAAACACGTTTTCTGGTGTATTCACCACTCCACAGTACGTTTGACATGCAGAACCGGAGATATCTTGGTTTCGGTCGGGTTTCAAGCTGAGATATGCATTTTCTACGATAATCTTGGTGAGACGTCCGTCAGAAGTATGCAGAATCATCGGGATCGCTCTTTTCGAACTATTTCATTCGAAAAAACAAGTTTTCTGGTGCTTTCTACATTCCACAGTGCGTTTGATATGCAGTACCGGCGATATCTTGATTTTCGTGGTGTGTCCAGCTGAGATATGCATTTTCTGCGATAATCTTGGTGAGTCTTCTGTCAGGAGTATGCAGAATCTTCGAGATCGCTCTTTTCGAGCTAGTTAATGCGAGAAACATGTTATCTGGCGTTTTCACCACTCCACAGTGCGTTTGATATGCAGAACCTGCCAAATATTTGCTGTCGTAGGGTATCAAGCTGAGATATGCATTTTCTACGATAATCTTGCTGAGACTTCTGTCAGAAGTATGCATTATCATCGGGATCGCTCTTTTCGAGCTATTTAATGCGAGAAACACGTTATCCGGTGTTTTCACCACTCCTCAGTGCGTTTGATATGCTGAACCGGCGACATCTTAGATTTCGTCGGATTTCAAGCCGAGATATGCATTTTCTACGATAATCTTTTTGAGACGTCTGTCAGAAGTATGCAGAATCTTCGAGATCGCTCTTTTCGAGCAACTTAATGCGAGAAACACGATAACTGGTTGTTTTCACCACTCCACAGTGCGTTTGATATGCAGAACCGGCATTATCTTGATTTTCGTGGTGTTTCCAGCTGAGATATGCATTTTCTGCGATAATCTTGGTGAGTCTTCTGTCAGAAGTATGCAGAATCATCGAGATCCCTCTTTTCGAGCTATTTAGTGCGAGAAACACGTTAACTGGTGCTTTCACCACTCCACAGTGCGTTAGATATGCGGAACCAGCGACATCTTGGATTTCGTCGGGTTTCAAGCTGAGACATGCATTTTCTACGATAATCTTGGTGAGACTTCTGTAAGAAGTATGCAGAATCTCCGAGTTCGCTCTTTTCGAGCAACTTAATGCGAGAAACACGTTATCTGGTGTTTTCCCCACTCCACAGTGCGTTTGATATGCAGAACCGGCGATATCTTGATTTTCGTGGTGTTTCCAGCTGATATATGCATTTTCAGCGATAATCTTGGTGAGTCTTTTGTCAGAAGTATGCTGAATCATCTAGATCGCTCTTTTCGAGCTATTTAATGCGAAAAACAAGTTTTCTGGTGTTTTCAACATTCCACAGTGCGTTTGATATGCAGAACCGGCGATATCTTGATTTTCGTGGTGTTTCCAGCTGAGATATGCATTGTCTGCGATAATCTTGGTGAGACTTCTGTCCGAAACGTGCAGAATCATCGAGATCTCTCATTTCGAGCTATTTAATGCGAAAAACACGTTTTCTGGGGTTTTCACCACACCACAGTTCGTTGGATATGCAGAACAGGTGATATCTTGGTTTTCGTCGGGTTTCAAGTTGAGATATGCATTTTCTACGATAATCTTGGTGAAACATCTGTCCGAAGTATGCAGAAACATCAACAGCGCACTTTTCGAGCTATTTAATGCGAGAAACGCGTTTTCTGGGGTTTTCACCACACCACAGTTCGTTGGATATGCAGAACAGGTGATATCTTGGGTTTCGAGGGGTTTCAAGCTGAGATATGCATTTTCTGCGATTAACTTGGTGAGACTTCTGTCCGAAGTATGCTGAATCATCGAGATCGCTCTTTTCGAGCTAGTTAATGCGAGAAAAACCTTGTCTGGTGTTTTCACCACTCCACAGTGCGTTTGATATGCAGAACCAGCGATATCTTGGCTTTCGTTGGGTTTCAAGCTGAGATATGCATTTTTTACGATAATCTTGGTGATTCTTCTGTCAGAAGTATGCAGAAACATCGAGAACTCTCTTTTCGAACTACCTAATGCGAGAAACACGTTTTCTGGTTTTTTCACCACTCCACAGTGCGTCTGAAATGCAGAACCGGCGATATCTTGGTTTTCGTCGGGTTTGTAGCTGAGATATGCATTTTCTGCGATAATCTTGGTGAGACTTCTGTCCGAAGTGTGCAGAATCATCGAGATCGCTCATTTCGAGCTATTTAATGCGAGAAACACGTTTTCTGGGGTTTTCACCACACCACAGTTCGTTGGATATGCAGAACAGGTGATATCTTGGTTTTCGAGGGGTTTCAAGCTGAGATATGCATTTTCTGCGATAAACTTGTAGAGACTTCTGTCCGAAGTATGCTGAATCATCGAGATCGCACTTTTCAAGCTAGTTAATGCGAGAAAAACCTTATCTGGTGTTTTCACCACTCCACAGTGCGTTTGATATGCAGAACCCGCGATGTTTGGTTTTCGTCGGGTTTCAAGTTGAGATATGCATTTTCTACGATAATCTTGGTGAGACTTCTGTCCGAAGTATGCAGAATCATCTAGATCGCCCGTTTCGAGCTATCTACTACGAAAAAACAGTGTTTCTGGTGTTTTCACCACACCACAGTCCGTTTGATGCGCAGAACCGGAGATAACTTGGTTTTCGTGATGTTTCAAGCTGAGATGTGCATTTTCTACGATAATCTTGGTGTGACGTCTGTCAGAAGTATGCAGAATCATCGGGATTGCTCTTTTCGAGCTATTTAATGCGAGAAACACGTTATCTGGTGTTTTCACCACTCCACAGTGCGTTTGATATGCAGAACCGGCGACATCTTGGCTGTCTTCGGGTATCAAGCTGAGATATGCATTTTCTACGATAATCTTGGTGAGACTTCTGTCAGAAGTATGCAGAATCATCTAGATCGTTCTTTTCGAGCTATTTAATTCGAGAAACACGTTATCTGGTTGTTTTCACCACTCCACAGTGCGTTTGATATGCAGAAGCGGCGACATCTTGATTTTCGTGAGATTTCAAGCTCAGGTATGCATTTTCTGCGATAATCTTGGTGAGACTTCTGTCAGAAGTATGCAGAATCATCTAGATCGCCCGTTTCGAGCTATCTAATGCGAAAAACAAGTTTTCTGGTGTTTTCACCACACCACAGTCCGTTTGATGCGCAGAACCGGAGATAACTTGGTTTTCGTGAGGTTTCAAGCTGAGATATGCATTTTCTGCGATAATCTTGGTGAGACTTCAGTCAGAAGTATGCAGAATCATCTAGATATCGCTCTTTTCGAGCTATTTAAATCGAGAAACACGTTTTCTGGTGTTTTCGCCACCCCACAGTGCGTTTGATATGCAGAACCGGAGATATCTTGGTTTCGGTCGGGTTTCAAGCTGAGATATGCATTTTCTGCGATAATCTTGGTGAGACTTCTGTCAGAAGTATGCAGAATCATCTAGATCGCCCGTTTCGAGCTATCTACTGCGAAAAAACAAGTTCTCTGGTGTTTTCACCACTCCACAGTGCGTTTGATATGCAGAACCGGCGACATCTTGGATTTCGTCGGGGTTCAAGCTGAGATATGCACATTCAAGGATAATCTTGGTGAGACGTCTGTCAGAAGTATGCAGAATTATCGGGATCGCTCTTTTCGAGCTATTTAATGCGAGAAACACGTTATCTGGTGTTTTCACCACTCCACAGTGCGTTTGACATGCAGAACCGGCGACATCTTAGATTTCGTCGGATTTCAAGCCGAGATATGCATTTTCTACGATAATCTTTTTGAGACGTCTGTCAGAAGTATGCAGAATCTTCGAGATCGCTCTTTTCGAGCAACTTAATGCGAGAAACACGATAACTGGTTGTTTTCACCACTCCACAGTGCGTTTGATATGCAGAACCGGCATTATCTTGATTTTCGTGGTGTTTCCAGCTGAGATATGCATTTTCTGCGATAATCTTGGTGAGTCTTCTGTCAGAAGTATGCAGAATCATCGAGATCCCTCTTTTCGAGCTATTTAGTGCGAGAAACACGTTAACTGGTGCTTTCACCACTCCACAGTGCGTTAGATATGCGGAACCAGCGACATCTTGGATTTCGTCGGGTTTCAAGCTGAGACATGCATTTTCTACGATAATCTTGGTGAGACTTCTGTAAGAAGTATGCAGAATCTCCGAGTTCGCTCTTTTCGAGCAACTTAATGCGAGAAACACGTTATCTGGTGTTTTCCCCACTCCACAGTGCGTTTGATATGCAGAACCGGCGATATCTTGATTTTCGTGGTGTTTCCAGCTGATATATGCATTTTCAGCGATAATCTTGGTGAGTCTTTTGTCAGAAGTATGCTGAATCATCTAGATCGCTCTTTTCGAGCTATTTAATGCGAAAAACAAGTTTTCTGGTGTTTTCAACATTCCACAGTGCGTTTGATATGCAGAACCGGCGATATCTTGATTTTCGTGGTGTTTCCAGCTGAGATATGCATTGTCTGCGATAATCTTGGTGAGACTTCTGTCCGAAACGTGCAGAATCATCGAGATCTCTCATTTCGAGCTATTTAATGCGAAAAACACGTTTTCTGGGGTTTTCACCACACCACAGTTCGTTGGATATGCAGAACAGGTGATATCTTGGTTTTCGTCGGGTTTCAAGTTGAGATATGCATTTTCTACGATAATCTTGGTGAAACATCTGTCCGAAGTATGCAGAAACATCAACAGCGCACTTTTCGAGCTATTTAATGCGAGAAACGCGTTTTCTGGGGTTTTCACCACACCACAGTTCGTTGGATATGCAGAACAGGTGATATCTTGGGTTTCGAGGGGTTTCAAGCTGAGATATGCATTTTCTGCGATTAACTTGGTGAGACTTCTGTCCGAAGTATGCTGAATCATCGAGATCGCTCTTTTCGAGCTAGTTAATGCGAGAAAAACCTTGTCTGGTGTTTTCACCACTCCACAGTGCGTTTGATATGCAGAACCAGCGATATCTTGGCTTTCGTTGGGTTTCAAGCTGAGATATGCATTTTTTACGATAATCTTGGTGATTCTTCTGTCAGAAGTATGCAGAAACATCGAGAACTCTCTTTTCGAACTACCTAATGCGAGAAACACGTTTTCTGGTTTTTTCACCACTCCACAGTGCGTCTGAAATGCAGAACCGGCGATATCTTGGTTTTCGTCGGGTTTGTAGCTGAGATATGCATTTTCTGCGATAATCTTGGTGAGACTTCTGTCCGAAGTGTGCAGAATCATCGAGATCGCTCATTTCGAGCTATTTAATGCGAGAAACACGTTTTCTGGGGTTTTCACCACACCACAGTTCGTTGGATATGCAGAACAGGTGATATCTTGGTTTTCGAGGGGTTTCAAGCTGAGATATGCATTTTCAGCGATAAACTTGTAGAGACTTCTGTCCGAAGTATGCTGAATCATCGAGATCGCACTTTTCAAGCTAGTTAATGCGAGAAAAACCTTATCTGGTGTTTTCACCACTCCACAGTGCGTTTGATATGCAGAACCCGCGATGTTTGGTTTTCGTCGGGTTTCAAGTTGAGATATGCATTTTCTACGATAATCTTGGTGAGACTTCTGTCCGAAGTATGCAGAATCATCTAGATCGCCCGTTTCGAGCTATCTACTACGAAAAAACAGTGTTTCTGGTGTTTTCACCACACCACAGTCCGTTTGATGCGCAGAACCGGAGATAACTTGGTTTTCGTGATGTTTCAAGCTGAGATGTGCATTTTCTACGATAATCTTGGTGTGACGTCTGTCAGAAGTATGCAGAATCATCGGGATTGCTCTTTTCGAGCTATTTAATGCGAGAAACACGTTATCTGGTGTTTTCACCACTCCACAGTGCGTTTGATATGCAGAACCGGCGACATCTTGGCTGTCTTCGGGTATCAAGCTGAGATATGCATTTTCTACGATAATCTTGGTGAGACTTCTGTCAGAAGTATGCAGAATCATCTAGATCGTTCTTTTCGAGCTATTTAATTCGAGAAACACGTTATCTGGTTGTTTTCACCACTCCACAGTGCGTTTGATATGCAGAAGCGGCGACATCTTGATTTTCGTGAGATTTCAAGCTCAGGTATGCATTTTCTGCGATAATCTTGGTGAGACTTCTGTCAGAAGTATGCAGAATCATCTAGATCGCCCGTTTCGAGCTATCTAATGCGAAAAACAAGTTTTCTGGTGTTTTCACCACACCACAGTCCGTTTGATGCGCAGAACCGGAGATAACTTGGTTTTCGTGAGGTTTCAAGCTGAGATATGCATTTTCTGCGATAATCTTGGTGAGACTTCAGTCAGAAGTATGCAGAATCATCTAGATATCGCTCTTTTCGAGCTATTTAAATCGAGAAACACGTTTTCTGGTGTTTTCGCCACCCCACAGTGCGTTTGATATGCAGAACCGGAGATATCTTGGTTTCGGTCGGGTTTCAAGCTGAGATATGCATTTTCTGCGATAATCTTGGTGAGACTTCTGTCAGAAGTATGCAGAATCATCTAGATCGCCCGTTTCGAGCTATCTACTGCGAAAAAACAAGTTCTCTGGTGTTTTCACCACTCCACAGTGCGTTTGATATGCAGAACCGGCGACATCTTGGATTTCGTCGGGGTTCAAGCTGAGATATGCACATTCTAGGATAATCTTGGTGAGACGTCTGTCAGAAGTATGCAGAATTATCGGGATCGCTCTTTTCGAGCTATTTAATGCGAGAAACACGTTATCTGGTGTTTTCACCACTCCACAGTGCGTTTGACATGCAGAACCGGCGACATCTTGGATTTCGTCGGGTTTCAAGCTCAGATATGCATTTTCTGCGATAATCTTGGTGAGACTTCTGTCAGAAGTATGCAGAATCATCTAGATCGCCCGTTTCGAGCTATCTACTACGAAAAAACAAGGTTTCTGGTGTTTTCACCACACCACAGTCCGTTTGATGCGCAGAACCGGAGATAACTTGGTTTTCGTGATGTTTCAAGCTGAGATGTGCATTTTCTACGATAATCTTGGTGTGACGTCTGTCAGAAGTATGCAGAATCATCGGGATTGCTCTTTTCGAGCTATTTAATGCGAGAAACACGTTATCTGGTGTTTTCACCACTCCACAGTGCGTTTGATATGCAGAACCGGCGACATCTTGGCTGTCTTCGGGTATCAAGCTGAGATATGCATTTTCTACGATAATCTTGGTGAGACTTCTGTCAGAAGTATGCAGAATCATCTAGATCGTTCTTTTCGAGCTATTTAATTCGAGAAACACGTTATCTGGTGTTTTCACCACTCCACAGTGCGTTTGACATTCAGAACCGGCGACATCTTGGATTTCGTCGGGTTTCAAGCTCAGATATGCATTTTCTACGAGAATCTTGGTGAGACTTCAGTCAGAAGTATGCAGAATCATCGGGATCGCTCGTTTCGAGCTATTTAATGCGAAAAAACAAGTTCTCTGGTGTTTTCACCACTCCACAGTGCGTTTGATATGCAGAGCCGGCGACATCTTGGATTTCGTCGGGTTTCAAGCTCAGATATGCATTTTCTACGAGAATCTTGGTGAGACTTCAGTCAGAAGTATGCAGAATCATCGGGATCGCTCTTTTCGAGCTATTTAATGCGAGAAACACGTTTTCTGGTGTATTCACCACTCCACAGTGCGTTTGATATGCAGAAGCGGCGACATCTTGATTCTCGTGAGATTTCAAGCTGAGGTATGCATTTTCTGCGATAATCTTGGTGAGACTTCAGTCAGAAGTATGCAGAATCTTCGAGAACGCTCTTTTCGAGCTACTTAATGCGAGAAACACGTTTTCTGGTGTATTCACCACTCCACAGTACGTTTGACATGCAGAACCGGAGATATCTTGGTTTCGGTCGGGTTTCAAGCTGAGATATGCATTTTCTACGATAATCTTGGTGAGCCGTCTGTCAGAAGTATGCAGAATCATCGGGATCGCTTTTTTCGAGCTATTTAATGCGAGAAACACGTTATCTGGTGTTTTCACCACTCCACAGTGCGTTTGATATGCAGAACCGGCGACATCTTGGATTTCGTCGGGGTTCAAGCTGAGAAATGCATTTTCTACGATAATCTTGGTGAGACTTCTGTCAGGCGTATGCAGAATCATCTATATCGTTCTTTTCGAGCTATTTAATTCGAGAAACACGTTATCTGGTTGTTTTCACCACTCCACAGTGCGTTTGATATGCAGAAGCGGCGACATCTTGATTTTCGTGAGATTTCAAGCTGAGGTATGCATTTTCTGTGATAATCTTGGTGAGACTTCTGTCAGAAGTATGCAGAATCATCTAGATTGCTCTTTTCGAGCTATTTAATGCGACAAACAGGTTATCTGGTGTTTTCACCACTCCACAGAGCGATTTATATGCAGAACCGGCGATATCTTGATTTTCGTGGTGTTTCCAGCTGAGATATGCATTTTGTGCGATAATCTTGGTGAGTCATCTGTCAGAAGTATGCAGAATCATCGAGATCCCTCTTTTCGAGCTATTTAATGCGAGAAACACGTTATCTGATGTTTTCACGACTCCACAGTGCGTTTGATATGCAGAACCGGCGAAATCTTGATTTTCGTGAGATTTCAACCTGAGATATGCATTTTCGTCGATAATCTTGGTGAGTCTTCTGTCAGTAGTATGCAGAATCATCGAGACCCCTCTTTTCAAGCTATTTAATGCGAGAAACACGTTATCTGGTGTTTTCACCACTCCACAGTGCGTTTGACATTCAGAACCGGCGACATCTTGGATTTCGTCGGGTTTCAAGCTCAGATATGCATTTTCTACGAGAATCTTGGTGAGACTTCAGTCAGAAGTATGCAGAATCATCGGGATCGCTCGTTTCGAGCTATTTAATGCGAAAAAACAAGTTCTCTGGTGTTTTCACCACTCCACAGTGCGTTTGATATGCAGAGCCGGCGACATCTTGGATTTCGTCGGGGTTCAAGCTGAGATATGCACATTCTAGGATAATCTTGGTGAGACTTCTGTCAGAAGTATGCAGAATCATCTAGATCGCTCTTTTCGAGCTATTTAATGCGAGAAACACGTTTTCTGGTGTATTCACCACTCCACAGTACGTTTGACATGCAGAACCGGAGATATCTTGGTTTCGGTCGGGTTTCAAGCTGAGATATGCATTTTCTACGATAATCTTGGTGAGACGTCTGTCAGAAGTATGCAGAATCATCGGGATCGCTCTTTTCGAACTATTTCATTCGAAAAAACAAGTTTTCTGGTGCTTTCTACATTCCACAGTGCGTTTGATATGCAGAACCGGCGATATCTTGATTTTCGTGGTGTGTCCAGCTGAGATATGCATTTTCTGCGATAATCTTGGTGAGTCTTCTGTCAGGAGTATGCAGAATCTTCGAGATCGCTCTTTTCGAGCTAGTTAATGCGAGAAACATGTTATCTGGCGTTTTCACCACTCCACAGTGCGTTTGATATGCAGAACCTGCCAAATATTTGCTGTCGTAGGTTATCAAGCTGAGATATGCATTTTCTACGATAATCTTGCTGAGACTTCTGTCAGAAGTATGCATTATCATCGGGATCGCTCTTTTCGAGCTATTTAATGCGAGAAACACGTTATCCGGTGTTTTCACCACTCCTCAGTGCGTTTGATATGCTGAACCGGCGACATCTTAGATTTCGTCGGATTTCAAGCCGAGATATGCATTTTCTACGATAATCTTTTTGAGATGTCTGTCAGAAGTATGCAGAATCTTCGAGATCGCTCTTTTCGAGCAACTTAATGCGAGAAACACGATAACTGGTTGTTTTCACCACTCCACAGTGCGTTTGATATGCAGAACCGGCATTATCTTGATTTTCGTGGTGTTTCCAGCTGAGATATGCATTTTCTGCGATAATCTTGGTGAGTCTTCTGTCAGAAGTATGCAGAATCATCGAGATCCCTCTTTTCGAGCTATTTAGTGCGAGAAACACGTTAACTGGTGCTTTCACCACTCCACAGTGCGTTAGATATGCGGAACCAGCGACATCTTGGATTTCGTCGGGTTTCAAGCTGAGACATGCATTTTCTACGATAATCTTGGTGAGACTTCTGTAAGAAGTATGCAGAATCTCCGAGTTCGCTCTTTTCGAGCAACTTAATGCGAGAAACACGTTATCTGGTGTTTTCCCCACTCCACAGTGCGTTTGATATGCAGAACCGGCGATATCTTGATTTTCGTGGTGTTTCCAGCTGATATATGCATTTTCAGCGATAATCTTGGTGAGTCTTTTGTCAGAAGTATGCTGAATCATCTAGATCGCTCTTTTCGAGCTATTTAATGCGAAAAACAAGTTTTCTGGTGTTTTCAACATTCCACAGTGCGTTTGATATGCAGAACCGGCGATATCTTGATTTTCGTGGTGTTTCCAGCTGAGATATGCATTGTCTGCGATAATCTTGGTGAGACTTCTGTCCGAAACGTGCAGAATCATCGAGATCTCTCATTTCGAGCTATTTAATGCGAAAAACACGTTTTCTGGGGTTTTCACCACACCACAGTTCGTTGGATATGCAGAACAGGTGATATCTTGGTTTTCGTCGGGTTTCAAGTTGAGATATGCATTTTCTACGATAATCTTGGTGAAACATCTGTCCGAAGTATGCAGAAACATCAACAGCGCACTTTTCGAGCTATTTAATGCGAGAAACGCGTTTTCTGGGGTTTTCACCACACCACAGTTCGTTGGATATGCAGAACAGGTGATATCTTGGGTTTCGAGGGGTTTCAAGCTGAGATATGCATTTTCTGCGATTAACTTGGTGAGACTTCTGTCCGAAGTATGCTGAATCATCGAGATCGCTCTTTTCGAGCTAGTTAATGCGAGAAAAACCTTGTCTGGTGTTTTCACCACTCCACAGTGCGTTTGATATGCAGAACCAGCGATATCTTGGCTTTCGTTGGGTTTCAAGCTGAGATATGCATTTTTTACGATAATCTTGGTGATTCTTCTGTCAGAAGTATGCAGAAACATCGAGAACTCTCTTTTCGAACTACCTAATGCGAGAAACACGTTTTCTGGTTTTTTCACCACTCCACAGTGCGTCTGAAATGCAGAACCGGCGATATCTTGGTTTTCGTCGGGTTTGTAGCTGAGATATGCATTTTCTGCGATAATCTTGGTGAGACTTCTGTCCGAAGTGTGCAGAATCATCGAGATCGCTCATTTCGAGCTATTTAATGCGAGAAACACGTTTTCTGGGGTTTTCACCACACCACAGTTCGTTGGATATGCAGAACAGGTGATATCTTGGTTTTCGAGGGGTTTCAAGCTGAGATATGCATTTTCTGCGATAAACTTGTAGAGACTTCTGTCCGAAGTATGCTGAATCATCGAGATCGCACTTTTCAAGCTAGTTAATGCGAGAAAAACCTTATCTGGTGTTTTCACCACTCCACAGTGCGTTTGATATGCAGAACCCGCGATGTTTGGTTTTCGTCGGGTTTCAAGTTGAGATATGCATTTTCTACGATAATCTTGGTGAGACTTCTGTCCGAAGTATGCAGAATCATCTAGATCGCCCGTTTCGAGCTATCTACTACGAAAAAACAGTGTTTCTGGTGTTTTCACCACACCACAGTCCGTTTGATGCGCAGAACCGGAGATAACTTGGTTTTCGTGATGTTTCAAGCTGAGATGTGCATTTTCTACGATAATCTTGGTGTGACGTCTGTCAGAAGTATGCAGAATCATCGGGATTGCTCTTTTCGAGCTATTTAATGCGAGAAACACGTTATCTGGTGTTTTCACCACTCCACAGTGCGTTTGATATGCAGAACCGGCGACATCTTGGCTGTCTTCGGGTATCAAGCTGAGATATGCATTTTCTACGATAATCTTGGTGAGACTTCTGTCAGAAGTATGCAGAATCATCTAGATCGTTCTTTTCGAGCTATTTAATTCGAGAAACACGTTATCTGGTTGTTTTCACCACTCCACAGTGCGTTTGATATGCAGAAGCGGCGACATCTTGATTTTCGTGAGATTTCAAGCTCAGGTATGCATTTTCTGCGATAATCTTGGTGAGACTTCTGTCAGAAGTATGCAGAATCATCTAGATCGCCCGTTTCGAGCTATCTAATGCGAAAAACAAGTTTTCTGGTGTTTTCACCACACCACAGTCCGTTTGATGCGCAGAACCGGAGATAACTTGGTTTTCGTGAGGTTTCAAGCTGAGATATGCATTTTCTGCGATAATCTTGGTGAGACTTCAGTCAGAAGTATGCAGAATCATCTAGATATCGCTCTTTTCGAGCTATTTAAATCGAGAAACACGTTTTCTGGTGTTTTCGCCACCCCACAGTGCGTTTGATATGCAGAACCGGCGACATCTTGGATTTCGTCGGGGTTCAAGCTGAGAAATGCATTTTCTACGATAATCTTGGTGAGACTTCAGTCAGAAGTATGCAGAATCATCTAGATATCGCTCTTTTCGAGCTATTTAATGCGAGAAACACGTTTTCTGGTGTATTCACCACTCCACAGTGCGTTTGATATGCAGAAGCGGCGACATCTTGATTCTAGTGAGATTTCAAGCTGAGGTATGCATTTTCTGCGATAATCTTGGTGAGACTTCAGTCAGAAGTATGCAGAATCTTCGAGAACGCTCTTTTCGAGCTACTTAATGCGAGAAACACGTTTTCTGGTGTATTCACCACTCCACAGTACGTTTGACATGCAGAACCGGAGATATCTTGGTTTCGGTCGGGTTTCAAGCTGAGATATGCATTTTCTACGATAATCTTGGTGAGCCGTCTGTCAGAAGTATGCAGAATCATCGGGATCGCTTTTTTCGAGCTATTTAATGCGAGAAACACGTTATCTGGTGTTTTCACCACTCCACAGTGCGTTTGATATGCAGAACCGGCGACATCTTGGATTTTGTCGGGGTTCAAGCTGAGAAATGCATTTTCTACGATAATCTTGGTGAGACTTCTGTCAGAAGTATGCAGAATCATCTATATCGTTCTTTTCGAGCTATTTAATTCGAGAAACACGTTATCTGGTTGTTTTCACCACTCCACAGTGCGTTTGATATGCAGAAGCGGCGACATCTTGATTTTCGTGAGATTTCAAGCTGAGGTATGCATTTTCTGTGATAATCTTGGTGAGACTTCTGTCAGAAGTATGCAGAATCATCTAGATTGCTCTTTTCGAGCTATTTAATGCGACAAACAGGTTATCTGGTGTTTTCACCACTCCACAGAGCGATTTATATGCAGAACCGGCGAAATCTTGATTTTCGTGGTGTTTCCAGCTGAGATATGCATTTTGTGCGATAATCTTGGTGAGTCATCTGTCAGAAGTATGCAGAATCATCGAGATCCCTCTTTTCGAGCTATTTAATGCGAGAAACACGTTATCTGATGTTTTCACGACTCCACAGTGCGTTTGATATGCAGAACCGGCGAAATCTTGATTTTCGTGAGATTTCAACCTGAGATATGCATTTTCGTCGATAATCTTGGTGAGTCTTCTGTCAGTAGTATGCAGAATCATCGAGACCCCTCTTTTCGAGCTATTTAATGCGAGAAACACGTTATCTGGTGTTTTCACCACTCCACAGTGCGTTTGACATTCAGAACCGGCGACATCTTGGATTTCGTCGGGTTTCAAGCTCAGATATGCATTTTCTACGAGAATCTTGGTGAGACTTCAGTCAGAAGTATGCAGAATCATCGGGATCGCTCGTTTCGAGCTATTTAATGCGAGAAACACGTTTTCTGGTGTATTCACCACTCCACAGTACGTTTGACATGCAGAACCGGAGATATCTTGGTTTCGGTCGGGTTTCAATCTGAGATATGCATTTTCTACGATAATCTTGGTGAGACGTCTGTCAGAAGTATGCTTATTCATCGAGATCGCTCTTTTCGAGCTATTTAATGCGAGAAACACGTTATCTGGCGTTTTCACCACTCCACAGTGCGTTTGATATGCAGAACCGGCGACATGTTGGCTGTCGTAGGGTATCAAGCTGAGATATGCATTTTCTACGATAATCTTGGTGAGATTTCTGTCAGAAGTATGCTGAATCATCTAGATCGCTCTTTTCGAGCTATTTAATGCGAGAAACATGTTTTCTGGGGTTTTCACCACTCCACAGTTCGTTGGATATGCAGAACAGGAGATATCTTGGTTTTCGTGGAGTTTCTAGCAGAGATATGCATTTTCTGCGATAATGATTGTGAGACTTCTGTCCGAAGTATGCAGAATCATCGAGAACGCTCTTTTCGAGATAGTTAATGCGAGAAACACGTTTTCTGGTGTTTTCACCACTCCACAGTGCGTCTGATATGCTGAACCGGCGATATCTTGGTTTTCGTGGGGTTTCCAGCTGAGATATGCATTTTCTGCGATAATCTTGGTGATTCTTCTGTCAGAAGTATGCAGAATCATCGAGAACGCTCCATTCGAGCTATTTAATGCGAGAAACACGTTTTCTGGTGTATTCACCACTCCACAGTACGTTTGACATGCAGAACCGGAGATATCTTGGTTTCGGACGGGTGTCAAGCTGAGATATGCATTTTCTGCGATAATCTTGGTGAGTGTTCTGTCAGAAGTATGCAGAATCATCGAGATCGCTCTTTTCGAGCTATTTAATGCGAGAAACACGTTATCTGGCGTTTTCACCACTCCACAGTGCGTTTGATATGCAGAACCGGCGACATCTTGGCTGTCGTAGGGTATCAAGCTGAGATATGCATTTTCAGCGATAATCTTGGTGAGTCTTTTGTCAGAAGTATGCAGAATCATCTAGATCGCTCTTTTCGAGCGATTTAATGCGAAAAAACAATTTTTCTGGTTGTTTTCACCACTTTACAGTTGGTTTGATATGCAGTACCGGCGATATCTGGGTTTTCGTGGGGTTTCAAGCTGAGATATGCATTTTCAGCGATAATCTTGGTGAGTCTTTTGTCAGAAGTATCCAGAATCATCGGGATCTCGCTTTTCGAGCTATTTAATGCGAGAAACACGTTATCTGGTGTTTTCACCACTCCACAGTGCGTTTGATATGCAGAACCGGCGATATCTTGGTTTTCGTGGGGTTTCAAGCTGAGATATGCATTTTCTGCGATAATCTTGGTGAGACTTCTGTCCGAAGTGTGCAGAATCATCGAGATCGCTCATTTCGAGCTATTTAATGCGAGAAACACGTTTTCTGGGGTTTTCACCACACCACAGTTCGTTGGATATGCAGAACAGGTGATATCTTGGTTTTCGAGGGGTTTCAAGCTGAGATATGCATTTTCTGCGATAATATTGTTGAGACTTCAGTCAGAAGTATGCAGAATCATCTAGATCGCTCGGTTCGAGCTATTTAATGCGAAAAAAACCAGTTTTCTGGTGTTTTGACCACTCCACAGTGCGTCTGATATGCAGAACCGGCGATATCTTGGTTTTCGTGGGGATTCAAGCTCAGATATGCATTTTCTGCGATAATCTTGGTGAGACTTCTGTCCGAAGTATGCTTATTCATCGAGATCGCTCTTTTCGAGCTATTTAATGCGAGAAACACGTTATCTGGTGTTTTCACCACTCCACAGTGCGTTTAATATGCAGAACCGACGATATCCTGGTTTTCGTGGGGTTTCAAGCTGAGATATGCATTTTTTACGATAATCATGGTGAGACTTCTGTACGAAGTATGCAGAATCATCGAGACCGCACTTTTCGAGCTATTTAATTCCAGAAACACGTTATCTGGTGTTTTCAGCAATCCACAGTGCGTTTGATATGCAGAACCAGCGAAATCTTGGTTTTCGTGGGGTTTCAAGTTGAGATATGCTTGTTCTACGATAATCTTGGTGAAACATCTGTCCGAAATATGCAGAAACATCATGAGCGCTCTTTTCGAGCTATTTAATGCGAGAAACACATTTTCTGGTGTTTTCACCACACCACAGTTCGTTGGATGTGCAGAACCGGAGATATCTTGGTTTTCGTGGGGTTTCAAGCTGAGATATGCATTTTCTGCGATAATCTTGGTGCGACTTCTGTCCGAAGAATGCAGAATCAACGAGATCGCTCTTTTCGTGCTATTTAATGCGAGAAACACGTTATCTGGTGTTTTCAGCATTCCACAGTGCGTTTGATATGCAGAACCAGCGATATCTTGGTTTTCGTGGGGTTTCAAGCTGAGATATGCAATTCCTTCGATAATCTTGGTGAGACCTCTGTCCGAAGGATGCAGAAACATCGAGATCGCTCTTTTCGACCTATTTAATGCGAGAAACACGTTATCTGGTGTTTTCACCACTCCACAGTACGTTTGATATGCAGAACCGGCGACATCTTGATTTTCGTAATGTTTCTAGCTGAGATATGCATTTTCTGCGATAATATTGTTGAGACTTCAGTCAGAAGTATGCAGAATCATCTAGATCGCTCGTTTCGAGCTATTAAAATGCGAAAAAAACCAGTTTTCTGGTGTTTTGACCACTCCACAGTGCGTCTGATATGCAGAACCGGCGATATCTTGGTTTTCGTGGGGATTCAAGCTCAGATATGCATTTTCTGCGGCAATCTTGGTGAGACTTCTGTCCGAAGTATGCAGAATCATCGAGATCGCTCTTTTCGAGCTATTTAATGCGGGAAACACGTTATCTGATGTTTTCACGACTCCACAGTGCGTTTGATATGCAGAACCGGCGAAATCTTGATTTTCGTGAGATTTCAACCTGAGATATGCATTTTCGTCGATAATCTTGGTGAGTCTTCTGTCAGTAGTATGCAGAATCATCGAGACCCCTCTTTTCGAGCTATTTAATGCGAGAAACACGTTATCTGGTGTTTTCACCACTCCACAGTGCGTTTGACATTCAGAACCGGCGACATCTTGGATTTCGTCGGGTTTCAAGCTCAGATATGCATTTTCTACGAGAATCTTGGTGAGACTTCAGTCAGAAGTATGCAGAATCATCGGGATCGCTCGTTTCGAGCTATTTAATGCGAAAAAACAAGTTCTCTGGTGTTTTCACCACTCCACAGTGCGTTTGATATGCAGAGCCGGCGACATCTTGGATTTCGTCGGGGTTCAAGCTGAGATATGCACATTCTAGGATAATCTTGGTAAGACTTCTGTCAGAAGTATGCAGAATCATCTAGATCGCTCTTTTCGAGCTATTTAATGCGAGAAACACGTTTTCTGGTGTATTCACCACTCCACAGTACGTTTGACATGCAGAACCGGAGATATCTTGGTTTCGGTCGGGTTTCAAGCTGAGATATGCATTTTCTACGATAATTTTGGTGAGACGTCTGTCAGAAGTATGCAGAATCATCGGGATCGCTCTTTTCGAACTATTTCATTCGAAAAAACAAGTTTTCTGGTGCTTTCTACATTCCACAGTGCGTTTGATATGCAGAACCGGCGATATCTTGATTTTCGTGGTGTGTCCAGCTGAGATATGCATTTTCTGCGATAATCTTGGTGAGTCTTCTGTCAGGAGTATGCAGAATCTTCGAGATCGCTCTTTTCGAGCTAGTTAATGCGAGAAACATGTTATCTGGCGTTTTCACCACTCCACAGTGCGTTTGATATGCAGAACCTGCCAAATATTTGCTGTCGTAGGGTATCAAGCTGAGATATGCATTTTCTACGATAATCTTGCTGAGACTTCTGTCAGAAGTATGCATTATCATCGGGATCGCTCTTTTCGAGCTATTTAATGCGAGAAACACGTTATCCGGTGTTTTCACCACTCCTCAGTGCGTTTGATATGCTGAACCGGCGACATCTTAGATTTCGTCGGATTTCAAGCCGATATATGCATTTTCTACGATAATCTTTTTGAGACGTCTGTCAGAAGTATGCAGAATCTTCGAGATCGCTCTTTTCGAGCAACTTAATGCGAGAAACACGATAACTGGTTGTTTTCACCACTCCACAGTGCGTTTGATATGCAGAACCGGCATTATCTTGATTTTCGTGGTGTTTCCAGCTGAGATATGCATTTTCTGCGATAATCTTGGTGAGTCTTCTGTCAGAAGTATGCAGAATCATCGAGATCCCTCTTTTCGAGCTATTTAGTGCGAGAAACACGTTAACTGGTGCTTTCACCACTCCACAGTGCGTTAGATATGCGGAACCAGCGACATCTTGGATTTCGTCGGGTTTCAAGCTGAGACATGCATTTTCTACGATAATCTTGGTGAGACTTCTGTAAGAAGTATGCAGAATATCCGAGTTCGCTCTTTTCGAGCAACTTAATGCGAGAAACACGTTATCTGGTGTTTTCCCCACTCCACAGTGCGTTTGATATGCAGAACCGGCGATATCTTGATTTTCGTGGTGTTTCCAGCTGAGATATGCATTTTCTACGATAATCTTGGTGAGATTTCTGTCAGAAGTATGCTGAATCATCTAGATCGCTCTTTTCGAGCTATTTAATGCGAGAAACATGTTTTCTGGGGTTTTCACCACTCCACAGTTCGTTGGATATGCAGAACAGGAGATATCGTGGTTTTCGTGGAGTTTCTAGCAGAGATATGCATTTTCTGCGATAATGATTGTGAGACTTCTGTCCGAAGTATGCAGAATCATCGAGAACGCTCTTTTCGAGATAGTTAATGCGAGAAACACGTTTTCTGGTGTTTTCACCACTCCACAGTGCGTCTGATATGCTGAACCGGCGATATCTTGGTTTTCGTGGGGTTTCCAGCTGAGATATGCATTTTCTGCGATAATCTTGGTGATTCTTCTGTCAAAAGTATGCAGAATCATCGAGAACGCTCCATTCGAGCTATTTAATGCGAGAAACACGTTTTCTGGTGTATTCACCACTCCACAGTACGTTTGACATGCAGAACCGGAGATATCTTGGTTTCGGACGGGTGTCAAGCTGAGATATGCATTTTCTGCGATAATCTTGGTGAGTGTTCTGTCAGAAGTATGCAGAATCATCGAGATCGCTCTTTTCGAGCTATTTAATGCGAGAAACACGTTATCTGGCGTTTTCACCACTCCACAGTGCGTTTGATATGCAGATCCGGCGACATCTTGGCTGTCGTAGGGTATCAAGCTGAGATATGCATTTTCTACGATAATCTTGGTGAGACTTCTGTCAGAAGTATGCTGAATCATCTAGATCGCTCTTTCCGAGCTATTTAATGCGAGAAACATGTTTTCTGGGGTTTTCACCACTCCACAGTTCGTTGGATATGCAGAACAGGAGATATCTTGGTTTTCCTGGAGTTTCTAGCAGAGATATGCATTTTCTGCGATAATGATGGTGAGACTTCTGTTAGAAGTATGCAGAATCATCGAGATCGCACATTTCGATCTATTTAATGCGACAAACACGTTGTCTGGTGTTTTCACCACTCCACAGTTGGTTTGATATGCAGAACCGGCGATATCTGGGTTTTCGTGGGGTTTCAAGATGAGATATGCATTTTCAGCGATAATCTTGGTGAGTCTTTTGTCAGAAGTATGCAGAATCATCTAGATCGCTCTTTTCGAGCTATTTAATGCGAAAAACAAGTTTTCTGGTGTTTTCAACATTCCACAGTGCGTTTGATATGCAGAACCGGCGATATATTGATTTTCGTGGTGTTTCCAGCTGAGATATGCATTGTCTGCGATAATCTTGGTGAGACTTCTGTCCGAAACGTGCAGAATCATCGAGATCTCTCATTTCGAGCTATTTAATGCGAAAAACACGTTTTCTGGGGTTTTCACCACACCACAGTTCGTTGGATATGCAGAACAGGTGATATCTTGGTTTTCGTGGGGTTTCAAGCTGAGATATGCATTTTCTGCGATAAACTTGTAGAGACTTCTGTCCGAAGTATGCTGAACCTTCGAGATCTCACTTTTCAAGCTAGTTAATGCGAGAAAAACCTTATCTGGTGTTTTCACCACTCCACAGTGCGTATGATATGCAGAACCCGCGATGTTTGGTTTTCGTCGGGTTTCAAGTTGAGATATGCATTTTCTACGATAATCTTGGTGAAACATCTGTCCGAAGTATGCAGAAACATCAACAGCGCACTTTTCGAGCTATTTAATGCGAGAAACGCGTTTTCTGGGGTTTTCACCACACCACAGTTCGTTGGATATGCAGAACAGGTGATATCTTGGGTTTCGAGGGGTTTCAAGCTGAGATATGCATTTTCTGCGATTAACTTGGTGAGACTTCTGTCCGAAGTATGCTGAATCATCGAGATCGCTCTTTTCGAGCTAGTTAATGCGAGAAAAACCTTGTCTGGTGTTTTCACCACTCCACAGTGCGTTTGATATGCAGAACCAGCGATATCTTGGCTTTCGTTGGGTTTCAAGCTGAGATATGCATTTTTTACGATAATCTTGGTGATTCTTCTGTCAGAAGTATGCAGAAACATCGAGAACTCTCTTTTCGAACTACCTAATGCGAGAAACACGTTTTCTGGTTTTTTCACCACTCCACAGTGCGTCTGAAATGCAGAACCGGCGATATCTTGGTTTTCGTCGGGTTTGTAGCTGAGATATGCATTTTCTGCGATAATCTTGGTGAGACTTCTGTCCGAAGTGTGCAGAATCATCGAGATCGCTCATTTCGAGCTATTTAATGCGAGAAACACGTTTTCTGGGGTTTTCACCACACCACAGTTCGTTGGATATGCAGAACAGGTGATATCTTGGTTTTCGAGGGGTTTCAAGCTGAGATATGCATTTTCTGCGATAAACTTGTAGAGACTTCTGTCCGAAGTATGCTGAATCATCGAGATCGCACTTTTCAAGCTAGTTAATGCGAGAAAAACCTTATCTGGTGTTTTCACCACTCCACAGTGCGTTTGATATGCAGAACCCGCGATGTTTGGTTTTCGTCGGGTTTCAAGTTGATATATGCATTTTCTACGATAATCTTGGTGAGACTTCTGTCCGAAGTATGCAGAATCATCGAGATCGCTCATTTCGAGCTATTTAATGCGGGAAACACGTTATCTGGTGTTTTGACCACTCCACAGTGCGTTTGATATGTAGAGCCGCCGACAACTTGGTTTTCGTGGGGTTTCCAGCTGATATATGCATTTTCTGCGATCAGCTTGGTGTTTCAGCTATGAGAAGTATGCAGAATCATCGAGCACGCTCTTTTCGAGCTACTTAATGCGAGAAACACGTTTTCTGGTTTTTTCACCACTCCACAGTGCGTCTGAAATGCAGAACCGGCGATATCTTGGTTTTCGTGGGGTTTGTAGCTGAGATATGCATTTTCTGCGATAATCTTGGTGAGTCTTCTGTCAGAAGTATGCAGAATCATCTAGATCGCTCTTTTCGAGCTATTTAATGCGAGAAACACGTTTTCTTGTGTGTTCACCACTCCACAGTGCGTTTGATATGCAGAACCGGAGATATCTTGGTTTCGGTCGGGTTTCAAGCTGAGATATGCATTTTCTGCGATAATCTTGCTGAGACTTCAGTCAGAAGTATGCAGAATAATCGAGATCGCTCTTTTCGAGCTAGTTGATGCGAGAAACACGTTTTCTGGCGTTTTCACGACTCCACAGTGCGTCTGATATGCAGAACCGGCGATATCTTGGTTTTCGCGGGGTTTCCAGCTGGGATATGCATTTTCAGCGGCAATCTTGGTGAGACTTCTGTCCGAAGAATGCAGAATCATCGAGAACGCTCTTTTCGAGATAGTTAATGCGAGAAACACGTTTTCTGGTGCTTTCACCACTCCACAGTGCGTCTGATATGCTGAACCGGCGATATCTTGGTTTTCGTGGGGTTTCCAGCTGAGATATGCATTTTCTGCGATAATCTTGGTGATTCTTCTGTCAGAAGTATGCAGAATCATCGAGAACGCTCTTTTCGAGATAGTTAATGCGAGAAACACGTTATCTGGCGTTTTCACCACTCCACAGTGCGTTTGATATGCAGAACCGGCGACATCTTGGCTGTCGTAGGGTATCAAGCTGAGATATGCATTTTCTACGATAATCTTGGTGAGATTTCTGTCAGAAGTATGCTGAATCATCTAGATCGCTCTTTTCGAGCTATTTAATGCGAGAAACATGTTTTCTGGGGTTTTCACCACTCCACAGTTCGTTGGATATGCAGAACAGGAGATATCGTGGTTTTCGTGGAGTTTCTAGCAGAGATATGCATTTTCTGCGATAATGATTGTGAGACTTCTGTCCGAAGTATGCAGAATCATCGAGAACGCTCTTTTCGAGATAGTTAATGCGAGAAACACGTTTTCTGGTGTTTTCACCACTCCACAGTGCGTCTGATATGCTGAACCGGCGATATCTTGGTTTTCGTGGGGTTTCCAGCTGAGATATGCATTTTCTGCGATAATCTTGGTGATTCTTCTGTCAAAAGTATGCAGAATCATCGAGAACGCTCCATTCGAGCTATTTAATGCGAGAAACACGTTTTCTGGTGTATTCACCACTCCACAGTACGTTTGACATGCAGAACCGGAGATATCTTGGTTTCGGACGGGTGTCAAGCTGAGATATGCATTTTCTGCGATAATCTTGGTGAGTGTTCTGTCAGAAGTATGCAGAATCATCGAGATCGCTCTTTTCGAGCTATTTAATGCGAGAAACACGTTATCTGGCGTTTTCACCACTCCACAGTGCGTTTGATATGCAGAACCGGCGACATCTTGGCTGTCGTAAGGTATCAAGCTGAGATATGCATTTTCTACGATAATCTTGGTGAGACTTCTGTCAGAAGTATGCTGAATCATCTAGATCGCTCTTTCCGAGCTATTTAATGCGAGAAACATGTTTTCTGGGGTTTTCACCACTCCACAGTTCGTTGGATATGCAGAACAGGAGATATCTTGGTTTTCCTGGAGTTTCTAGCAGAGATATGCATTTTCTGCGATAATGATGGTGAGACTTCTGTTAGAAGTATGCAGAATCATCGAGATCGCACATTTCGATCTATTTAATGCGACAAACACGTTGTCTGGTGTTTTCACCACTCCACAGTTGGTTTGATATGCAGAACCGGCGATATCTGGGTTTTCGTGGGGTTTCAAGATGAGATATGCATTTTCAGCGATAATCTTGGTGAGTCTTTTGTCAGAAGTATGCAGAATCATCTAGATCGCTCTTTTCGAGCGATTTAATGCGAAAAAACAATTTTTCTGGTTGTTTTCACCACTTTACAGTTGGTTTGATATGCAGTACCGGCGATATCTGGGTTTTCGTGGGGTTTCAAGCTGAGATATGCATTTTCAGCGATAATCTTGGTGAGTCTTTTGTCAGAAGTATCCAGAATCATCGGGATCTCGCTTTTCGAGCTATTTAATGCGAGAAACACGTTATCTGGTGTTTTCACCACTCCACAGTGCGTTTGATATGCAGAACCGGCGATATCTTGGTTTTCGTGGGGTTTCAAGCTGAGATATGCATTTTTTACGATAATCGTGGTGAGACTTCTGTCCGAAGTATGCAGAATCATCGAGATCGCTCGTTTCGATCTATTTAATGCGAAAAAACAAGTTTTCTGGTGTTTTCAACATTCCACAGTGCGTTTGATATGCTGAACCGGCGATATCTTGATTTTCGTGGTGTTTCCAGCTGAGATATGCATTTTCTGCGATAATCTTGGAGAGTCTTCTGTCAGAAGTATGCAGAATCATCGAGATCCCTCTTTTCGAGCCATTTAATGCGAGAAACACGTTCTCTGGTTGTTTTCACCACTCCACAGTGCGTCTGATATGCAGAACCGGCGATATCTTGGTTTTCGTGGGATTTCCAGCTGAGATATGCATTTTCTGCGGCAATCTTGGTGAGACTTCTGTCCGAAGTAAGCAGAATCATCGAGATCGCTCTTTTCGAGCTATTTAATGCGGGAAACACGTTATCTGGTGTTTTGACCACTCCACAGTGCGTTTGATATGCAGAACCGGCGATATCTTGGTTTTCGTGGGGTTTCCAGCTGAGATATGCATTTTCTGCGATAATCTTGGTGATTCTTCTGTCAGAAGTATGCAGAATCATCGAGAACGCTCCTTTCGAGCTATTTAATGCGAGAAACACGTTTTCTGGTGTATTCACCACTCCACAGTACGTTTGATATGCAGAACCGGAGATATCTTGGTTTCCGTGGGGTTTCAAGCTGAGATATGCATTTTCTGCGATAATCTTGGTGTGACCTCTGTCCGAAGTATGCAGAAACATCGAGATCGCTCTTTTCGACCTATTTAATGCGAGAAACACGTTATCTGGTGTTTTCACCACTCCACAGTACGTTTGATATGCAGAACCAGCGAAATCTTGGTTTTCGTGGGGTTTCAAGTTGAGATATGCTTGTTCTACGATAATCTTGGTGAAGCATCTGTCCGAAATATGCAGAAACATCATGAGCGCTCTTTTCGAGCTATTTAATGCGAGAAACACGTTTTCTGGTGTTTTCACCACACCACAGTTCGTTGGATGTGCAGAACCGGAGATATCTTGGTTTTCGTGGGGTTTCAAGCTGAGATATGCATTTTCTGCGATAATCTTGGTGAGACTTCTGTCCGAAGAATGCAGAATCATCGAGATCGCTCTTTTCGTGCTATTTAATGCGAGAAACACGTTATCTGGTGTTTTCAGCACTCCACAGTGCGTTTGATATGGAGAACCAGCGATATCTTGGTTTTCGTGTGGTTTCAAGCTGAGATATGCAATTCCTGCGATAATCTTGGTGAGACTTCTGTCCGAAGTATGCTTAATCATCGAGATCGCTCTTTTCGAGCTATTTAATGCGAGAAACATGTTATCTGGTGTTTTCACCATCCCACAGTGCGTTTGATATGCAGAACCGGCGACATCTTGATTTTCGTGATGTTTCTAGCTGAGATGTGCATTTTCTGCGATAATATTGGTGAGACTTCAGTCAGAAGTATGCAGAATCATCTAGATCGCTCGTTTCGAGCTATATAATGCGAGAAACACGTTATGTGGTTGTTTTCACGACTCCACAGTGCGTTTGATATGCAGAACCTGCGACATCTTGATTTTCGTGAGGTTTCAAGCTGAGATATGCATTTTCTGCGATAATATTGGTGACACTTCTGTCCGAAGTATGCAGAATCATCGATATCGCTCTTTTAGAGCTATTTAATGCGGGGTACACGTTTTCTGGTGTTTTCACCACTGCACAGTACGTTTGATTTGCAGAACCGGAGATATCTTGGTTTTCGTGAGGTTTCAATCTGAGATATGCATTTTCTGCCATAATCTTGGTGAGACTTCAGTCGGAAGTATGCAGAATCAAATAGATCGCTCTTATCGAGCTATTTAATGCGAAAAACCAGTTTTCTGGTGTTTTCAACAGTCCACAGTGCGTTTGATATGCAGAACCGGCGACATCTTGATTTTCGTGATGTTTCTAGCTGAGATATGCATTTTCTGCGATAATATTGGATATTCTTCTGTGAGAAGTTTGCTGAATCAGAGAAATCGCTGTTTTCGTGCTATTTAGTGCGAAAAACTCGTTTTCTGGTTTTTTCAACATTCCACAGTGCGTCTGATATGCAGAACCGGCGATATCTGGTTTTCGTGGGGTTTCCAGTTGAGATAGGCATTTTCTGCGATAATCTTGGTGAGTCTCCTGCCAGAAGTATGCAGAATCATCTAGATCGCTCTTTTCGAGCTATTTAATGCGAGAAACACGTTTTCTGGTGTATTCACCACTCCACAGTACGTTTGACATGCAGAACCGGAGATATCTTCGTTTCGGTCGGGTTTCAAGCTGATATATGCATTTTCTACGATAAAATTGGTGAGACCTCTGTCAGAAGTATGCAGAATCATCTGGATCGCTCGTTTCGAGCTATTTAATGCGAAAAAACAAGTTTTCTGGTGTTTTGACCACTCCACAGTGCGTTTGAAATGTAGAGCCGCCGATAACTTGGTTTTCGTGGGGTTTCCAGCTGAAATATGCATTTTCTGCGATAATCTTTGTGTTTCATCTATGAGAAGTATGCAGAATCATCCAGAACGCTCTTTTCGAGCTAGTTAATGCAAGTAACACGTTTTCAGGTGTTTTCACCACTCCACGGTGCGTCTGATATGCAGAACCGGGGATATCTTGATTTTCGTGGTGTTTCCAGCTGAGATATGCATTTTCTGCGATAATCTTGGTGTTTCATCTATGAGAAGTATGCAGAATCATCTAGATCGCTCTTTTCGAGCTATTTAAAGCGCGAAACACGTTTTCTGGTGTATTCACCACTCCACAGTACGTCAGACATGAGGAACCGGAGATATCTTCGTTTCGGTCGGGATTCAAGCTGAGATATGCATTTTCTACGATAATAATGGTGAGACCTCTGTCAGAAGTATGCAGAATCAAATAGATCGCTCTTATCGAGCTATTTAATGCGAAAAAACCAGTTTTCTGGTGTTTTCAACATTCCACAGTGCGTTTGATATGCAGAACCCGCGACATCTTGATTTTCGTGAGGTTTCTAGCTGAGATATGGATTTTCTGCGATAATATTGGTGAGACATCTGTCCGGAGTATGCAGAATCATCGATATCGCTCTTTTCGAGCTATTTAACGCGAGAAACACGTAATCTGGTGTTTTGACCACTCCACAGTGCGTTTGATATGTAGAGCCGCCGATAATTTTGTTTTCGTGGGGTTTACAGCTGAAATATGCATTTTCTGCGATAATCTTGGAGTTTCATCTATGACAAGTATGCAGAATCATCGAGAACGCTCTTTTCGAGCTAGTTAATGCGAGTAACACGTTTTCTGGTGTTTTCACCACTCCACGGTGCGTCTGATATGCAGAACCGGCGATATCTTGGTTTTCGTGGGGTTTCCAGCTGAGATATGCTTTTTCTGCGATAATCTTGGTGAGTCTTCTGTCAGAAGTATGCAGAATCATCTAGATCGCTCTTTTCGTGCTATTTAATGCGAGAAACACGTTATCTGGTGTTTTCACCACTCCACAGGGCGTTTGATATGCAGTACCAGCGATATCTTGGTTTTCGTGGGGTTTCAAGCTGAGATATGCATTTTTTACGATAATCTTGATGACACTTCTGTCCGAAGAATGCTTAATCATCGAGATCGCTCGTTTCGACCTATTTAATGCGAGAAACACGTTATCTGGTGTTTTCACCACTCCACAGTGCGTTGGATATGCAGAACCGGCGATATCTTGGTTTTCGTGGGGTTTCAAGCTGAGATATGCATTGTCTGCGATAACCTTGGTGAGACTTCTGTCCGAAGTATGCTGAATCATCTAGATCGCTCTTTTCGAGCTATTTAATGCGAGAAACACGTTATCTGGTGTTTTCACCACTCCACAGTGCGTTTGATATGCAGAACCAGCGATATCTTGGTTTTCGTGGGGTTTCAAGCTCAGATATGCATTTTCTGCGATAATCTTGGTGTGATTTCTGTCCGAAGTATGCTTAATCATCGAGATCGCTCGTTTCGTGCTATTTAATGCGAGAAACACGTTATCTGGTCTTTTCACCACTCCACAGTGCCTATGATATGCAGAACCGACGATATCTTGGTTTTCGTGGGGTTTCAAGCTCAGATATGCATTTTCTGCGATAATCTTGGTGAGCCTTCTGTCCGAAGTATGCAGAGTCATCAACATCGTACTTTTCGAGCTATTTAATGCGAAAAACACGTTTTCTGGGGTTTTCACCACTCCACAGTTCGTTGGATATGCAGAACAGGAGATATCTTGGTTTTCGTGGGGTTTCAAGCTGAGATATGCATTTTTTACGATAATCTTGGTGAAACTTCTGTCCGAAGTATGCAGAATCATCGAGATCGCTCGTTTCGAGCTATTTAATGCGAGTAACACGTTGTCTGGTGTTTTCACCACTCCACAGTTGGTTTGATATGCAGAACCGGCGATGTTTGGTTTTCGTCGGGTTTCAAGTTGAGATATGCATTTTCGACGATACTCTTGGTGAAACGTCTGTCCGAAGTATGCAGAAACATCAAGAGCGCTCTTTTCGAGCTGTTTAATGCGAGAAGCACGTTTTCTGGGGTGTTCACCACACCACAGTTCGTTGGATGTGCAGAACCGGAGATATCTTGGTTTTCGTGGGGTTTCAAGCTGAGATATGCATTTTCTGCGATAATCTTGGTGATACTTCTGTCCGAAGTATGTAGAATCATTGAGATCGCACTTTTCGAGCTATTTAATGCGAGAAACACGTTATCTGGTGTTTTCAGCACTCCACAGTGCGTTTGATATGCAGAACCAGCGATATCTGGGATTTCGTGGGGTTTCAAGCTGAGATATGCATTTTTTACGATAATCTTGATGAGCCATCTGTCCGAAGTATGCTTAATCATCGAGATCGCTCGTTTCGACCTATTTAATGCGACAAACACGTTATCTGGTGTTTTCACCACTCCACAGTGCGTATGATATGCAGAACCGGCGATATCTTGGTTTTCGTGGGGTTTCGAGCTGAGATATGCATTATCTGCGATAATCTTGGTGAGACTTCTGTCCGAAGTGTGCAGAATCATCGAGATCGCTCTTTTCAAGCTATTTAATGCGAGAAACACGTTTTCTGGGGTTTTCACCACACCACAGTTCGTTGGATATGCAGAACAGGTGATATCTTGGTTTTCGAGGGGTTTCAAGCTGAGATATGCATTTTCTGCGATAAACTTGGTGAGACTTCTGTCCGAAGTATGCAGCATCATCTAGATCGCTCTTTTCGAGCTATTTAATGCGAGAAACACGTTATCTGGTGTTTTCACCACTCCACAGTGCGTTGGATATGCAGAACCGGCGATATCTTGGTTTTCGTGGGGTTTCAAGCTGAGATATGCATTGTCTGCGATAACCTTGGTGAGACTTCTGTCCGAAGTATGCTGAATCATCTAGATCGCTCTTTTCGAGCGATTTAATGCGAGAAACACGTTATCTGGTGTTTTCAGCACTCCACAGTGTGTTTGATATGCAGAACCAGCGATATCTGGGTTTTCGTGGGGTTTCAAGCTGAGATATGTATTTTTTACGATAATCTTGATGAGACTTCTGTCCGAAGTATGCTTAATCATCGAGATCGCTCGTTTCGACCTATTTAATGCGACAAACACGTTATCTGGTGTTTTCACCACTCCACAGTGCGTATGATATGCAGAACCGGCGATATCTTGGTTTTCGTGGGGTTTCGAGCTGAGATATGCATTATCTGCGATAATCTTGGTGAGACTTCTGTCCGAAGTGTGCAGAATCATCGAGATCGCTCTTTTCAAGCTATTTAATGCGAGAAACACGTTTTCTGGGGTTTTCACCACACCACAGTTCGCTGGATATGCAGAACAGGTGATATCTTGGTTTTCGAGGGGTTTCAAGCTGAGATATGCATTTTCTGCGATTAACTTGGTGAGACTTCTGTCCGAAGTATGCAGCATCATCGAGATCGCTCTTTTCGAGCTATTTATTGCGAGAAACACGTTATCTGGTGTTTTCACCACTCCACAGTGCGTTTGATATGCAGTACCAGCGATATCTTGGTTTTCGTGGGGTTTCCAGCTGAAATATGTATTTTCTGCGATAATCTTGGTGAGACTTCTGTCCGAAGTATGCTTAATCATCGAGATCGCTCTATTCGAGCTATTTAATGCGAGAAACACGTTGTCTGGTGTTTTCATCACTCCACAGGGCGTTTGATATGCAGAACCGGCGATATCATGGTTTTCGTGGGGTTTCCATCTGAGATATGCATTTTCTGCGATAATCTTGGGGCGACTTCTGTCCGAAGTATGCTTAATCATCGAGATCGCTCGTTTCGACCTATTTAATGCGAGAAACACGTTATCTGGTGTTTTCACCACTCCACAGTGCGTATGATATGCAGAACCGGCGATATCTTGGTTTTCGTGGGGTTTCAAGCTCAGATATGCATTTTCTGCGATAATCTTGGTGAGACTTCTGTCCGAAGTATGCAGAGTCATCGAGATCGTACTTTTCGAGCTATTTAATGCGAGAAACACGTTTTCTGGGGTTTTCACCACTCCACAGTTCGTTGGATATGCAGAACAGGAGATATCTTGGTTTTCGTGGGGTTTCTAGCAGAGATATGCATTTTCTGCGATAATCATGGTGAGACTTCTGTTAGAAGTATGCAGAATCATCGAGATCGCACTTTTTGATCTATTTAAAGCGAGAAACACGTTATCTGGTGTTTTCAGCACGCCACAGTGCGTTTGATATGCAGAACCAGTGATATCTGGGTTTTCGTGGGGTTTCAAGCTGAGATATGCATTTTTTACGATAATCTTGTTGAGACTTCTGTCCGAAGTATGCTTAATCATCGAGATCGCTCGTTTCGACCTAATTAATGCGAGAAACACGTTTTCTGGGGTTTTCACCACACCACAGTTCGTTGAATGTGCAGAACCGGAGATATCTTGGTTTTCGTGGGGTCTCAAGCTGAGATATGCATTTTCTGCGATAATCTTGGTGAGACATCAGTCAGAAGTATGCAGAATCATCTAGATCGCTCGTTTCGAGCTGCTTAATGCGAGAAACACGTTTTCTGGTGTTTTCACCACTCCACAGTTCGTTGGATATGCAGAACAGGAGATATCTTGGTTTTCGTAGGGTTTCTAGGAGAGATATGCATTTTCTGCGATAATCATGGTGAGAATTCTGTTAGAAGTATGCAGCATCATCGAGATCGCACTTTTCGATCTATTTAATGCGAGAAACACGTTGTCTGGTGTTTTCACCACTCCACAGTTGGTATGATATGCAGAACCGGCGACATCTTGGCTTTAGTCGGGGTTCAAACTGAGACATGCATTTTCTGCGATAATCCTGGTGATTCTTCTGTCAGAAGTATGCAGAATCATCGAGAACGCTCTTTTCGAGCTGTTTAATGCGAGAAACACGTTATCTGGTGTTTTCACCACTCCACAGTGCGTTTGATATGCAGAACCGGCGACATCTTGGATTTCGTCGGGTTTCAAGCTGAGATATGCATTTTCTGCGATTATCTTGGTGAGACTTCAGTCAGAAGTATGCAGAATCATCTAGATCGCTCTTGTCGAGCTATTTAATGCAAAAAAACAAGTTTCCTGGTGTTTTCAACATTCCACAGTGCGTATGATATGCAGAACCGGCGATATCTTGATTTTCGTGGTGTTTCCAGTTGAGATATGCATTTTCTGCGATAATCTTGGTGAGTCTTCTGTCAGAAGTATGCAGAATCAACGAGATCCCTCTTTTCGGGCTATTTAATGCGAGAAACACGTTATCTGTTGTTTTCACCACTCCACAGTGCGTTTGATATGCAGAACCGGCGATATCTTGATGTTCGTGGTGTTTCCAGCTGAGATATGCATTTTCTGCGATAATCGTGGTGAGACTTCATTCAGAAGTATGCAGAATCATCTAGATCGCTCTTATCGAGCTATTTAATGCAAAAAACAAGTTTCCCGGTGTTTTCAACATTCCACAGTGCGTTTGATATGCGGAACCGGCGATATCTTGATTTTCGTGGTGTTTCCAGCTGAGATATGCATTTTCTGCGATAATCTTGGTGAGTCTTCTGTCAGAAGTATGCAGAATCATCGGGATCGCTCTTTTCGAGCTATTTAATGCGAGAAACTCGTTATCTGGTTGTTTTCACCACTCCACATTGCGTTTGATATGCAGAACCGGCGTCATCTTGATTTTCGTGAGGTTTCAAGTTGAGATATGCATTTTTTGCGATAATATTGGTGAGACTTCAGTCAGAAGTATGCAGAATCATCTAGATCGCTCGTTTCGAGCTACATAATGCGAGAAACACGTTTTCTGGTTTTTTCACCACTCCACAGAACGTTTTATGTGCAGAACCGGCGACATCTTGGATTTCGTCGGGTTTCAAGCTGAGATAAGCATTTTCTGCGATTATCTTGGTGAGACTTCTGTCAGAAGTATGCAGAATCATCGAGATCGCACTTTTCGAGCTATTTAATGCGAGAAACTCGTTATCTGGTTGTTTTCACCACTCCACAGTGCGTTTGATATGCAGAACCGGCGTAATCTTGATTTTCGTGAGGTTTCAAGGTGAGATATGCATTTTTTGCGATAATATTGGTGAGAGTTCAGTCAGAAGTATGCAGAATCATCTAGATCGCTCGTTTCGAGCTACTTAATGCGAGAAACACGTTTTCTGGTGTTTTCACCACTCCACAGAACATTTTATGTGCAGAACCGGCGACATCTTGGATTTCGTCGGGTTTCAAGCTGAGATATGCATTTTCTGCGATTATCTTGGTGAGACTTCTGTCAGAAGTATGCAGAATCATCGAGATCGCTCCTTTCGAGCTACTTAATGCGAGAAACACGTTATCTGGTGTTTTCGGCACTCCACAGTGCGTTTGACATGCAGAACCGCAGATATCTTGGTTACGTTCGGGATTCAAGCTGAGATATGCATTTTCTGCGATAATCTTGGTGAGACTTCAGTCAGAAGTATGCAGAATCATCTAGATCGCTCTTGTCGAGCTATTTAACGCGAGAAACACGTTATCTGGTGTTTTCACCACTCCACAGTGCGTTTGATATGCAGAACCGGCGACATCTTGGCTTTAGTCGGGGTTCAAACTGAGACATGCATTTTCTGCGATAATCCTGGTGATTCTTCTGTCAGAAGTATGCAGAATCATCGAGAACGCTCTTTCCGAGCTGTTTAATGCGAGAAACACGTTATCTGGTGTTTTCACCACTCCACAGTGCGTTTGATATGCAGAACCGGCGACATCTTGGATTTCGTCGGGTTTCAAGCTGAGATATGCATTTTCTGCGATGATCTTGGTGAGACTTCAGTCAGAAGTATGCAGAATCATCTAGATCGCTCTTGTCGAGCTATTGAATGCAAAAAAACAAGTTTCCCGGTGTTTTCAACATTCCACAGTGCGTTTGATATGCGGAACCGGCGATATCTCGATTTTCGTGGTGTTTCCAGTAGAGATATGCATGTTCTGCGATAATCCTGGTGATTCTTCTGTCAGAAGTATGCAGAATCATCGAGAACGCTCTTTCCGAGCTGTTTAATGCGAGAAACACGTTATCTGGTGTTTTCACCACTCCACAGTGCGTTTGATATGCAGAACCGGCGACATCTTGGATTTCGTCGGGTTTCAAGCTGAGATATGCATTTTCTGCGATGATCTTGGTGAGACTTCAGTCAGAAGTATGCAGAATCATCTAGATCGCTCTTGTCGAGCTATTGAATGCAAAAAAACAAGTTTCCCGGTGTTTTCAACATTCCACAGTGCGTTTGATATGCGGAACCGGCGATATCTCGATTTTCGTGGTGTTTCCAGTAGAGATATGCATGTTCTGCGATAATCTTGGTGAGTCTTCTGTCAGAAGTATGCAGAATCATCGGGGTCGCTCTTTTCGAGCTATTTAATGTGAGAAACTCGTTATCTGGTTGTTTTCACCACTCCACAGTGCGTTTGATATGCAGAACCGGCGTCATCTTGATTTTCGTGAGGTTTCAAGGTGAGATTTCCTTTTTTGCGATAATATTGGTGAGACTTCAGTCAGAAGTATGCAGAATCATCTAGATCGCTCTTGTCGAGCTATTTAATGCAAAAAAACAAGTTTCCTGGTGTTTTCAACATTCCACAGTGCGTTTGATATGCAGAACCGGCGACATCTTGGCTTTCGTCGGGGTTCAAGCTGAGATATGCATTTTCTGCGATAATCTTGGTGAGACATCAGTCAGAAGTATGCAGAATCATCGAGAACCCTCTTTTCGAGTTATTTAATGCGAGAAACACGTTATCTGGTGTATTCACCACTCCACAGTACGTTTGACATGCAGAACCGGAAATATCTTGGTTTCGGTTCGGGTTTCAAGCTGAGATATGGATTTTCTGCGATAATCTTGGTGAGACTTCAGTCAGAAGTATGCAGAATCATCTAGATCGCTCGTTTCGAGCTACTTAATGCGAGAAACACGTTTTCTGTTGTTTTCACCACTCCACAGTGCGTTTGATATGCAGAACCGGCGACATCGTGGCTTTCGTCGGGTATCAAGCTGAGATATGCATTTTCTACGATAATCTTGGTGAGACTTCTGTCAGAAGTATGCAGAATAATCGAGAACCCTCTTTTCGAGTTATTTGATGCGAGAAACACGTTATCTGGTGTTTCACCATTCCACAGTGCGTTTGATATGCAGAACCGGCGATATCTTGAATTTCGTGGTGTTTCCAGTTGAGATATGCATTTTCTACGATAATCTTGGTGAGACGTCAGTCAGAAGTATGCAGAATCATCTAGATCGCTCTTGTCGAGCTATTTAATGCAAAAAAACAAGTTTCCTGGTGTTTTCAACATTCCACAGTGCGTTTGATATGCAGAGCCGGCGATATCTTGATTTCCGTGGTGTTTCCATTTGAGATATGCATTTTCTGCGATAATCTTGGTGAGTCTTCTGTCAGAAGTATGCAGAATCATCGAGATCCCTCATTTCGGGCTATTTAATGCGAGAAACACGTTATCTGGTGTTTTCACCACTCCACAGTGCGTTTGATATGCAGAACCGGCGACATCTTGGCTTTCGTCGGGTATCAAGCTGAGATATGCATTTTCTACGATAATCTTGGTGAGACTTCTATCAGAAGTATGCAGAATCATCGAGATCCCTCTTTTCGAGCTCTTTAATGCGAGAAACACGTTATCTGGTGTTTTCACTACTCCACAGTGCGTTTGATATGCAGACCCGGCGACATCGTGGCTTTCGTCGGGTATCAAGCTGAGATATGCATTTTCTACGATAATCTTGGCGAGACTTCTGTCAGAAGTATGCAGAATCATCGGGACCGCTCTTTTGGAGCTATTTAATGCGAGAAACACGTTATCTGGTGTTTTCACCACTCCACAGTGCGTTTGATATGCAGAACCGGCGACATCTTGGCTTTCGTCGGGGTTCAAGCTGAGATATGCATTTTCTGCGATAATCTTGGTGAGACATCAGTCAGAAGTATGCAGAATCATCGAGAACCTTCTTTTCGAGTTATTTAATGCGAGAAACACGTTATCTGGTGTATTCACCACTCCACAGTACGTTTGACATGCAGAACCGGCGACATCTTTGATTTCGTCGGGGTTCAAGCTGACATATGCCTTTTCTGCGATAATCTTGGTGAGACTTCAGTCAGAAGTATGCAGAATAATCGAGAACACTCTTTTCGAGTTATTTGATGCGAGAAACACGTTATCTGGTGTTTTCACCACTCCACAGTACGTTTGACATGCAGAACCGGCGACATCTTGGTTTCGGTCGGGTTTCAAGCTGAGATATGCATTTTCTGCGATAATCTTGGTGAGACTTCTGTCTGAAGTATGCAGAATCATCGAGATCGCTCTTTTCGAGCTATTTAATGCGGGAAACACGTTGTCTGGTGTTTTGACCACTCCACAGTGCGTTTGATATGTTGAGCAGCCGGTAACTAGGTTTTCGTGGGGTTTCCAGCTGAAATATGCATTTTCTGGGATAATCTTTGTGTTTCATTTATGAGAAGTATGCAGAATCATCCAGAACGCTCTTTTCGAGCTAGTTAATGCGAGTAACACGTTTTCTGGTGTTTTCACCACCCCACAGTGCGTTTGATATGCAGAACCTGCGATATCTTGGTTTTCTTGGGGTTTCAAGCTGAGATATGAATTATCTGCGATAATCTTGGTGAGACTTCTGTCCGAAGTGTGCAGAACCATCGAGATCGCTCTTTTCGAGCGATTTAATGCGAGAAACAAGTTATCTGGAGTTTTCACCACTCCACAGTGCGTTTGATATGCAGAACCGGCGATATCTTGGTTTTCGTGGGGTTTCAAGCTGAGATATGCATTTTCTGCGATAATCTTGGTGAGACTTCTGTCCGAAGTATGCAGAATCATCGAGATCGCTCGTTTCGAGCTATTTAATGCGAGAAACACGTTATCTGGTGTTTTCACCACTCCACAGTGCGTTGGATATGCAGAACCAGCGATATCTGGGTTTTCGTGGGGTTTCAAGCTGAGATATGCATTTTTTACGATAATCTTGGTGAGACTTCTGTCCGAAGTATGCTTAATCATCGAGATCGCTCGTTTCGACCTATTTAATGCGAGAAACACGTTATCTGGTGTTTTCACCACTCCACAGTGCGTATGATATGCAGAACCGGCGATATCTTGGTTTTCGTGGGGTTTCAAGCTGAGATCTGCATTTTCTGCGATAATCTTGGTGAGACTGCTGTCCG
Organism: Anthophora plumipes; assembly: GCA_951804975.1. NCBI lineage: Eukaryota > Metazoa > Arthropoda > Insecta > Hymenoptera > Apidae > Anthophora > Anthophora plumipes. The sequence goes on from CATORF010000980.1 coordinate 2,808,402, forward strand.
AAGTGTGCAGAATCATCGATATCGCTCTTTTCGAGCTATTTAATGCGAGAAACACGTTTTCTGGTGTTTTCACCACTCCACAGTACGTTTGATGTGCAGAACCGGCGACATCTTGATTTTCGTGAGGTTTCAAGCTGAGATATGCATTTTCTGCGATAATATTGGTGAGACTTCTGTCCAAAGTATGCAGAACCATCGATATCGCTATTTTCGAGTTATTATTTGCGAAAAAAACAAGTTTTCTTGTGTTTTGACCACTCCACAGTGCGTTTGATATGTAGAGCCGCCGATAGCTTGTTTTTCGTGGGGTTTCCAGCTGAAATATGCATTTTCTGCGATAATCTTGCTGATTCATCTATGAGAAGTATGCAGAATCATCGAGAACGCTCTTTTCGTGTTAGCTAATACGAGAAACACGTTTTCTGGTGTTTTCAACATTCCACAGTGCGTCTGATATGCAGAACCGACGACATCTTGATTTTCGTGGGGTTTCTAGCAGAGATATGCTTTTTCTGCGATAATCTTGGTGAGACCTCTGTCCGAAGTATGCAGAAACATCGAGATCGCTTTTTTCGACCTATTTAATGCGAGAAACACGTTATCTGGTGTTTTCACCACTCCACAGTTGGTTTGATATGCAGAACCGGCGATGTTTGGTTTTCGTCGTTTTTCAAGCTGAGATATGCATTTGCTACGATAATCTTGGTGAAACGTCTGTCCGCAGTATGCAGAAACATCAAGAGCGCTCTTTTAAAGCTATTTAATTCGAGGAACACGTTATCTGGTGTTTTCAGCACTCCACAGTGCGTTTGATATGCAGAACCAGCGATATCTTGGTTTTCGTGGGGATTCAAGCTGAGATATGCAATTTCTGCGATAATCTAGGTGAGACTTCTGTCCGAAGTATGCTAAATCATCGAGATCGCTCGTTTCGAGCTATTTAATGCGAGAAACATGTTATCTGGTGTTTTCACCACTCCACAGTGCGAATGATATGCAGAACCGACGATATCTTGGTTTTCGTGGGGTTTCAAGCTCAGATATGCATTTTCTGCGATAATCTTGGTGAGACCTCTGTCCGAAGTATGCAGAAACATCGAGATCGCTCTTTGCGACCTATTTAATGCGAGAAACACGTTATCTGGTGTTTTCAGCACGCCACAGTGCGTTTTATATGGAGAACCAGCGATATCTTGGTTTTCGTGGGGTTTTAAGCTCAGATATGCATTTTCTGCGATAATCTTCGTGACACTTCTGTCCGAAGTATGGAGAATCACCTAGATTCCAATTTTCGAGCTATTTAATGCGAGAAACACGTTTTCTGGTGTATTCACCACTCCACAGTACGTTTGACATGCAGAACCGGAGATATCTTGGTTTCGGTCGGGTTTCTAGCTGAGATATGCATTTTCTACGATAATCTTGGTGAGCCTTCTGTCAGAAGTATGCAGAATCTTCGAGAACGCTCTTTTCGAGCTACTTAATGCGAGAAACACGTTATCTGGTGTTTTCACCACTCCACAGTGCGTTTGATATGCAGAACCGGCGACATCTTGGATTTCGTCGGGTTTCAAGCTGAGATATGCATTTTCTGCTTCAATCTTGGTGAGACTTCTGTCCGAAATATGCAGAATCATCTAGATCGCTCGTTTCGAGCTATTTAATGCGAGAAACTCGTTATCTGGTTGTTTTCACCACTCCACAGTGCGTTTGATATGCAGAACCGGCGACATCTTGATTTTCGTGAGGTTTCTAGCTGAGATATGCATTTTTTGCGATAATATTGGTGAGACTTCAGTCAGAAGTATTCAGAATCATCTACATCGCTCGTTTCGAGCTATTAAATGCGAAAAAACAAGTTTTCTGGTGTTTTCAACATTCCACAGTGCGTTTGATATGTAGAACCGGCGATATCTTGATTTTCGAGGTGTTTCCAGCTGAGATATGCATTTTCTGCGATAATCTTGGTGAGTCTGCTGTCAGAAGTATGCAGAATCATCGAGAACGTTCTTTTCGAGCTATTTAATGCGAGAAACACGTTTTCTGGTGTATTCACCACTCCACAGTACGTTTGACATGCAGAACCGGAGATATCTTGGTTTCGGTCGGGTTTCTAGCTGAGATATGCATTTTCTACGATAATCTTGGTGAGCCTTCTGTCAGAAGTATGCAGAATCTTCGAGAACGCTCTTTTCGAGCTACTTAATGCGAGAAACACGTTATCTGGTGTTTTCACCACTCCACAGTGCGTTTGATATGCAGAACCGGCGACATCTTGGATTTCGTCGGGTTTCAAGCTGAGATATGCATTTTCTGCTTCAATCTTGGTGAGACTTCTGTCCGAAATATGCAGAATCATCTAGATCGCTCGTTTCGAGCTACTTAATGCGAGAAACACGTTATCTGGTGTTTTCACCACTCCACAGTGCGTTTGATATGCAGAACCGGCGACATCTTGGATTTCGTCGGGTTTCAAGCTGAGATATGCATTTTCTGCAATAATCTTGGTGAGACTTCTGTCAGAAGTATGCAGAATCATCTAGATCGCACTTTTCGAGCTATTTAATGCGAGAAACACGTTCTCTGGTGTATTCTCCACTCCACAGAACGTTTGAAATGCAGAACCGGAGATATCTTGGTTTCGGTCGGGTTTCAAGCTGAGATATGCATTTTCTACGATAATCTTGGTGAGACGTCTGTCAGAAGTATGCAGAATCATCGGGATCGCTCTTTTCGAGCTATTTAATGCGAGAAACACGTTATCTGGTGTTTTCACCACTCCACAGTGCGTTTGATATGCAGAAGTGGCGACATCTTGATTTTCGTGAGATTTCAAACTGAGGTATGCATTTTCTGCGATAATCTTGGTGAGACTTCTGTCAGAAGTGTGCAGAATCATCTAGATCGCTCTTTTCGAGCTATGCAATGCGAAAAAACAAGTTTTCTTGTGTTTTCAACATTCCACAGTGCGTTTGATATGCAGAACCGGAGATATCTTGGTATCGGTCGGTTCTCAAGCTGAGATATGCATTTTCTGCGATAATCTTGGTGAGACTTCTGTCAGAAGTATGCAGAATCATCTAGATCGCTCTTTTCGAGCTATTTCATTCGAGAAACACGTTTTCTGGTGCTTTCACCACACCACAGTCCGTTTGATGTGCAGAACCGGAGATAACTTGGTTTTCGTGAGATTTCAAGCTGAGATATGAATTTTCTATGACAATCTTGGTGAGACATCTGTCAGAAGTATGCAGAATCTTCGAGATCGCTCTTTTCGAGCTACTTAATGCGAGAAACACGTTATCTGGTGTTTTCACCACTCCACAGTGCGTTTGACATGCAGTACCGGCGACATCTTGGATTTCGTCGGGGTTCAAGCTGAGATATGCATTTTCTACGATAATCTTGGTGAGACTTCTGTCAGAAGTATGCAGAATCATCTAGATCGTTCTTTTCGAGCTATTTAATTCGAGAAACACGTTATCTGGTTGTTTTCACCACTCCACAGTGCGTTTGATATGCAGAAGTGGCGACATCTTGATTTTCGTGAGATTTCAAGCTGAGGTATGCATTTTCTGCGATAAGCTTGGTGAGACTTCTGTCAGAAGTATGCAGAATCATCTAGATCGCACGTTTCGAGCTATCTAATGCGAAAAAACAAGTTTTCTGGTGTTTTCACCACACCACAGTCCGTTTGATATGCAGAACAGGAGATATCTTGGTTTTCGTGGGGTTTCTAGCAGAGATATGCATTATCTGCGATAATCATGGTGAGACTTCTGTTAGAAGTATGCAGAACCATCGAGATCGCACTTTTCGATCTATTTAATGCGAAAAAACAAGTTTTCTGGTGTTTTCAACATTCCACAGTGCGTTTGATATGCAGAACCGGCGATATCTTGATTTTCGTGGTGTTTCCAGCTGAGATATGCATTTTCTGCGATAATCTTGGTGAGACTTCTGTCAGAAGTATGCAGAATCATCGGTATCTCCCTTTTCGACCTATTTAATGCGAGAAACACGTTCTCTGGTTGTTTTCACCACTCCACAGTGCGTTTGATATGCAGAACCGGCGAAATCTTGATTTTCGTGGTGTTTCCAGCTGAGATATGCATTTTCTGCGATAATCTTGGTGAGACTTCTGTCAGACGTATGCCGAATCATCGGCATCTCCCTTTTCGACCTATTTAATGCGAGAAACACGTTCTCTGGTTGTTTTCACCACTCCACAGTGGGTTTGATATGCAGAACCGGCGACATCTTGGATTTCGTCGGGGTTCAAGCTGAGATATGCACATTCTGCGATATTCTTGGTGAGACTTCTGTCAGTAGTATGCAGAATCATCGAGACCCCTCTTTTCGAGCTATTTAATGCGAGAAACACGTTATCTGGTGTTTTCACCACTCCACAGTGCGTTTTATATGCAGAACCGGCGACATCATGATTTTGGTGAGGTTTCAAGCTGAGATATGCATTTTCTGCGATAATATTGGTGAGACTTCAGTCATATGTATGCAGAATCATCTAGATCGCTCGTTTCGAGCTATCTAATGCGAAAAAACAAGATTTCTGGTGTTTTCAACATTCCACAGTGCGTTTGCTATGCAGAACCGGCGTCATCTTGGATTTCGTCGGGTTTCAAGCTGAGATATGCATTTTCTACGAGAATCTTGGTGAGACTTCAGTTAGAAGTATGCAGAATCATCGGGATCGCTCGTTTCGAGCTATTTAATGCGAAAAAACAAGTTTTCTGGTGTTTTCACCACTCCACAGTGCGTTTGATATGCAGAACCGGCGACATCTTGGATTTCGTCGGGGTTCAAGCTGAGATATGCACATTCTACTATAATCTTGGTGAGACTTCTGTCAGAAGTATGCAGAATCATCTAGATCGCTCTTTTCGAGCTATTTAATGCGAGAAACACGTTTTCTGGTGTATTCACCACTCCACAGTACGTTTGACATGCAGAACCGGAGATATCTTGATTTTCGTGGTTTTTCCAGCTGAGATATGCATTTTCAGCGATAATCTTGGTGAGTCTTCTGTCAGAAGTATGCAGAATCATCGAGATCCCTCTTTTCGAGCTATTTAATGCGAGAAACACGTTATCTGGTTGTTTTCACCACTCCACAGTTCGTTTGGTATGCAGAACAGGCGATATCTTGATTTTCGTGGTTTTTCCAGCTGAGATATGCATTTTCAGCGATAATCTTGTTGAGTCTTCTGTCAGAAGTATGCAGAATATTCGAGATCGCTCATTTCGAGCTAGTTAATGCGAGAAACACGTTATCTGGTGTTTTCACCACTCCACAGATCGTTGTATATGCAGAACAGGAGATATCTTGGTTTTCGTGGGGTTTCTAGCAGAGATATGCATTATCTGCGATAATCATGGTGAGACTTCTGTTAGAAGTATGCAGAATCATCGAGATCACACTTTTCGATCTATTTAATGCGAGAAACACGTTGTCTAGTTTTTTCACCACTCCACAGTTGGTTTGATACGCAGAACCGGCGATGTTTGGTTTTCGTCGGGTTTCAAGCTGTGATATGCATTTTCTGCGATAATCTTGGTGAGACTTCAGTCAGAAGTATGCAGTATCATCTAGACCGCACTTTTGGAGCTATTTAATGCGAAAAAACAAGTTTTCTGGTGTTTTCAACATTCCACAGTGCGTTTGATATGCAGAACCGGCGATATCTTGTTTTCGTGGTGTTTCCAGCTGAGATATGCATTTTTTCCGATAAACTTGGTGAGACTTCAGTCAGAAGTATGCAGAATCATCTAGATCGCTCTTTTCGTGCTATTTAATGCGAAAAAACAAGTTTTCTGGTGTTTTCAACATTCCACAGTGCGTTTTATATGCAGAACCGGCGATATCTTGATTTTCGTGGTGTTTCCAGCTGAGATATGCATTTTCTGCGATAATCTTGGTGAGACTTCTGTCAGAAGTATGCAGAATCATCGGCATCTCCCTTTTCGACCTATTTAATGCGAGAAACACGTTCTCTGGTTGTTTTCACCACTCCACAGTGCGTTTGATATGCAGAACCGGCAAAATCTTGATTTTCGTGGTGTTTCCAGCTGAGATATGCATTTTCTGCGATAATCTTGGTGAGACTTCTGTCAGACGTATGCAGAATCATCGGCATCTCCCTTTTCGACCTATTTAATGCGAGAAACACGTTCTCTGGTTGTTTTCACCACTCCACAGTGGGTTTGATATGCAGAACCGGCGACATCTTGGATTTCGTCGGATTTCAAGCTGAGATATGCACATTCTGCGATATTCTTGGTGAGACTTCTGTCAGTAGTATGCAGAATCATCGAGACCCCTCTTTTCGAGCTATTTAATGCGAGAAACACGTTATCTGGTGTTTTCACCACTCCACAGTGCGTTTTATATGCAGAACCGGCGACATCATGATTTTGGTGAGGTTTCAAGCTGAGATATGCATTTTCTGCGATAATATTGGTGAGACTTCAGTCATATGTATGCAGAATCATCTAGATCTCTCGTTTCGAGCTATTTAATGCGAAAAAACAAGTTTTCTGGTGTTTTCACCACTCCTCAGTACGTGTGACATGCAGAACCGGCGACATATTGATTTTCGAGAGATTTCAAGCTGAGATATGCATTTTCTCCTATAATATTGGTGAGACTTCAGTCAGAAGTTTGCAGAATCATCTAGATCGCTCGTTTCGAGCTATCTAATGCGAAAAAACAAGATTTCTGGTGTTTTCAACATTCCACAGTGCGTTTGCTATGCAGAACCGGCGTCATCTTGGATTTCGTCGGGTTTCAAGCTGAGATATGCATTTTCTACGAGAATCTTGGTGAGACTTCAGTTAGAAGTATGCAGAATCATCGGGATCGCTCGTTTCGAGCTATTTAATGCGAAAAAACAAGTTTTCTGGTGTTTTCACCACTCCACAGTGCGTTTGATATGCAGAACCGGCGACATCTTGGATTTCGTCGGGGTTCAAGCTGAGATATGCACATTCTACTATAATCTTGGTGAGACTTCTGTCAGAAGTATGCAGAATCATCTAGATCGCTCTTTTCGAGCTATTTAATGCGAGAAACACGTTTTCTGGTGTATTCACCACTCCACAGTACGTTTGACATGCAGAACCGGAGATATCTTGGTTTCGGTCGGGTTTCAAGCTGAGATATGCATTTTCTACGATAATCTTGGTGAGACGTCTGTCAGAAGTATGCAGAATCGTCGGGATCGCTCTTTACGAGCTATTTAATGCGAGAAACACGTTATCTGGTGTTTTCACCACTCCACAGCTCGTTGTATATGCAGAACAGGAGATATCTTGGTTTTCGTGGGGTTTCTAGCAGAGATATGCATTATCTGCGATAATCATGGTGAGACTTCTGTTAGAAGTATGCAGAATCATCGAGATCGCACTTTTCGATCTATTTAATGCGAGAAACACGTTGTCTGGTTTTTTCACCACTCCACAGTTGGTTTGATATGCAGAACCGGCGATGTTTGGTTTTCGTCGGGTTTCAAGCTGTGATATGCATTTTCTGCGATAATCTTGGTGAGGCTTCAGTCAGAAGTATGCAGAATCATCTAGATCGCTCTTTTGGAGCTATTTAATGCGAAAAAACAAGTTTTCTGGTGTTTTCAACATTCGACAGTGCGTTTGATATGCAGAACCGGCGATATCTTGATTTTCGTGGTGTTTCCAGCTGAGATATGCATTTTCTGCGATAATCTTGGTGAGACTTCAGTCAGAAGTATGCAGAATCATCTAGATTGCTCTTTTCGAGCTATTTAATGCGAAAAAACAAGTTTTCTGGTGTTTTCACCACTCCACAGTGCGTTTGATATGCAGAACCGGCGACATCTTGGATTTCGTCGGGGTTCAAGCTGAGATATGCACATTCTACTATAATCTTGGTGAGACTTCTGTCAGAAGTATGCAGAATCATCTAGATCGCTCTTTTCGAGCTATTTAATGCGAGAAACACGTTTTCTGGTGTATTCACCACTCCACAGTACGTTTGACATGCAGAACCGGAGATATCTTGATTTTCGTGGTTTTTCCAGCTGAGATATGCATTTTCAGCGATAATCTTCGTGAGTCTTCTGTCAGAAGTATGCAGAATCTACGAGATCGCTCATTTCGAGCTATTTAATTCGAGAAACACGTTATCTGGTGTTTTCACCACTCCACAGTGCGTTTGATATGCAGAATCGGCGATATCTTGATTTTCGTGGTGTGTCCAGCTGAGATATGCATTTTCTGCGATAATCTTGGTGAGTCTTCTGTCAGAAGTATGCAGAATCATCGAGATCCCTCTTTTTGAGCTATTTAATGCGAGAAACACGTTATCTGGTTGTTTTCACCACTCCACAGTTCGTTTGGTATGCAGAACAGGCGATATCTTGATTTTCGTGGTTTTTCCAGCTGAGATATGCATTTTCAGCGATAATCTTGTTGAGTCTTCGGTCAGAAGTATGCAGAATATTCGAGATCGCTCATTTCGAGCTAGTTAATGCGAGAAACACGTTATCTGGTGTTTTCACCACTCCACAGATCGTTGTATATGCAGAACAGGAGATATCTTGGTTTTCGTGGGGTTTCTAGCAGAGATATGCATTATCTGCGATAATCATGGTGAGACTTCTGTTAGAAGTATGCAGAATGATCGAGATCACACTTTTCGATCTATTTAATGCGAGAAACACGTTGTCTAGTTTTTTCACCACTCCACAGTTGGTTTGATACGCAGAACCGGCGATGTTTGGTTTTCGTCGGGTTTCAAGCTGTGATATGCATTTTCTGCGATAATCTTGGTGAGACTTCAGTCAGAAGTATGCAGTATCATCTAGACCGCTCTTTTGGAGCTATTTAATGCGAAAAAACAAGTTTTCTGGTGTTTTGAACATTCCACAGTGCGTTTGATATGCAGAACCGGCGATATCTTGATTTTCGTGGTGTTTCCAGCTGAGATATGCATTTTCTCCGATAAACTTGGTGAGACTTCAGTCAGAAGTATGCAGAATCATCTAGATCGCTCTTTTCGTGCTATTTAATGCGAAAAAACAAGTTTTCTGGTGTTTTCAACATTCCACAGTGCGTTTGATATGCAGAACCGGCGATATCTTGATTTTCGTGGTGTTTCCAGCTGAGATATGCATTTTCTGCGATAATCTTGGTGAGACTTCTGTCAGAAGTATGCAGAATCATCGGCATCTCCCTTTTCGATCTATTTAATGCGAGAAACACGTTCTCTGGTTGTTTTCACCACTCCACAGTGCGTTTGATATGCAGAACCGGCAAAATCTTGATTTTCGTGGTGTTTCCAGCTGAGATATGCATTTTCTGCGATAATCTTGGTGAGACTTCTGTCAGACGTATGCAGAATCATCGGCATCTCCCTTTTCGACCTATTTAATGCGAGAAACACGTTCTCTGGTTGTTTTCACCACTCCACAGTGGGTTTTATATGCAGAACCGGCGACATCATGATTTTGGTGAGGTTTCAAGCTGAGATATGCATTTTCTGCGATAATATTGGTGAGACTTCAGTCATATGTATGCAGAATCATCTAGATCTCTCGTTTCGAGCTATTTAATGCGAAAAAACAAGTTTTCTGGTGTTTTCACCACTCCTCAGTACGTGTGACATGCAGAACCGGCGACATATTGATTTTCGAGAGATTTCAAGCTGAGATATGCATTTTCTCCTATAATATTGGTGAGACTTCAGTCAGAAGTTTGCAGAATCATCTAGATCGCTCGCTTCGAGCTATCTAATGCGAAAAAACAAGATTTCTGGTGTTTTCAACATTCCACAGTGCGTTTGCTATGCAGAACCGGCGTCATCTTGGATTTCGTCGGGTTTCAAGCTGAGATATTCATTTTCTACGAGAATCTTGGTGAGACTTCAGTTAGAAGTATGCAGAATCATCGGGATCGCTCGTTTCGAGCTATTTAATGCGAAAAAACAAGTTTTCTGGTGTTTTCACCACTCCACAGTGCGTTTGATATGCAGAACCGGCGACATCTTGGATTTCGTCGGGGTTCAAGCTGAGATATGCACATTCTACTATAATCTTGGTGAGACTTCTGTCAGAAGTATGCAGAATCATCTAGATCGCTCTTTTCGAGCTATTTAATGCGAGAAACACGTTTTCTGGTGTATTCACCACTCCACAGTACGTTTGACATGCAGAACCGGAGATATCTTGGTTTCGGTCGGGTTTCAAGCTGAGATATGCATTTTCTACGATAATCTTGGTGAGACGTCTGTCAGAAGTATGCAGAATCGTCGGGATCGCTCTTTACGAGCTATTTAATGCGAGAAACACGTTATCTGGTGTTTTCACCACTCCACAGCTCCTTTGTATATGCAGAACAGGAGATATCTTGGTTTTCGTGGGGTTTCTAGCAGAGATATGCATTATCTGCGATAATCATGGTGAGACTTCTGTTAGAAGTATGCAGAATCATCGAGATCGCACTTTTCGATCTATTTAATGCGAGAAACACGTTGTCTGGTTTTTTCACCACTCCACAGTTGGTTTGATATGCAGAACCGGCGATGTTTGGTTTTCGTCGGGTTTCAAGCTGTGATATGCATTTTCTGCGATAATCTTGGTGAGGCTTCAGTCAGAAGTATGCAGAATCATCTAGATCGCTCTTTTGGAGCTATTTAATGCGAAAAAACAAGTTTTCTGGTGTTTTCAACATTCGACAGTGCATTTGATATGCAGAACCGGCGATATCTTGATTTTCGTGGTGTTTCCAGCTGAGATATGCATTTTCTGCGATAATCTTGGAGAGACTTCAGTCAGAAGTATGTAGAATCATCTAGATCGCTCTTTTCGAGCTATTTAATGCGAAACAACAAGTTTTCTGGTGTTTTCAACATTCCACAGTGCGTTTGATATGCAGAACCGGCGATATCTTGATTTTCGTGGTGTTTCCAGCTGAGATATGTATTTTCTGCGATAATCTTGGTGAGACTTCTGTCAGAAGTATGCAGAATCATCGGCATCTCCCTTTTCGACCTATTTAATGCGAGAAACACGTTCTCTGGTTGTTTTCACCACTCCACAGTGCGTTTGATATGCAGAACCGGCGATATCTTGATTTTCGTGGTGTTTCCAGCTGAGATATGCATTTTCTGCGATAATCTAGGTGAGACTTCTGTCCGAAGTATGCTAAATCATCGAGATCGCTCGTTTCGAGCTATTTAATGCGAGAAACATGTTATCTGGTGTTTTCACCACTCCACAGTGCGAATGATATGCAGAACCGACGATATCTTGGTTTTCGTGGGGTTTCAAGCTCAGATATGCATTTTCTGCGATAATCTTGGTGAGACCTCTGTCCGAAGTATGCAGAAACATCGAGATCGCTCTTTGCGACCTATTTAATGCGAGAAACACGTTATCTGGTGTTTTCAGCACGCCACAGTGCGTTTTATATGGAGAACCAGCGATATCTTGGTTTTCGTGGGGTTTTAAGCTCAGATATGCATTTTCTGCGATAATCTTCGTGACACTTCTGTCCGAAGTATGGAGAATCACCTAGATTCCAATTTTCGAGCTATTTAATGCGAGAAACACGTTTTCTGGTGTATTCACCACTCCACAGTACGTTTGACATGCAGAACCGGAGATATCTTGGTTTCGGTCGGGTTTCTAGCTGAGATATGCATTTTCTACGATAATCTTGGTGAGCCTTCTGTCAGAAGTATGCAGAATCTTCGAGAACGCTCTTTTCGAGCTACTTAATGCGAGAAACACGTTATCTGGTGTTTTCACCACTCCACAGTGCGTTTGATATGCAGAACCGGCGACATCTTGGATTTCGTCGGGTTTCAAGCTGAGATATGCATTTTCTGCTTCAATCTTGGTGAGACTTCTGTCCGAAATATGCAGAATCATCTAGATCGCTCGTTTCGAGCTATTTAATGCGAGAAACTCGTTATCTGGTTGTTTTCACCACTCCACAGTGCGTTTGATATGCAGAACCGGCGACATCTTGATTTTCGTGAGGTTTCTAGCTGAGATATGCATTTTTTGCGATAATATTGGTGAGACTTCAGTCAGAAGTATTCAGAATCATCTACATCGCTCGTTTCGAGCTATTTAATGCGAAAAAACAAGTTTTCTGGTGTTTTCAACATTCCACAGTGCGTTTGATATGTAGAACCGGCGATATCTTGATTTTCGAGGTGTTTCCAGCTGAGATATGCATTTTCTGCGATAATCTTGGTGAGTCTGCTGTCAGAAGTATGCAGAATCATCGAGAACGTTCTTTTCGAGCTATTTAATGCGAGAAACACGTTTTCTGGTGTATTCACCACTCCACAGTACGTTTGACATGCAGAACCGGAGATATCTTGGTTTCGGTCGGGTTTCTAGCTGAGATATGCATTTTCTACGATAATCTTGGTGAGCCTTCTGTCAGAAGTATGCAGAATCTTCGAGAACGCTCTTTTCGAGCTACTTAATGCGAGAAACACGTTATCTGGTGTTTTCACCACTCCACAGTGCGTTTGATATGCAGAACCGGCGACATCTTGGATTTCGTCGGGTTTCAAGCTGAGATATGCATTTTCTGCTTCAATCTTGGTGAGACTTCTGTCCGAAATATGCAGAATCATCTAGATCGCTCGTTTCGAGCTACTTAATGCGAGAAACACGTTATCTGGTGTTTTCACCACTCCACAGTGCGTTTGATATGCAGAACCGGCGACATCTTGGATTTCGTCGGGTTTCAAGCTGAGATATGCATTTTCTGCAATAATCTTGGTGAGACTTCTGTCAGAAGTATGCAGAATCATCTAGATCGCACTTTTCGAGCTATTTAATGCGAGAAACACGTTCTCTGGTGTATTCTCCACTCCACAGAACGTTTGAAATGCAGAACCGGAGATATCTTGGTTTCGGTCGGGTTTCAAGCTGAGATATGCATTTTCTACGATAATCTTGGTGAGACGTCTGTCAGAAGTATGCAGAATCATCGGGATCGCTCTTTTCGAGCTATTTAATGCGAGAAACACGTTATCTGGTGTTTTCACCACTCCACAGTGCGTTTGATATGCAGAAGTGGCGACATCTTGATTTTCGTGAGATTTCAAACTGAGGTATGCATTTTCTGCGATAATCTTGGTGAGACTTCTGTCAGAAGTGTGCAGAATCATCTAGATCGCTCTTTTCGAGCTATGCAATGCGAAAAAACAAGTTTTCTTGTGTTTTCAACATTCCACAGTGCGTTTGATATGCAGAACCGGAGATATCTTGGTATCGGTCGGTTCTCAAGCTGAGATATGCATTTTCTGCGATAATCTTGGTGAGACTTCTGTCAGAAGTATGCAGAATCATCTAGATCGCTCTTTTCGAGCTATTTCATTCGAGAAACACGTTTTCTGGTGCTTTCACCACACCACAGTCCGTTTGATGTGCAGAACCGGAGATAACTTGGTTTTCGTGAGATTTCAAGCTGAGATATGAATTTTCTATGACAATCTTGGTGAGACATCTGTCAGAAGTATGCAGAATCTTCGAGATCGCTCTTTTCGAGCTACTTAATGCGAGAAACACGTTATCTGGTGTTTTCACCACTCCACAGTGCGTTTGACATGCAGTACCGGCGACATCTTGGATTTCGTCGGGGTTCAAGCTGAGATATGCATTTTCTACGATAATCTTGGTGAGACTTCTGTCAGAAGTATGCAGAATCATCTAGATCGTTCTTTTCGAGCTATTTAATTCGAGAAACACGTTATCTGGTTGTTTTCACCACTCCACAGTGCGTTTGATATGCAGAAGTGGCGACATCTTGATTTTCGTGAGATTTCAAGCTGAGGTATGCATTTTCTGCGATAAGCTTGGTGAGACTTCTGTCAGAAGTATGCAGAATCATCTAGATCGCACGTTTCGAGCTATCTAATGCGAAAAAACAAGTTTTCTGGTGTTTTCACCACACCACAGTCCGTTTGATATGCAGAACAGGAGATATCTTGGTTTTCGTGGGGTTTCTAGCAGAGATATGCATTATCTGCGATAATCATGGTGAGACTTCTGTTAGAAGTATGCAGAACCATCGAGATCGCACTTTTCGATCTATTTAATGCGAAAAAACAAGTTTTCTGGTGTTTTCAACATTCCACAGTGCGTTTGATATGCAGAACCGGCGATATCTTGATTTTCGTGGTGTTTCCAGCTGAGATATGCATTTTCTGCGATAATCTTGGTGAGACTTCTGTCAGAAGTATGCAGAATCATCGGTATCTCCCTTTTCGACCTATTTAATGCGAGAAACACGTTCTCTGGTTGTTTTCACCACTCCACAGTGCGTTTGATATGCAGAACCGGCGAAATCTTGATTTTCGTGGTGTTTCCAGCTGAGATATGCATTTTCTGCGATAATCTTGGTGAGACTTCTGTCAGACGTATGCCGAATCATCGGCATCTCCCTTTTCGACCTATTTAATGCGAGAAACACGTTCTCTGGTTGTTTTCACCACTCCACAGTGGGTTTGATATGCAGAACCGGCGACATCTTGGATTTCGTCGGGGTTCAAGCTGAGATATGCACATTCTGCGATATTCTTGGTGAGACTTCTGTCAGTAGTATGCAGAATCATCGAGACCCCTCTTTTCGAGCTATTTAATGCGAGAAACACGTTATCTGGTGTTTTCACCACTCCACAGTGCGTTTTATATGCAGAACCGGCGACATCATGATTTTGGTGAGGTTTCAAGCTGAGATATGCATTTTCTGCGATAATATTGGTGAGACTTCAGTCATATGTATGCAGAATCATCTAGATCGCTCGTTTCGAGCTATCTAATGCGAAAAAACAAGATTTCTGGTGTTTTCAACATTCCACAGTGCGTTTGCTATGCAGAACCGGCGTCATCTTGGATTTCGTCGGGTTTCAAGCTGAGATATGCATTTTCTACGAGAATCTTGGTGAGACTTCAGTTAGAAGTATGCAGAATCATCGGGATCGCTCGTTTCGAGCTATTTAATGCGAAAAAACAAGTTTTCTGGTGTTTTCACCACTCCACAGTGCGTTTGATATGCAGAACCGGCGACATCTTGGATTTCGTCGGGGTTCAAGCTGAGATATGCACATTCTACTATAATCTTGGTGAGACTTCTGTCAGAAGTATGCAGAATCATCTAGATCGCTCTTTTCGAGCTATTTAATGCGAGAAACACGTTTTCTGGTGTATTCACCACTCCACAGTACGTTTGACATGCAGAACCGGAGATATCTTGATTTTCGTGGTTTTTCCAGCTGAGATATGCATTTTCAGCGATAATCTTGGTGAGTCTTCTGTCAGAAGTATGCAGAATCATCGAGATCCCTCTTTTCGAGCTATTTAATGCGAGAAACACGTTATCTGGTTGTTTTCACCACTCCACAGTTCGTTTGGTATGCAGAACAGGCGATATCTTGATTTTCGTGGTTTTTCCAGCTGAGATATGCATTTTCAGCGATAATCTTGTTGAGTCTTCTGTCAGAAGTATGCAGAATATTCGAGATCGCTCATTTCGAGCTAGTTAATGCGAGAAACACGTTATCTGGTGTTTTCACCACTCCACAGATCGTTGTATATGCAGAACAGGAGATATCTTGGTTTTCGTGGGGTTTCTAGCAGAGATATGCATTATCTGCGATAATCATGGTGAGACTTCTGTTAGAAGTATGCAGAATCATCGAGATCACACTTTTCGATCTATTTAATGCGAGAAACACGTTGTCTAGTTTTTTCACCACTCCACAGTTGGTTTGATACGCAGAACCGGCGATGTTTGGTTTTCGTCGGGTTTCAAGCTGTGATATGCATTTTCTGCGATAATCTTGGTGAGACTTCAGTCAGAAGTATGCAGTATCATCTAGACCGCACTTTTGGAGCTATTTAATGCGAAAAAACAAGTTTTCTGGTGTTTTCAACATTCCACAGTGCGTTTGATATGCAGAACCGGCGATATCTTGATTTTCGTGGTGTTTCCAGCTGAGATATGCATTTTTTCCGATAAACTTGGTGAGACTTCAGTCAGAAGTATGCAGAATCATCTAGATCGCTCTTTTCGTGCTATTTAATGCGAAAAAACAAGTTTTCTGGTGTTTTCAACATTCCACAGTGCGTTTTATATGCAGAACCGGCGATATCTTGATTTTCGTGGTGTTTCCAGCTGAGATATGCATTTTCTGCGATAATCTTGGTGAGACTTCTGTCAGAAGTATGCAGAATCATCGGCATCTCCCTTTTCGACCTATTTAATGCGAGAAACACGTTCTCTGGTTGTTTTCACCACTCCACAGTGCGTTTGATATGCAGAACCGGCAAAATCTTGATTTTCGTGGTGTTTCCAGCTGAGATATGCATTTTCTGCGATAATCTTGGTGAGACTTCTGTCAGACGTATGCAGAATCATCGGCATCTCCCTTTTCGACCTATTTAATGCGAGAAACACGTTCTCTGGTTGTTTTCACCACTCCACAGTGGGTTTGATATGCAGAACCGGCGACATCTTGGATTTCGTCGGATTTCAAGCTGAGATATGCACATTCTGCGATATTCTTGGTGAGACTTCTGTCAGTAGTATGCAGAATCATCGAGACCCCTCTTTTCGAGCTATTTAATGCGAGAAACACGTTATCTGGTGTTTTCACCACTCCACAGTGCGTTTTATATGCAGAACCGGCGACATCATGATTTTGGTGAGGTTTCAAGCTGAGATATGCATTTTCTGCGATAATATTGGTGAGACTTCAGTCATATGTATGCAGAATCATCTAGATCTCTCGTTTCGAGCTATTTAATGCGAAAAAACAAGTTTTCTGGTGTTTTCACCACTCCTCAGTACGTGTGACATGCAGAACCGGCGACATATTGATTTTCGAGAGATTTCAAGCTGAGATATGCATTTTCTCCTATAATATTGGTGAGACTTCAGTCAGAAGTTTGCAGAATCATCTAGATCGCTCGTTTCGAGCTATCTAATGCGAAAAAACAAGATTTCTGGTGTTTTCAACATTCCACAGTGCGTTTGCTATGCAGAACCGGCGTCATCTTGGATTTCGTCGGGTTTCAAGCTGAGATATGCATTTTCTACGAGAATCTTGGTGAGACTTCAGTTAGAAGTATGCAGAATCATCGGGATCGCTCGTTTCGAGCTATTTAATGCGAAAAAACAAGTTTTCTGGTGTTTTCACCACTCCACAGTGCGTTTGATATGCAGAACCGGCGACATCTTGGATTTCGTCGGGGTTCAAGCTGAGATATGCACATTCTACTATAATCTTGGTGAGACTTCTGTCAGAAGTATGCAGAATCATCTAGATCGCTCTTTTCGAGCTATTTAATGCGAGAAACACGTTTTCTGGTGTATTCACCACTCCACAGTACGTTTGACATGCAGAACCGGAGATATCTTGGTTTCGGTCGGGTTTCAAGCTGAGATATGCATTTTCTACGATAATCTTGGTGAGACGTCTGTCAGAAGTATGCAGAATCGTCGGGATCGCTCTTTACGAGCTATTTAATGCGAGAAACACGTTATCTGGTGTTTTCACCACTCCACAGCTCGTTGTATATGCAGAACAGGAGATATCTTGGTTTTCGTGGGGTTTCTAGCAGAGATATGCATTATCTGCGATAATCATGGTGAGACTTCTGTTAGAAGTATGCAGAATCATCGAGATCGCACTTTTCGATCTATTTAATGCGAGAAACACGTTGTCTGGTTTTTTCACCACTCCACAGTTGGTTTGATATGCAGAACCGGCGATGTTTGGTTTTCGTCGGGTTTCAAGCTGTGATATGCATTTTCTGCGATAATCTTGGTGAGGCTTCAGTCAGAAGTATGCAGAATCATCTAGATCGCTCTTTTGGAGCTATTTAATGCGAAAAAACAAGTTTTCTGGTGTTTTCAACATTCGACAGTGCGTTTGATATGCAGAACCGGCGATATCTTGATTTTCGTGGTGTTTCCAGCTGAGATATGCATTTTCTGCGATAATCTTGGTGAGACTTCAGTCAGAAGTATGCAGAATCATCTAGATTGCTCTTTTCGAGCTATTTAATGCGAAAAAACAAGTTTTCTGGTGTTTTCACCACTCCACAGTGCGTTTGATATGCAGAACCGGCGACATCTTGGATTTCGTCGGGGTTCAAGCTGAGATATGCACATTCTACTATAATCTTGGTGAGACTTCTGTCAGAAGTATGCAGAATCATCTAGATCGCTCTTTTCGAGCTATTTAATGCGAGAAACACGTTTTCTGGTGTATTCACCACTCCACAGTACGTTTGACATGCAGAACCGGAGATATCTTGATTTTCGTGGTTTTTCCAGCTGAGATATGCATTTTCAGCGATAATCTTCGTGAGTCTTCTGTCAGAAGTATGCAGAATCTACGAGATCGCTCATTTCGAGCTATTTAATTCGAGAAACACGTTATCTGGTGTTTTCACCACTCCACAGTGCGTTTGATATGCAGAATCGGCGATATCTTGATTTTCGTGGTGTGTCCAGCTGAGATATGCATTTTCTGCGATAATCTTGGTGAGTCTTCTGTCAGAAGTATGCAGAATCATCGAGATCCCTCTTTTTGAGCTATTTAATGCGAGAAACACGTTATCTGGTTGTTTTCACCACTCCACAGTTCGTTTGGTATGCAGAACAGGCGATATCTTGATTTTCGTGGTTTTTCCAGCTGAGATATGCATTTTCAGCGATAATCTTGTTGAGTCTTCGGTCAGAAGTATGCAGAATATTCGAGATCGCTCATTTCGAGCTAGTTAATGCGAGAAACACGTTATCTGGTGTTTTCACCACTCCACAGATCGTTGTATATGCAGAACAGGAGATATCTTGGTTTTCGTGGGGTTTCTAGCAGAGATATGCATTATCTGCGATAATCATGGTGAGACTTCTGTTAGAAGTATGCAGAATGATCGAGATCACACTTTTCGATCTATTTAATGCGAGAAACACGTTGTCTAGTTTTTTCACCACTCCACAGTTGGTTTGATACGCAGAACCGGCGATGTTTGGTTTTCGTCGGGTTTCAAGCTGTGATATGCATTTTCTGCGATAATCTTGGTGAGACTTCAGTCAGAAGTATGCAGTATCATCTAGACCGCTCTTTTGGAGCTATTTAATGCGAAAAAACAAGTTTTCTGGTGTTTTGAACATTCCACAGTGCGTTTGATATGCAGAACCGGCGATATCTTGATTTTCGTGGTGTTTCCAGCTGAGATATGCATTTTCTCCGATAAACTTGGTGAGACTTCAGTCAGAAGTATGCAGAATCATCTAGATCGCTCTTTTCGTGCTATTTAATGCGAAAAAACAAGTTTTCTGGTGTTTTCAACATTCCACAGTGCGTTTGATATGCAGAACCGGCGATATCTTGATTTTCGTGGTGTTTCCAGCTGAGATATGCATTTTCTGCGATAATCTTGGTGAGACTTCTGTCAGAAGTATGCAGAATCATCGGCATCTCCCTTTTCGATCTATTTAATGCGAGAAACACGTTCTCTGGTTGTTTTCACCACTCCACAGTGCGTTTGATATGCAGAACCGGCAAAATCTTGATTTTCGTGGTGTTTCCAGCTGAGATATGCATTTTCTGCGATAATCTTGGTGAGACTTCTGTCAGACGTATGCAGAATCATCGGCATCTCCCTTTTCGACCTATTTAATGCGAGAAACACGTTCTCTGGTTGTTTTCACCACTCCACAGTGGGTTTTATATGCAGAACCGGCGACATCATGATTTTGGTGAGGTTTCAAGCTGAGATATGCATTTTCTGCGATAATATTGGTGAGACTTCAGTCATATGTATGCAGAATCATCTAGATCTCTCGTTTCGAGCTATTTAATGCGAAAAAACAAGTTTTCTGGTGTTTTCACCACTCCTCAGTACGTGTGACATGCAGAACCGGCGACATATTGATTTTCGAGAGATTTCAAGCTGAGATATGCATTTTCTCCTATAATATTGGTGAGACTTCAGTCAGAAGTTTGCAGAATCATCTAGATCGCTCGTTTCGAGCTATCTAATGCGAAAAAACAAGATTTCTGGTGTTTTCAACATTCCACAGTGCGTTTGCTATGCAGAACCGGCGTCATCTTGGATTTCGTCGGGTTTCAAGCTGAGATATTCATTTTCTACGAGAATCTTGGTGAGACTTCAGTTAGAAGTATGCAGAATCATCGGGATCGCTCGTTTCGAGCTATTTAATGCGAAAAAACAAGTTTTCTGGTGTTTTCACCACTCCACAGTGCGTTTGATATGCAGAACCGGCGACATCTTGGATTTCGTCGGGGTTCAAGCTGAGATATGCACATTCTACTATAATCTTGGTGAGACTTCTGTCAGAAGTATGCAGAATCATCTAGATCGCTCTTTTCGAGCTATTTAATGCGAGAAACACGTTTTCTGGTGTATTCACCACTCCACAGTACGTTTGACATGCAGAACCGGAGATATCTTGGTTTCGGTCGGGTTTCAAGCTGAGATATGCATTTTCTACGATAATCTTGGTGAGACGTCTGTCAGAAGTATGCAGAATCGTCGGGATCGCTCTTTACGAGCTATTTAATGCGAGAAACACGTTATCTGGTGTTTTCACCACTCCACAGCTCCTTTGTATATGCAGAACAGGAGATATCTTGGTTTTCGTGGGGTTTCTAGCAGAGATATGCATTATCTGCGATAATCATGGTGAGACTTCTGTTAGAAGTATGCAGAATCATCGAGATCGCACTTTTCGATCTATTTAATGCGAGAAACACGTTGTCTGGTTTTTTCACCACTCCACAGTTGGTTTGATATGCAGAACCGGCGATGTTTGGTTTTCGTCGGGTTTCAAGCTGTGATATGCATTTTCTGCGATAATCTTGGTGAGGCTTCAGTCAGAAGTATGCAGAATCATCTAGATCGCTCTTTTGGAGCTATTTAATGCGAAAAAACAAGTTTTCTGGTGTTTTCAACATTCGACAGTGCATTTGATATGCAGAACCGGCGATATCTTGATTTTCGTGGTGTTTCCAGCTGAGATATGCATTTTCTGCGATAATCTTGGAGAGACTTCAGTCAGAAGTATGTAGAATCATCTAGATCGCTCTTTTCGAGCTATTTAATGCGAAACAACAAGTTTTCTGGTGTTTTCAACATTCCACAGTGCGTTTGATATGCAGAACCGGCGATATCTTGATTTTCGTGGTGTTTCCAGCTGAGATATGTATTTTCTGCGATAATCTTGGTGAGACTTCTGTCAGAAGTATGCAGAATCATCGGCATCTCCCTTTTCGACCTATTTAATGCGAGAAACACGTTCTCTGGTTGTTTTCACCACTCCACAGTGCGTTTGATATGCAGAACCGGCGATATCTTGATTTTCGTGGTGTTTCCAGCTGAGATATGCATTTTCTGCGATAATCTTCGTGAGACTTCTGTCAGACGTATGCAGAATCATCGGCATCTCCCTTTTCGACCTATTTAATGCGAGAAACACGTTCTCTGGTTGTTTTCACCACTCCACAGTGGGTTTGATATGCAGAACCGGCGACATCTTGATTTTCGTGAGGTTTCAAGCTGAGATATGCATTTTCAGCGATAATTTTGGTGAGTCTTTTGTCAGAAGTATGCAGAATCTTCGAGATCGCTCTTTTCGAGCAACTTAATGCGAGAATCACGATATCTGGTTGTTTTCACCACTCCACAGTGCGTTTGAAATGCAGAACGGGCGACATCATGATTTTCGTGGTGTTTCCAGCTGAGATATGCATTTTCTGCGATAATCTTGGTGAGTCTTCTGTCAGAAGTATGCAGAATCATCGAGATCCCTCTTTTCGAGCTATTTAATGCGAGAAACACGTTAATTGGTGTTTTCACCACTCCACAGTGCGTTTGATATGCGGAACCAGCGACATCTTGGATTTCGTCGGGTGTCAAGCTGAGACATGCATTTTGTGCGATAATCTTGGTGAGTCTTCTGTCAGAAGTATGCAGAATCATCGAGATTCTTCTTTTCGAGCTAGTTAATGCGAGAAACACGTTATCTGGTGTTTTCACCACTCCACAGTGCGTTTGATATGCAGAACCGGCGCCATCTTGGCTGTCGTAGGCTATCAAGCTGAGATATGCATTTTCTAAAATAATCTTGGTGAGACTTCTGTCAGAAGTATGCAGAATCATCGGGATCGCTATTTTCGAGCTATTTAATGCGAGAAACACGTTTTCTGGGGTTTTCACCACTCCACAGTTCGTTGGATATGCAGAACAGGAGATATCTTGGTTTTCGTGGGGTTTCTAGCAGAGATATGCATTTTCTGCGATAATCATGGTGAGACTTCTGTTAGAAGTATGCAGAATCATCGAGATCGCACTTTTCAATCTATTTAATGCGAGAAACACGTTGTCTGGTGTTTTCACCACTCCACAGTTGGTTTGATATGCAGAACAGGCGATGTTTGGTTTTCGTCGGGTTTCAAGCTGAGATATGCATTTTCTGCGATAATCTTGGTGAGACTTCAGTCAGAAATATGCAGAATCTTCTAGATCGCTCTTTTCGAGCTATTTAATGCGAAAAAACAAGTTTTCTGGTGTTTTCACCACTCCACAGTTCGTTGGATATGCAGAACAGGAGATATCTTGGTTTTCGTGGGGTTTCTAGCTGAGATATGCATTTTTTACGATAATCTTGGTGAGACTTCTGTCCGAAGTATGCAGAATCATCGAGATCTCCTCTTTTCGAGCTATTTATTGCGAGAAACACGTTATCTGGTTTTTTCACCACTACACAGTGCCTTTGATATGCAGTACCAGCGATATCTTGGTTTTCGTGGGGTTTCAAGCTGAGATATGCATTTTTTACGATAATCTTGGTGAGACTTCTGTCCGAAGTATGCTTAATCATCGAGATCGCTCTATTCGAGCTATTTAATGTGAGAAACACGTTATCTGGTGTTTCCAGCACTCCACAGTGCGTTTTATATGCAGAACCAGCGATATCTTGGCTTTCGTGGGGTTTCAAGCTGAGATATGCAGTGTCTGCGATAATCTAGGTGAGACTTCTGTCCGAAGAATGCAGATTCATCGAGACCGTACTTTTCGAGCTATTTTATGCGAGAAACACGTTTTCTGGTGTTTTCACCACTCCACAGTTCGTTGGATATGCAGAACAGGTGATATCTTGGTTTTCGAGGGGTTTCAAGCTGAGATATGCATTTTCTGCGATAAACTTGGAGAGACTTCTGTCCGAAGTATGCTGAATCATCGAGATCGCACTTTTCGAGCTAGTTAATGCGAGAAAAACCTTATCTGGTGTTTTCACCACTCCACAGTGCGTTTGATATGCAGAACCGGCGATATCTTGGATTTCGTGGGGTTTCAAGCTGAGATATGCATTGTCTGCGATAATCATGGTGAGACTACTGTCCGAAGTATGCAGAATCATCGAGATCGCACTTTTCGAGCTATTTAATGCGAGAAACACGATATCTGGTGTTTTCAGCACTCCACAGTGCGTATGATATGCAGAACCGGCGATATCTTGGTTTTCGTGGGGTTTCAAGCTGAGATATGCATTGTCTGCGATAATCTTGGTGAGACTTCTGTCCGAAGTGTGCAGAATCATCGAGATCGCTCTTTTCGAGCTATTTAATGCGAGAAACACGTTTTCTGGGGTTTTCACCACACCACAGTTCGTTGGATATGCAGAACAGGTGATATCTTGGGTTTCGAGGGGTTTCAAGCTGAGATATGCATTTTCTGCGATAAACTTCGAGAGACTTCTGTCCGAAGTATGCTGAATCATTGAGATCGCACTTTTCGAGCTAGTTAATGCGCGAAAAACCTTATCTGGTGTTTTCACCACGCCACAGTGCGTTTGATATGCAGAACCGGCGATATCTGGGTTTTCGTGGGGTTTCAAGCTGAGATATGCATTTTCTGCGATAATCTTGGTGAGACTTCTGTCCGAAGTATGCAGAATCATCGAGATCGCTCTATTCGAACTATTTAATGCGACAAAACGTTATCTGGTGTTTTCAGAACTCCACAGTGCGTTTGATATGCAGAACCAGCGATATATCTGTTTTCGTGGGGTTTCAAGCTGAGATATGCATTTTTTACGATAATCATGGTGAGACTACTGCCCGAAGTATGCTGAATCATCGAGATCGCACTTTTCGAGCTAGTTAATGCGAGAAAAACCTTATCTGGTGTTTTCACCACCCCACAGTGCGTTTGATATGCAGAACCGGCGATATCTTGGTTTTCGTAGGGTTTCAAGATGAGATATGCATTTTTTACGATAATCATGGTGAGACTACTGTCCGAAGTATGCAGAATCATCGAGATCGCACTTTTCGAGCTATTTAATGCGAGAAACACGATATCTGGTGTTTTCAGCACTCAACAGTGCGTATGATATGCAGAACCGACGATATCCTGGTTTTCGTGGGGTTTCAAGCTCAGATATGCATTTTCTGCGATAATCTTGGTGAGGCTTCTGTCCGAAGTATGCAGAGTCATCGAGATCGTACTTTTCGAGCTATTTAATGCGAGAAACACGTTATCTGGTTGTTTTCACCACTCCACAGTGCGTTTGATATGCAGAAGCGGCGACATCTTGATTTTCGTGAGATTTCAAACCTGAGGTATGCATTTTCTGCGATAAGCTTGGTGAGACTTCTGTTAGAAGTATGCAGAATCATCTAGATCGCCCGATTCGAGCTATCTAATGCGAAAAAACAAGTTTTCTGGTGTTTTCACCACACCACAGTCCGTTTGATATGCAGAACCGGCGACATCTTGGATTTCGTCGGGGTTCAATCTGAGATATGCACATTCTACGATAATCTTGGTGAGACTTCTCTCAGAAGTATGCAGAATCTTCGAGAACGCTCTTTTCGAGATACTTAATGCGAGAAACACGTTTTCTGGTGTTTCACCACTCCACAGTGCGTCTGAAATGCAGAACCGGCGATATCTTGGTTTTCGTGGGGTTTGTAGATGAGATATGCATTTTCTGCGTTAATCTTGGTGAGTCTTCTGTCAGAAGTATGCAGAGTCATCGAGATCGTACTTTTCGAGCTATTTAATGCGAGAAACACGTTATCTGGTTGTTTTCACCACTCCACAGTGCGTTTGATATGCAGAAGCGGCGACATCTTGATTTTCGTGAGATTTCAAACCTGAGGTATGCATTTTCTGCGATAAGCTTGGTGAGACTTCTGTTAGAAGTATGCAGAATCATCTAGATCGCCCGATTCGAGCTATCTAATGCGAAAAAACAAGTTTTCTGGTGTTTTCACCACACCACAGTCCGTTTGATATGCAGAACCGGCGACATCTTGGATTTCGTCGGGGTTCAATCTGAGATATGCACATTCTATGATAATCTTGGTGAGACTTCTGTCAGAAGTATGCAGAATCATCGGCATCTCCCTTTTCGACCTATTTAATGCGAGAAACACGTTCTCTGGTTGTTTTCACCACTCCACAGTGCGTTTGATATGCAGAACCGGCGATATCTTGATTTTCGTGGTGTTTCCAGCTGAGATATGCATTTTCTGCGATAATCCTGGTGAGACTTCTGTCAGACGTATGCAGAATCATCGGCATCTCCCTTTTCGACCTATTTAATGCGAGAAACACGTTCTTTGGTTGTTTTCACCACTCCACAGTGGGTTTGATATGCAGAACCGGCGACATCTTGATTTTCGTGAGGTTTCAAGCTGAGATATGCATTTTCAGCGATAATCTTGGTGAGTCTTTTGTCAGAAGTATGCAGAATCTTCGAGATCGCTCTTTTCGAGCAACTTAATGCGGGAAACACGATATCTGGTTGTTTTCACCACTCCACAGTGCGTTTGATATGCAGAACGGGCGACATCTTGATTTTCGTGGTGTTTCCAGCTGAGATATGCATTTTCTGCGATAATCTTGGTGAGTCTTCTGTCAGAAGAATGCAGAATCATCGAGATCCCTCTTTTCGAGCTATTTAATGCGAGAAACACGTTAATTGGTGTTTTCACCACTCCACAGTGCGTTTGATATGCGGAACCAGCGACATCTTGGATTTCGTCGGGTTTCAAGCTGAGACATGCATTTTCTGCGATAATCTTGGTGAGTCTTCTGTCAGAAGTATGCAGAATCATCGAGGTCCCTCTTTTCGAGCAAGTTAATGCGAGAAACACGTTATCTGGTGTTTTCACCACTCCACAGTGCGTTTGATATGCAGAACCGGCGACATCTTGGCTGTCGAAGGGTATCAAGCTGAGATATGCATTTTCTACCATAATCTTGGTGAGAGTTCTGTCAGAAGTATGCAGAATCATCGGGATCGCTATTTTCGAGCTATTTAATGCGAGAAACACGTTTTCTGGGGTTTTCACCACTCCACAGTTCGTTGGATATGCAGAACAGGAGATATCTTGGTTTTCGTGGGGTTTCTAGCAGAGATATGCATTTTCTGCGATAATCATGGTGAGACTTCTGTTAGAAGTATGCAGAATCATCGAGATCGCACTTTTCAATCAATTTAATGCGAGAAACACGTTATCTGGTTTTTTCACCACTACACAGTGCCTTTGATATGCAGTACCAGCGATATCTTGGTTTTCGTGGGGTTTCAAGCTGAGATATGCATTTTTTACGATAATCTTGGTGAGACTTCTGTCCGAAGTATGCTTAATCATCGAGATCGCTCTATTCGAGCTATTTAATGTGAGAAACACGTTATCTGGTGTTTCCAGCACTCCACAGTGCGTTTTATATGCAGAACCAGCGATATCTTGGCTTTCGTGGGGTTTCAAGCTGAGATATGCATTGTCTGCGATAATCTAGGTGAGACTTCTGTCCGAAGTATGCAGAATCATCGAGATCGCTCTTTTCGAGCTATTTATTGCGAGAAACACGTTATCTGGTTTTTTCACCACTACACAGTGCCTTTGATATGCAGTACCAGCGATATCTTGGTTTTCGTGGGGTTTCAAGCTGAGATATGCATTTGCTGCGATAAACTTGGAGAGACTCCTGTCCGAAGTATGCTGAATCATCGAGATCGCTCTATTCGAGCTATTTAATGTGAGAAACACGTTATCTGGTGTTTCCAGCACTCCACAGTGCGTTTTATATGCAGAACCAGCGATATCTTGGCTTTGGTGGGGTTTCAAGCTGAGATATGCATTGTCTGCGATAATCAAGGTGAGACTTCTGTCCGAAGTATGCAGATTCATCGAGATCGTACTTTTCGAGCCATTTTATGCGAGAAACACGTTTTCTGGGGTTTTCACCACTCCACAGTTCGTTGGATATGCAGAACAGGTGATATCTTGGTTTTCGAGGGGTTTCAAGCTGAGATATGCATTTGCTGCGATAAACTTGGAGAGACTTCTGTCCGAAGTATGCTGAATCATCGAGATCGCACTTTTCGAGCTAGTTAATGCGAGAAAAACCTTATCTGGTGTTTTCACCACCCCACAGTGCGTTTGATATGCAGAACCGGCGATATCTGAGATTTCGTGGGGTTTCAAGCTGAGATATGCATTTTCTGCGATAATCTTGGTGAGACCTCTGTCCGAAGTATGCAGAAACATCGAGATCGCTCTTTTCGACCTATTTAATGCGAGAAACACGTTATCTGGTGTTTTCACCACTCCACAGTGCGTTTGATATGCAGAACCAGCGATACCTTGGTTTTCGTGGGGGTTCAATCTGAGATATGCACATTCTATGATAATCTTGGTGAGACTTCTGTCAGAAGTATGCAGAATCATCGGCATCTCCCTTTTCGACCTATTTAATGCGAGAAACACGTTCTCTGGTTGTTTTCACCACTCCAGAGTGCGATTGATATGCAGAACCGGCGATATCTTGATTTTCGTGGTGTTTCCAGCTGAGATATGCATTTTCTGCGATAATCTTGGTGAGACTTCTGTCAGACGTATGCAGAATCATCGGCATCTCCCTTTTCGACCTATTTAATGCGAGAAACACGTTCTCTGGTTGTTTTCACCACTCCACAGTGGGTTTGATATGCAGAACCGGCGACATCTTGATTTTCGTGAGGTTTCAAGCTGAGATATGCATTTTCAGCGATAATCTTGGTGAGTCTTTTGTCAGAGGTATGCACAATCTTCGAGATCGCTCTTTTCGAGCAACTTAATGCGGGAAACACGATATCTGGTTGTTTTCACCACTCCACAGTGCGTTTGATATGCAGAACGGGCGACATCTTGATTTTCGTGGTGTTTCCAGCTGAGATATGCATTTTCTGCGATAATCTTGGTGAGTCTTCTGTCAGAAGTATGCAGAATCATCGAGATCCCTCTTTTCGAGCTATTTAATGCGAGAAACACGTTAATTGGTGTTTTCACCACTCCACAGTGCGTTTGATATGCGGAACCAGCGACATCTTGGATTTCGTCGGGTTTCAAGCTGAGACATGCATTTTCTGCGATAATCTTGGTGAGTCTTCTGTCAGAAGTATGCAGAATCTTCGAGGTCCCTCTTTTCGAGCAAGTTAATGCGAGAAACACGTTATCTGGTGTTTTCACCACTCCACAGTGCGTTTGATATGCAGAACCGGCGACATCTTGGCTGTCGAAGGGTATCAAGCTGAGATATGCATTTTCTACCATAATCTTGGTGAGAGTTCTGTCAGAAGTATGCAGAATCATCGGGATCGCTATTTTCGAGCTATTTAATGCGAGAAACACGTTTTCTGGGGTTTTCACCACTCCACAGTTCGTTGGATATGCAGAACAGGAGATATCTTGGTTTTCGTAGGGTTTCTAGCAGAGACATGCATTTTCTGCGATAATCTTGGTGAGTCTTCTGTCAGAAGTATGCAGAATCATCGAGATCCCTCTTTTCGAGCTAGTTAATGCGAGAAACACGTTTTCTGGGGTTTTCACCACTCCACAGTTCGTTGGATATGCAGAACAGGAGATATCTTGGTTTTCGTGGGGTTTCTAGCAGAGATATGCATTTTCTGCGATAATCATGGTGAGACTTCTGTTAGAAGTATGCAGAATCATCGAGATCGCACTTTTCAATCAATTTAATGCGAGAAACACGTTATCTGGTTTTTTCACCACTACACAGTGCCTTTGATATGCAGTACCAGCGATATCTTGGTTTTCGTGGGGTTTCAAGCTGAGATATGCATTTTTTACGATAATCTTGGTGAGACTTCTGTCCGAAGTATGCTTAATCATCGAGATCGCTCTATTCGAGCTATTTAATGTGAGAAACACGTTATCTGGTGTTTCCAGCACTCCACAGTGCGTTTTATATGCAGAACCAGCGATATCTTGGCTTTGGTGGGGTTTCAAGCTGAGATATGCATTGTCTGCGATAATCAAGGTGAGACTTCTGTCCGAAGTATGCAGATTCATCGAGATCGTACTTTTCGAGCCATTTTATGCGAGAAACACGTTTTCTGGGGTTTTCACCACTCCACAGTTCGTTGGATATGCAGAACAGGTGATATCTTGGTTTTCGAGGGGTTTCAAGCTGAGATATGCATTTGCTGCGATAAACTTGGAGAGACTTCTGTCCGAAGTATGCAGAAACATCGAGATCGCTCTTTTCGACCTATTTAATGCGAGAAACACGTTATCTGGTGTTTTCACCACTCCACAGTGCGTTTGATATGCAGAACCAGCGATATCTTGGTTTTCGTGGGGGTTCAATCTGAGATATGCACATTCTATGATAATCTTGGTGAGACTTCTGTCAGAAGTATGCAGAATCATCGGCATCTCCCTTTTCGACCTATTTAATGCGAGAAACACGTTCTCTGGTTGTTTTCACCACTCCAGAGTGCGATTGATATGCAGAACCGGCGATATCTTGATTTTCGTGGTGTTTCCAGCTGAGATATGCATTTTCTGCGATAATCTTGGTGAGACTACTGTCAGACGTATGCAGAATCATCGGCATCTCCCTTTTCGACCTATTTAATGCGAGAAACACGTTCTCTGGTTGTTTTCACCACTCCACAGTGGGTTTGATATGCAGAACCGGCGACATCTTGATTTTCGTGAGGTTTCAAGCTGAGATATGCATTTTCAGCGATAATCTTGGTGAGTCTTTTGTCAGAGGTATGCACAATCTTCGAGATCGCTCTTTTCGAGCAACTTAATGCGGGAAACACGATATCTGGTTGTTTTCACCACTCCACAGTGCGTTTGATATGCAGAACGGGCGACATCTTGATTTTCGTGGTGTTTCCAGCTGAGATATGCATTTTCTGCGATAATCTTGGTGAGTCTTCTGTCAGAAGTATGCAGAATCATCGAGATCCCTCTTTTCGAGCTAGTTAATGCGAGAAACACATTTTCTGGTGTTTTCACCACTCCACAGTGCGTTTGATATGCGGAACCAGCGACATCTTGGATTTCGTCGGGTTTCAAGCTGAGACATGCATTTTCTGCGATAATCTTGGTGAGTCTTCTGTCAGAAGTATGCAGAATCATCGAGTTCCCTCTTTTCGAGCTAGTTAATGCGAGAAACACGTTATCTGGTGTTTTCACCACTCCATAGTGCGTTTGATATGCAGAACCGGCGACATCTTGGCTGTCGTAGGGTATCAAGCTGAGATATGCATTTTCTACCATAATCTTGGTGAGAGTTCTGTCAGAAGTATGCAGAATCATCGGGATCGCTATTTTCGAGCTATTTAATGCGAGAAACACGTTTTCTGGGGTTTTCACCACTCCACAGTTCGTTGGATATGCAGAACAGGAGATATCTTGGTTTTCGTAGGGTTTCTAGCAGAGACATGCATTTTCTGCGATAATCATGGTGAGACTTCTGTTAGAAGTATGCAGAATCATCGAGATCGCACTTTTCATCAATTTAATGCGAGAAACACGTTGTCTGGTGTTTTCACCACTCCACAGTTGGTTTGATATGCAGAACAGGCGATGTTTGGTTTTCGTCGGGTTTCAAGCTGAGATATGCATTTTCTGCGATAATCTTGGTGAGACTTCAGTCAGAAATATGCAGAATCTTCTAGATCGCTCTTTTCGAGCTATTTAATGCGAAAAAACAAGTTTTCTGGTGTTTTCACCACTCCACAGTTCGTTGGATATGCAGAACAGGAGATATCTTGGTTTTCGTGGGGTTTCTAGCAGAGACATGCATTTTCAGCGATAATCTTGGTGAGTCTTCTGTCAGAAGTATGCAGAATCATCGAGATCCCTCTTTTCGAGCTAGTTAATGCGAGAAACACGTTATCTGGTTTTTTCACCACTACACAGTGCCTTTGATATGCAGTACCAGCGATATGTTGATTTCGTGGGGTTTCAAGCTGAGATATGCATTTTTTACGATAATCTTGGTGAGACTTCTGTCCGAAGTATGCTTAATCATCGAGATCGCTCTATTCGAGCTATTTAATGTGAGAAACACGTTATCTGGTGTTTCCAGCACTCCACAGTGCGTTTTATATGCAGAACCAGCGATATCTTGGCTTTCGTGGGGTTTCAAGCTGAGATATGCATTGTCTGCGATAATCTAGGTGAGACTTCTGTCCGAAGTATGCAGATTCATCGAGATCGTACTTTTCGAGCTATTTTATGCGAGAAACACGTTTTCTGGGGTTTTCACCACTCCACAGTTCGTTGGATATGCAGAACAGGTGATATCTTGGTTTTCGAGGGGTTTCAAGCTGAGATATGCATTTTCTGCGATAATCTTGGTGAGACTTCTGTCAGACGTATGCAGAATCATCGGCATCTCCCTTTTCGACCTATTTAATGCGAGAAACACGTTCTCTGGTTGTTTTCACCACTCCACAGTGGGTTTGATATGCAGAACCGGCGACATCTTGATTTTCGTGAGGTTTCAAGCTGAGATATGCATTTTCAGCGATAATCTTGGTGAGTCTTTTGTCAGAAGTATGCAGAATCTTCGAGATCGCCCTTTTCGAGCAACTTAATGCGAGAAACACGATATCTGGTTGTTTTCACCACTCCACAGTGCGTTTGATATGCAGAACGGGCGACATCTTGATTTTCGTGGTGTTTCCAGCTGAGATATGCATTGTCTGCGATAATCTAGGTGAGACTTCTGTCCGAAGTATGCAGATTCATCGAGATCGTACTTTTCGAGCTATTTTATGCGAGAAACACGTTTTCTGGGGTTTTCACCACTCCACAGTTCGTTGGATATGCAGAACAGGTGATATCTTGGTTTTCGAGGGGTTTCAAGCTGAGATATGCATTTTCTGCGATAATCTTGGTGAGACTTCTGTCAGACGTATGCAGAATCATCGGCATCTCCCTTTTCGACCTATTTAATGCGAGAAACACGTTCTCTGGTTGTTTTCACCACTCCACAGTGGGTTTGATATGCAGAACCGGCGACATCTTGATTTTCGTGAGGTTTCAAGCTGAGATATGCATTATCAGCGATAATCTTGGTGAGTCTTTTGTCAGAAGTATGCAGAATCTTCGAGATCGCTCTTTTCGAGCAACTGAATGCGAGAAACACGATATCTGGTTGTTTTCACCACTCCACAGTGCGTTTGATATGCAGAACGGGCGACATCTTGATTTTCGTGGTGTTTCCAGCTGAGATATGCATTTTCTGCGATAATCTTGGTGAGTCTTCTGTCAGAAGTATGCAGAATCATCGAGATCCCTCTTTTCGAGCTATTCAATGCGAGAAACACGTTAATTGGTGTTTTCACCACTCCACAGTGCGTTTGATATGCGGAACCAGCGACATCTTGGATTTCGTCGGGTATCAAGCTGAGATATGCATTTTCTACCATAATCTTGGTGAGAGTTCTGTCAGAAGTATGCAGAATCATCGAGATCCCTCTTTTCGAGCTAGTTAATGCGAGGAACACGTTTTCTGGGGTTTTCACCACTCCACAGTTCGTTGGATATGCAGAACAGGAGATATCTTGGTTTTCGTGGGGTTTCTAGCAGAGATATGCATTTTCTGCGATAATCATAGTGAGACTTCTGTTAGAAGTATGCAGAACCATCGAGATCGCACTATTCAATCAATTTAATGCGAGAAACACGTTGTCTGGTGTTTTCACCCCTCCACAGTTGGTTTGATATGCAGAACAGGCGATGTTTGGTTTTCGTCGGGTTTCAAGCTGAGATATGCATTTTCTGCGATAATCTTGGTGAGACTTCAGTCAGAAATATGCAGAATCTTCTAGATCGCTCTTTTCGAGCTATTTAATGCGAAAAAACAAGTTTTCTGGTGTTTTCACCACTCCACAGTTCGTTGGATATGCAGAACAGGAGATATCTTGGTTTTCGTGGGGTTTCTAGCAGAGACATGCATTTTCTGCGATAATCTTGGTGAGTCTTCTGTCAGAAGTATGCAGAATCATCGAGATCCCTCTTTTCGAGCTAGTTAATGCGAGAAACACGTTTTCTGGGGTTTTCACCACTCCACAGTTCGTTGGATATGCAGAACAGGAGATATCTTGGTTTTCGTGGGGTTTCTAGCTGAGATATGCATTTTTTACGATAATCTTGGTGAGACTTCTGTCCGAAGTATGCAGAATCATCGAGATCGCTCTTTTCGAGCTATTTATTGCGAGAAACACGTTATCTGGTTTTTTCACCACTACACAGTGCCTTTGATATGCAGTACCAGCGATATCTTGGTTTTCGTGGGGTTTCAAGCTGAGAAATGCATTTTTTACGATAATCTTGGTGAGACTTCTGTCCGAAGTATGCTTAATCATCGAGATCGCTCTATTCGAGCTATTTAATGTGAGAAACACGTTATCTGGTGTTTCAAGCACTCCACAGTGCGTTTTATATGCAGAACCAGCGATATCTTGGCTTTCGTGGGGTTTCAAGCTGAGATATGCATTGTCTGCGATAATCTAGGTGAGACTTCTGTCCGAAGTATGCAGATTCATCGAGATCGTACTTTTCGAGCCATTTTATGCGAGAAACACGTTTTCTGGGGTTTTCACCACTCCACAGTTCGTTGGATATGCAGAACAGGTGATATCTTGGTTTTCGAGGGGTTTCAAGCTGAGATATGCATTTTCTGCGATAAACTTGGAGAGACTTCTGTCCGAAGTATGCTGAATCATCGAGATCGCACTTTTCGAGCTAGTTAATGCGAGAAAAACCTTATCTGGTGTTTTCACCACCCCACAGTGCGTTTGATATGCAGAACCGGCGACATCTTGATTTTCGTGAGGTTTCAAGCTGAGATATGCATTATCAGCGATAATCTTGGTGAGTCTTTTGTCAGAAGTATGCAGAATCTTCGAGATCGCTCTTTTCGAGCAACTGAATGCGAGAAACACGATATCTGGTTGTTTTCACCACTCCACAGTGCGTTTGATATGCAGAACGGGCGACATCTTGATTTTCGTGGTGTTTCCAGCTGAGATATGCATTTTCTGCGATAATCTTGGTGAGTCTTCTGTCAGAAGTATGCAGAATCATCGAGATCCCTCTTTTCGAGCTATTCAATGCGAGAAACACGTTAATTGGTGTTTTCACCACTCCACAGTGCGTTTGATATGCGGAACC
Organism: Anthophora plumipes; assembly: GCA_951804975.1. NCBI lineage: Eukaryota > Metazoa > Arthropoda > Insecta > Hymenoptera > Apidae > Anthophora > Anthophora plumipes. The sequence continues at coordinate 2,842,960 of CATORF010000980.1, forward strand.
AGCGACATCTTGGATTTCGTCGGGTATCAAGCTGAGATATGCATTTTCTACCATAATCTTGGTGAGAGTTCTGTCAGAAGTATGCAGAATCATCGGGATCGCTATTTTCGAGCTATTTAATGCGAGAAACACGTTTTCTGGGGTTTTCACCACTCCACAGTTCGTTGGATATGCAGAACAGGAGATATCTTGGTTTTCGTAGGGTTTCTAGCAGAGACATGCATTTTCTGCGATAATCTTGGTGAGTCTTCTGTCAGAAGTATGCAGAATCATCGAGATCCCTCTTTTCGAGCTAGTTAATGCGAGGAACACGTTTTCTGGGGTTTTCACCACTCCACAGTTCGTTGGATATGCAGAACAGGAGATATCTTGGTTTTCGTGGGGTTTCTAGCAGAGATATGCATTTTCTGCGATAATCATAGTGAGACTTCTGTTAGAAGTATGCAGAACCATCGAGATCGCACTTTTCAATCAATTTAATGCGAGAAACACGTTGTCTGGTGTTTTCACCCCTCCACAGTTGGTTTGATATGCAGAACAGGCGCTGTTTGGTTTTCGTCGGGTTTCAAGCTGAGATATGCATTTTCTGCGATAATCTTGGTGAGACTTCAGTCAGAAATATGCAGAATCTTCTAGATCGCTCTTTCCGAGCTATTTAATGCGAAAAAACAAGTTTTCTGGTGTTTTCACCACTCCACAGTTCGTTGGATATGCAGAACAGGAGATATCTTGGTTTTCGTGGGGTTTCTAGCAGAGACATGCATTTTCTGCGATAATCTTGGTGAGTCTTCTGTCAGAAGTATGCAGAATCATCGAGATCCCTCTTTTCGAGCTAGTTAATGCGAGGAACACGTTTTCTGGGGTTTTCACCACTCCACAGTTCGTTGGATATGCAGAACAGGAGATATCTTGGTTTTCGTGGGGTTTCTAGCTGAGATATGCATTTTTTACGATAATCTTGGTGAGACTTCTGTCCGAAGTATGCAGAATCATCGAGATCGCTCTTTTCGAGCTATTTATTGCGAGAAACACGTTATCTGGTTTTTTCACCACTACACAGTGCCTTTGATATGCAGTACCAGCGATATCTTGGTTTTCGTGGGGTTTCAAGCTGAGATATGCATTTTTTACGATAATCTTGGTGAGACTTCTGTCCGAAGTATGCTTAATCATCGAGATCGCTATTTTCGAGCTATTTAATGCGAGAAACACGTTTTCTGGGGTTTTCACCACTCCACAGTTCGTTGGATATGCAGAACAGGAGATATCTTGGTTTTCGTAGGGTTTCTAGCAGAGACATGCATTTTCTGCGATAATCTTGGTGAGGCTTCTGTCAGAAGTATGCAGAATCATCGAGATCCCTCTTTTCGAGCTAGTTAATGCGAGGAACACGTTTTCTGGGGTTTTCACCACTCCACAGTTCGTTGGGTATGCAGAACAGGAGATATCTTGGTTTTCGTGGGGTTTCTAGCAGAGATATGCATTTTCTGCGATAATCATGGTGAGACTTCTGTTAGAAGTATGCAGAACCATCGAGATCGCACTTTTCAATCAATTTAATGCGAGAAACACGTTGTCTGGTGTTTTCACCCCTCCACAGTTGGTTTGATATGCAGAACAGGCGATGTTTGGTTTTCGTCGGGTTTCAAGCTGAGATATGCATTTTCTGCGATAATCTTGGTGAGACTTCAGTCAGAAATATGCAGAATCTTCTAGATCGCTCTTTTCGAGCTATTTAATGCGAAAAAACAAGTTTTCTGGTGTTTTCACCACTCCACAGTTCGTTGGATATGCAGAACAGGAGATATCTTGGTTTTCGTGGGGTTTCTAGCAGAGACATGCATTTTCTGCGATAATCTTGGTGAGTCTTCTGTCAGAAGTATGCAGAATCATCGAGATCCCTCTTTTCGAGCTAGTTAATGCGAGAAACACGTTTTCTGGGGTTTTCACCACTCCACAGTTCGTTGGATATGCAGAACAGGAGATATCTTGGTTTTCGTGGGGTTTCTAGCTGAGATATGCATTTTTTACGATAATCTTGGTGAGACTTCTGTCCGAAGTATGCAGAATCATCGAGATCGCTCTTTTCGAGCTATTTATTGCGAGAAACACGTTATCTGGTTTTTTCACCACTACACAGTGCCTTTGATATGCAGTACCAGCGATATCTTGGTTTTCGTGGGGTTTCAAGCTGAGATATGCATTTTTTACGATAATCTTGGTGAGACTTCTGTCCGAAGTATGCTTAATCAACGAGATCGCTCTATTCGAGCTATTTAATGTGAGAAACACGTTATCTGGTGTTTCAAGCACTCCACAGTGCGTTTTATATGCAGAACCAGCGATATCTTGGCTTTCGTGGGGTTTCAAGCTGAGATATGCATTGTCTGCAATAATCTAGGTGAGACTTCTGTCCGAAGTATGCAGATTCATCGAGATCGTACTTTTCGAGCCATTTTATGCGAGAAACACGTTTTCTGGGGTTTTCACCACTCCACAGTTCGTTGGATATGCAGAACAGGTGATATCTTGGTTTTCGAGGGGTTTCAAGCTGAGATATGCATTTTCTGCGATAAACTTGGAGAGACTTCTGTCCGAAGTATGCTGAATCATCGAGATCGCACTTTTCGAGCTAGTTAATGCGAGAAAAACCTTATCTGGTGTTTTCACCACCCCACAGTGCGTTTGATATGCAGAACCGGCGATATCTGGGTTTTCGTGGGGTTTCAAGCTGAGATATGCATTTTCTGCGATAATCTTGGTGAGACCTCTGTCCGAAGTATGCAGAAACATCGAGATCGCTCTTTTCGACCTATTTAATGCGAGAAACACGTTATCTGGTGTTTTCACCACTCCACAGAGCGTTTGATATGCAGAACCAGCGATATCTTGGTGTTCGTGGGGTTTCAAGCTGAGATATGCATTTTTTACGATAATCATGGTGAGACTATAGTCCGAAGTGTGCAGAATCTTCTAGATCGCTCTTTTCGAGCTATTTAATGCGAAAAAACAAGTTTTCTGGTGTTTTCACCACTCCACAGTTCGTTGGATATGCAGAACAGGAGATATCTTGGTTTTCGTGGGGTTTCAAGCTGAGATATGCATTTTCTAGGATAATCTTGGTGAGACTTCTGTCCGAAGTATGCAGAATCATCGGGATCGCTCTTTTCGTGCTATTTAATGCGAGAAACACGTTTTCTGGGGTTTTCACCACTCCACAGTTCGTAGGATATGCAGAACAGGAGATATCTTGATTTTCGTGGTTTTTCCAGCTGAGATATGCATTTTCAGCGATAATCTTGGTGAGTCTTCTGTCAGAAGTATGCAGAATCTTCGAGATCGCTCATTTCGAGCTAGTTAATGCGAGAAACACGTTATCTGGTGTTTTCACCACTCCACAGTGCGTTTGATATGCAGAACCGGCGACATCTTGGCTGTCGTAGGGTATCAAGCTGAGATATGCATTTTCTACGATAATCTTGGTGAGTCTTCTGTCAGAAGTATGCAGAATCTTCGAGATCGCTCATTTCGAGCTAGTTAATGCGAGAAACACGTTATCTGGTGTTTTCACCACTCCACAGCGCGTTTGATATGCAGAACAGGAGATATCTTGGTTTTCGTGGGTTTTCTAGCAGAGATATGCATTTTCTGCGATAATCATGGTGAGAATTCTGTTAGAAGTATGCAGAATCATCGAGATCGCACATTTCGAACTATTTAATGCGAGAAACACGTTGTCTGGTGTTTTCACCACTCCACAGTTGGTTTGATATGCAGAACCGGCGATATCTGGGTTTTCGTGGGGTTTCAAGCTGAGATATGCATTTTCTGAGATAATCTTGGTGAGACCTCTGTCCGAAGTATGCAGAAACATCGAGATCGCTCTTTTCGACCTATTTAATGCGAGAAACACGTTATCTGGTGTTTTCACCAGTCCACAGTGCGTATGATATGCAGAACTGGCGATATCTTGGTTTTCGTGGGGTTTCAAGCTGAGATATGCATTCTCTGCGATAATCTTGGAGAGACTTCTGTCCGAAGTATGCTGAATCATCGAGATAGCACCTTTCGAGCTAGTTAATGCGAGAAAAACCTTATCTGGTGTTTTCACCACTCCACAGTGCGTTTGATATGCAGAACCAGCGATATCTTGGTTTTCGTGGGGTTTCAAGCTGAGATATGCATTTTCTGCTTCAATCTTGGTGAGACTTCTGTCCGAAATATGCAGAATCATCTAGATCGCTCGTTTCGAGCTACTTAATGCGAGAAACACGTTATCTGGTGTTTTCACCACTCCACAGTGCGTTTGATATGCAGAACCGGCGACATCTTGGCTTTCTTCGGGTATCAAGCTGAGATATGCATTTTCTACGATAATCTTGGTGAGACTTCTGGCAGAAGTATGCAGAATCATCTAGATCGCTCTTTTCGAGCTATTTAATGCGAGAAACACGTTGTCTGGTGTATTCACCACTCCACAGTACGTTTGACATGCAGTACCGGCGACATTTTGGATTTCGTCGGGGTTCAAGCTGAGATATGCATTTTCTACGATAATCTTGGTGAGACTTCTGTCAGAAGTATGCAGAATCATCTAGATCGTTCTTTTCGAGCTATTTAATTCGAGAAACACGTTATCTGGTTGTTTTCACCACTCCACAGTGCGTTTGATATGCAGAAGTGGCGACATCTTGATTTTCGTGAGATTTCAAACTGAGGTATGCATTTTCTGCGATAATCTTGGTGAGACTTCTGTCAGAAGTGTGCAGAATCATCTAGATCGCTCTTTTCGAGCTATGCAATGCGAAAAAACAAGTTTTCTTGTGTTTTCAACATTCCACAGTGCGTTTGATATGCAGAACCGGAGATATCTTGGTATCGGTCGGTTCTCAAGCTGAGATATGCATTTTCTGCGATAATCTTGGTGAGACTTCTGTCAGAAGTATGCAGAATCATCTAGATCGCTCTTTTCGAGCTATTTCATTCGAGAAACACGTTTTCTGGTGTTTTCACCACACCACAGTCCGTTTGATGTGCAGAACCTGAGATAACTTGGTTTTCGTGAGATTTCAAGCTGAGATATGAATTTTCTATGATAATCTTGGTGAGACATCTGTCAGAAGTATGCAGAATCTTCGAGATCGCTCTTTTCGAGCTACTTAATGCGAGAAACACGTTATCTGGTGTTTTCACCACTCCACAGTGCGTTTGACATGCAGTACCGGCGACATCTTGGATTTCGTCGGGGTTCAAGCTGAGATATGCATTTTCTACGATAATCTTGGTGAGACTTCTGTCAGAAGTATGCAGAATCATCTAGATCGTTCTTTTCGAGCTATTTAATTCGAGAAACACGTTATCTGGTTGTTGTCACCACTCCACAGTGCGTTTGATATGCAGAAGTGGCGACATCTTGATTTTCGTGAGATTTCAAGCTGAGGTATGCATTTTCTGCGATAAGCTTGGTGAGACTTCTGTCAGAAGTATGCAGAATCATCTAGATCGCACGTTTCGAGCTATCTAATGCGAAAAAACAAGTTTTCTGGTGTTTTCACCACACCACAGTCCGTTTGATATGCAGAACAGGAGATATCTTGGTTTTCGTGGGGTTTCTAGCAGAGATATGCATTATCTGCGATAATCATGGTGAGACTTCTGTTAGAAGTATGCAGAACCATCGAGATCGCACTTTTCGATCTATTTAATGCGAGAAACACGTTGTCTGGTTTTTTCACCACTCCACAGTTGGTTTGATACGCAGAACCGGCGATGGTTGGTTTTCGTCGGGTTTCAAGCTGAGATATGCATTTTCTGCGATAATCTTGGTGAGACTTCTGTCCGAAGAATGCAGAATCATCGAGATCGCTCTTTTCGAGCTATTTAATGCGAGAAACACGTTATCTGGTGTTTTCAGCATTCCACAGTGCGTTTGATATGCAGAACCAGCGATATCTTGGTTTTCGTGGGGTTTCAAGCTGAGATATGCAATTCCTTCGATAATCTTGGTGAGACTTCTGTACGAAGTATGCTTAATCATCGAGATCGCTCGGTTCGAGCTATTTAATGGGAGAAACAGGTTATCTGATGTTTTCTCCACTCCACAGTGCGTATGATGTGCAGAACCGACGATATCTTGGTTTTCGTGGGGTTTCAAGCTCAGATATGCATTTTCTGCGATAATATTGGTGAGACCTCAGACAGAAGTATGCAGAATCATCTAGATCGCTCTTTTCGAGCTATTTAATGCGCAAAAACAAGTTTTCTGGTGTTTTCAACATTCCACAGTGCGTCTGATATGCAGAACAAGCGATATCCTGGTTTTCGTGGGGTTTCAAGCTGAGATATGCATTTTTTACGATAATCATGGTGAGACTTCTGTCCGAAGTATGCAGAATCATCGAGATCGCACTTTTCGAGCTATTTAATGCGAGAAACACGTTATCTGGTGTTTTCAGCACTCCACAGTGCGTTTGATATGGAGAACCAGCGATATCTTGGTTTTCGTGTGGTTTCAAGCTGAGATATGCAATTCCTGCGATAATCTTGGTGAGACTTCTGTCCGAAGTATGCTTAATCATCGAGATCGCTCTTTTCGAGCTATTTAATGCGAGAAACACGTTATCTGGTGTTTTCACCACTCCGCAGTTTGTTTGATATGCAGAACCGGAGATATCTTGGTTTTCGTGGGGTTTCAAGCTGAGATATGCATTTTTTACGATAATCATGGTGAGACTTCTGTACGAAGTATGCAGAAACATCGAGACCGCACTTTTCGAGCTATTTAATGCCAGTAACACGTTATCTGGTGTTTTCAGCAATCCACAGTGCGTTTGATATGCAGAACCAGCGAAATCTTGGTTTTCGTGGGGTTTCAAGTGGAGATATGCATGTTCTACGATAATCTTGGTGTAACATCTGCCCGAAATATGCAGAAACATCAAGAGCGCTCTTTTCGAGCTATTTAATGCGAGAAACACGTTTTCTGGGGTTTTCACCACACCACAGTTCGTTGGATGTGCAGAACCGGAGATATCTTGGTTTTCGTGGGGTTTCTAGCTGAGATATGCATTTTCTGCGATAATCTTGGTGAGACTTCTGTCCGAAGAATGCAGAATCATCGAGATCGCTCTTTTCGAGCTATTTAATGAGAGAAACACGTTATCAGGTGTTTTCAGCATTCCACAGTGCGTTTGATATGCAGAACCAGCGATATCTTGGTTTTCGTGGGGTTTCAAGCTGAGATATGCAATTCCTTCGATAATCTTGGTGAGACTTCTGTACGAAGTATGCTTAATCATCGAGATCGCTCGTTTCGAGCTATTTAATGGGAGAAACAGGTTATCTGGTGTTTTCTCCACTCCACAGTGCGTATGATGTGCAGAACCGACGATATCTTGGTTTTCGTGGGGTTTCAAGCTCAGATATGCATTTTCTGCGATAATATTGGTGAGACCTCAGACAGAAGTATGCAGAATCATCTAGATCGCTCTTTTCGAGCTATTTAATGCGCAAAAACAAGTTTTCTGGTGTTTTCAACATTCCACAGTGCGTCTGATATGCAGAGCAAGCGATATCCTGGTTTTCGTGGGGTTTCAAGCTGAGATATGCATTTTTTACGATAATCATGGTGAGACTTCTGTCCGAAGTAGGCAGAATCATCGAGATCGCACTTTTCGAGCTATTTAATGCGAGAAACACGTTATCTGGTGTTTTCAGCACTCCACAGTGCGTTTGATATGGAGAACCAGCGATATCTTGGTTTTCGGGTGGTTTCAAGCTGAGATATGCAATTCCTGCGATAATCTTGGTGAGACTTCTGTCCGAAGTATGCTTAATCATCGAGATCGCTCTTTTCGAGCTATTTAATGCGAGAAACATGTTATCTGGTGTTTTCACCACTCCACAGTGCGTTTCATATGCAGAACCGGCGATATCTGGGTTTTCGTGGGGTTTCAAGCTGAGATATGCATTTTCTGCGATAATCTTGTTGAGACCTCTGTCCGAAGTATGCAGAAACATCGAGATCGCTCTTTTCGACCTATTTAATGCGAGAAACACGTTATCTGGTGTTTTCACCACTCCACAGAGCGTTTGATATGCAGAACCAGCGATATCTTGGTGTTCGTGGGGTTTCAAGCTGAGATATGCATTTTTTACGATAATCATGGTGAGACTATAGTCCGAAGTGTGCAGAATCATCGAGATCGCTCTTTTCGAGCTATTTAATGCGAGAAACACGTTATCTGGTGTTTTCACCACTCCACGGTGCGTTTGATATGCAGAACCGGCGACATCTTGGCTGTCGTATGGTATCAAGCTGAGATATGCATTTTCTACGATAATCTTGGTGAGACCTCTGTCAGAAGTATGCAGAATCTTCGAGATCGCTCATTTCGATCTATTTAATGCGAGAAACACGTTGTCTAGTGTTTTCACCACTCCACAGAGCGTTTGATATGCAGTACCATCGATATCTTGGTTTTCGTGGGGTTTCAAGCTGAGATATGCATTTTCTAGGATAATCTTAGTGAGACTTCTGTCCGAAGTATGCTGAATCATCTAGATCGCTCTTTTCGAGCTAGTTAATGCGAGAAACACGTTATCTGGCGTTTTCACCACTCAACAGTGCGTATGATATGCAGAACGGACGATATCTTGGTTTTCGTGGGGCTTCAAGCTCAGATATGCATTTTCTGCGATAATCTTGGTGAGACTTCTGTCCGAAGTATGCAGAATCATCGGGATCGCTCTTTTCGTGCTATTTAATGCGAGAAACACGTTTTCTGGGGTTTTCACCACTCCACAGTTCGTAGGATATGCAGAACAGGAGATATCTTGATTTTCGTGGTTTTTCCAGCTGAGATATGCATTTTCAGCGATAATCTTGGTGAGTCTTCTGTCAGAAGTATGCAGAATCTTCGAGATCGCTCATTTCGAGCTAGTTAATGCGAGAAACACGTTATCTGGTGTTTTCACCACTCCACAGTGCGTTTGATATGCAGAACCGGCGACATCTTGGCTGTCGTAGGGTATCAAGCTGAGATATGCATTTTCTACGATAATCTTGGTGAGTCTTCTGTCAGAAGTATGCAGAATCTTCGAGATCGCTCATTTCGAGCTAGTTAATGCGAGAAACACGTTATCTGGTGTTTTCACCACTCCACAGCGCGTTTGATATGCAGAACAGGAGATATCTTGGTTTTCGTGGGTTTTCTAGCAGAGATATGCATTTTCTGCGATAATCATGGTGAGAATTCTGTTAGAAGTATGCAGAATCATCGAGATCGCACATTTCGAACTATTTAATGCGAGAAACACGTTGTCTGGTGTTTTCACCACTCCACAGTTGGTTTGATATGCAGAACCGGCGATATCTGGGTTTTCGTGGGGTTTCAAGCTGAGATATGCATTTTCTGAGATAATCTTGGTGAGACCTCTGTCCGAAGTATGCAGAAACATCGAGATCGCTCTTTTCGACCTATTTAATGCGAGAAACACGTTATCTGGTGTTTTCACCAGTCCACAGTGCGTATGATATGCAGAACTGGCGATATCTTGGTTTTCGTGGGGTTTCAAGCTGAGATATGCATTCTCTGCGATAATCTTGGAGAGACTTCTGTCCGAAGTATGCTGAATCATCGAGATAGCACCTTTCGAGCTAGTTAATGCGAGAAAAACCTTATCTGGTGTTTTCACCACTCCACAGTGCGTTTGATATGCAGAACCAGCGATATCTTGGTTTTCGTGGGGTTTCAAGCTGAGATATGCATTTTCTGCTTCAATCTTGGTGAGACTTCTGTCCGAAATATGCAGAATCATCTAGATCGCTCGTTTCGAGCTACTTAATGCGAGAAACACGTTATCTGGTGTTTTCACCACTCCACAGTGCGTTTGATATGCAGAACCGGCGACATCTTGGCTTTCTTCGGGTATCAAGCTGAGATATGCATTTTCTACGATAATCTTGGTGAGACTTCTGGCAGAAGTATGCAGAATCATCTAGATCGCTCTTTTCGAGCTATTTAATGCGAGAAACACGTTGTCTGGTGTATTCACCACTCCACAGTACGTTTGACATGCAGTACCGGCGACATTTTGGATTTCGTCGGGGTTCAAGCTGAGATATGCATTTTCTACGATAATCTTGGTGAGACTTCTGTCAGAAGTATGCAGAATCATCTAGATCGTTCTTTTCGAGCTATTTAATTCGAGAAACACGTTATCTGGTTGTTTTCACCACTCCACAGTGCGTTTGATATGCAGAAGTGGCGACATCTTGATTTTCGTGAGATTTCAAACTGAGGTATTCATTTTCTGCGATAATCTTGGTGAGACTTCTGTCAGAAGTGTGCAGAATCATCTAGATCGCTCTTTTCGAGCTATGCAATGCGAAAAAACAAGTTTTCTTGTGTTTTCACCACACCACAGTCCGTTTGATATGCAGAACAGGAGATATCTTGGTTTTCGTGGGGTTTCTAGCAGAGATATGCATTATCTGCGATAATCATGGTGAGACTTCTGTTAGAAGTATGCAGAACCATCGAGATCGCACTTTTCGATCTATTTAATGCGAGAAACACGTTGTCTGGTTTTTTCACCACTCCACAGTGCGTCTGATACGCAGAACAAGCGATATCCTGGTTTTCGTGGGGTTTCAAGCTGAGATATGCATTTTTTACGATAATCATGGTGAGACTTCTGTCCGAAGTATGCAGAATCATCGAGATCGCACTTTTCGAGCTATTTAATGCGAGAAACACGTTATCTGGTGTTTTCAGCACTCCACAGTGCGTTTGATATGGAGAACCAGCGATATCTTGGTTTTCGTGTGGTTTCAAGCTGAGATATGCAATTCCTGCGATAATCTTGGTGAGACTTCTGTCCGAAGTATGCTTAATCATCGAGATCGCTCTTTTCGAGCTATTTAATGCGAGAAACACGTTATCTGGTGTTTTCACCACTCCGCAGTTTGTTTGATATGCAGAACCGGAGATATCTTGGTTTTCGTGGGGTTTCAAGCTGAGATATGCATTTTTTACGATAATCATGGTGAGACTTCTGTACGAAGTATGCAGAAACATCGAGACCGCACTTTTCGAGCTATTTAATGCCAGTAACACGTTATCTGGTGTTTTCAGCAATCCACAGTGCGTTTGATATGCAGAACCAGCGAAATCTTGGTTTTCGTGGGGTTTCAAGTGGAGATATGCATGTTCTACGATAATCTTGGTGTAACATCTGTCCGAAATATGCAGAAACATCAAGAGCGCTCTTTTCGAGCTATTTAATGCGAGAAACACGTTTTCTGGGGTTTTCACCACACCACAGTTCGTTGGATGTGCAGAACCGGAGATATCTTGGTTTTCGTGGGGTTTCAAGCTGAGATATGCATTTTCTGCGATAATCTTGGTGAGACTTCTGTCCGAAGTATGCAGAATCATCCAGATCGCACTTTTCGAGCTATTTAATGCGAGAAGCACGTTATCTGGTGTTTTCACCACTCCACAGTTGGTTTGATATGCAGAACCGGAGATATCTTGGTTTTCGTGGGGTTTCTAGCTGAGATATGCATTTTCTGCGATAATCTTGGTGAGACTTCTGTCCGAAGAATGCAGAATCATCGAGATCGCTCTTTTCGAGCTATTTAATGAGAGAAACACGTTATCAGGTGTTTTCAGCATTCCACAGTGCGTTTGATATGCAGAACCAGCGATATCTTGGTTTTCGTGGGGTTTCAAGCTGAGATATGCAATTCCTTCGATAATCTTGGTGAGACTTCTGTACGAAGTATGCTTAATCATCGAGATCGCTCGTTTCGAGCTATTTAATGGGAGAAACAGGTTATCTGGTGTTTTCTCCACTCCACAGTGCGTATGATGTGCAGAACCGACGATATCTTGGTTTTCGTGGGGTTTCAAGCTCAGATATGCATTTTCTGCGATAATATTGGTGAGACCTCAGACAGAAGTATGCAGAATCGTCTAGATCGCTCTTTTCGAGCTATTTAATGCGCAAAAACAAGTTTTCTGGTGTTTTCAACATTCCACAGTGCGTCTGATATGCAGAGCAAGCGATATCCTGGTTTTCGTGGGGTTTCAAGCTGAGATATGCATTTTTTACGATAATCATGGTGAGACTTCTGTCCGAAGTAGGCAGAATCATCGAGATCGCACTTTTCGAGCTATTTAATGCGAGAAACACGTTATCTGGTGTTTTCAGCACTCCACAGTGCGTTTGATATGGAGAACCAGCGATATCTTGGTTTTCGGGTGGTTTCAAGCTGAGATATGCAATTCCTGCGATAATCTTGGTGAGACTTCTGTCCGAAGTATGCTTAATCATCGAGATCGCTCTTTTCGAGCTATTTAATGCGAGAAACACGTTTGCTGGTGTTTTCACCATCCCACAGTGCGTTTGATATGCAGAACCGGCGACATCTTGATTTTCGTGATGTTTCTAGCTGAGATGTGCATTTTCTGCGATAATATTGGTGAGACTTCAGTCAGAAGTATGCAGAATCATCTAGATCGCTCGTTTCGAGCTATATAATGCGAGAAACACGTTATGTGGTTGTTTTCACGACTCCACAGTGCGTTTGATATGCAGAACCTGCGACATCTTGATTTTCGTGAGGTTTCAAGCTGAGATATGCATTTTCTGCGATAATATTGGTGACACTTCTGTCCGAAGTATGCAGAATCATCGATATCGCTCTTTTAGAGCTATTTAATGCGGGGTACACGTTTTCTGGTGTATTCACCACTCCACAGTACGTTAGAAATGCTGAACCGGAGATATCTTCGTTTCGGTCGGGTTTCAAGCTGAGGTATGCATTTTCTACGATAATATTGGTGAGACCTCTGTCAGAAGTATGCAGAATCTTCGAGAACGCTCTTTTCGAGCTACTTAATGCGAGAAACACGATTTCTGGTGTTTTCACCACTGCACAGTACGTTTGATTTGCAGAACCGGAGATATCTTGGTTTTCGTGAGGTTTCAATCTGAGATATGCATTTTCTGCCATAATCTTGGTGAGACTTCAGTCGGAAGTATGCAGAATCAAATAGATCGCTCTTATCGAGCTATTTAATGCGAAAAACCAGTTTTCTGGTGTTTTCAACAGTCCACAGTGCGTTTGATATGCAGAACCGGCGACATCTTGATTTTCGTGATGTTTCTAGCTGAGATATGCATTATCTGCGATAATATTGGATATTCTTCTGTGAGAAGTTTGCTGAATCAGAGAAATCGCTGTTTTCGTGCTATTTAGTGCGAAAAACTCGTTTTCTGGTTTTTTCAACATTCCACAGTGCGTCTGATATGCAGAACCGGCGATATCTGGTTTTCGTGGGGTTTCCAGTTGAGATAGGCATTTTCTGCGATAATCTTGGTGAGTCTCCTGCCAGAAGTATGCAGAATCATCTAGATCGCTCTTTTCGAGCTATTTAATGCGAGAAACACGTTTTCTGGTGTATTCACCACTCCACAGTACGTTTGACATGCAGAACCGGAGATATCTTCGTTTCGGTCGGGTTTCAAGCTGATATATGCATTTTCTACGATAAAATTGGTGAGACCTCTGTCAGAAGTATGCAGAATCATCTGGATCGCTCGTTTCGAGCTATTTAATGCGAAAAAACAAGTTTTCTGGTGTTTTGACCACTCCACAGTGCGTTTGAAATGTAGAGCCGCCGATAACTTGGTTTTCGTGGGGTTTCCAGCTGAAATATGCATTTTCTGCGATAATCTTTGTGTTTCATCTATGAGAAGTATGCAGAATCATCCAGAACGCTCTTTTCGAGCTAGTTAATGCAAGTAACACGTTTTCAGGTGTTTTCATCACTCCACGGTGCGTCTGATATGCAGAACCGGGGATATCTTGATTTTCGTGGTGTTTCCAGCTGAGATATGCATTTTCTGCGATAATCTTGGTGTTTCATCTATGAGAAGTATGCAGAATCATCTAGATCGCTCTTTTCGAGCTATTTAAAGCGCGAAACACGTTTTCTGGTGTATTCACCACTCCACAGTACGTTAGACATGAGGAACCGGAGATATCTTCGTTTCGGTCGGGATTCAAGCTGAGATATGCATTTTCTACGATAATAATGGTGAGACCTCTGTCAGAAGTATGCAGAATCAAATAGATCGCTCTTATCGAGCTATTTAATGCGAAAAAACCAGTTTTCTGGTGTTTTCAACATTCCACAGTGCGTTTGATATGCAGAACCCACGACATCTTGATTTTCGTGAGGTTTCTAGCTGAGATATGGATTTTCTGCGATAATATTGGTGAGACATCTGTCCGGAGTATGCAGAATCATCGATATCGCTCTTTTCGAGCTATTTAACGCGAGAAACACGTTATCTGGTGTTTTGACCACTCCACAGTGCGTTTGATATGTAGAGCCGCCGATAATTTTGTTTTCGTGGGGTTTACAGCTGAAATATGCATTTTCTGCGATAATCTTGGAGTTTCATCTATGACAAGTATGCAGAATCATCGAGAACGCTCTTTTCGAGCTAGTTAATGCGAGTAACACGTTTTCTGGTGTTTTCACCACTCCACGGTGCGTCTGATATGCAGAACCGGCGATATCTTGGTTTTCGTGGGGTTTCCAGCTGAGATATGCTTTTTCTGCGATAATCTTGGTGAGTCTTCTGTCAGAAGTATGCAGAATCATTTAGATCGCTCTTTTCGTGCTATTTAATGCGAGAAACACGTTATCTGGTGTTTTCACCACTCCACAGGGCGTTTGATATGCAGTACCAGCGATATCTTGGTTTTCGTGGGGTTTCAAGCTGAGATATGCATTTTTTACGATAATCTTGATGACACTTCTGTCCGAAGAATGCTTAATCATCGAGATCGCTCGTTTCGACCTATTTAATGCGAGAAACACGTTATCTGGTGTTTTCACCACTCCACAGTGCGTTGGATATGCAGAACCGGCGATATCTTGGTTTTCGTGGGGTTTCAAGCTGAGATATGCATTGTCTGCGATAACCTTGGTGAGACTTCTGTCCGAAGTATGCTGAATCATCTAGATCGCTCTTTTCGAGCTATTTAATGCGAGAAACACGTTATCTGGTGTTTTCACCACTCCACAGTGCGTTTGATATGCAGAACCAGCGATATCTTGGTTTTCGTGGGGTTTCAAGCTGAGATATGCATTTTTTACGATAATCTTGGTGAGACTTCTGTCCGAAGTATGCTTAACCATCGAGATCGCTCTATTCGAGCTATTTAATGCTAGAAACCCGTTATCTGGTGTTTTCAGCACTCCACAGTGCGTTTGATATACAGAACCAGCGATATCCTGGTTTTCGTGGGGATTCAAGCTGAGATATGCAATTTCTGCGATAATCTTGGTGAGACTTCTGTCCGAAGTATGCTTAATCATCGAGATCGCTCGTTTCGTGCTATTTAATGCGAGAAACACGTTATCGGGTCTTTTCACCACTCCACCATGCGTATGATATGCAGAACCGACGATATCTTGGTTTTCGTGGGGTTTCAAGCTCAGATATGCATTTTCTGCGATAATCTTGGTGTGATTTCTGTCCGAAGTATGCTTAATCATCGAGATCGCTCGTTTCGTGCTATTTAATGCGAGAAACACGTTATCTGGTCTTTTCACCACTCCACAGTGCCTATGATATGCAGAACCGACGATATCTTGGTTTTCGTGGGGTTTCAAGCTCAGATATGCATTTTCTGCGATAATCTTGGTGAGACTTCTGTCCGAAGTATGCAGAGTCATCAACATCGTACTTTTCGAGCTATTTAATGCGAAAAACACGTTTTCTGGGGTTTTCACCACTCCACAGTTCGTTGGATATGCAGAACAGGAGATATCTTGGTTTTCGTGGGGTTTCAAGCTGAGATATGCATTTTTTACGATAATCTTGGTGAAACTTCTGTCCGAAGTATGCAGAATCATCGAGATCGCTCGTTTCGAGCTATTTAATGCGAGTAACACGTTGTCTGGTGTTTTCACCACTCCACAGTTGGTTTGATATGCAGAACCGGCGATGTTTGGTTTTCGTCGGGTTTCAAGTTGAGATATGCATTTTCGACGATACTCTTGGTGAAACGTCTGTCCGAAGTATGCAGAAACATCAAGAGCGCTCTTTTCGAGCTGTTTAATGCGAGAAACACGTTTTCTGGGGTTTTCACCACACCACAGTTCGTTGGATGTGCAGAACCGGAGATATCTTGGTTTTCGTGGGGTTTCAAGCTGAGATATGCATTTTCTGCGATAATCTTGGTGATACTTCTGTCCGAAGTATGTAGAATCATTGAGATCGCTCGTTTCGACCTATTTAATGCGACAAACACGTTATCTGGTGTTTTCACCACTCCACAGTGCGTATGATATGCAGAACCGGCGATATCTTGGTTTTCGTGGGGTTTCGAGCTGAGATATGCAATATCTGCGATAATCTTGGTGAGACTTCTGTCCGAAGTGTGCAGAATCATCGAGATCGCTCTTTTCAAGCTATTTAATGCGAGAAACACGTTTTCTGGGGTTTTCACCACACCACAGTTCGTTGGATATGCAGAACAGGTGATATCTTGGTTTTCGAGGGGTTTCAAGCTGAGATATGCATTTTCTGCGATAAACTTGGTGAGACTTCTGTCCGAAGTATGCAGCATCATCGAGATCGCTCTTTTCGAGCTATTTAATGCGAGAAACACGTTATCTGGTGTTTTCACCACTCCACAGTGCGTTTGATATGCAGTACCAGCGATATCTTGGTTTTCGTGGGGTTTCCAGCTGAAATATGTATTTTCTGCGATAATCTTGGTGAGACTTCTGTCCGAAGTATGCTTAATCATCGAGATCGCTCTATTCGAGCTATTTAATGCGCGAAACACGTTATCTGGTGTTTTCAGCACTCCACAGTGCGTTTGATATGCAGAAACAACGATATCTTGGTTTTCTTGGGGATTCAAGCTGAGATATGCAATTTCTGCGATAATCTTGGTGAGACTTCTGTCCGAAGTATGCTTAATCATCGAGATCGCTCGTTTCGTGCTATTTAATGCGGGAAACACGTTATCTGGTGTTTTCACCACTCCACAGTGCGTATGATATGCAGAACCGGCGATATCTTGGTTTTCGTGGGGTTTCGAGCTGAGATATGCATTATCTGCGATAATCTTGGTGAGACTTCTGTCCGAAGTATGCTGAATCATCTAGATCGCTCTTTTCGAGCTATTTAATGCGAGAAACACGTTTTCTGGGGTTTTCACCACACCACAGTTCGTTGGATGTGCAGAACCGGAGATATCTTGGTTTTCATGGGGTTTCAAGCTGAGATATGCATTTTCTGCGATAATCTTGGTGATACTTCTGCCCGAAGTATGCTGAATCATCTAGATCGCTCTTTTCGAGCTATTTAATGCGAGAAACACGTTATCTGGTGTTTTCACCACTCCACAGTGCGTTGGATATGCAGAACCGGCGATATCTTGGTTTTCGTGGGGTTTCAAGCTGAGATATGCATTGTCTGCGATAACCTTGGTGAGACTTCTGTCCGAAGTATGCTGAATCATCTAGATCGCTCTTTTCGAGCGATTTAATGCGAGAAACACGTTATCTGGTGTTTTCAGCACTCCACAGTGTGTTTGATATGCAGAACCAGCGATATCTGGGTTTTCGTGGGGTTTCAAGCTGAGATATGTATTTTTTACGATAATCTTGATGAGACTTCTGTCCGAAGTATGCTTAATCATCGAGATCGCTCGTTTCGACCTATTTAATGCGACAAACACGTTATCTGGTGTTTTCACCACTCCACAGTGCGTATGATATGCAGAACCGGCGATATCTTGGTTTTCGTGGGGTTTCGAGCTGAGATATGCATTATCTGCGATAATCTTGGTGAGACTTCTGTCCGAAGTGTGCAGAATCATGGAGATCGCTCTTTTCAAGCTATTTAATGCGAGAAACACGTTTTCTGGGGTTTTCACCACACCACAGTTCGCTGGATATGCAGAACAGGTGATATCTTGGTTTTCGAGGGGTTTCAAGCTGAGATATGCATTTTCTGCGATTAACTTGGTGAGACTTCTGTCCGAAGTATGCAGCATCATCGAGATCGCTCTTTTCGAGCTATTTATTGCGAGAAACACGTTATCTGGTGTTTTCACCACTCCACAGTGCGTTTGATATGCAGTACCAGCGATATCTTGGTTTTCGTGGGGTTTCCAGCTGAAATATGTATTTTCTGCGATAATCTTGGTGTGACTTCTGTCCGAAGTATGCTTAATCATCGAGATCGCTCTATTCGAGCTATTTAATGCGAGAAACACGTTGTCTGGTGTTTTCATCACTCCACAGGGCGTTTGATATGCAGAACCGGCGATATCTTGGTTTTCGTGGGGTTTCCATCTGAGATATGCATTTTCTGCGATAATCTTGGGGCGACTTCTGTCCGAAGTATGCTTAATCATCGAGATCGCTCGTTTCGACCTATTTAATGCGAGAAACACGTTATCTGGTGTTTTCACCACTCCACAGTGCGTATGATATGCAGAACCGGCGATATCTTGGTTTTCGTGGGGTTTCAAGCTCAGATATGCATTTTCTGCGATAATCTTGGTGAGACTTCTGTCCGAAGTATGCAGAGTCATCGAGATCGTACTTTTCGAGCTATTTAATGCGAGAAACACGTTTTCTGGGGTTTTCACCACTCCACAGTTCGTTGGATATGCAGAACAGGAGATATCTTGGTTTTCGTGGGGTTTCTAGCAGAGATATGCATTTTCTGCGATAATCATGGTGAGACTTCTGTTAGAAGTATGCAGAATCATCGAGATCGCACTTTTTGATCTATTTAAAGCGAGAAACACGTTATCTGGTGTTTTCAGCACGCCACAGTGCGTTTGATATGCAGAACCAGTGATATCTGGGTTTTCGTGGGGTTTCAAGCTGAGATATGCATTTTTTACGATAATCTTGTTGAGACTTCTGTCCGAAGTATGCTTAATCATCGAGATCGCTCGTTTCGACCTAATTAATGCGAGAAACACGTTTTCTGGGGTTTTCACCACACCACAGTTCGTTGAATGTGCAGAACCGGAGATATCTTGGTTTTCGTGGGGTCTCAAGCTGAGATATGCATTTTCTGCGATAATCTTGGTGAGACATCAGTCAGAAGTATGCAGAATCATCTAGATCGCTCGTTTCGAGCTGCTTAATGCGAGAAACGCGTTTTCTGGTGTTTTCACCACTCCACAGTTCGTTGGATATGCAGAACAGGAGATATCTTGGTTTTCGTAGGGTTTCTAGGAGAGATATGCATTTTCTGCGATAATCATGGTGAGAATTCTGTTAGAAGTATGCAGCATCATCGAGATCGCACTTTTCGATCTATTTAATGCGAGAAACACGTTGTCTGGTGTTTTCACCACTCCACAGTTGGTATGATATGCAGAACCGGCGACATCATGGCTTTAGTCGGGGTTCAAACTGAGACATGCATTTTCTGCGATAATCCTGGTGATTCTTCTGTCAGAAGTATGCAGAATCATCGAGAACGCTCTTTTCGAGCTGTTTAATGCGAGAAACACGTTATCTGGTGTTTTCACCACTCCACAGTGCGTTTGATATGCAGAACCGGCGACATCTTGGATTTCGTCGGGTTTCAAGCTGAGATATGCATTTTCTGCGATTATCTTGGTGAGACTTCAGTCAGAAGTATGCAGAATCATCTAGATCGCTCTTGTCGAGCTATTTAATGCGAGAAACACGTTATCTGGTGTTTTCACCACTCCACAGTGCGTTTGATATGCAGAACCAGCGATATCTTGGTTTTCGTGGGGTTTCAAGCTGAGATATGCATTTTTTACGATAATCTTGGTGAGACTTCTGTCCGAAGTATGCTTAACCATCGAGATCGCTCTATTCGAGCTATTTAATGCTAGAAACCCGTTATCTGGTGTTTTCAGCACTCCACAGTGCGTTTGATATACCGAACCAGCGATACCCTGGTTTTCGTGGGGATTCAAGCTGAGATATGCAATTTCTGCGATAATCTTGGTGAGACTTCTGTCCGAAGTATGCTTAATCATCGAGATCGCTCGTTTCGTGCTATTTAATGCGAGAAACACGTTATCGGGTCTTTTCACCACTCCACCATGCGTATGATATGCAGAACCGACGATATCTTGGTTTTCGTGGGGTTTCAAGCTCAGATATGCATTTTCTGCGATAATCTTGGTGTGATTTCTGTCCGAAGTATGCAGAGTCATCAACATCGTACTTTTCGAGCTATTTAATGCGAAAAACACGTTTTCTGGGGTTTTCACCACTCCACAGTTCGTTGGATATGCAGAACAGGAGATATCTTGGTTTTCGTGGGGTTTCAAGCTGAGATATGCATTTTTTACGATAATCTTGGTGAAACTTCTGTCCGAAGTATGCAGAATCATCGAGATCGCTCGTTTCGAGCTATTTAATGCGAGTAACACGTTGTCTGGTGTTTTCACCACTCCACAGTTTGTTTGATATGCAGAACCGGCGATGTTTGGTTTTCGTCGGGTTTCAAGTTGAGATATGCATTTTCGACGATACTCTTGGTGAAACGTCTGTCCGAAGTATGCAGAAACATCAAGAGCGCTCTTTTCGAGCTGTTTAATGCGAGAAACACGTTTTCTGGGGTTTTCACCACACCACAGTTCGTTGGATGTGCAGAACCGGAGATATCTTGGTTTTCGTGGGGTTTCAAGCTGAGATATGCATTTTCTGCGATAATCTTGGTGATACTTCTGTCCGAAGTATGTAGAATCATTGAGATCGCACTTTTCGAGCTATTTAATGCGAGAAACACGTTATCTGGTGTTTTCAGCACTCCACAGTGCGTTTGATATGCAGAACCAGCGATATCTGGGATTTCGTGGGGTTTCAAGCTGAGATATGCATTTTTTACGATAATCTTGATGAGACATCTGTCCGAAGTATGCTTATTCATCGAGATCGCTCGTTTCGACCTATTTAATGCGACAAACACGTTATCTGGTGTTTTCACCACTCCACAGTGCGTATGATATGCAGAACCGGCGATATCTTGGTTTTCGTGGGGTTTCGAGCTGAGATATGCAATATCTGCGATAATCTTGGTGAGACTTCTGTCCGAAGTGTGCAGAATCATCGAGATCGCTCTTTTCAAGCTATTTAATAAGAGAAACACGTTTTCTGGGGTTTTCACCACACCACAGTTCGTTGGATATGCAGAACAGGTGATATCTTGGTTTTCGAGGGGTTTCAAGCTGAGATATGCATTTTCTGCGATAAACTTGGTGAGACTTCTGTCCGAAGTATGCAGCATCATCGAGATCGCTCTTTTCGAGCTATTTAATGCGAGAAACACGTTATCTGGTGTTTTCACCACTCCACAGTGCGTTTGATATGCAGTACCAGCGATATCTTGGTTTTCGTGGGGTTTCCAGCTGAAATATGTATTTTCTGCGATAATCTTGGTGAGACTTCTGTCCGAAGTATGCTTAATCATCGAGATCGCTCTATTCGAGCTATTTAATGCGCGAAACACGTTATCTGGTGTTTTCAGCACTCCACAGTGCGTTTGATATGCAGAAACAACGATATCTTGGTTTTCTTGGGGATTCAAGCTGAGATATGCAATTTCTGCGATAATCTTGGTGAGACTTCTGTCCGAAGTATGCTTAATCATCGAGATCGCTCGTTTCGTGCTATTTAATGCGGGAAACACGTTATCTGGTGTTTTCACCACTCCACAGTGCGTATGATATGCAGAACCGGCGATATCTTGGTTTTCGTGGGGTTTCGAGCTGAGATATGCATTATCTGCGATAATCTTGGTGAGACTTCTGTCCGAAGTATGCTGAATCATCTAGATCGCTCTTTTCGAGCTATTTAATGCGAGAAACACGTTTTCTGCGGTTTTCACCACACCACAGTTCGTTGGATGTGCAGAACCGGAGATATCTTGGTTTTCATGGGGTTTCAAGCTGAGATATGCATTTTCTGCGATAATCTTGGTGATACTTCTGCCCGAAGTATGCTGAATCATCTAGATCGCTCTTTTCGAGCTATTTAATGCGAGAAACACGTTATCTGGTGTTTTCACCACTCCACAGTGCGTTGGATATGCAGAACCGGCGATATCTTGGTTTTCGTGGGGTTTCAAGCTGAGATATGCATTGTCTGCGATAACCTTGGTGAGACTTCTGTCCGAAGTATGCTGAATCATCTAGATCGCTCTTTTCGAGCGATTTAATGCGAGAAACACGTTATCTGGTGTTTTCAGCACTCCACAGTGTGTTTGATATGCAGAACCAGCGATATCTGGGTTTTCGTGGGGTTTCAAGCTGAGATATGCATTTTCTGCGATAATCTTGGTGATACTTCTGTCCGAAGTATGCTTAATCATCGAGATCGCTCGTTTCGACCTATTTAATGCGACAAACACGTTATCTGGTGTTTTCACCACTCCACAGTGCGTATGATATGCAGAACCGGCGATATTTTGTTTTTCGTGGGGTTTCGAGCTGAGATATGCATTATCTGCGATAATCTTGGTGAGACTTCTGTCCGAAGTGTGCAGAATCATCGAGATCGCTCTTTTCAAGCTATTTAATGCGAGAAACACGTTTTCTGGGGTTTTCACCACACCACAGTTCGCTGGATATGCAGAACAGGTGATATCTTGGTTTTCGAGGGGTTTCAAGCTGAGATATGCATTTTCTGCGATTAACTTGGTGAGACTTCTGTCCGAAGTATGCAGCATCATCGCGATCGCTCTTTTCGAGCTATTTATTGCGAGAAACACGTTATCTGGTGTTTTCACCACTCCACAGTGCGTTTGATATGCAGTACCAGCGATATCTTGGTTTTCGTGGGGTTTCCAGCTGAAATATGTATTTTCTGCGATAATCTTGGTGAGACTTCTGTCCGAAGTATGCTTAATCATCGAGATCGCTCTATTCGAGCTATTTAATGCGAGAAACACGTTGTCTGGTGTTTTCATCACTCCACAGGGCGTTTGATATGCAGAACCGGCGATATCTTGGTTTTCGTGGGGTTTCCATCTGAGATATGCATTTTCTGCGATAATCTTGGGGCGACTTCTGTCCGAAGTATGCTTAATCATCGAGATCGCTCGTTTCGACCTATTTAATGCGAGAAACACGTTATCTGGTGTTTTCACCACTCCACAGTGCGTATGATATGCAGAACCGGCGATATCTTGGTTTTCGTGGGGTTTCAAGCTCAGATATGCATTTTCTGCGATAATCTTGGTGAGACTTCTGTCCGAAGTATGCAGAGTCATCGAGATCGTACTTTTCGAGCTATTTAATGCGAGAAACACGTTTTCTGGGGTTTTCACCACTCCACAGTTCGTTGGATATGCAGAACAGGAGATATCTTGGTTTTCGTGGGGTTTCTAGCAGAGATATGCATTTTCTGCGATAATCATGGTGAGACTTCTGTTAGAAGTATGCAGAATCATCGAGATCGCACTTTTTGATCTATTTAAAGCGAGAAACACGTTATCTGGTGTTTTCAGCACGCCACAGTGCGTTTGATATGCAGAACCAGTGATATCTGGGTTTTCGTGGGGTTTCAAGCTGAGATATGCATTTTTTACGATAATCTTGTTGAGACTTCTGTCCGAAGTATGCTTAATCATCGAGATCGCTCGTTTCGACCTAATTAATGCGAGAAACACGTTTTCTGGGGTTTTCACCACACCACAGTTCGTTGAATGTGCAGAACCGGAGATATCTTGGTTTTCGTGGGGTCTCAAGCTGAGATATGCATTTTCTGCGATAATCTTGGTGAGACATCAGTCAGAAGTATGCAGAATCATCTAGATCGCTCGTTTCGAGCTGCTTAATGCGAGAAACACGTTTTCTGGTGTTTTCACCACTCCACAGTTCGTTGGATATGCAGAACAGGAGATATCTTGGTTTTCGTAGGGTTTCTAGGAGAGATATGCATTTTCTGCGATAATCATGGTGAGAATTCTGTTAGAAGTATGCAGCATCATCGAGATCGCACTTTTCGATCTATTTAATGCGAGAAACACGTTGTCTGGTGTTTTCACCACTCCACAGTTGGTATGATATGCAGAACCGGCGACATCTTGGCTTTAGTCGGGGTTCAAACTGAGACATGCATTTTCTGCGATAATCCTGGTGATTCTTCTGTCAGAAGTATGCAGAATCATCGAGAACGCTCTTTTCGAGCTGTTTAATGCGAGAAACACGTTATCTGGTGTTTTCACCACTCCACAGTGCGTTTGATATGCAGAACCGGCGACATCTTGGATTTCGTCGGGTTTCAAGCTGAGATATGCATTTTCTGCGATTATCTTGGTGAGACTTCAGTCAGAAGTATGCAGAATCATCTAGATCGCTCTTGTCGAGCTATTTAATGCAAAAAAACAAGTTTCCTGGTGTTTTCAACATTCCACAGTGCGTATGATATGCAGAACCGGCGATATCTTGATTTTCGTGGTGTTTCCAGTTGAGATATGCATTTTCTGCGATAATCTTGGTGAGTCTTCTGTCAGAAGTATGCAGAATCATCGAGATCCCTCTTTTCGGGCTATTTAATGCGAGAAACACGTTATCTGTTGTTTTCACCACTCCACAGTGCGTTTGATATGCAGAACCGGCGATATCTTGATGTTCGTGGTGTTTCCAGCTGAGATATGCATTTTCTGCGATAATCGTGGTGAGACTTCATTCAGAAGTATGCAGAATCATCTAGATCGCTCTTATCGAGCTATTTAATGCAAAAAACAAGTTTCCCGGTGTTTTCAACATTCCACAGTGCGTTTGATATGCGGAACCGGCGATATCTTGATTTTCGTGGTGTTTCCAGCTGAGATATGCATTTTCTGCGATAATCTTGGTGAGTCTTCTGTCAGAAGTATGCAGAATCATCGGGATCGCTCTTTTCGAGCTATTTAATGCGAGAAACTCGTTATCTGGTTGTTTTCACCACTCCACATTGCGTTTGATATGCAGAACCGGCGTCATCTTGATTTTCGTGAGGTTTCAAGTTGAGATATGCATTTTTTTCGATAATATTGGTGAGACTTCAGTCAGAAGTATGCAGAATCATCTAGATCGCTCGTTTCGAGCTACATAATGCGAGAAACACGTTTTCTGGTTTTTTCACCACTCCACAGAACGTTTTATGTGCAGAACCGGCGACATCTTGGATTTCGTCGGGTTTCAAGCTGAGATAAGCATTTTCTGCGATTATCTTGGTGAGACTTCTGTCAGAAGTATGCAGAATCATCGAGATCGCACTTTTCGAGCTATTTAATGCGAGAAACTCGTTATCTGGTTGTTTTCACCACTCCACAGTGCGTTTGATATGCAGAACCGGCGTAATCTTGATTTTCGTGAGGTTTCAAGGTGAGATATGCATTTTTTGCGATAATATTGGTGAGAGTTCAGTCAGAAGTATGCAGAATCATCTAGATCGCTCGTTTCGAGCTACTTAATGCGAGAAACACGTTTTCTGGTGTTTTCACCACTCCACAGAACGTTTTATGTGCAGAACCGGCGACATCTTGGATTTCGTCGGGTTTCAAGCTGAGATATGCATTTTCTGCGATTATCTTGGTGAGACTTCTGTCAGAAGTATGCAGAATCATCGAGATCGCTCCTTTCGAGCTACTTAATGCGAGAAACACGTTATCTGGTGTTTTCGCCACTCCACAGTGCGTTTGACATGCAGAACCGCAGATATCTTGGTTACGTTCGGGATTCAAGCTGAGATATGCATTTTCTGCGATAATCTTGGTGAGACTTCAGTCAGAAGTATGCAGAATCATCTAGATCGCTCTTGTCGAGCTATTTAACGCGAGAAACACGTTATCTGGTGTTTTCACCACTCCACAGTGCGTTTGATATGCAGAACCGGCGACATCTTGGCTTTAGTCGGGGTTCAAACTGAGACATGCATTTTCTGCGATAATCCTGGTGATTCTTCTGTCAGAAGTATGCAGAATCATCGAGAACGCTCTTTCCGAGCTGTTTAATGCGAGAAACACGTTATCTGGTGTTTTCACCACTCCACAGTGCGTTTGATATGCAGAACCGGCGACATCTTGGATTTCGTCGGGTTTCAAGCTGAGATATGCATTTTCTGCGATGATCTTGGTGAGACTTCAGTCAGAAGTATGCAGAATCATCTAGATCGCTCTTGTCGAGCTATTGAATGCAAAAAAACAAGTTTCCCGGTGTTTTCAACATTCCACAGTGCGTTTGATATGCGGAACCGGCGATATCTCGATTTTCGTGGTGTTTCCAGTAGAGATATGCATGTTCTGCGATAATCTTGGTGAGTCTTCTGTCAGAAGTATGCAGAATCATCGGGGTCGCTCTTTTCGAGCTATTTAATGTGAGAAACTCGTTATCTGGTTGTTTTCACCACTCCACAGTGCGTTTGATATGCAGAACCGGCGTCATCTTGATTTTCGTGAGGTTTCAAGGTGAGATTTCCTTTTTTGCGATAATATTGGTGAGACTTCAGTCAGAAGTATGCAGAATCATCTAGATCGCTCTTGTCGAGCTATTTAATGCAAAAAAACAAGTTTCCTGGTGTTTTCAACATTCCACAGTGCGTTTGATATGCAGAACCGGCGACATCTTGGCTTTCGTCGGGGTTCAAGCTGAGATATGCATTTTTGCGATAATCTTGGTGAGACATCAGTCAGAAGTATGCAGAATCATCGAGAACCCTCTTTTCGAGTTATTTAATGCGAGAAACACGTTATCTGGTGTATTCACCACTCCACAGTACGTTTGACATGCAGAACCGGAAATATCTTGGTTTCGGTTCGGGTTTCAAGCTGAGATATGCATTTTCTGCGATAATCTTGGTGAGACTTCAGTCAGAAGTATGCAGAATCATCTAGATCGCTCGTTTCGAGCAACTTAATGCGAGAAACACGTTTTCTGTTGTTTTCACCACTCCACAGTGCGTTTGATATGCAGAACCGGCGACATCGTGGCTTTCGTCGGGTATCAAGCTGAGATATGCATTTTCTACGATAATCTTGGTGAGACTTCTGTCAGAAGTATGCAGAATAATCGAGAACCCTCTTTTCGAGTTATTTGATGCGAGAAACACGTTATCTGGTGTTTCACCATTCCACAGTGCGTTTGATATGCAGAACCGGCGATATCTTGAATTTCGTGGTGTTTCCAGTTGAGATATGCATTTTCTGCGATAATCTTGGTGAGTCTCCTGTCAGAAGTATACAGAATCATCGAGAACCCTCTTTTCGAGTTATTTAATGCGAGAAACACATTATCTGGTGTATTCACCACTCCACAGTACGTTTGACATGCAGAACCGGAAATATCTTGGCTTTCGTCGGGTTTCAAGCTGGGATATGCATTTTCTACGATAATCTTGGTGAGACGTCAGTCAGAAGTATGCAGAATCATCTAGATCGCTCTTGTCGAGCTATTTAATGCAAAAAAACAAGTTTCCTGGTGTTTTCAACATTCCACAGTGCGTTTGATATGCAGAGCCGGCGATATCTTGATTTCCGTGGTGTTTCCATTTGAGATATGCATTTTCTGCGATAATCTTGGTGAGTCTTCTGTCAGAAGTATGCAGAATCATCGAGATCCCTCATTTCGGGCTATTTAATGCGAGAAACACGTTATCTGGTGTTTTCACCACTCCACAGTGCGTTTGATATGCAGAACCGGCGACATCTTGGCTTTCGTCGGGTATCAAGCTGAGATATGCATTTTCTACGATAATCTTGGTGAGACTTCTATCAGAAGTATGCAGAATCATCGAGATCCCTCTTTTCGAGCTCTTTAATGCGAGAAACACGTTATCTGGTGTTTTCACTACTCCACAGTGCGTTTGATATGCAGACCCGGCGACATCGTGGCTTTCGTCGGGTATCAAGCTGAGATATGCATTTTCTACGATAATCTTGGCGAGACTTCTGTCAGAAGTATGCAGAATCATCGGGACCGCTCTTTTCGAGCTATTTAATGCGAGAAACACGTTATCTGGTGTTTTCACCACTCCACAGTGCGTTTGATATGCAGAACCGGCGACATCTTGGCTTTCGTCGGGGTTCAAGCTGAGATATGCATTTTCTGCGATAATCTTGGTGAGACATCAGTCAGAAGTATGCAGAATCATCGAGAACCTTCTTTTCGAGTTATTTAATGCGATAAACATGTTATCTGGTGTATTCACCACTCCACAGTACGTTTGACATGCAGAACCGGAAATATCTTGGTTTCGGTTCGGGTTTCAAGCTGAGATATGCATTTTCTGCGATAATCTTGGTGAGACTTCAGTCAGAAGTATGCAGAATCATCTAGATCGCTCGTTTCGAGCTACTTAATGCGAGAAACACGTTATCTGGTATTTTCACCACTCCACAGTGCGTTTGATATGCAGAACCGGCGACATCTTTGATTTCGTCGGGGTTCAAGCTGACATATGCCTTTTCTGCGATAATCTTGGTGAGACTTCAGTCAGAAGTATGCAGAATAATCGAGAACACTCTTTTCGAGTTATTTGATGCGAGAAACACGTTATCTGGTGTTTTCACCACTCCACAGTGCGTTTGATATGCAGAACCGGCGACATCTTGATTTTCGTGAGGTTTTCAGCTGAGATATGCATTTTCTGCGATAATCTTGGTGAGTCTTCTCTCAGAAGTATGCAGAATCATCTAGATCGCTCTTTTCGAGCTATTCAATTCGAGAAACACGTTTTCTGGTGTATTGACCACTCCACAGTACGTTTGACATGCAGAACCGGCGACATCTTGGTTTCGGTCGGGTTTCAAGCTGAGATATGCATTTTCTGCGATAATCTTGGTGAGACTTCTGTCTGAAGTATGCAGAATCATCGAGATCGCTCTTTTCGAGCTATTTAATGCGGGAAACACGTTGTCTGGTGTTTTGACCACTCCACAGTGCGTTTGATATGTTGAGCAGCCGGTAACTAGGTTTTCGTGGGGTTTCCAGCTGAAATATGCATTTTCTGGGATAATCTTTGTGTTTCATTTATGAGAAGTATGCAGAATCATCCAGAACGCTCTTTTCGAGCTAGTTAATGCGAGTAACACGTTTTCTGGTGTTTTCACCACCCCACAGTGCGTTTGATATGCAGAACCGGCGACATCTTGGTTTTCGTCGGGTTTCAAGCTGAGATATGCATTTTCTGCGATAATATTGGTGAGACTTCAGTCAGAAGTATGCAGAATCATCTAGATCGTTCGTTTCGAGCTATTTAATGCGAGAAACACGTTATCTGGTGTTTTCAACACTCCACAGTGCGTATGATATGCAGAACCTGCGATATCTTGGTTTTCTTGGGGTTTCAAGCTGAGATATGAATTATCTGCGATAATCTTGGTGAGACTTCTGTCCGAAGTGTGCAGAACCATCGAGATCGCTCTTTTCGAGCGATTTAATGCGAGAAACAAGTTATCTGGAGTTTTCACCACTCCACAGTGCGTTTGATATGCAGAACCGGCGATATCTTGGTTTTCGTGGGGTTTCAAGCTGAGATATGCATTTTCTGCGATAATCTTGGTGAGACTTCTGTCCGAAGTATGCAGAATCATCGAGATCGCTCGTTTCGAGCTATTTAATGCGAGAAACACGTTATCTGGTGTTTTCACCACTCCACAGTGCGTTGGATATGCAGAACCAGCGATATCTGGGTTTTCGTGGGGTCTCAAGCTGAGATATGCATTTTTTACGATAATCTTGGTGAGACTTCTGTCCGAAGTATGCTTAATCATCGAGATCGCTCGTTTCGACCTATTTAATGCGAGAAACACGTTATCTGGTGTTTTCACCACTCCACAGTGCGTATGATATGCAGAACCGGCGATATCTTGGTTTTCGTGGGGTTTCAAGCTGAGATCTGCATTTTCTGCGATAATCTTGGTGAGACTGCTGTCCGAAGTGTGCAGAATCATCGATATCGCTCTTTTCGAGCTATTTAATGCGAGAAACACGTTTTCTGGTGTTTTCACCACTCCACAGTACGTTTGATGTGCAGAACCGGCGACATCTTGATTTTCGTGAGGTTTCAAGCTGAGATATGCATTTTCTGCGATAATATTGGTGAGACTTCTGTCCAAAGTATGCAGAACCATCGATATCGCTATTTTCGAGTTATTATTTGCGAAAAAAACAAGTTTTCTTGTGTTTTGACCACTCCACAGTGCGTTTGATATGTAGAGCCGCCGATAGCTTGTTTTTCGTGGGGTTTCCAGCTGAAATATGCATTTTCTGCGATAATCTTGCTGATTCATCTATGAGAAGTATGCAGAATCATCGAGAACGCTCTTTTCGTGTTAGCTAATACGAGAAACACGTTTTCTGGTGTTTTCAACATTCCACAGTGCGTCTGATATGCAGAACCGACGATATCTTGGTTTTCGTGGGGTTTCCAGCTGAGATATGCATTTTCTGCGATAATCTTGGTGAGTGTTCTGTCAGAAGTATGCAGAATCATCGAGATCGCTCGTTTCGAGCTATTTGATGCGAGAAACACGTTATTTGGTTGTTTTCACCACTCCACAGTGCGTTTGATATGCAGAACCGGCGACATCTTGGCTTTCGTCGGTTTTCAAGATGAGATATGCATTTTCTGCGATAATCTTGGTGAGTGTTCTGTCAGAAGTATGCAGAATCATCGAGAACTCTCTTTTCGAGCTATTTAATGCGAGAAACACGTTATCTGGTGTTTTCACCACTCCACAGTGCGTTTGATATGCAGAACCAGCGAAATCTTGGTTTTCGTGGGGTTTCTAGCAGAGATATGCTTTTTCTGCGATAATCTTGGTGAGACCTCTGTCCGAAGTATGCAGAAACATCGAGATCGCTTTTTTCGACCTATTTAATGCGAGAAACACGTTATCTGGTGTTTTCACCACTCCACAGTGCGTATGATATGCAGAACCAGCGATATCTTGGTTTTCGTGGGGATTCAAGCTGAGATATGCAATTTCTGCGATAATCTAGGTGAGACTTCTGTCCGAAGTATGCTTAATCATCGAGATCGCTCGTTTCGAGCTATTTAATGCGAGAAACATGTTATCTGGTGTTTTCACCACTCCACAGTGCGAATGATATGCAGAACCGACGATATCTTGGTTTTCGTGGGGTTTCAAGCTCAGATATGCATTTTCTGCGATAATCTTGGTGAGACCTCTGTCCGAAGTATGCAGAAACATCGAGATCGCTCTTTGCGACCTATTTAATGCGAGAAACACGTTATCTGGTGTTTTCAGCACGCCACAGTGCGTTTTATATGGAGAACCAGCGATATCTTGGTTTTCGTGGGGTTTTAAGCTCAGATATGCATTTTCTGCGATAATCTTGGTGACACTTCTGTCCGAAGTATGGAGAATCACCTAGATCGCAATTTTCGAGCTATTTAATGCGAGAAACACGTTTTCTGGTGTATTCACCACTCCACAGTGCGTTTGATATGCAGAACCGGCGACATCTTGGATTTCGTCGGGTTTCAAGCTGAGATATGCATTTTCTGCGATAATATTGGTGAGACTTCAGTCATATGTATGCAGAATCTTCGAGAACGCTCTTTTCGAGCTACTTAATGCGAGAAACACGTTATCTGGTGTTTTCACCACTCCACAGTGCGTTTGATATGCAGAACCGGCAACATCTTGGATTTCGTCGGGTTTCAAGCTGAGATATGCATTTTCTGCTTCAATCTTGGTGAGACTTCTGTCCGAAATATGCAGAATCATCTAGATCGCTCGTTTCGAGCTATTTAATGCGAGAAACTCGTTATCTGGTTGTTTTCACCACTCCACAGTGCGTTTGATATGCAGAACCGGCGACATCTTGATTTTCGTGAGGTTTCTAGCTGAGATATGCATTTTTTGCGATAATATTGGTGAGACTTCAGTCAGAAGTATTCAGAATCATCTACATCGCTCGTTTCGAGCTATTTAATGCGAAAAAACAAGTTTTCTGGTGTTTTCAACATTCCACAGTGCGTTTGATATGTAGAACCGGCGATATCTTGATTTTCGAGGTGTTTCCAGCTGAGATATGCATTTTCTGCGATAATCTTGGTGAGTCTGCTGTCAGAAGTATGCAGAATCATCTAGATCGCAATTTTCGAGCTATTTAATGCAAGAAACACGTTTTCTGGTGTTTTCACCACTCCACAGTGCGTTTGATATGTAGAGCCGCCGATAACTTGGTTTTCGTGGGGTTTCCAGCTGAGATATGCATTTTCTGCGATAATCTTGGTGTTTCATCTATGAGAAGTATGCAGAATCAGCGAGAACGTTCTTTTCGAGCTATTTAATGCGAGAAACACGTTTTCTGGTGTATTCACCACTCCACAGTACGTTTGACATGCAGAACCGGAGATATCTTGGTTTCGGTCGGGTTTCTAGCTGAGATATGCATTTTCTACGATAATCTTGGTGAGCCTTCTGTCAGAAGTATGCAGAATCTTCGAGAACGCTCTTTTCGAGCTACTTAATGCGAGAAACACGTTATCTGGTGTTTTCACCACTCCACAGTGCGTTTGATATGCAGAACCGGCGACATCTTGGATTTCGTCGGGTTTCAAGCTGAGAT
This sequence comes from Anthophora plumipes, assembly GCA_951804975.1. Taxonomy (NCBI): domain Eukaryota; kingdom Metazoa; phylum Arthropoda; class Insecta; order Hymenoptera; family Apidae; genus Anthophora; species Anthophora plumipes. Next base: position 2,875,598 of record CATORF010000980.1, read on the forward strand.
ATGCATTTTCTGCGATAATATTGGTGAGACTTCAGTCATATGTATGCAGAATCATCTAGATCGCTCGTTTCGAGCTATCTAATGCGAAAAAACAAGATATCTGGTGTTTTCAACATTCCACAGTGCGTTTGCTATGCAGAACCGGCGTCATCTTGGATTTCGTCGGGTTTCAAGCTGAGATATGCATTTTCTACGAGAATCTTGGTGAGACTTCAGTTAGAAGTATGCAGAATCATCGGGATCGCTCGTTTCGAGCTATTTAATGCGAAAAAACAAGTTTTCTGGTGTTTTCACCACTCCACAGTGCGTTTGATATGCAGAACCGGCGACATCTTGGATTTCGTCGGGGTTCAAGCTGAGATATGCACATTCTACTATAATCTTGGTGAGACTTCTGTCAGAAGCATGCAGAATCATCTAGATCGCTCTTTTCGAGCTATTTAATGCGAGAAACACGTTTTCTGGTGTATTCACCACTCCACAGTACGTTTGACATGCAGAACCGGAGATATCTTGATTTTCGTGGTTTTTCCAGCTGAGATATGCATTTTCAGCGATAATCTTGTTGAGTCTTCTGTCAGAAGTATGCAGAATATTCGAGATCGCTCATTTCGAGCTAGTTAATGCGAGAAACACGTTATCTGGTGTTTTCACCACTCCACAGATCGTTGTATATGCAGAACAGGAGATATCTTGGTTTTCGTGGGGTTTCTAGCAGAGATATGCATTATCTGCGATAATCATGGTGAGACTTCTGTTAGAAGTATGCAGAATCATCGAGATCACACTTTTCGATCTATTTAATGCGAGAAACACGTTGTCTAGTTTTTTCACCACTCCACAGTTGGTTTGATACGCAGAACCGGCGATGTTTGGTTTTCGTCGGGTTTCAAGCTGTGATATGCATTTTCTGCGATAATCTTGGTGAGACTTCAGTCAGAAGTATGCAGTATCATCTAGACCGCTCTTTTGGAGCTATTTAATGCGAAAAAACAAGTTTTCTGGTGTTTTCAACATTCCACAGTGCGTTTGATATGCAGAACCGGCGATATCTTGATTTTCGTGGTGTTTCCAGCTGAGATATGCATTTTCTCCGATAAACTTGGTGAGACTTCAGTCAGAAGTATGCAGAATCATCTAGATCGCTCTTTTCGTGCTATTTAATGCGAAAAAACAAGTTTTCTGGTGTTTTCAACATTCCACAGTGCGTTTGATATGCAGAACCGGCGATATCTTGATTTTCGTGGTGTTTCCAGCTGAGATATGCATTTTCTGCGATAATCTTGGTGAGACTTCTGTCAGAAGTATGCAGAATCATCGGCATCTCCCTTTTCGACCTATTTAATGCGAGAAACACGTTCTCTGGTTGTTTTCACCACTCCACAGTGCGTTTGATATGCAGAACCGGCAAAATCTTGATTTTCGTGGTGTTTCCAGCTGAGATATGCATTTTCTGCGATAATCTTGGTGAGACTTCTGTCAGACGTATGCAGAATCATCGGCATCTCCCTTTTCTACCTATTTAATGCGAGAAACACGTTCTCTGGTTGTTTTCACCACTCCACAGTGGGTTTGATATGCAGAACCGGCGACATCTTGGATTTCGTCGGATTTCAAGCTGAGATATGCACATTCTGCGATATTCTTGGTGAGACTTCTGTCAGTAGTATGCAGAATCATCGAGACCCCTCTTTTCGAGCTATTTAATGCGAGAAACACGTTATCTGGTGTTTTCACCACTCCACAGTGCGTTTTATATGCAGAACCGGCGACATCATGATTTTGGTGAGGTTTCAAGCTGAGATATGCATTTTCTGCGATAATATTGGTGAGACTTCAGTCATATGTATGCAGAATCATCTAGATCTCTCGTTTCGAGCTATTTAATGCGAAAAAACAAGTTTTCTGGTGTTTTCACCACTCCTCAGTACGTGTGACATGCAGAACCGGCGACATATTGATTTTCGAGAGATTTCAAGCTGAGATATGCATTTTCTCCTATAATATTGGTGAGACTTCAGTCAGAAGTTTGCAGAATCATCTAGATCGCTCGTTTCGAGCTATCTAATGCGAAAAAACAAGATTTCTGGTGTTTTCAACATTCCACAGTGCGTTTGCTATGCAGAACCGGCGTCATCTTGGATTTCGTCGGGTTTCAAGCTGAGATATGCATTTTCTACGAGAATCTTGGTGAGACTTCAGTTAGAAGTATGCAGAATCATCGGGATCGCTCGTTTCGAGCTATTTAATGCGAAAAAACAAGTTTTCTGGTGTTTTCACCACTCCACAGTGCGTTTGATATGCAGAACCGGCGACATCTTGGATTTCGTCGGGGTTCAAGCTGAGATATGCACATTCTACTATAATCTTGGTGAGACTTCTGTCAGAAGTATGCAGAATCATCTAGATCGCTCTTTTCGAGCTATTTAATGCGAGAAACACGTTTTCTGGTGTATTCACCACTCCACAGTACGTTTGACATGCAGAACCGGAGATATCTTGATTTTCGTGGTTTTTCCAGCTGAGATATGCATTTTCAGCGATAATCCTGGTGAGTCTTCTGTCAGAAGTATGCAGAATCTTCGAGATCGCTCATTTCGAGCTATTTAATTCGAGAAACACGTTATCTGGTGTTTTCACCACTCCACAGTGCGTTTGATATGCAGAATCGGCGATATCTTGATTTTCGTGGTGTGTCCAGCTGAGATATGCATTTTCTGCGATAATCTTGGTGAGTCTTCTGTCAGAAGTATGCAGAATCATCGAGATCCCTCTTTTCGAGCTATTTAATGCGAGAAACACGTTATCTGGTTGTTTTCACCACTCCACAGTTCGTTTGGTATGCAGAACAGGCGATATCTTGATTTTCGTGGTTTTTCCAGCTGAGATATGCATTTTCAGCGATAATCTTGTTGAGTCTTCTGTCAGAAGTATGCAGAATATTCGAGATCGCTCATTTCGAGCTAGTTAATGCGAGAAACACGTTATCTGGTGTTTTCACCACTCCACAGATCGTTGTATATGCAGAACAGGAGATATCTTGGTTTTCGTGGGGTTTCTAGCAGAGATATGCATTATCTGCGATAATCATGGTGAGACTTCTGTTAGAAGTATGCAGAATCATCGAGATCACACTTTTCGATCTATTTAATGCGAGAAACACGTTGTCTAGTTTTTTCACCACTCCACAGTTGGTTTGATACGCAGAACCGGCGATGTTTGGTTTTCGTCGGGTTTCAAGCTGTGATATGCATTTTCTGCGATAATCTTGGTGAGACTTCAGTCAGAAGTATGCAGTATCATCTAGACCGCTCTTTTGGAGCTATTTAATGCGAAAAAACAAGTTTTCTGGTGTTTTCAACATTCCACAGTTCGTTGGATATGCAGAACAGGAGATATCTTGGTTTTCGTAGGGTTTCTAGCAGAGACATGCATTTTCTGCGATAATCTTGGTGAGACTTCTGTCAGAAGTATGCAGAATCATCGGCATCTCCCTTTTCGACCTATTTAATGCGAGAAACACGTTCTCTGGTTGTTTTCACCACTCCACAGTGCGTTTGATATGCAGAACCGGCAAAATCTTGATTTTCGTGGTGTTTCCAGCTGAGATATGCATTTTCTGCGATAATCTTGGTGAGACTTCTGTCAGACGTATGCAGAATCATCGGCATCTCCCTTTTCGACCTATTTAATGCGAGAAACACGTTCTCTGGTTGTTTTCACCACTCCACAGTGGGTTTGATATGCAGAACCGGCGACATCTTGGATTTCGTCGGATTTCAAGCTGAGATATGCACATTCTGCGATATTCTAGGTGAGACTTCTGTCAGTAGTATGCAGAATCATCGAGACCCCTCTTTTCGAGCTATTTAATGCGAGAAACACGTTATCTGGTGTTTTCACCACTCCACAGCTCGTTGTATATGCAGAACAGGAGATATCTTGGTTTTCGTGGGGTTTCTAGCAGAGATATGCATTATCTGCGATAATCATGGTGAGACTTCTGTTAGAAGTATGCAGAATCATCGAGATCGCACTTTTCGATCTATTTAATGCGAGAAACACGTTGTCTGGTTTTTTCACCACTCCACAGTTGGTTTGATATGCAGAACCGGCGATGTTTGGTTTTCGTCGGGTTTCAAGCTGTGATATGCATTTTCTGCGATAATCTTGGTGAGGCTTCAGTCAGAAGTATGCAGAATCATCTAGATCGCTCTTTTGGAGCTATTTAATGCGAAAAAACAAGTTTTCTGGTGTTTTCAACATTCGACAGTGCGTTTGATATGCAGAACCGGCGATATCTTGATTTTCGTGGTGTTTCCAGCTGAGATATGCATTTTCTGCGATAATCTTGGTGAGACTTCAGTCAGAAGTATGCAGAATCATCTAGATCGCTCTTTTCGAGCTATTTAATGCGAAACAACAAGTTTTCTGGTGTTTTCAACATTCCACAGTGCGTTTGATATGCAGAACCGGCGATATCTTGATTTTCGTGGTGTTTCCAGCTGAGATATGTATTTTCTGCGATAATCTTGGTGAGACTTCTGTCAGAAGTATGCAGAATCATCGGCATCTCCCTTTTCGACCTATTTAATGCGAGAAACACGTTCTCTGGTTGTTTTCACCACTCCACAGTGCGTTTGATATGCAGAACCGGCGATATCTTGATTTTCGTGGTGTTTCCAGCTGAGATATGCATTTTCTGCGATAATCTTGGTGAGACTTCAGTCAGAAGTATGCAGAATCATCTAAATCGCTCTTTTGGAGCTATTTAATGCGAAAAAACAAGTTTTCTGGTGTTTTCAACATTCCACAGTGCGTTTGATATGCAGAACCGGCAACATCTTGATTTTCATGAGGTTTCGAGCTGAGACATGCATTTTCTGCGATAAACTTGGTGAGACTTCAGTCAGAAGTATGCAGAATCATCTAGATCGCTCTTTTCGAGCTATTTAATGCGAAAAAACAAGTTTTCTGGTGTCTTCAACATTCCACAGTGCGTTTGATATGCAGAACCGGCGATATCTTGATTTTCGTGGTGTTTCCAGCTGAGATATGCATTTTCTGCGATAATCTTGGTGAGACTTCTGTCAGAAGTATGCAGAATCATCGGTATCTCCCTTTTCGACCTATTTAATGCGAGAAACACGTTCTCTGGTTGTTTTCACCACTCCACAGTGCGTTTGATATGCAGAACCGGCGAAATCTTGATTTTCGTGGTGTTTCCAGCTGAGATATGCATTTTCTGCGATAATCTTGGTGAGACTTCTGTCAGACGTATGCAGAATCATCGGCATCTCCCTTGTCGACCTATTTAATGCGAGAAACACGTTCTCTGGTTGTTTTCACCACTCCACAGTGGGTTTGATATGCAGAACCGGCGACATCTTGGATTTCGTCGGGGTTCAAGCTGAGATATTCACATTCTGCGATATTCTTGGTGAGACTTCTGTCAGTAGTATGCAGAATCATCGAGACCCCTCTTTTCGAGCTATTTAATGCGAGAAACACGTTATCTGGTGTTTTCACCACTCCACAGTGCGTTTTATATGCAGAACCGGCGACATCATGATTTTGGTGAGGTTTCAAGCTGAGATATGCATTTTCTGCGATAATATTGGTGAGACTTCAGTCATATGTATGCAGAATCATCTAGATCGCTCGTTTCGAGCTATCTAATGCGAAAAAACAAGATTTCTGGTGTTTTCAACATTCCACAGTGCGTTTGCTATGCAGAACCGGCGTCATCTTGGATTTCGTCGGGTTTCAAGCTGAGATATGCATTTTCTACGAGAATCTTGGTGAGACTTCAGTTAGAAGTATGCAGAATCATCGGGATCGCTCGTTTCGAGCTATTTAATGCGAAAAAACAAGTTTTCTGGTGTTTTCACCACTCCACAGTGCGTTTGATATGCAGAACCGGCGACATCTTGGATTTCGTCGGGGTTCAAGCTGAGATATGCACATTCTACTATAATCTTGGTGAGACTTCTGTCAGAAGTATGCAGAATCATCTAGATCGCTCTTTTCGAGCTATTTAATGCGAGAGACACGTTTTCTGGTGTATTCACCACTCCACAGTACGTTTGACATGCAGAACCGGAGATATCTTGATTTTCGTGGTTTTTCCAGCTGAGATATGCATTTTCAGCGATAATCTTGGTGAGTCTTCTGTCAGAAGTATGCAGAATCTTCGAGATCGCTCATTTCGAGCTATTTAATTCGAGAAACACGTTATCTGGTGTTTTCACCACTCCACAGTGCGTTTGATATGCAGAATCGGCGATATCTTGATTTTCGTGGTGTGTCCAGCTGAGATATGCATTTTCTGCGATGATCTTGGTGAGTCTTCTGTCAGAAGTATGCAGAATCATCGAGATCCCTCTTTTCGAGCTATTTAATGCGAGAAACACGTTATCTGGTTGTTTTCACCACTCCACAGTTCGTTTGGTATGCAGAACGGGCGATATCTTGATTTTCGTGGTTTTTCCAGCTGAGATATGCATTTTCAGCGATAATCTTGTTGAGTCTTCTGTCAGAAGTATGCAGAATATTCGAGATCGCTCATTTCGAGCTAGTTAATGCGAGAAACACGTTATCTGGTGTTTTCACCACTCCACAGATCGTTGTATATGCAGAACAGGAGATATCTTGGTTTTCGTGGGGTTTCTAGCAGAGATATGCATTATCTGCGATAATCATGGTGAGACTTCTGTTAGAAGTATGCAGAATCATCGAGATCACACTTTTCGATCTATTTAATGCGAGAAACACGTTGTCTAGTTTTTTCACCACTCCACAGTTGGTTTGATACGCAGAACCGGCGATGTTTGGTTTTCGTCGGGTTTCAAGCTGTGATATGCATTTTCTGCGATAATCTTGGTGAGACTTCAGTCAGAAGTATGCAGTATCATCTAGACCGCTCTTTTGGAGCTATTTAATGCGAAAAAACAAGTTTTCTGGTGTTTTGAACATTCCACAGTGCGTTTGATATGCAGAACCGGCGATATCTTGATTTTCGTGGTGTTTCCAGCTGAGATATGCATTTTCTCCGATAAACTTGGTGAGACTTCAGTCAGAAGTATGCAGAATCATCTAGATCGCTCTTTTCGTGCTATTTAATGCGAAAAAACAAGTTTTCTGGTGTTTTCAACATTCCACAGTGCGTTTGATATGCAGAACCGGCGATATCTTGATTTTCGTGGTGTTTCCAGCTGAGATATGCATTGTCTGCGATAATCTTGGTGAGACTTCTGTCAGAAGTATGCAGAATCATCGGCATCTCCCTTTTCGACCTATTTAATGCGAGAAACACGTTCTCTGGTTGTTTTCACCACTCCACAGTGCGTTTGATATGCAGAACCGGCAAAATCTTGATTTTCGTGGTGTTTCCAGCTGAGATATGCATTTTCTGCGATAATCTTGGTGAGACTTCTGTCAGACGTATGCAGAATCATCGGCATCTCCCTTTTCGACCTATTTAATGCGAGAAACACGTTCTCTGGTTGTTTTCACCACTCCACAGTGGGTTTTATATGCAGAACCGGCGACATCATGATTTTGGTGAGGTTTCAAGCTGAGATATGCATTTTCTGCGATAATATTGGTGAGACTTCAGTCATATGTATGCAGAATCATCTAGATCTCTCGTTTCGAGCTATTTAATGCGAAAAAACAAGTTTTCTGGTGTTTTCACCACTCCTCAGTACGTGTGACATGCAGAACCGGCGACATATTGATTTTCGAGAGATTTCAAGCTGAGATATGCATTTTCTCCTATAATATTGGTGAGACTTCAGTCAGAAGTTTGCAGAATCATCTAGATCGCTCGTTTCGAGCTATCTAATGCGAAAAAACAAGATTTCTGGTGTTTTCAACATTCCACAGTGCGTTTGCTATGCAGAACCGGCGTCATCTTGGATTTCGTCGGGTTTCAAGCTGAGATATTCATTTTCTACGAGAATCTTGGTGAGACTTCAGTTAGAAGTATGCAGAATCATCGGGATCGCTCGTTTCGAGCTATTTAATGCGAAAAAACAAGTTTTCTGGTGTTTTCACCACTCCACAGTGCGTTTGATATGCAGAACCGGCGACATCTTGGATTTCGTCGGGGTTCAAGCTGAGATATGCACATTCTACTATAATCTTGGTGAGACTTCTGTCAGAAGTATGCAGAATCATCTAGATCGCTCTTTTCGAGCTATTTAATGCGAGAAACACGTTTTCTGGTGTATTCACCACTCCACAGTACGTTTGACATGCAGAACCGGAGATATCTTGGTTTCGGTCGGGTTTCAAGCTGAGATATGCATTTTCTACGATAATCTTGGTGAGACGTCTGTCAGAAGTATGCAGAATCGTCGGGATCGCTCTTTACGAGCTATTTAATGCGAGAAACACGTTATCTGGTGTTTTCACCACTCCACAGCTCGTTGTATATGCAGAACAGGAGATATCTTGGTTTTCGTGGGGTTTCTAGCAGAGATATGCATTATCTGCGATAATCATGGTGAGACTTCTGTTAGAAGTATGCAGAATCATCGAGATCGCACTTTTCGATCTATTTAATGCGAGAAACACGTTGTCTGGTTTTTTCACCACTCCACAGTTGGTTTGATATGCAGAACCGGCGATGTTTGGTTTTCGTCGGGTTTCAAGCTGTGATATGCATTTTCTGCGATAATCTTGGTGAGGCTTCAGTCAGAAGTATGCAGAATCATCTAGATCGCTCTTTTGGAGCTATTTAATGCGAAAAAACAAGTTTTCTGGTGTTTTCAACATTCGACAGTGCGTTTGATATGCAGAACCGGCGATATCTTGATTTTCGTGGTGTTTCCAGCTGAGATATGCATTTTCTGCGATAATCTTGGAGAGACTTCAGTCAGAAGTCTGTAGAATCATCTAGATCGCTCTTTTCGAGCTATTTAATGCGAAACAACAAGTTTTCTGGTGTTTTCAACATTCCACAGTGCGTTTGATATGCAGAACCGGCGATATCTTGATTTTCGTGGTGTTTCCAGCTGAGATATGTATTTTCTGCGATAATCTTGGTGAGACTTCTGTCAGAAGTATGCAGAATCATCGGCATCTCCCTTTTCGACCTATTTAATGCGAGAAACACGTTCTCTGGTTGTTTTCACCACTCCACAGTGCGTTTGATATGCAGAACCGGCGATATCTTGATTTTCGTGGTGTTTCCAGCTGAGATATGCATTTTCTGCGATAATCTTCGTGAGACTTCTGTCAGACGTATGCAGAATCATCGGCATCTCCCTTTTCGACCTATTTAATGCGAGAAACACGTTCTCTGGTTGCTTTCACCACTCCACAGTGGGTTTGATATGCAGAACCGGCGACATCTTGATTTTCGTGAGGTTTCAAGCTGAGATATGCATTTTCAGCGATAATTTTGGTGAGTCTTTTGTCAGAAGTATGCAGAATCATCGAGATCCCTCTTTTCGAGCTATTTAATGCGAGAAACACGTTATCTGGTTGTTTTCACCACTCCACAGTTCGTTTGGTATGCAGAACGGGCGATATCTTGATTTTCGTGGTTTTTCCAGCTGAGATATGCATTTTCAGCGATAATCTTGTTGAGTCTTCTGTGAGAAGTATGCAGAATATTCGAGATCGCTCATTTCGAGCTAGTTAATGCGAGAAACACGTTATCTGGTGTTTTCACCACTCCACAGATCGTTGTATATGCAGAACAGGAGATATCTTGGTTTTCGTGGGGTTTCTAGCAGAGATATGCATTATCTGCGATAATCATGGTGAGACTTCTGTTAGAAGTATGCAGAATCATCGAGATCACACTTTTCGATCTATTTAATGCGAGAAACACGTTGTCTAGTTTTTTCACCACTCCACAGTTGGTTTGATACGCAGAACCGGCGATGTTTGGTTTTCGTCGGGTTTCAAGCTGTGATATGCATTTTCTGCGATAATCTTGGTGAGACTTCAGTCAGAAGTATGCAGTATCATCTAGACCGCTCTTTTGGAGCTATTTAATGCGAAAAAACAAGTTTTCTGGTGTTTTGAACATTCCACAGTGCGTTTGATATGCAGAACCGGCGATATCTTGATTTTCGTGGTGTTTCCAGCTGAGATATGCATTTTCTCCGATAAACTTGGTGAGACTTCAGTCAGAAGTATGCAGAATCATCTAGATCGCTCTTTTCGTGCTATTTAATGCGAAAAAACAAGTTTTCTGGTGTTTTCAACATTCCACAGTGCGTTTGATATGCAGAACCGGCGATATCTTGATTTTCGTGGTGTTTCCAGCTGAGATATGCATTTTCTGCGATAATCTTGGTGAGACTTCTGTCAGAAGTATGCAGAATCATCGGCATCTCCCTTTTCGACCTATTTAATGCGAGAAACACGTTCTCTGGTTGTTTTCACCACTCCACAGTGCGTTTGATATGCAGAACCGGCAAAATCTTGATTTTCGTGGTGTTTCCAGCTGAGATATGCATTTTCTGCGATAATCTTGGTGAGACTTCTGTCAGACGTATGCAGAATCATCGGCATCTCCCTTTTCGACCTATTTAATGCGAGAAACACGTTCTCTGGTTGTTTTCACCACTCCACAGTGGGTTTTATATGCAGAACCGGCGACATCATGATTTTGGTGAGGTTTCAAGCTGAGATATGCATTTTCTGCGATAATATTGGTGAGACTTCAGTCATATGTATGCAGAATCATCTAGATCTCTCGTTTCGAGCTATTTAATGCGAAAAAACAAGTTTTCTGGTGTTTTCACCACTCCTCAGTACGTGTGACATGCAGAACCGGCGACATATTGATTTTCGAGAGATTTCAAGCTGAGATATGCATTTTCTCCTATAATATTGGTGAGACTTCAGTCAGAAGTTTGCAGAATCATCTAGATCGCTCGTTTCGAGCTATCTAATGCGAAAAAACAAGATTTCTGGTGTTTTCAACATTCCACAGTGCGTTTGCTATGCAGAACCGGCGTCATCTTGGATTTCGTCGGGTTTCAAGCTGAGATATTCATTTTCTACGAGAATCTTGGTGAGACTTCAGTTAGAAGTATGCAGAATCATCGGGATCGCTCGTTTCGAGCTATTTAATGCGAAAAAACAAGTTTTCTGGTGTTTTCACCACTCCACAGTGCGTTTGATATGCAGAACCGGCGACATCTTGGATTTCGTCGGGGTTCAAGCTGAGATATGCACATTCTACTATAATCTTGGTGAGACTTCTGTCAGAAGTATGCAGAATCATCTAGATCGCTCTTTTCGAGCTATTTAATGCGAGAAACACGTTTTCTGGTGTATTCACCACTCCACAGTACGTTTGACATGCAGAACCGGAGATATCTTGGTTTCGGTCGGGTTTCAAGCTGAGATATGCATTTTCTACGATAATCTTGGTGAGACGTCTGTCAGAAGTATGCAGAATCGTCGGGATCGCTCTTTACGAGCTATTTAATGCGAGAAACACGTTATCTGGTGTTTTCACCACTCCACAGCTCGTTGTATATGCAGAACAGGAGATATCTTGGTTTTCGTGGGGTTTCTAGCAGAGATATGCATTATCTGCGATAATCATGGTGAGACTTCTGTTAGAAGTATGCAGAATCATCGAGATCGCACTTTTCGATCTATTTAATGCGAGAAACACGTTGTCTGGTTTTTTCACCACTCCACAGTTGGTTTGATATGCAGAACCGGCGATGTTTGGTTTTCGTCGGGTTTCAAGCTGTGATATGCATTTTCTGCGATAATCTTGGTGAGGCTTCAGTCAGAAGTATGCAGAATCATCTAGATCGCTCTTTTGGAGCTATTTAATGCGAAAAAACAAGTTTTCTGGTGTTTTCAACATTCGACAGTGCGTTTGATATGCAGAACCGGCGATATCTTGATTTTCGTGGTGTTTCCAGCTGAGATATGCATTTTCTGCGATAATCTTGGAGAGACTTCAGTCAGAAGTCTGTAGAATCATCTAGATCGCTCTTTTCGAGCTATTTAATGCGAAACAACAAGTTTTCTGGTGTTTTCAACATTCCACAGTGCGTTTGATATGCAGAACCGGCGATATCTTGATTTTCGTGGTGTTTCCAGCTGAGATATGTATTTTCTGCGATAATCTTGGTGAGACTTCTGTCAGAAGTATGCAGAATCATCGGCATCTCCCTTTTCGACCTATTTAATGCGAGAAACACGTTCTCTGGTTGTTTTCACCACTCCACAGTGCGTTTGATATGCAGAACCGGCGATATCTTGATTTTCGTGGTGTTTCCAGCTGAGATATGCATTTTCTGCGATAATCTTCGTGAGACTTCTGTCAGACGTATGCAGAATCATCGGCATCTCCCTTTTCGACCTATTTAATGCGAGAAACACGTTCTCTGGTTGCTTTCACCACTCCACAGTGGGTTTGATATGCAGAACCGGCGACATCTTGATTTTCGTGAGGTTTCAAGCTGAGATATGCATTTTCAGCGATAATTTTGGTGAGTCTTTTGTCAGAAGTATGCAGAATCATCGAGATCCCTCTTTTCGAGCTATTTAATGCGAAACAACAAGTTTTCTGGTGTTTTCAACATTCCACAGTGCGTTTGATATGCAGAACCGGCGACATCTTGATTTTCGTGAGGTTTCAAGCTGAGATATGCATTTTCAGCGATAATTTTGGTGAGTCTTTTGTCAGAAGTATGCAGAATCTTCGAGATCGCTCTCTTCGAGCAACTTAATGCGAGAAACACGATATCTGGTTGTTTTCACCACTCCACAGTGCGTTTGAAATGCAGAACGGGCGACATCATGATTTTCGTGGTGTTTCCAGCTGAGATATGCATTTTCTGCGATAATCTTGGTGAGTCTTCTGTCAGAAGTATGCAGAATCATCGAGATCGCTCTTTTCGAGCTATTTAATGCGAGAAACACGTTAATTGGTGTTTTCACCACTCCACAGTGCGTTTGATATGCGGAACCAGCGACATCTTGGATTTCGTCGGGTGTCAAGCTGAGACATGCATTTTGTGCGATAATCTTGGTGAGTCTTCTGTCAGAAGTATGCAGAATCATCGAGATTCTTCTTTTCGAGCTAGTTAATGCGAGAAACACGTTATCTGGTGTTTTCACCACTCCACAGTGTGTTTGATATGCAGAACCGGCGCCATCTTGGCTGTCGTAGGCTATCAAGCTGAGATATGCATTTTCTAAAATAATCTTGGTGAGACTTCTGTCAGAAGTATGCAGAATCATCGGGATCGCTATTTTCGAGCTATTTAATGCGAGAAACACGTTTTCTGGGGTTTTCACCACTCCACAGTTCGTTGGATATGCAGAACAGGAGATATCTTGGTTTTCGTGGGGTTTCTAGCAGAGATATGCATTTTCTGCGATAATCATGGTGAGACTTCTGTTAGAAGTATGCAGAATCATCGAGATCGCACTTTTCAATCTATTTAATGCGAGAAACACGTTGTCTGGTGTTTTCACCACTCCACAGTTGGTTTGATATGCAGAACAGGCGATGTTTGGTTTTCGTCGGGTTTCAAGCTGAGATATGCATTTTCTGCGATAATCTTGGTGAGACTTCAGTCAGAAATATGCAGAATCTTCTAGATCGCTCTTTTCGAGCTATTTAATGCGAAAAAACAAGTTTTCTGGTGTTTTCACCACTCCACAGTTCGTTGGATATGCAGAACAGGAGATATCTTGGTTTTCGTGGGGTTTCTAGCTGAGATATGCATTTTTTACGATAATCTTGGTGAGACTTCTGTCCGAAGTATGCAGAATCATCGAGATCTCCTCTTTTCGAGCTATTTATTGCGAGAAACACGTTATCTGGTTTTTTCACCACTACACAGTGCCTTTGATATGCAGTACCAGCGATATCTTGGTTTTCGTGGGGTTTCAAGCTGAGATATGCATTTTTTACGATAATCTTGGTGAGACTTCTGTCCGAAGTATGCTTAATCATCGAGATCGCTCTATTCGAGCTATTTAATGTGAGAAACACGTTATCTGGTGTTTCCAGCACTCCACAGTGCGTTTTATATGCAGAACCAGCGATATCTTGGCTTTCGTGGGGTTTCAAGCTGAGATATGCAGTGTCTGCGATAATCTAGGTGAGACTTCTGTCCGAAGAATGCAGATTCATCGAGACCGTACTTTTCGAGCTATTTTATGCGAGAAACACGTTTTCTGGTGTTTTCACCACTCCACAGTTCGTTGCATATGCAGAACAGGTGATATCTTGGTTTTCGAGGGGTTTCAAGCTGAGATATGCATTTTCTGCGATAAACTTGGAGAGACTTCTGTCCGAAGTATGCTGAATCATCGAGATCGCACTTTTCGAGCTAGTTAATGCGAGAAAAACCTTATCTGGTGTTTTCACCACTCCACAGTGCGTTTGATATGCAGAACCGGCGATATCTTGGATTTCGTGGGGTTTCAAGCTGAGATATGCATTGTCTGCGATAATCATGGTGAGACTTCTGTCCGAAGTGTGCAGAATCATCGAGATCGCTCTTTTCGAGCTATTTAATGCGAGAAACACGTTTTCTGGGGTTTTCACCACACCACAATTCGTTGGATATGCAGAACAGGTGATATCTTGGTTTTCGGGGGGTTTCAAGCTGAGATATGCATTTTCTGCGATAAACTTGGAGAGATTTCTGTCCGAAGTATGCTGAATCATCGAGATCGCACTTTTCGAGCTAGTTAATGCGCGAAAAACCTTATCTGGTGTTTTCACCACCCCACAGTGCGTTTGATATGCAGAACCGGCGATATCTGGGTTTTCGTGGGGTTTCAAGCTGAGATATGCATTTTCTGCGATAATCTTGGTGAGACCTCTGTCCGAAGTATGCAGAAACATCGAGATCGCTCTTTTCGAGCTATTTAATGCGAGAAACACGTTTTCTGGGGTTTTCACCACACCACAATTCGTTGGATATGCAGAACAGGTGATATCTTGGTTTTCGGGGGGTTTCAAGCTGAGATATGCATTTTCTGCGATAAACTTGGAGAGATTTCTGTCCGAAGTATGCAGAATCATCGAGATCGCACTTTTCGAGCTATTTAATGCGAGAAACACGATATCTGGTGTTTTCAGCACTCCACAGTGCGTATGATATGCAGAACCGGCGATATCTTGGTTTTCGTGGGGTTTCAAGCTGAGATATGCATTGTCTGCGATAATCTTGGTGAGACTTCTGTCCGAAGTGTGCAGAATCATCGAGATCGCTCTTTTCGAGCTATTTAATGCGAGAAACACGTTTTCTGGGGTTTTCACCACACCACAGTTCGTTGGATATGCAGAACAGGTGATATCTTGGGTTTCGAGGGGTTTCAAGCTGAGATATGCATTTTCTGCGATAAACTTCGAGAGACTTCTGTCCGAAGTATGCTGAATCATTGAGATCGCACTTTTCGAGCTAGTTAATGCGCGAAAAACCTTATCTGGTGTTTTCACCACGCCACAGTGCGTTTGATATGCAGAACCGGCGATATCTGGGTTTTCGTGGGGTTTCAAGCTGAGATATGCATTTTCTGCGATAATCTTGGTGAGACTTCTGTCCGAAGTATGCAGAATCATCGAGATCGCTCTATTCGAACTATTTAATGCGACAAAACGTTATATGGTGTTTTCAGAACTCCACAGTGCGTTTGATATGCAGAACCAGCGATATCTCTGTTTTCGTGGGGTTTCAAGCTGAGATATGCATTTTTTACGATAATCATGGTGAGACTACTGCCCGAAGTATGCTGAATCATCGAGATCGCACTTTTCGAGCTAGTTAATGCGAGAAAAACCTTATCTGGTGTTTTCACCACCCCACAGTGCGTTTGATATGCAGAACCGGCGATATCTTGGTTTTCGTAGGGTTTCAAGATGAGATATGCATTTTTTACGATAATCATGGTGAGACTACTGTCCGAAGTATGCAGAATCATCGAGATCGCACTTTTCGAGCTATTTAATGCGAGAAACACGATATCTGGTGTTTTCAGCACTCAACAGTGCGTATGATATGCAGAACCGACGATATCCTGGTTTTCGTGGGGTTTCAAGCTCAGATATGCATTTTCTGCGATAATCTTGGTGAGGCTTCTGTCCGAAGTATGCAGAGTCATCGAGATCGCACTTTTCGAGCTATTTATTGCGAGAAACACGTTATCTGGTTTTTTCACCACTACACAGTGCCTTTGATATGCAGTACCAGCGATATCTTGGTTTTCGTGGGGTTTCAAGCTGAGATATGCATTTTTTACGATAATCTTGGTGAGACTTCTGTCCGAAGTATGCTTAATCATCGAGATCGCTCTATTCGAGCTATTTAATGTGAGAAACACGTTATCTGGTGTTTCCAGCACTCCACAGTGCGTTTTATATGCAGAACCAGCGATATCTTGGCTTTGGTGGGGTTTCAAGCTGAGATATGCATTGTCTGCGATAATCAAGGTGAGACTTCTGTCCGAAGTATGCAGATTCATCGAGATCGTACTTTTCGAGCCATTTTATGCGAGAAACACGTTTTCTGGGGTTTTCACCACTCCACAGTTCGTTGGATATGCAGAACAGGTGATATCTTGGTTTTCGAGGGGTTTCAAGCTGAGATATGCATTTGCTGCGATAAACTTGGAGAGACTTCTGTCCGAAGTATGCTGAATCATCGAGATCGCACTTTTCGAGCTAGTTAATGCGAGAAAAACCTTATCTGGTGTTTTCACCACCCCACAGTGCGTTTGATATGCAGAACCGGCGATATCTGAGTTTTCGTGGGGTTTCAAGCTGAGATATGCATTTTCTGCGATAATCTTGGTGAGACCTCTGTCCGAAGTATGCAGAAACATCGAGATCGCTCTTTTCGACCTATTTAATGCGAGAAACACGTTATCTGGTGTTTTCACCACTCCACAGTGCGTTTGATATGCAGAACCAGCGATACCTTGGTTTTCGTGGGGGTTCAATCTGAGATATGCACATTCTATGATAATCTTGGTGAGACTTCTGTCAGAAGTATGCAGAATCATCGGCATCTCCCTTTTCGACCTATTTAATGCGAGAAACACGTTCTCTGGTTGTTTTCACCACTCCAGAGTGCGATTGATATGCAGAACCGGCGATATCTTGATTTTCGTGGTGTTTCCAGCTGAGATATGCATTTTCTGCGATAATCTTGGTGAGACTTCTGACAGACGTATGCAGGATCATCGGCATCTCCCTTTTCGACCTATTTAATGCGAGAAACACGTTCTCTGGTTGTTTTCACCACTCCACAGTGGGTTTGATATGCAGAACCGGCGACATCTTGATTTTCGTGAGGTTTCAAGCTGAGATATGAATTTCAGCGATAATCTTGGTGAGTCTTTTGTCAGAGGTATGCACAATCTTCGAGATCGCTCTTTTCGAGCAACTTAATGCGGGAAACACGATATCTGGTTGTTTTCACCACTCCACAGTGCGTTTGATATGCAGAACGGGCGACATCTTGATTTTCGTGGTGTTTCCAGCTGAGATATGCATGTTCTGCGATAATCTTGGTGAGTCTTCTGTCAGAAGTATGCAGAATCATCGAGATCCCTCTTTTCGAGCTATTTAATGCGAGAAACACGTTAATTGGTGTTTTCACCACTCCACAGTGCGTTTGATATGCGGAACCAGCGACATCTTGGATTTCGTCGGGTTTCAAGCTGAGACATGCATTTTCTGCGATAATCTTGGTGAGTCTTCTGTCAGAAGTATGCAGAATCTTCGAGGTCCCTCTTTTCGAGCAAGTTAATGCGAGAAACACGTTATCTGGTGTTTTCACCACTCCACAGTGCGTTTGATATGCAGAACCGGCGACATCTTGGCTGTCGAAGGGTATCAAGCTGAGATATGCATTTTCTACCATAATCTTGGTGAGAGTTCTGTCAGAAGTATGCAGAATCATCGGGATCGCTATTTTCGAGCTATTTAATGCGAGAAACACGTTTTCTGGGGTTTTCACCACTCCACAGTTCGTTGGATATGCAGAACAGGAGATATCTTGGTTTTCGTAGGGTTTCTAGCAGAGACATGCATTTTCTGCGATAATCTTGGTGAGTCTTCTGTCAGAAGTATGCAGAATCATCGAGATCCCTCTTTTCGAGCTAGTTAATGCGAGAAACACGTTTTCTGGGGTTTTCACCACTCCACAGTTCGTTGGATATGCAGAACAGGAGATATCTTGGTTTTCGTGGGGTTTCTAGCAGAGATATGCATTTTCTGCGATAATCATGGTGAGACTTCTGTTAGAAGTATGCAGAATCATCGAGATCGCACTTTTCAATCAATTTAATGCGAGAAACACGTTATCTGGTTTTTTCACCACTACACAGTGCCTTTGATATGCAGTACCAGCGATATCTTGGTTTTCGTGGGGTTTCAAGCTGAGATATGCATTTTTTACGATAATCTTGGTGAGACTTCTGTCCGAAGTATGCTTAATCATCGAGATCGCTCTATTCGAGCTATTTAATGTGAGAAACACGTTATCTGGTGTTTCCAGCACTCCACAGTGCGTTTTATATGCAGAACCAGCGATATCTTGGCTTTGGTGGGGTTTCAAGCTGAGATATGCATTGTCTGCGATAATCAAGGTGAGACTTCTGTCCGAAGTATGCAGATTCATCGAGATCGTACTTTTCGAGCCATTTTATGCGAGAAACACGTTTTCTGGGGTTTTCACCACTCCACAGTTCGTTGGATATGCAGAACAGGTGATATCTTGGTTTTCGAGGGGTTTCAAGCTGAGATATGCATTTGCTGCGATAAACTTGGAGAGACTTCTGTCCGAAGTATGCAGAAACATCGAGATCGCTCTTTTCGACCTATTTAATGCGAGAAACACGTTATCTGGTGTTTTCACCACTCCACAGTGCGTTTGATATGCAGAACCAGCGATATCTTGGTTTTCGTGGGGGTTCAATCTGAGATATGCACATTCTATGATAATCTTGGTGAGACTTCTGTCAGAAGTATGCAGAATCATCGGCATCTCCCTTTTCGACCTATTTAATGCGAGAAACACGTTCTCTGGTTGTTTTCACCACTCCAGAGTGCGATTGATATGCAGAACCGGCGATATCTTGATTTTCGTGGTGTTTCCAGCTGAGATATGCATTTTCTGCGATAATCTTGGTGAGTCTTCTGTCAGAAGTATGCAGAATCATCGAGATCCCTCTTTTCGAGCTAGTTAATGCGAGAAACACATTTTCTGGTGTTTTCACCACTCCACAGTGCGTTTGATATGCGGAACCAGCGACATCTTGGATTTCGTCGGGTTTCAAGCTGAGACATGCATTTTCTGCGATAATCTTGGTGAGTCTTCTGTCAGAAGTATGCAGAATCATCGAGTTCCCTCTTTTCGAGCTAGTTAATGCGAGAAACACGTTATCTGGTGTTTTCACCACTCCATAGTGCGTTTGATATGCAGAACCGGCGACATCTTGGCTGTCGTAGGGTATCAAGCTGAGATATGCATTTTCTACCATAATCTTGGTGAGAGTTCTGTCAGAAGTATGCAGAATCATCGGGATCGCTATTTTCGAGCTATTTAATGCAAGAAACACGTTTTCTGGGGTTTTCACCACTCCACAGTTCGTTGGATATGCAGAACAGGAGATATCTTGGTTTTCGTAGGGTTTCTAGCAGAGACATGCATTTTCTGCGATAATCATGGTGAGACTTCTGTTAGAAGTATGCAGAATCATCGAGATCGCACTTTTCATCAATTTAATGCGAGAAACACGTTGTCTGGTGTTTTCACCACTCCACAGTTGGTTTGATATGCAGAACAGGCGATGTTTGGTTTTCGTCGGGTTTCAAGCTGAGATATGCATTTTCTGCGATAATCTTGGTGAGACTTCAGTCAGAAATATGCAGAATCTTCTAGATCGCTCTTTTCGAGCTATTTAATGCGAAAAAACAAGTTTTCTGGTGTTTTCACCACTCCACAGTTCGTTGGATATGCAGAACAGGAGATATCTTGGTTTTCGTGGGGTTTCTAGCAGAGACATGCATTTTCAGCGATAATCTTGGTGAGTCTTCTGTCAGAAGTATGCAGAATCATCGAGATCCCTCTTTTCGAGCTAGTTAATGCGAGAAACACGTTATCTGGTTTTTTCACCACTACACAGTGCCTTTGATATGCAGTACCAGCGATATCTTGGTTTTCGTGGGGTTTCAAGCTGAGATATGCATTTTTTACGATAATCTTGGTGAGACTTCTGTCCGAAGTATGCTTAATCATCGAGATCGCTCTATTCGAGCTATTTAATGTGAGAAACACGTTATCTGGTGTTTCCAGCACTCCACAGTGCGTTTTATATGCAGAACCAGCGATATCTTGGCTTTCGTGGGGTTTCAAGCTGAGATATGCATTGTCTGCGATAATCTAGGTGAGACTTCTGTCCGAAGTATGCAGATTCATCGAGATCGTACTTTTCGAGCTATTTTATGCGAGAAACACGTTTTCTGGGGTTTTCACCACTCCACAGTTCGTTGGATATGCAGAACAGGTGATATCTTGGTTTTCGAGGGGTTTCAAGCTGAGATATGCATTTTCTGCGATAATCTTGGTGAGACTTCTGTCAGACGTATGCAGAATCATCGGCATCTCCCTTTTCGACCTATTTAATGCGAGAAACACGTTCTCTGGTTGTTTTCACCACTCCACAGTGGGTTTGATATGCAGAACCGGCGACATCTTGATTTTCGTGAGGTTTCAAGCTGAGATATGCATTATCAGCGATAATCTTGGTGAGTCTTCTGTCAGAAGTATGCAGAATCATCGAGATCCCTCTTTTCGAGCTATTCAATGCGAGAAACACGTTAATTGGTGTTTTCACCACTCCACAGTGCGTTTGATATGCGGAACCAGCGACATCTTGGATTTCGTCGGGTATCAAGCTGAGATATGCATTTTCTACCATAATCTTGGTGAGAGTTCTGTCAGAAGTATGCAGAATCATCGGGATCGCTATTTTCCAGCTATTTAATGCGAGAAACACGTTTTCTGGGGTTTTCACCACTCCACAGTTCGTTGGATATGCAGAACAGGAGATATCTTGGTTTTCGTAGGGTTTCTAGCAGAGACATGCATTTTCTGCGATAATCTTGGTGAGTCTTCTGTCAGAAGTATGCAGAATCATCGAGATCCCTCTTTTCGAGCTAGTTAATGCGAGGAACACGTTTTCTGGGGTTTTCACCACTCCACAGTTCGTTGGATATGCAGAACAGGAGATATCTTGGTTTTCGTGGGGTTTCTAGCAGAGATATGCATTTTCTGCGATAATCATAGTGAGACTTCTGTTAGAAGTATGCAGAACCATCGAGATCGCACTTTTCAATCAATTTAATGCGAGAAACACGTTGTCTGGTGTTTTCACCCCTCCACAGTTGGTTTGATATGCAGAACAGGCGATGTTTGGTTTTCGTCGGGTTTCAAGCTGAGATATGCATTTTCTGCGATAATCTTGGTGAGACTTCAGTCAGAAATATGCAGAATCTTCTAGATCGCTCTTTTCGAGCTATTTAATGCGAAAAAACAAGTTTTCTGGTGTTTTCACCACTCCACAGTTCGTTGGATATGCAGAACAGGAGATATCTTGATTTTCGTGGGGTTTCTAGCAGAGACATGCATTTTCTGCGATAATCTTGGTGAGTCTTCTGTCAGAAGTATGCAGAATCATCGAGATCCCTCTTTTCGAGCTAGTTAATGCGAGAAACACGTTTTCTGGGGTTTTCACCACTCCACAGTTCGTTGGATATGCAGAACAGGAGATATCTTGGTTTTCGTGGGGTTTCTAGCTGAGATATGCATTTTTTACGATAATCTTGGTGAGACTTCTGTCCGAAGTATGCAGAATCATCGAGATCGCTCTTTTCGAGCTATTTATTGCGAGAAACACGATATCTGGTTTTTTCACCACTACACAGTGCCTTTGATATGCAGTACCAGCGATATCTTGGTTTTCGTGGGGTTTCAAGCTGAGATATGCATTTTTTACGATAATCTTGGTGAGACTTCTGTCCGAAGTATGCTTAATCATCGAGATCGCTATTTTCGAGCTATTTAATGCGAGAAACACGTTTTCTGGGGTTTTCACCACTCCACAGTTCGTTGGATATGCAGAACAGGAGATATCTTGGTTTTCGTAGGGTTTCTAGCAGAGACATGCATTTTCTGCGATAATCTTGGTGAGTCTTCTGTCAGAAGTATGCAGAATCATCGAGATCCCTCTTTTCGAGCTAGTTAATGCGAGGAACACGTTTTCTGGGGTTTTCACCACTCCACAGTTCGTTGGATATGCAGAACAGGAGATATCTTGGTTTTCGTGGGGTTTCTAGCAGAGATATGCATTTTCTGCGATAATCATGGTGAGACTTCTGTTAGAAGTATGCAGAACCATCGAGATCGCACTTTTCAATCAATTTAATGCGAGAAACACGTTGTCTGGTGTTTTCACCCCTCCACAGTTGGTTTGATATGCAGAACAGGCGATGTTTGGTTTTCGTCGGGTTTCAAGCTGAGATATGCATTTTCTGCGATAATCTTGGTGAGACTTCAGTCAGAAATATGCAGAATCTTCTAGATCGCTCTTTTCGAGCTATTTAATGCGAAAAAACAAGTTTTCTGGTGTTTTCACCACTCCACAGTTCGTTGGATATGCAGAACAGGAGATATCTTGGTTTTCGTGGGGTTTCTAGCAGAGACATGCATTTTCTGCGATAATCTTGGTGAGTCTTCTGTCAGAAGTATGCAGAATCATCGAGATCCCTCTTTTCGAGCTAGTTAATGCGAGAAACACGTTTTCTGGGGTTTTCACCACTCCACAGTTCGTTGGATATGCAGAACAGGAGATATCTTGGTTTTCGTGGGGTTTCTAGCTGAGATATGCATTTTTTACGATAATCTTGGTGAGACTTCTGTCCGAAGTATGCAGAATCATCGAGATCGCTCTTTTCGAGCTATTTATTGCGAGAAACACGTTATCTGGTTTTTTCACCACTACACAGTGCCTTTGATATGCAGTACCAGCGATATCTTGGTTTTCGTGGGGTTTCAAGCTGAGATATGCATTTTTTACGATAATCTTGGTGAGACTTCTGTCCGAAGTATGCTTAATCATCGAGATCGCTCTATTCGAGCTATTTAATGTGAGAAACACGTTATCTGGTGTTTCAAGCACTCCACAGTGCGTTTTATATGCAGAACCAGCGATATCTTGGCTTTCGTGGGGTTTCAAGCTGAGATATGCATTGTCTGCGATAATCTAGGTGAGACTTCTGTCCGAAGTATGCAGATTCATCGAGATCGTACTTTTCGAGCCATTTTATGCGAGAAACACGTTTTCTGGGGTTTTCACCACTCCACAGTTCGTTGGATATGCAGAACAGGTGATATCTTGGTTTTCGAGGGGTTTCAAGCTGAGATATGCATTTTCTGCGATAAACTTGGAGAGACTTCTGTCCGAAGTATGCTGAATCATCGAGATCGCACTTTTCGAGCTAGTTAATGCGAGAAAAACCTTATCTGGTGTTTTCACCACCCCACAGTGCGTTTGATATGCAGAACCGGCGACATCTTGATTTTCGTGAGGTTTCAAGCTGAGATATGCATTATCAGCGATAATCTTGGTGAGTCTTTTGTCAGAAGTATGCAGAATCTTCGAGATCGCTCTTTTCGAGCAACTGAATGCGAGAAACACGATATCTGGTTGTTTTCACCACTCCACAGTGCGTTTGATATGCAGAACGGGCGACATCTTGATTTTCGTGGTGTTTCCAGCTGAGATTTGCATTTTCTGCGATAATCTTGGTGAGTCTTCTGTCAGAAGTATGCAGAATCATCGAGATCCCTCTTTTCGAGCTATTCAATGCGAGAAACACGTTAATTGGTGTTTTCACCACTCCACAGTGCGTTTGATATGCGGAACCAGCGACATCTTGGATTTCGTCGGGTATCAAGCTGAGATATGCATTTTCTACCATAATCTTGGTGAGAGTTCTGTCAGAAGTATGCAGAATCATCGGGATCGCTATTTTCGAGCTATTTAATGCGAGAAACACGTTTTCTGGGGTTTTCACCACTCCACAGTTCGTTGGATATGCAGAACAGGAGATATCTTGGTTTTCGTAGGGTTTCTAGCAGAGACATGCATTTTCTGCGATAATCTTGGTGAGTCTTCTGTCAGAAGTATGCAGAATCATCGAGATCCCTCTTTTCGAGCTAGTTAATGCGAGGAACACGTTTTCTGGGGTTTTCACCACTCCACAGTTCGTTGGATATGCAGAACAGGAGATATCTTGGTTTTCGTGGGGTTTCTAGCAGAGATATGCATTTTCTGCGATAATCATAGTGAGACTTCTGTTAGAAGTATGCAGAACCATCGAGATCGCACTTTTCAATCAATTTAATGCGAGAAACACGTTGTCTGGTGTTTTCACCCCTCCACAGTTGGTTTGATATGCAGAACAGGCGCTGTTTGGTTTTCGTCGGGTTTCAAGCTGAGATATGCATTTTCTGCGATAATCTTGGTGAGACTTCAGTCAGAAATATGCAGAATCTTCTAGATCGCTCTTTCCGAGCTATTTAATGCGAAAAAACAAGTTTTCTGGTGTTTTCACCACTCCACAGTTCGTTGGATATGCAGAACAGGAGATATCTTGGTTTTCGTGGGGTTTCTAGCAGAGACATGCATTTTCTGCGATAATCTTGGTGAGACTTCTGTTAGAAGTATGCAGAATCATCGAGATCGCACTTTTCAATCAATTTAATGCGAGAAACACGTTATCTGGTTTTTTCACCACTACACAGTGCCTTTGATATGCAGTACCAGCGATATCTTGGTTTTCGTGGGGTTTCAAGCTGAGATATGCATTTTTTACGATAATCTTGGTGAGACTTCTGTCCGAAGTATGCTTAATCATCGAGATCGCTCTATTCGAGCTATTTAATGTGAGAAACACGTTATCTGGTGTTTCCAGCACTCCACAGTGCGTTTTATATGCAGAACCAGCGATATCTTGGCTTTGGTGGGGTTTCAAGCTGAGATATGCATTGTCTGCGATAATCAAGGTGAGACTTCTGTCCGAAGTATGCAGATTCATCGAGATCGTACTTTTCGAGCCATTTTATGCGAGAAACACGTTTTCTGGGGTTTTCACCACTCCACAGTTCGTTGGATATGCAGAACAGGTGATATCTTGGTTTTCGAGGGGTTTCAAGCTGAGATATGCATTTGCTGCGATAAACTTGGAGAGACTTCTGTCCGAAGTATGCAGAAACATCGAGATCGCTCTTTTCGACCTATTTAATGCGAGAAACACGTTATCTGGTGTTTTCACCACTCCACAGTGCGTTTGATATGCAGAACCAGCGATATCTTGGTTTTCGTGGGGGTTCAATCTGAGATATGCACATTCTATGATAATCTTGGTGAGACTTCTGTCAGAAGTATGCAGAATCATCGGCATCTCCCTTTTCGACCTATTTAATGCGAGAAACACGTTCTCTGGTTGTTTTCACCACTCCAGAGTGCGATTGATATGCAGAACCGGCGATATCTTGATTTTCGTGGTGTTTCCAGCTGAGATATGCATTTTCTGCGATAATCTTGGTGAGTCTTCTGTCAGAAGTATGCAGAATCATCGAGATCCCTCTTTTCGAGCTAGTTAATGCGAGAAACACATTTTCTGGTGTTTTCACCACTCCACAGTGCGTTTGATATGCGGAACCAGCGACATCTTGGATTTCGTCGGGTTTCAAGCTGAGACATGCATTTTCTGCGATAATCTTGGTGAGTCTTCTGTCAGAAGTATGCAGAATCATCGAGTTCCCTCTTTTCGAGCTAGTTAATGCGAGAAACACGTTATCTGGTGTTTTCACCACTCCATAGTGCGTTTGATATGCAGAACCGGCGACATCTTGGCTGTCGTAGGGTATCAAGCTGAGATATGCATTTTCTACCATAATCTTGGTGAGAGTTCTGTCAGAAGTATGCAGAATCATCGGGATCGCTATTTTCGAGCTATTTAATGCGAGAAACACGTTTTCTGGGGTTTTCACCACTCCACAGTTCGTTGGATATGCAGAACAGGAGATATCTTGGTTTTCGTAGGGTTTCTAGCAGAGACATGCATTTTCTGCGATAATCATGGTGAGACTTCTGTTAGAAGTATGCAGAATCATCGAGATCGCACTTTTCATCAATTTAATGCGAGAAACACGTTGTCTGGTGTTTTCACCACTCCACAGTTGGTTTGATATGCAGAACAGGCGATGTTTGGTTTTCGTCGGGTTTCAAGCTGAGATATGCATTTTCTGCGATAATCTTGGTGAGACTTCAGTCAGAAATATGCAGAATCTTCTAGATCGCTCTTTTCGAGCTATTTAATGCGAAAAAACAAGTTTTCTGGTGTTTTCACCACTCCACAGTTCGTTGGATATGCAGAACAGGAGATATCTTGGTTTTCGTGGGGTTTCTAGCAGAGACATGCATTTTCAGCGATAATCTTGGTGAGTCTTCTGTCAGAAGTATGCAGAATCATCGAGATCCCTCTTTTCGAGCTAGTTAATGCGAGAAACACGTTATCTGGTTTTTTCACCACTACACAGTGCCTTTGATATGCAGTACCAGCGATATCTTGGTTTTCGTGGGGTTTCAAGCTGAGATATGCATTTTTTACGATAATCTTGGTGAGACTTCTGTCCGAAGTATGCTTAATCATCGAGATCGCTCTATTCGAGCTATTTAATGTGAGAAACACGTTATCTGGTGTTTCCAGCACTCCACAGTGCGTTTTATATGCAGAACCAGCGATATCTTGGCTTTCGTGGGGTTTCAAGCTGAGATATGCATTGTCTGCGATAATCTAGGTGAGACTTCTGTCCGAAGTATGCAGATTCATCGAGATCGTACTTTTCGAGCTATTTTATGCGAGAAACACGTTTTCTGGGGTTTTCACCACTCCACAGTTCGTTGGATATGCAGAACAGGTGATATCTTGGTTTTCGAGGGGTTTCAAGCTGAGATATGCATTTTCTGCGATAATCTTGGTGAGACTTCTGTCAGACGTATGCAGAATCATCGGCATCTCCCTTTTCGACCTATTTAATGCGAGAAACACGTTCTCTGGTTGTTTTCACCACTCCACAGTGGGTTTGATATGCAGAACCGGCGACATCTTGATTTTCGTGAGGTTTCAAGCTGAGATATGCATTTTCAGCGATAATCTTGGTGAGTCTTTTGTCAGAAGTATGCAGAATCTTCGAGATCGCCCTTTTCGAGCAACTTAATGCGAGAAACACGATATCTGGTTGTTTTCACCACTCCACAGTGCGTCTGATATGCAGAACGGGCGACATCTTGATTTTCGTGGTGTTTCCAGCTGAGATATGCATTGTCTGCGATAATCTAGGTGAGACTTCTGTCCGAAGTATGCAGATTCATCGAGATCGTACTTTTCGAGCTATTTTATGCGAGAAACACGTTTTCTGGGGTTTTCACCACTCCACAGTTCGTTGGATATGCAGAACAGGTGATATCTTGGTTTTCGAGGGGTTTCAAGCTGAGATATGCATTTTCTGCGATAATCTTGGTGAGACTTCTGTCAGACGTATGCAGAATCATCGGCATCTCCCTTTTCGACCTATTTAATGCGAGAAACACGTTCTCTGGTTGTTTTCACCACTCCACAGTGGGTTTGATATGCAGAACCGGCGACATCTTGATTTTCGTGAGGTTTCAAGCTGAGATATGCATTATCAGCGATAATCTTGGTGAGTCTTCTGTCAGAAGTATGCAGAATCATCGAGATCCCTCTTTTCGAGCTATTCAATGCGAGAAACACGTTAATTGGTGTTTTCACCACTCCACAGTGCGTTTGATATGCGGAACCAGCGACATCTTGGATTTCGTCGGGTATCAAGCTGAGATATGCATTTTCTACCATAATCTTGGTGAGAGTTCTGTCAGAAGTATGCAGAATCATCGGGATCGCTATTTTCCAGCTATTTAATGCGAGAAACACGTTTTCTGGGGTTTTCACCACTCCACAGTTCGTTGGATATGCAGAACAGGAGATATCTTGGTTTTCGTAGGGTTTCTAGCAGAGACATGCATTTTCTGCGATAATCTTGGTGAGTCTTCTGTCAGAAGTATGCAGAATCATCGAGATCCCTCTTTTCGAGCTAGTTAATGCGAGGAACACGTTTTCTGGGGTTTTCACCACTCCACAGTTCGTTGGATATGCAGAACAGGAGATATCTTGGTTTTCGTGGGGTTTCTAGCAGAGATATGCATTTTCTGCGATAATCATAGTGAGACTTCTGTTAGAAGTATGCAGAACCATCGAGATCGCACTTTTCAATCAATTTAATGCGAGAAACACGTTGTCTGGTGTTTTCACCCCTCCACAGTTGGTTTGATATGCAGAACAGGCGATGTTTGGTTTTCGTCGGGTTTCAAGCTGAGATATGCATTTTCTGCGATAATCTTGGTGAGACTTCAGTCAGAAATATGCAGAATCTTCTAGATCGCTCTTTTCGAGCTATTTAATGCGAAAAAACAAGTTTTCTGGTGTTTTCACCACTCCACAGTTCGTTGGATATGCAGAACAGGAGATATCTTGATTTTCGTGGGGTTTCTAGCAGAGACATGCATTTTCTGCGATAATCTTGGTGAGTCTTCTGTCAGAAGTATGCAGAATCATCGAGATCCCTCTTTTCGAGCTAGTTAATGCGAGAAACACGTTTTCTGGGGTTTTCACCACTCCACAGTTCGTTGGATATGCAGAACAGGAGATATCTTGGTTTTCGTGGGGTTTCTAGCTGAGATATGCATTTTTTACGATAATCTTGGTGAGACTTCTGTCCGAAGTATGCAGAATCATCGAGATCGCTCTTTTCGAGCTATTTATTGCGAGAAACACGATATCTGGTTTTTTCACCACTACACAGTGCCTTTGATATGCAGTACCAGCGATATCTTGGTTTTCGTGGGGTTTCAAGCTGAGATATGCATTTTTTACGATAATCTTGGTGAGACTTCTGTCCGAAGTATGCTTAATCATCGAGATCGCTATTTTCGAGCTATTTAATGCGAGAAACACGTTTTCTGGGGTTTTCACCACTCCACAGTTCGTTGGATATGCAGAACAGGAGATATCTTGGTTTTCGTAGGGTTTCTAGCAGAGACATGCATTTTCTGCGATAATCTTGGTGAGTCTTCTGTCAGAAGTATGCAGAATCATCGAGATCCCTCTTTTCGAGCTAGTTAATGCGAGGAACACGTTTTCTGGGGTTTTCACCACTCCACAGTTCGTTGGATATGCAGAACAGGAGATATCTTGGTTTTCGTGGGGTTTCTAGCAGAGATATGCATTTTCTGCGATAATCATGGTGAGACTTCTGTTAGAAGTATGCAGAACCATCGAGATCGCACTTTTCAATCAATTTAATGCGAGAAACACGTTGTCTGGTGTTTTCACCCCTCCACAGTTGGTTTGATATGCAGAACAGGCGATGTTTGGTTTTCGTCGGGTTTCAAGCTGAGATATGCATTTTCTGCGATAATCTTGGTGAGACTTCAGTCAGAAATATGCAGAATCTTCTAGATCGCTCTTTTCGAGCTATTTAATGCGAAAAAACAAGTTTTCTGGTGTTTTCACCACTCCACAGTTCGTTGGATATGCAGAACAGGAGATATCTTGGTTTTCGTGGGGTTTCTAGCAGAGACATGCATTTTCTGCGATAATCTTGGTGAGTCTTCTGTCAGAAGTATGCAGAATCATCGAGATCCCTCTTTTCGAGCTAGTTAATGCGAGAAACACGTTTTCTGGGGTTTTCACCACTCCACAGTTCGTTGGATATGCAGAACAGGAGATATCTTGGTTTTCGTGGGGTTTCTAGCTGAGATATGCATTTTTTACGATAATCTTGGTGAGACTTCTGTCCGAAGTATGCAGAATCATCGAGATCGCTCTTTTCGAGCTATTTATTGCGAGAAACACGTTATCTGGTTTTTTCACCACTACACAGTGCCTTTGATATGCAGTACCAGCGATATCTTGGTTTTCGTGGGGTTTCAAGCTGAGATATGCATTTTTTACGATAATCTTGGTGAGACTTCTGTCCGAAGTATGCTTAATCATCGAGATCGCTCTATTCGAGCTATTTAATGTGAGAAACACGTTATCTGGTGTTTCAAGCACTCCACAGTGCGTTTTATATGCAGAACCAGCGATATCTTGGCTTTCGTGGGGTTTCAAGCTGAGATATGCATTTTCTGCGATAATCATAGTGAGACTTCTGTTAGAAGTATGCAGAACCATCGAGATCGCACTTTTCAATCAATTTAATGCGAGAAACACGTTGTCTGGTGTTTTCACCCCTCCACAGTTGGTTTGATATGCAGAACAGGCGCTGTTTGGTTTTCGTCGGGTTTCAAGCTGAGATATGCATTTTCTGCGATAATCTTGGTGAGACTTCAGTCAGAAATATGCAGAATCTTCTAGATCGCTCTTTCCGAGCTATTTAATGCGAAAAAACAAGTTTTCTGGTGTTTTCACCACTCCACAGTTCGTTGGATATGCAGAACAGGAGATATCTTGGTTTTCGTGGGGTTTCTAGCAGAGACATGCATTTTCTGCGATAATCTTGGTGAGTCTTCTGTCAGAAGTATGCAGAATCATCGAGATCCCTCTTTTCGAGCTAGTTAATGCGAGAAACACGTTTTCTGGGGTTTTCACCACTCCACAGTTCGTTGGATATGCAGAACAGGAGATATCTTGGTTTTCGTGGGGTTTCTAGCTGAGATATGCATTTTTTACGATAATCTTGGTGAGACTTCTGTCCGAAGTATGCTTAATCATCGAGATCGCTATTTTCGAGCTATTTAATGCGAGAAACACGTTTTCTGGGGTTTTCACCACTCCACAGTTCGTTGGATATGCAGAACAGGAGATATCTTGGTTTTCGTAGGGTTTCTAGCAGAGACATGCATTTTATGCGATAATCTTGGTGAGTCTTCTGTCAGAAGTATGCAGAATCATCGAGATCCCTCTTTTCGAGCTAGTTAATGCGAGGAACACGTTTTCTGGGGTTTTCACCACTCCACAGTTCGTTGGATATGCAGAACAGGAGATATCTTGGTTTTCGTGGGGTTTCTAGCAGAGATATGCATTTTCTGCGATAATCATGGTGAGACTTCTGTTAGAAGTATGCAGAACCATCGAGATCGCACTTTTCAATCAATTTAATGCGAGAAACACGTTGTCTGGTGTTTTCACCCCTCCACAGTTGGTTTGATATGCAGAACAGGCGATGTTTGGTTTTCGTCGGGTTTCAAGCTGAGATATGCATTTTCTGCGATAATCTTGGTGAGACTTCAGTCAGAAATATGCAGAATCTTCTAGATCGCTCTTTTCGAGCTATTTAATGCGAAAAAACAAGTTTTCTGGTGTTTTCACCACTCCACAGTTCGTTGGATATGCAGAACAGGAGATATCTTGGTTTTCGTGGGGTTTCTAGCAGAGACATGCATTTTCTGCGATAATCTTGGTGAGTCTTCTGTCAGAAGTATGCAGAATCATCGAGATCCCTCTTTTCGAGCTAGTTAATGCGAGGAACACGTTTTCTGGGGTTTTCACCACTCCACAGTTCGTTGGATATGCAGAACAGGAGATATCTTGGTTTTCGTGGGGTTTCTAGCTGAGATATGCATTTTTTACGATAATCTTGGTGAGACTTCTGTCCGAAGTATGCAGAATCATCGAGATCGCTCTTTTCGAGCTATTTATTGCGAGAAACACGTTATCTGGTTTTTTCACCACTACACAGTGCCTTTGATATGCAGTACCAGCGATATCTTGGTTTTCGTGGGGTTTCAAGCTGAGATATGCATTGTCTGCGATAATCTAGGTGAGACTTCTGTCCGAAGTATGCAGATTCATCGAGATCGTACTTTTCGAGCCATTTTATGCGAGAAACACGTTTTCTGGGGTTTTCACCACTCCACAGTTCGTTTGATATGCAGAACCGGCGATATCTGGGTTTTCGTGGGGTTTCAAGCTGAGATATGCATTTTCTGCGATAATCTTGGTGAGACCTCTGTCCGAAGTATGCAGAAACATCGAGATCGCTCTTTTCGACCTATTGAATGCGAGAAACACGTTATCTGGTGTTTTCACCACTCCACAGAGCGTTTGATATGCAGAACCAGCGATATCTTGGTGTTCGTGGGGTTTCAAGCTGAGATATGCATTTTTTACGATAATCATGGTGAGACTATAGTCCGAAGTGTGCAGAATCATCGAGATCGCTCTTTTCGAGCTATTTAATGCGAGAAACACGTTTTCTGGGGTTTTCACCACTCCACAGTTCGTTGGATATGCAGAACAGGTGATATCTTGGGTTTCGAGGGGTTTCAAGCTGAGATATGCATTTTCTGCGATAAACTTGGAGAGACTTCTGTCCGAAGTATGCTGAATCATCGAGATCGCACTTTTCGAGCTAGTTAATGCGAGAAAAACCTTATCTGGTGTTTTCAGCACTCCACAGTGCGTTTGATATGCAGTACCAGCGATATCTTGGTTTTCGTGGGGTTTCAAGCTGAGATATGCATTTTTTACGATAATCTTGGTGAGACATCTGTCCGAAGTATGCAGAATCATCGAGATCGCTCTATTCGAACTATTTAATGCGACAAAACGTTATCTGGTGTTTTCAGCACTCCACAGTGCGTTTGATATGCAGAACCAGCGATATCTCTGTTTTCGTGGGGTTTCAAGCTGAGATATGCACTTTTTACGATAATCTTGGTGAGACTTCAGTCCGAAGTATGCAGAATCATCGAGATCGCTCTTTTCGAGCTATTTAATGCGAGAAACACGTTATCTGGTGTTTCCATCACTCCACAGAGCGTTTGATATGCAGTACCATCGATATCTTGGTTTTCGTGGGGTTTCAAGCTGAGATATGCATTTTCTAGGATAATCTTGGTGAGACTTCTGTCCGAAGTATGCTGAATCATCTAGATCGCTCTTTTCGAGCTATTTAATGCGAGAAACACGTTATCTGGTGTTTTCACCACTCCACGGTGCGTTTGATATGCAGAACCGGCGACATCTTGGCTGTCGTATGGTATCAAGCTGAGATATGCATTTTCTACGATAATCTTGGTGAGACCTCTGTCAGAAGTATGCAGAATCTTCGAGATCGCTCATTTCGATCTATTTAATGCGAGAAACACGTTGTCTAGTGTTTTCACCACTCCACAGAGCGTTTGATATGCAGTACCATCGATATCTTGGTTTTCGTGGGGTTTCAAGCTGAGATATGCATTTTCTAGGATAATCTTAGTGAGACTTCTGTCCGAAGTATGCTGAATCATCTAGATCGCTCTTTTCGAGCTAGTTAATGCGAGAAACACGTTATCTGGCGTTTTCACCACTCAACAGTGCGTATGATATGCAGAACGGACGATATCTTGGTTTTCGTGGGGCTTCAAGCTCAGATATGCATTTTCTGCGATAATCTTGGTGAGACTTCTGTCCGAAGTATGCAGAATCATCGGGATCGCTCTTTTCGTGCTATTTAATGCGAGAAACACGTTTTCTGGGGTTTTCACCACTCCACAGTTCGTAGGATATGCAGAACAGGAGATATCTTGATTTTCGTGGTTTTTCCAGCTGAGATATGCATTTTCAGCGATAATCTTGGTGAGTCTTCTGTCAGAAGTATGCAGAATCTTCGAGATCGCTCATTTCGAGCTAGTTAATGCGAGAAACACGTTATCTGGTGTTTTCACCACTCCACAGTGCGTTTGATATGCAGAACCGTCGACATCTTGGCTGTCGTAGGGTATCAAGCTGAGATATGCATTTTCTACGATAATCTTGGTGAGTCTTCTGTCAGAAGTATGCAGAATCTTCGAGATCGCTCATTTCGAGCTAGTTAATGCGAGAAACACGTTATCTGGTGTTTTCACCACTCCACAGCGCGTTTGATATGCAGAACAGGAGATATCTTGGTTTTCGTGGGTTTTCTAGCAGAGATATGCATTTTCTGCGATAATCATGGTGAGAATTCTGTTAGAAGTATGCAGAATCATCGAGATCGCACATTTCGAACTATTTAATGCGAGAAACACGTTGTCTGGTGTTTTCACCACTCCACAGTTGGTTTGATATGCAGAACCGGCGATATCTGGGTTTTCGTGGGGTTTCAAGCTGAGATATACATTTTCTGAGATAATCTTGGTGAGACCTCTGTCCGAAGTATGCAGAAACATCGAGATCGCTCTTTTCGACCTATTTAATGCGAGAAACACGTTATCTGGTGTTTTCACCAGTCCACAGTGCGTTTGATATGCAGAACCAGCGATATCTTGGTTTTCGTGGGGTTTCAAGCTGAGATATGCATTTTCAGCGATAATCTTGGTGAGACTTCTGTCCGAAGTATGCAGAAACATCGAGATCGCTCTTTTCGACCTATTTAATGCGAGAAACACGTTATCTGGTGTTTTCACCACTCCACAGTGCGTTTGATATGCAGAACCAGCGATATCTTGGTTTTCGTGGGGTTTCAAGCTGAGATATGCATTTTTTACGATAATCATGGTGAGACTTCTGTCCGAAGTATGCAGAATCATCGAGATCGCACTTTTCGAGCTATTTAATGCGAGAAACACGATATCTGGTGTTTTCAGCACTCCACAGTGCGTTTGATATGCAGAACCAGCGATATCTTGGTTTTCGTGGGGTTTCAAGCTGAGATATGCATTTTTTACGATAATCATGGTGAGACTTCTGTCCGAAGTATGCAGAATCATCGAGATCGCACTTTTCGAGCTATTTAATGCGAGAAACACGATATCTGGTGTTTTCAGCACTCCACAGTGCGTATGATATGCAGAACTGGCGATATCTTGGTTTTCGTGGGGTTTCAAGCTGAGATATGCATTCTCTGCGATAATCTTGGTGAGACTTCTGTCCGAAGTGTGCAGAATCATCGAGATCGCTCTTTTCGAGCTATGTAACGCGAGAAACACGTTTTCCGGGGTTTTCACCACACCACAGTTCGTTGGATATGCAGAACAGGTGATATCTTGGTTTTCAAGGGGTTTCAAGCAGAGATATGCATTTTCTGCGATAAACTTGGAGAGACTTCTGTCCGAAGTATGCTGAATCATCGAGATAGCACCTTTCGAGCTAGTTAATGCGAGAAAAACCTTATCTGGTGTTCTCACCACTCCACAGTGCGTTTGATATGCAGAACCGGCGATATCTGGGTTTTCGTGCGGTTTCAAGATGAGATATGCATTGTCTGCGATAATCTTGGTGAGACTTCTGTCCGAAGTATGCAGAAACATCGAGATCGCTCTTTTCGACCTATTTAATGCGAGAAACACATTATCTGGTGTTTTCACCACTCCACAGTGCGTTTGATATGCAGAACCAGCGATATCTTGGTTTTCGTGGGGTTTCAAGCTGAGATATGCATTTTCTGCTTCAATCTTGGTGAGACTTCTGTCCGAAATATGCAGAATCATCTAGATCGCTCGTTTCGAGCTACTTAATGCGAGAAACACGTTATCTGGTGTTTTCACCACTCCACAGTGCGTTTGATATGCAGAACCGGCGACATCTTGGCTTTCTTCGGGTATCAAGCTGAGATATGCATTTTCTACGATAATCTTGGTGAGACTTCTGGCAGAAGTATGCAGAATCATCTAGATCGCTCTTTTCGAGCTATTTAATGCGAGAAACACGTTGTCTGGTGTATTCACCACTCCACAGTACGTTTGACATGCAGTACCGGCGACATTTTGGATTTCGTCGGGGTTCAAGCTGAGATATGCATTTTCTACGATAATCTTGGTGAGACTTCTGTCAGAAGTATGCAGAATCATCTAGATCGTTCTTTTCGAGCTATTTAATTCGAGAAACACGTTATCTGGTTGTTTTCACCACTCCACAGTGCGTTTGATATGCAGAAGTGGCGACATCTTGATTTTCGTGAGATTTCAAACTGAGGTATGCATTTTCTGCGATAATCTTGGTGAGACTTCTGTCAGAAGTGTGCAGAATCATCTAGATCGCTCTTTTCGAGCTATGCAATGCGAAAAAACAAGTTTTCTTGTTTTTTCAACATTCCACAGTGCGTTTGATATGCAGAACCGGAGATATCTTGGTATCGGTCGGTTCTCAAGCTGAGATATGCATTTTCTGCGATAATCTTGGTGAGACTTCTGTCAGAAGTATGCAGAATCATCTAGATCGCTCTTTTCGAGCTATTTCATTCGAGAAACACGTTTTCTGGTGTTTTCACCACACCACAGTCCGTTTGATGTGCAGAACCGGAGATAACTTGGTTTTCGTGAGATTTCAAGCTGAGATATGAATTTTCTATGATAATCTTGGTGAGACATCTGTCAGAAGTATGCAGAATCTTCGAGATCGCTCTTTTCGAGCTACTTAATGCGAGAATCATGTTTTCTGGTGTTTTCACCACTCCACAGTGCGTTTGATATGCAGAACCGGCGACATCTTGGATTTCGTCGGGGTTCAAGCTGAGATATGCACATTCTAGGATAATCTTGGTGAGACTTCTGTCAGAAGTATGCAGAATCATCTAGATCGCTCTTTTCGAGCTATTTAATGCGACAAACACGTTTTCTGGTGTATTCACCACTCCACAGTACGTTTGACATGCAGAACCGGAGATATCTTGGTTTCGGTCGGGTTTCAAGCTGAGATATGCATTTTCTACGATAATCTTGGTGAGACGTCTGTCAGAAGTATGCAGAATCATCGGGATCGCTCTTTTCGAACTATTTAATTGGAAAAAACAAGTTTTCTGGTGCTTTCAACATTCCACAGTGCGTTTGATATGCAGAACCGGCGATATCTTGATTTTCGTGGTGTGTCCAGCTGAGATATGCATTTTCTGCGATAATCTTGGTGAGACTTCTGACAGAAGTATGCAGAATCATCTAGATCGCTCTTTTCGAGCTATTTAATTCGAGAAACACGTTTTCTGGTGTTTTCACCACACTACAGTCCGTTTGATGTGCAGAACCGGAGATAACTTGGTTTTCGTGAGGTTTCAAGCTGAGATATGCATTTTCTGCGATAATCTTGGTGAGACTTCAGTCAGAAGTATGCAGAATCTTCGAGAACGCTCTTTTCGAGCTACTTAATGCGAGAAACACGTTTTCTGGTGTTTTCACCACTCCACAGTGCGTTTGATATGCAGAACCGGCGACATCTTGGATTTCGTCGGGGTTCAAGCTGAGATATGTACATTCTACGATAATCTTGGTGAGACTTCTGTCAGAAGTATGCAGAATCATCTAGATCGCTCTTTTCGAGCTATTTAATGCGAGAAACACGTTTTCTGGTGTATTCACCACTCCACAGTACGTTTGACATGCAGAACCGGAGATATCTTGGATTTCGTCGGGGTTCAAGCTGAGATATGCACATTCTACGATAATCTTGGTGAGACTTCTGTCAGTAGTATGCAGAATCATCGAGACCCCTCTTTTCGAGCTATTTAATCCGAGAAACACGTTATCTGGTGTTTTCACCACTCCACAGTGCGTTTGATATGCAGAACCGGCGACATCTTGGATTTCGTCGGGGTTCAAGCTGAGATATGCATTTTCTACGATAATCTTGGTGAGACGTCTGTCAGAAGTATGCAGAATCATCGGGATCGCTCTTTTCGAGCTACTTAATGCGAGAATCACGTTTTCTGGTGTTTTCACCACTCCACAGTGCGTTTGATATGCAGAACCGGCGACATCTTGGATTTCGTCGGGGTTCAAGCTGAGATATGCTCATTCTACGATAATCTTGGTGAGACTTCTGTCAGTAGTATGCAGAATCATCGAGACCCCTCTTTTCGAGCTATTTAATGCGAGAAACACGTTATCTGGTGTTTTCACCACTCCACAGTGCGTTTTATATGCAGAAGCGGCGACATCTTGATTTTCGTGAGATTTCAAGCTGAGGTATGCATTTTCTGCGATAATCTTGGTGAGACTTCTGTCAGAAGTATGCAGAATCATCTAGATTGCTCTTTTCGAGCTATTTAATGCGAGAAACAGGTTATCTGGTGTTTTCACCACTCCACAGAGCGATTTATATGCAGAACCGGCGATATCTTGATTTTCGTGGTGTTTCCAGCTGAGATATGCATTTTGTGCGATAATCTTGGTGAGTCATCTGTCAGAAGTATGCAGAATCATCGAGATCCCTCTTTTCGAGCTATTTAATGCGAGAAACACGTTATCTGATGTTTTCACGACTCCACAGTGCGTTTGATATGCAGAACCGGCGAAATCTTGATTTTCGTGAGATTTCAACCTGAGATATGCATTTTCGTCGATAATCTTGGTGAGTCTTCTGTCAGTAGTATGCAGAATCATCGAGACCCCTCTTTTCGAGCTATTTAATTCGAGAAACACGTTATCTGGTGTTTTCACCACTCCACAGTGCGTTTGACATTCAGAACCGGCGACATCTTGGATTTCGTCGGGTTTCAAGCTCAGATATGCATTTTCTACGAGAATCTTGGTGAGACTTCAGTCAGAAGTATGCAGAA
Source organism: Anthophora plumipes (assembly GCA_951804975.1). Taxonomy (NCBI): domain Eukaryota; kingdom Metazoa; phylum Arthropoda; class Insecta; order Hymenoptera; family Apidae; genus Anthophora; species Anthophora plumipes. Next base: position 2,914,219 of record CATORF010000980.1, read on the forward strand.
TCATCGGGATCGCTCGTTTCGAGCTATTTAATGCGAAAAAACAAGTTCTCTGGTGTTTTCACCACTCCACAGTGCGTTTGATATGCAGAACCGGCGATATCTTGATTTTCGTGGTGTGACCAGCTGAGATATGCATTTTCTGCGATAATATTGGTGAGACTTCAGTCATATGTATGCAGAATCATCTAGATCTCTCGTTCCGAGCTATTTAATGCGAAAAAACAAGTTTTCTGGTGTTTTCACCACTCCTCAGTACGTTTGACATGCAGAACCGGCGACATCTTGATTTTCGTTAGATTTCAAGCTGAGATATGCATTTTCTCCTATAATATTGGTGAGACTTCAGGCAGAAGTACGCAGAATCATCTAGATCGCTCGTTTCGAGCTATCTAATGCGAAAAAACAAGATTTCTGGTGTTTTCAACATTCCACAGTGCGTTTGCTATGCAGAAGCGGCGACATCTTGATTTTCGTGAGATTTCAAGCTCAGGTATGCATTTTCTGCGATAATCTTGGTGAGACTTCTGTCAGAAGTATGCAGAATCATCTAGATCGCCCGTTTCGAGCTATCTAATGCGAAAAAACAAGTTTTCTGGTGTTTTCACCACACCACAGTCCGTTTGATATGCAGTACCGGCGACATCTTGGATTTCGTCGGGGTTCAAGCTGAGATATGCACATTCTACGATAATCTTGGTGAGACTTCTGTCAGAAGTATGCAGAATCATCGGGATCGCTCTTTTCGAGCTATTTAATGCGAGAAACACGTTATCTGGTTGTTTTCACGACTCCACAGTGCGTTTGATATGCAGAAGCGGCGACATCTTGATTTTCGTGAGATTTCAAGCTGAGATATGCATTTTCTGCGATAATCTTGGTGAGACGTCTGTCAGAAGTATGCAGAATCATCGGGATCGCTCTTTTCGAGCTACTTAATGCGAGAAACACGTTATCTGGTGTTTTCACCACTCCACAGTGCGTTTTATATGCAGAACCGGCGACATCATGATTTTGGTGAGGTTTCAAGCTGAGATATGCATTTTCTGCGATAATATTGGTGAGACTTCAGTCATATGTATGCAGAATCATCTAGATCTCTCGTTTCGAGCTATTTAATGCGAAAAAACAAGTTTTCTGGTGTTTTCACCACTCCTCAGTACGTTTGACATGCAGAACCGGCGACATCTTGATTTTCGTGAGATTTCAAGCTGAGATATGCATTTTCTCCTATCATATTGGTGAGACTTCAGGCAGAAGTATGCAGAATCATCTAGATCGCTCGTTTCGAGCTATCTAATGCGAAAAAACAAGATTTCTGGTGTTTTCAGCATTCCACAGTGCGTTTGCTATGCAGAAGCGGCGACATCTTGATTTTCGTGAGATTTCAAGCTGAGATATGCATTTTCTCCTATAATGTTGGTGAGACTTCAGGCAGAAGTATGCAGAATCATCTAGATCGCTCGTTTCGAGCTATCTAATGCGAAAAAACAAGTTTTCTGGTGTTTTCACCACTCCTCAGTACGTTTGACATGCAGAACCGGCGACATCATGATTTTCGTGAGATTTCAAGCTGAGATATGCATTTTCTCCTATAATATTGGTGAGACTTCAGGCAGAAGTATGCAGAATCATCTAGATCGCTCGTTTCGAGCTATCTAATTCGAAAAAACAAGATTTCTGGTGTTTTCAACATTCCACAGTGCGTTTGCTATGCAGAAGCGGCGACATCTTGATTTTCGTGAGGTTTCAAGCTGAGATATGCATTTCCTACGAGAAGCTTGGTGAGACTTCAGTAAGAAGTATGCAGAATCATCGGGATCGCTCGTTTCGAGCTATTTAATGCGAAAAAACAAGTTTTCTGGTGTTTTCACCACTCCACAGTGCGTTTGATATGCAGAACCGGCGACATCCTGGATTTCGTCGGGGTTCAAGCTGAGATATGCACATTCTACGATAATCTTGGTGAGACTTCTGTCAGAAGTATGCAGAATCATCGGGATCGCTCTTTTCGAGCTATTTAATGCGAGAAACACGTTATCTGGTTGTTTTCACGACTCCACAGTGCGTTTGATATGCAGAAGCGGCGACATCTTGATTTTCGTGAGATTTCAAGCTCAGGTACGCATTTTCTGCGATAATCTTGGTGAGACTTCTCTCAGAAGTATGCAGAATCATCTAGATCGCCCGTTTCGAGCTATCTAATGCGAAAAAACAAGTTTTCTGGTGTTTTCACCACACCACAGTCCGTTTGATGCGCAGAACCGGAGATAACTTGGTTTTCGTGAGGTTTCAAGCTGAGATATGCATTTTCTGCGATAATCTTGGTGAGACTTCAGTCAGAAGTATGCAGAATCATCTAGATCGCTCTTTTCGAGCTATTTAAATCGAGAAACACGTTTTCTGGTGTTTTCGCCACCCCACAGTGCGTTTGATATGCAGAACCGGAGATATCTTGGTTTCGGTCGGGTTTCAAGCTGAGATATGCATTTTCTGCGATAATCTTGGTGAGACTTCTGTCAGAAGTATGCAGAATCATCTAGATCGCCCGTTTCGAGCTATCCACTGCGAAAAAACAAGTTCTCTGGTGTTTTCACCACTCCACAGTGCGTTTGATATGCAGAACCGGCGACATCTTGGATTTCGTCGGGGTTCAAGCTGAGATATGCACATTCTAGGATAATCTTGGTGAGACGTCTGTCAGAAGTATGCAGAATTATCGGGATCGCTCTTTTCGAGCTATTTAATGCGAGAAACACGTTATCTGGTGTTTTCACCACTCCACAGTGCGTTTGATATGCAGAACCGGCGACATCTTGGATTTTGTCGGGGTTCAAGCTGAGATATGCACATTCTAGGAAAATCTTGGTGAGACGTCTGTCAGAAGTATGCAGAATTATCGGGATCGCTCTTTTCGAGCTATTTAATGCGAGAAACACGTCGTCTGGTGTATTCTCCACTCCACAGTACGTTTGACATGCAGAACCGGAGATATCTTGGTTTCGGTCGGGTTTCAAGCTGAGATATGCATTTTCTACGATAATCTTGGTGAGACGTCTGTCAGAAGTATGCAGAATTATCGGGATCGCTGTTTTCGAGCTACCTAATGCGAGAAACACGTTTTCTGGTGTTTTCACCACTCCACAGTGCGTTTGATATGCAGAACCGGCGACATCTTGGATTTCGTCGGGGTTCAAGCTGAGATATGCACATTCTAGGATAATCTTGGTGAGACGTCTGTCAGAAGTATGCAGAATTATCGGGATCGCTCTTTTCGAGCTATTTAATGCGAGAAACACGTTATCTGGTGTTTTCACCACTCCACAGTGCGTTTGATATGCAGAACCGGCGACATCTTGGATTTCGTCGGGGTTCAAGCTGAGATATGCACATTCTAGGATAATCTTGGTGAGACGTCTGTCAGAAGTATGCAGAATTATCGGGATCGCTCTTTTCGAGCTATTTAATGCGAGAAACACGTTATCTGGTGTTTTCACCACTCCACAGTGCGTTTGATATGCAGAACCGGCGACATCTTGGATTTCGTCGGGGTTCAAGCTGAGATATGCACATTCTAGGATAATCTTGGTGAGACGTCTGTCAGAAGTATGCAGAATTATCGGGATCGCTCTTTTCGAGCTATTTAATGCGAAAAAACAAGTTTTCTGGTGTTTTCACCACACCACAGTCCGTTTGATGCGCAGAACCGGAGATAATTTGGTTTTCGTGAGGTTTCAAGCTGAGATATGCATTTTCTGCGATAATCTTGGTGAGACTTCAGTCAGAAGTATGCAGAATCATCTAGATCGCTCGTTTCGAGCTACCTAATGCGAGAAACACGTTTTCTGGTGTTTTCACCACTCCACAGTGCGTTTGATATGCAGAACCGGCGACATCTTGGATTTCGTCGGGGTTCAAGCTGAGATATGCACATTCTAGGATAAGCTTGGTGAGACGTCTGTCAGAAGTATGCAGAATTATCGGGATCGCTCTTTTCGAGCTATTTAATGCGAGAAACACGTTATCTGGTGTTTTCACCACTCCACAGTGCGTTTGATATGCAGAACCGGCGACATCTTGGATTTCGTCGGGGTTCAAGCTGAGATATGCACATTCTAGGATAATCTTGGTGAGACGTCTGTCAGAAGTATGCAGAATTATCGGGATCGCTCTTTTCGAGCTATTTAATGCGAGAAACACGTTGTCTGGTGTATTCTCCACTCCACAGTACGTTTGACATGCAGAACCGGTGATATCTTGGTTTCGGGCGGGTTTCAAGCTGAGATATGCATTTTCTACGATAATCTTGGTGAGACGTCTGTCAGAAGTATGCAGAATTATCGGGATCGCTCTTTTCGAGCTATTTAATGCGAGAAACACGTTATCTGGTGTTTTCACCACTCCACAGTGCGTTTGACATGCAGAACCGGCGACATCTTGGATTTCGTCGGGTTTCAAGCTCAGATATGCATTTTCTACGAGAATCTTGGTGAGACTTCAGTCAGAAGTATGCAGAATCATCGGGATCGCTCTTTTCGAGCTATTTAATGCGAGAAACACGTTTTCTGGTGTATTCACCACTCCACAGTACGTTTGACATGCAGAACCGGAGATATCTTGGTTTCGGTCGGGTTTCAAGCTGAGATATGCATTTTCGACGATAATCTTGGTGTGACGTCTGTCAGAAGTATGCCGAATCATCGGGATAGCGCTTTTCGAGCTATTTAATGCGAGAAACACGTTATCTGGTGTTTTCACCACTCCACAGTGCGTTTGATATGCAGAACCGGCGACATCTTGGGCGTCTTCGGGTATCAAGCTGAGATATACATTTTCTACGATAATCTTGGTGAGACTTCTCTCAGAAGTATGCAGAATCTTCGAGAGCGCTCTTTTCGAGCTATTTAATGCGAGAAACACGTTTTCTGGTGCATTCACCACTCCACAGTACGTTTGACATGCAGAACCGGAGATATCTTGGATTTCGTCGGGGTTCAAGCTGAGATATGCACATTCTACGATAATCTTGGTGAGACTTCTGTCAGTAGTATGCAGAATCATCGAGACCCCTCTTTTCGAGCTATTTAATCCGAGAAACACGTTATCTGGTGTTTTCACCACTCCACAGTGCGTTTGATATGCAGAACCGGCGACATCTTGGATTTCGTCGGGGTTCAAGCTGAGAAATGCATTTTCTACGATAATCTTGGTGAGATTTCTGTCAGAAGTATGCAGAATCATCTAGATCGTTCTTTTCGAGATATATAATTCGAGAAACACGTTTTCTGGTGTATTCACCACTCCACAGTACGTTTGACATGCAGAACCGGAGATATCTTGGTTTCGGTCGGGTTTCAAGCTGAGATATGCATTTTCTACGATAATCTTGGTGAGACGTCTGTCAGAAGTATGCAGAATCATCGGGATCGCTCTTTTCGAGATACTTAATGCGAGAATCACGTTTTCTGGTGTTTTCACCACTCCACAGTGCGTTTGATATGCAGAACCGGCGACATCTTGGATTTCGTCGGGGTTCAAGCTGAGATATGCACATTCTAGGATAATCTTGGTGAGACTTCTGTCAGAAGTATGCAGAATCATCTAGATCGCTCTTTTCGAGCTATTTAATGCGACAAACACGTTTTCTGGTGTATTCACCACTCCACAGTACGTTTGACATGCAGAACCGGAGATATCTTGGTTTCGGTCGGGTTTCAAGCTGAGATATGCATTTTCTACGATAATCTTGGTGAGACGTCTGTCAGTAGTATGCAGAATCATCGAGACCCCTCTTTTCGAGCTATTTAATCCGAGAAACACGTTATCTGGTGTTTTCACCACTCCACAGTGCGTTTGATATGCAGAACCGGCGACATCTTGGATTTCGTCGGGGTTCAAGCTGAGATATGCACATTCTACGATAATCTTGGTGAGACTTCTGTCAGAAGTATGCAGAACCATCTAGATCGCTCTTTTCGAGCTATTTAATGCGAGAAACACGTTTTCTGGTGTATTCACCACTCCACACTACGTTTGACATGCAGAACCGGAGATATCTTGGTTTCGGTCGGGTTTCAAGCTGAGATATGCATTTTCTACGATAATCTTGGTGAGACGTCTGTCAGAAGTATGCAGAATCATCGGGATCGCTCTTTTCGAGCTACTTAATGCGAGAATCACGTTTTCTGGTGTTTTCACCACTCCACAGTGCGTTTGATATGCAGAACCGGCGACATCTTTGATTTCGTCGGGGTTCAAGCTGAGATATGCACATTCTACGATAATCTTGGTGAGACTTCTGTCAGTAGTATGCAGAATCATCGAGACCCCTCTTTTCGAGCTATTTAATGCGAGAAACACGTTATCTGGTGTTTTCACCACTCCACAGTGCGTTTTATATGCAGAAGCGGCGACATCTTGATTTTCGTGAGATTTCAAGCTGAGGTATGCATTTTCTGCGATAATCTTGGTGAGACTTCTGTCAGAAGTATGCAGAATCATCTAGATTGCTCTTTTCGAGCTATTTAATGCGAGAAACAGGTTATCTGGTGTTTTCACCACTCCACAGAGCGATTTATATGCAGAACCGGCGATATCTTGATTTTCGTGGTGTATCCAGCTGAGATATGCATTTTGTGCGATAATCTTGGTGAGTCATCTGTCAGAAGTATACAGAATCATCGAGATCCCTCTTTTCGAGCTATTTAATGCGAGAAACACGTTATCTGATGTTTTCACGACTCCACAGTGCGTTTGATATGCAGAACCGGCGAAATCTTGATTTTCGTGAGATTTCAACCTGAGATATGCATTTTCGTCGATAATCTTGGTGAGTCTTCTGTCAGTAGTATGCAGAATCATCGAGACCCCTCTTTTCGAGCTATTTAATGCGAGAAACACGTTATCTGGTGTTTTCACCACTCCACAGTGCGTTTGACATTCAGAACCGGCGACATCTTGGATTTCGTCGGGTTTCAAGCTCAGATATGCATTTTCTACGAGAATCTTGGTGAGACTTCAGTCAGAAGTATGCAGAATCATCGGGATCGCTCGTTTCGAGCTATTTAATGCGAAAAAACAAGTTCTCTGGTGTTTTCACCACTCCACAGTGCGTTTGATATGCAGAACCGGCGACATCTTGGATTTCGTCGGGGTTCAAGCTGAGATATGCACATTCTAGGATAATCTTGGTGAGACTTCTGTCAGAAGTATGCAGAATCATCTAGATCGCTCTTTTCGAGCCATTTAATGCGACAAACACGTTTTCTGGTGTATTCACCAATCCACAGTACGTTTGACATGCAGAACCGGAGATATCTTGGTTTCGGTCGGGTTTCAAGCTGAGATATGCATTTTCTACGATAATCTTGGTGAGACGTCTGTCAGAAGTATGCAGAATCATCGGGATCGCTCTTTTCGAACTATTTAATTCGAAAAAACAAGTTTTCTGGTGCTTTCAACATTCCACAGTGCGTTTGATATGCAGAACCGGCGATATCTTGATTTTCGTGGTGTGTCCAGCTGAGATATGCATTTTCTGCGATAATCTTGGTGAGACTTCTGTCAGAAGTATGTAGAATCATCTAGATCGCTCTTTTCGAGCTATTTAATTCGAGAAACACATTTCTGGTGTTTTCACCACACTACAGTCCGTTTGATGTGCAGAACCGGAGATAACTTGGTTTTCGTGAGGTTTCAAGCTGAGATATGCATTTTCTGCGATAATCTTGGTGAGACTTCAGTCAGAAGTATGCAGAATCATCGGGATCGCTCTTTTCGAACTATTTAATTCGAAAAAACAAGTTTTCTGGTGCTTTCAACATTCCACAGTGCGTTTGATATGCAGAACCGGCGATATCTTGATTTTCGTGGTGTGTCCAGCTGAGATATGCATTTTCTGCGATAATCTTGGTGAGACTTCTGTCAGAAGTATGCAGAATCATCGGGATCGCTCTTTTCGAGCTATTTAATGCGAGAAACACGTTTTCTGGTGTTTTCGCCACCCCACAGTGCGTTTGATATGCAGAACCGGAGATATCTTGGTTTCGGTCGGGTTTCAAGCTGAGATATGCATTTTCTGCGATAATCTTGGTGAGACGTCTGTCAGAAGTATGCAGAATCATCGGGATCGCTCTTTTCGAGCTACTTAATGCGAGAAACACGTTATCTGGTGTTTTCACCACTCCACAGTGCGTTTTATATGCAGAACCGGCGACATCATGATTTTGGTGAGGTTTCAAGCTGAGATATGCATTTTCTGCGATAATATTGGTGAGACTTCAGTCATATGTATGCAGAATCATCTAGATCTCTCGTTTCGAGCTATTTAATGCGAAAAAACAAGTTTTCTGGTGTTTTCACCACTCCTCAGTACGTTTGACATGCAGAACCGGCGACATCTTGATTTTCGTGAGATTTCAAGCTGAGATATGCATTTTCTCCTATAATATTGGTGAGACTTCAGGCAGAAGTATGCAGAATCATCTAGATCGCTCGTTTCGAGCTATCTAATGCGAAAAAACAAGATTTCTGGTGTTTTCAACATTCCACAGTGCGTTTGCTATGCAGAAGCGGCGACATCTTGATTTTCGTGAGATTTCAAGCTGAGATATGTATTTTCTCCTATAATATTGGTGAGACTTCAGGCAGAAGTATGCAGAATCATCTAGATCGCTCGTTTCGAGCTATCTAATGCGAAAAAACAAGATTTCTGGTGTTTTCAACATTCCACAGTGCGTTTGCTATGCAGAAGCGGCGACATCTTGATTTTCGTGAGGTTTCAAGCTGAGATATGCATTTCCTACGAGAAGCTTGGTGAGACTTCAGTAAGAAGTATGCAGAATCATCGGGATCGCTCGTTTCGAGCTATTTAATGCGAAAAAACAAGTTTTCTGGTGTTTTCACCACTCCACAGTGCGTTTGATATGCAGAACCGGCGACATCTTGGATTTCGTCGGGGTTCAAGCTGAGATATGCACATTCTAAGATAATCTTGGTGAGACTTCTGTCAGAAGTATGCAGAATCATCGGGATCGCTCTTTTCGAGCTATTTAATGCGAGAAACACGTTATCTGGTTGTTTTCACGACTCCACAGTGCGTTTGATATGCAGAAGCGGCGACATTTTGATTTTCGTGAGATTTCAAGCTCAGGTATGCATTTTCTGCGATAATCTTGGTGAGACTTCAGTCAGAAGTATGCAGAATCATCTAGATCGCCCGTTTCGAGCTATCTAATGCGAAAAAACAAGTTTTCTGGTGTTTTCACCACTCCACAGTGCGTTTGATATGCAGAACCGGCGACATCTTGGATTTCGTCGGGGTTCAAGCTGAGATATGCACATTCTAAGATAATCTTGGTGAGACTTCTGTCAGAAGTATGCAGAATCATCTAGATCGCCCGTTTCGAGCTATCTAATGCGAAAAAACAAGTTTTCTGGTGTTTTCACCACACCACAGTCCGTTTGATGCGCAGAACCGGAGATAACTTGGTTTTCGTGAGGTTTCAAGCTGAGATATGCATTTTCTGCGATAATCATGGTGACACTTCAGTCAGAAGTATGCAGAATCATCTAGATCGCTCTTTTCGAGCTATTTAAATCGAGAAACACGTTTTCTGGTGTTTTCGCCACCCCACAGTGCGTTTGATATGCAGAACCGGAGATATCTTGGTTTCGGTCGGGTTTCAAGCTGAGATATGCATTTTCTGCGATAATCTTGGTGAGACTTCTGTCAGAAGTATGCAGAATCATCTAGATCGCCCGTTTCGAGCTATCCACTGCGAAAAAACAAGTTCTCTGGTGTTTTCACCACTCCACAGTGCGTTTGATATGCAGAACCGGCGACATCTTGGATTTCGTCGGGGTTCAAGCTGAGATATGCACATTCTAGGATAATCTTGGTGAGACGTCTGTCAGAAGTATGCAGAATTATCGGGATCGCTCTTTTCGAGCTATTTAATGCGAGAAACACGTTATCTGGTGTTTTCACCACTCCACAGTGCGTTTGATATGCAGAACCGGCGACATCTTGGATTTTGTCGGGGTTCAAGCTGAGATATAAACATTCTAGGAAAATCTTGGTGAGACGTCTGTCAGAAGTATGCAGAATTATCGGGATCGCTCTTTTCGAGCTATTTAATGCGAGAAACACGTCGTCTGGTGTATTCTCCACTCCACAGTACGTTTGACATGCAGAACCGGAGATATCTTGGTTTCGGTCGGGTTTCAAGCTGAGATATGCATTTTCTACGATAATCTTGGTGAGACGTCTGTCAGAAGTATGCAGAATTATCGGGATCGCTCTTTTCGAGCTATTTAATGCGAGAAACACGTTATCTGGTTGTTTTCACCACTCCACAGTGCGTTTGATATGCAGAAGCGGCGACATCTTGATTTTCGTGAGATTTCAAGCTCAGGTATGCATTTTCTGCGATAATCTTGGTGAGACTTCTGTCAGAAGCATGCAGAATCATCTAGATCGCCCGTTTCGAGCTATCTAATGCGAAAAAACAAGTTTTCTGGTGTTTTCACCACACCACAGTCCGTTTGATGCGCAGAACCGGAGATAACTTGGTTTTCGTGAGGTTTCAAGCTGAGATATGCATTTTCTGCGATAATCTTGGTGAGTCTTCAGTCAGAAGTATGCAGAATCATCTAGATCGCTCGTTTCGAGCTACCTAATGCGAGAAACACGTTTTCTGGTGTTTTCACCACTCCACAGTGCGTTTGATATGCAGAACCGGCGACATCTTGGATTTCGTCGGGGTTCAAGCTGAGATATGCACATTCTAGGATAATCTTGGTGAGACGTCTGTCAGAAGTATGCAGAATTATCGGGATCGCTCTTTTCGAGCTATTTAATGCGAGAAACACGTTATCTGGTGTTTTCACCACTCCACAGTGCGTTTGATATGCAGAACCGGCGACATCTTGGATTTCGTCGGGGTTCAAGCTGAGATATGCACATTCTAGGATAATCTTGGTGAGACGTCTGTCAGAAGTATGCAGAATTATCGGGATCGCTCTTTTCGAGCTATTTAATGCGAGAAACACGTTGTCTGGTGTATTCTCCACTCCACAGTACGTTTGACATGCAGAACCGGAGATATCTTGGTTTCGGTCGGGTTTCAAGCTGAGATATGCATTTTCTACGATAATCTTGGTGAGACGTCTGTCAGAAGTATGCAGAATTATCGGGATCGCTCTTTTCGAGCTATTTAATGCGAGAAACACGTTATCTGGTGTTTTCACCACTCCACAGTGCGTTTGACATGCAGAACCGGCGACATCTTGGATTTCGTCGGGTTTCAAGCACAGATATGCATTTTCTACGAGAATCTTGGTGAGACTTCAGTCAGAAGTATGCAGAATCATCGGGATCGCTCTTTTCGAGCTATTTAATGCGAGAAACACGTTTTCTGGTGTATTCACCACTCCACAGTACGTTTGACATGCAGAACCGGAGATATCTTGGTTTCGGTCGGGTTTCAAGCTGAGATATGCATTTTCTACGATAATCTTGGTGTGACGTCTGTCAGAAGTATGCCGAATCATCGGGATAGCGCTTTTCGAGCTATTTAATGCGAGAAACACGTTATCTGGTGTTTTCACCACTCCACAGTGCGTTTGATATGCAGAACCGGCGACATCTTGGCTGTCTTCGGGTATCAAGCTGAGATATACATTTTCTACGATAATCTTGGTGAGACTTCTCTCAGAAGTATGCAGAATCTTCGAGAGCGCTCTTTTCGAGCTATTTAATGCGAGAAACACGTTATCTGGTGTTTTCACCACTCCACAGTGCGTTTGACATGCAGAACCGGCGACATCTTGGATTTCGTCGGGTTTCAAGCTCAGATATGCATTTTCTGCGATAATCTTGGTGAGACTTCTGTCAGAAGTATGCAGAATCATCTAGATCGTTCTTTTCGAGCTATTTAATTCGAGAAACACGTTATCTGGTTGTTTTCACCACTCCACAGTGCGTTTGATATGCAGAAGCGGCGACATCTTGATTTTCGTGAGATTTCAAGCTCAGGTATGCATTTTCTGCGATAATCTTGGTGAGACTTCTGTCAGAAGTATGCAGAATCATCTAGATCGCCCGTTTCGAGCTATCTAATGCGAAAAACAAGTTTTCTGGTGTTTTCACCACACCACAGTCCGTTTGATGCGCAGAACCGGAGATAACTTGGTTTTCGTGAGGTTTCAAGCTGAGATATGCATTTTCTGCGATAATCTTGGTGAGACTTCAGTCAGAAGTATGCAGAATCATCTAGATATCGCTCTTTTCGAGCTATTTAAATCGAGAAACACGTTTTCTGGTGTTTTCGCCACCCCACAGTGCGTTTGATATGCAGAACCGGAGATATCTTGGTTTCGGTCGGGTTTCAAGCTGAGATATGCATTTTCTGCGATAATCTTGGTGAGACTTCTGTCAGAAGTATGCAGAATCATCTAGATCGCCCGTTTCGAGCTATCTACTGCGAAAAAACAAGTTCTCTGGTGTTTTCACCACTCCACAGTGCGTTTGATATGCAGAACCGGCGACATCTTGGATTTCGTCGGGGTTCAAGCTGAGATATGCACATTCTAGGATAATCTTGGTGAGACGTCTGTCAGAAGTATGCAGAATTATCGGGATCGCTCTTTTCGAGCTATTTAATGCGAGAAACACGTTATCTGGTGTTTTCACCACTCCACAGTGCGTTTGACATGCAGAACCGGCGACATCTTGGATTTCGTCGGGTTTCAAGCTCAGATATGCATTTTCTACGAGAATCTTGGTGAGACTTCAGTCAGGAGTATGCAGAATCATCGGGATCGCTCTTTTCGAGCTATTTAATGCGAGAAACACGTTTTCTGGTGTATTCACCACTCCACAGTGCGTTTGATATGCAGAAGCGGCGACATCTTGATTTTCGTGAGATTTCAAGCTGAGGTATGCATTTTCTGCGATAATCTTGGTGAGACTTCAGTCAGAAGTATGCAGAATCTTCGAGAACGCTCTTTTCGAGCTACTTAATGCGAGAAACACGTTTTCTGGTGTATTCACCACTCCACAGTACGTTTGACATGCAGAACCGGAGATATCTTGGTTTCGGTCGGGTTTCAAGCTGAGATATGCATTTTCTACGATAATCTTGGTGGGCCGTCTGTCAGAAGTATGCAGAATCATCGAGATCCCTCTTTTCGAGCTATTTAATGCGAGAAACACGTTATCTGATGTTTTCACGACTCCACAGTGCGTTTGATATGCAGAACCGGCGAAATCTTGATTTTCGTGAGATTTCAACCTGAGATGTGCATTTTCGTCGATAATCTTGGTGAGTCGTCTGTCAGTAGTATGCAGAATCATCGAGACCCCTCTTTTCGAGCTATTTAATGCGAGAAACACGTTATCTGGTGTTTTCAACACTCCACAGTGCGTTTGACATTCAGAACCGGCGACATCTTGGATTTCGTCGGGTTTCAAGCTCAGATATGCATTTTCTACGAGAATCTTGGTGAGACTTCAGTCAGAAGTATGCAGAATCATCGGGATCGCTCGTTTCGAGCTATTTAATGCGAAAAAACAAGTTCTCTGGTGTTTTCACCACTCCACAGTGCGTTTGGTATGCAGAGCCGGCGACATCTTGGATTTCGTCGGGGTTCAAGCTGAGATATGCACATTCTAGGATAATCTTGGTGAGACTTCTGTCAGAAGTATGCAGAATCATCTAGATCGCTCTTTTCGAGCTATTTAATGCGAGAAACACGTTTTCTGGTGTATTCACCACACCACAGTGCGTTTGACATGCAGAACCGGCGACATCTTGGATTTCGTCGGGTTTCAAGCTCAGATATGCATTTTCTGCGATAATCTTGGTGAGACTTCTGTCAGAAGTATGCAGAATCATCTAGATCGCCCGTTTCGAGCTATCTACTACGAAAAAACAAGGTTTCTGGTGTTTTCACCACACCACAGTCCGTTTGATGCGCAGAACCGGAGATAACTTGGTTTTCGTGATGTTTCAAGCTGAGATGTGCATTTTCTACGATAATCTTGGTGTGACGTCTGTCAGAAGTATGCAGAATCATCGGGATTGCTCTTTTCGAGCTATTTAATGCGAGAAACACGTTATCTGGTGTTTTCACCACTCCACAGTGCGTTTGATATGCAGAACCGGCGACATCTTGGCTGTCTTCGGGTATCAAGCTGAGATATGCATTTTCTACGATAATCTTGGTGAGACTTCTGTCAGAAGTATGCAGAATCATCTAGATCGTTCTTTTCGAGCTATTTAATTCGAGAAACACGTTATCTGGTTGTTTTCACCACTCCACAGTGCGTTTGATATGCAGAAGCGGCGACATCTTGATTTTCGTGAGATTTCAAGCTCAGGTATGCATTTTCTGCGATAATCTTGGTGAGACTTCTGTCAGAAGTATGCAGAATCATCTAGATCGCCCGTTTCGAGCTATCTAATGCGAAAAACAAGTTTTCTGGTGTTTTCACCACACCACAGTCCGTTTGATGCGCAGAACCGGAGATAACTTGGTTTTCGTGAGGTTTCAAGCTGAGATATGCATTTTCTGCGATAATCTTGGTGAGACTTCAGTCAGAAGTATGCAGAATCATCTAGATATCGCTCTTTTCGAGCTATTTAAATCGAGAAACACGTTTTCTGGTGTTTTCGCCACCCCACAGTGCGTTTGATATGCAGAACCGGAGATATCTTGGTTTCGGTCGGGTTTCAAGCTGAGATATGCATTTTCTGCGATAATCTTGGTGAGACTTCTGTCAGAAGTATGCAGAATCATCTAGATCGCCCGTTTCGAGCTATCTACTGCGAAAAAACAAGTTCTCTGGTGTTTTCACCACTCCACAGTGCGTTTGATATGCAGAACCGGCGACATCTTGGATTTCGTCGGGGTTCAAGCTGAGATATGCACATTCTAGGATAATCTTGGTGAGACGTCTGTCAGAAGTATGCAGAATTATCGGGATCGCTCTTTTCGAGCTATTTAATGCGAGAAACACGTTATCTGGTGTTTTCACCACTCCACAGTGCGTTTGACATGCAGAACCGGCGACATCTTGGATTTCGTCGGGTTTCAAGCTCAGATATGCATTTTCTACGAGAATCTTGGTGAGACTTCAGTCAGAAGTATGCAGAATCATCGGGATCGCTCTTTTCGAGCTATTTAATGCGAGAAACACGTTTTCTGGTGTATTCACCACTCCACAGTACGTTTGACATGCAGAACCGGAGATATCTTGGTTTCGGTCGGGTTTCAAGCTGAGATATGCATTTTCGACGATAATCTTGGTGTGACGTCTGTCAGAAGTATGCCGAATCATCGGGATAGCGCTTTTCGAGCTATTTAATGCGAGAAACACGTTATCTGGTGTTTTCACCACTCCACAGTGCGTTTGATATGCAGAACCGGCGACATCTTGGGCGTCTTCGGGTATCAAGCTGAGATATACATTTTCTACGATAATCTTGGTGAGACTTCTCTCAGAAGTATGCAGAATCTTCGAGAGCGCTCTTTTCGAGCTATTTAATGCGAGAAACACGTTTTCTGGTGCATTCACCACTCCACAGTACGTTTGACATGCAGAACCGGAGATATCTTGGATTTCGTCGGGGTTCAAGCTGAGATATGCACATTCTACGATAATCTTGGTGAGACTTCTGTCAGTAGTATGCAGAATCATCGAGACCCCTCTTTTCGAGCTATTTAATCCGAGAAACACGTTATCTGGTGCTTTCACCACTCCACAGTGCGTTTGATATGCAGAACCGGCGACATCTTGGATTTCGTCGGGGTTCAAGCTGAGAAATGCATTTTCTACGATAATCTTGGTGAGATTTCTGTCAGAAGTATGCAGAATCATCTAGATCGTTCTTTTCGAGATATATAATTCGAGAAACACGTTTTCTGGTGTATTCACCACTCCACAGTACGTTTGACATGCAGAACCGGAGATATCTTGGTTTCGGTCGGGGTTCAAGCTGAGATATGCACATTCTAGGATAATCTTGGTGAGACTTCTGTCAGAAGTATGCAGAATCATCTAGATCGCTCTTTTCGAGCTATTTAATGCGACAAACACGTTTTCTGGTGTATTCACCACTCCACAGTACGTTTGACATGCAGAACCGGAGATATCTTGGTTTCGGTCGGGTTTCAAGCTGAGATATGCATTTTCTACGATAATCTTGGTGAGACGTCTGTCAGTAGTATGCAGAATCATCGAGACCCCTCTTTTCGAGCTATTTAATCCGAGAAACACGTTATCTGGTGTTTTCACCACTCCACAGTGCGTTTGATATGCAGAACCGGCGACATCTTGGATTTCGTCGGGGTTCAAGCTGAGATATGCACATTCTACGATAATCTTGGTGAGACTTCTGTCAGAAGTATGCAGAACCATCTAGATCGCTCTTTTCGAGCTATTTAATGCGAGAAACACGTTTTCTGGTGTATTCACCACTCCACACTACGTTTGACATGCAGAACCGGAGATATCTTGGTTTCGGTCGGGTTTCAAGCTGAGATATGAATTTTCTACGATAATCTTGGTGAGACGTCTGTCAGAAGTATGCAGAATCATCGGGATCGCTCTTTTCGAGCTACTTAATGCGAGAATCACGTTTTCTGGTGTTTTCACCACTCCACAGTGCGTTTGATATGCAGAACCGGCGACATCTTGGATTTCGTCGGGGTTCAAGCTGAGAAATGCATTTTCTACGATAATCTTGGTGAGATTTCTGTCAGAAGTATGCAGAATCATCTAGATCGTTCTTTTCGAGATATATAATTCGAGAAACACGTTTTCTGGTGTATTCACCACTCCACAGTACGTTTGACATGCAGAACCGGAGATATCTTGGTTTCGGTCGGGGTTCAAGCTGAGATATGCACATTCTAGGATAATCTTGGTGAGACTTCTGTCAGAAGTATGCAGAATCATCTAGATCGCTCTTTTCGAGCTATTTAATGCGACAAACACGTTTTCTGGTGTATTCACCACTCCACAGTACGTTTGACATGCAGAACCGGAGATATCTTGGTTTCGGTCGGGTTTCAAGCTGAGATATGCATTTTCTACGATAATCTTGGTGAGACGTCTGTCAGTAGTATGCAGAATCATCGAGACCCCTCTTTTCGAGCTATTTAATGCGACAAACACGTTTTCTGGTGTATTCACCACTCCACAGTACGTTTGACATGCAGAACCGGAGATATCTTGGTTTCGGTCGGGTTTCAAGCTGAGATATGCATTTTCTACGATAATCTTGGTGAGACGTCTGTCAGTAGTATGCAGAATCATCGAGACCCCTCTTTTCGAGCTATTTAATCCGAGAAACACGTTATCTGGTGTTTTCACCACTCCACAGTGCGTTTGATATGCAGAACCGGCGACATCTTGGATTTCGTCGGGGTTCAAGCTGAGATATGCACATTCTACGATAATCTTGGTGAGACTTCTGTCAGAAGTATGCAGAACCATCTAGATCGCTCTTTTCGAGCTATTTAATGCGAGAAACACGTTTTCTGGTGTATTCACCACTCCACACTACGTTTGACATGCAGAACCGGAGATATCTTGGTTTCGGTCGGGTTTCAAGCTGAGATATGAATTTTCTACGATAATCTTGGTGAGACGTCTGTCAGAAGTATGCAGAATCATCGGGATCGCTCTTTTCGAGCTACTTAATGCGAGAATCACGTTTTCTGGTGTTTTCACCACTCCACAGTGCGTTTGATATGCAGAACCGGCGACATCTTGGATTTCGTCGGGGTTCAAGCTGAGATATGCACATTCTACGATAATCTTGGTGAGACTTCTGTCAGTAGTATGCAGAATCATCGAGACCCCTCTTTTCGAGCTATTTAATGCGAGAAACACGTTATCTGGTGTTTTCACCACTCCACAGTGCGTTTTATATGCAGAAGCGGCGACATCTTGATTTTCGTGAGATTTCAAGCTGAGGTATGCATTTTCTGCGATAATCTTGGTGAGACTTCTGTCAGAAGTATGCAGAATCATCTAGATTGCTCTTTTCGAGCTATTTAATGCGAGAAACAGGTTATCTGGTGTTTTCACCACTCCACAGAGCGATTTATATGCAGAACCGGCGATATCTTGATTTTCGTGGTGTATCCAGCTGAGATATGCATTTTGTGCGATAATCTTGGTGAGTCATCTGTCAGAAGTATACAGAATCATCGAGATCCCTCTTTTCGAGCTATTTAATGCGAGAAACACGTTATCTGATGTTTTCACGACTCCACAGTGCGTTTGATATGCAGAACCGGCGAAATCTTGATTTTCGTGAGATTTCAACCTGAGATATGCATTTTCGTCGATAATCTTGGTGAGTCTTCTGTCAGTAGTATGCAGAATCATCGAGACCCCTCTTTTCGAGCTATTTAATGCGAGAAACACGTTATCTGGTGTTTTCACCACTCCACAGTGCGTTTGACATTCAGAACCGGCGACATCTTGGATTTCGTCGGGTTTCAAGCTCAGATATGCATTTTCTACGAGAATCTTGGTGAGACTTCAGTCAGAAGTATGCAGAATCATCGGGATCGCTCGTTTCGAGCTATTTAATTCGAAAAAACAAGTTCTCTGGTGTTTTCACCACTCCACAGTGCGTTTGATATGCAGAACCGGCGACATCTTGGATTTCGTCGGGGTTCAAGCTGAGATATGCACATTCTAGGATAATCTTGGTGAGACTTCTGTCAGAAGTATGCAGAATCATCTAGATCGCTCTTTTCGAGCCATTTAATGCGACAAACACGTTTTCTGGTGTATTCACCAATCCACAGTACGTTTGACATGCAGAACCGGAGATATCTTGGTTTCGGTCGGGTTTCAAGCTGAGATATGCATTTTCTACGATAATCTTGGTGAGACGTCTGTCAGAAGTATGCAGAATCATCGGGATCGCTCTTTTCGAACTATTTAATTCGAAAAAACAAGTTTTCTGGTGCTTTCAACATTCCACAGTGCGTTTGATATGCAGAACCGGCGATATCTTGATTTTCGTGGTGTGTCCAGCTGAGATATGCATTTTCTGCGATAATCTTGGTGAGACTTCTGTCAGAAGTATGTAGAATCATCTAGATCGCTCTTTTCGAGCTATTTAATTCGAGAAACACATTTCTGGTGTTTTCACCACACTACAGTCCGTTTGATGTGCAGAACCGGAGATAACTTGGTTTTTGTGAGGTTTCAAGCTGAGATATGCATTTTCTGCGATAATCTTGGTGAGACTTCAGTCAGAAGTATGCAGAATCATCGGGATCGCTCTTTTCGAACTATTTAATTCGAAAAAACAAGTTTTCTGGTGCTTTCAACATTCCACAGTGCGTTTGATATGCAGAACCGGCGATATCTTGATTTTCGTGGTGTGTCCAGCTGAGATATGCATTTTCTGCGATAATCTTGGTGAGACTTCTGTCAGAAGTATGCAGAATCATCGGGATCGCTCTTTTCGAGCTATTTAATGCGAGAAACACGTTTTCTGGTGTTTTCGCCACCCCACAGTGCGTTTGATATGCAGAACCGGAGATATCTTGGTTTCGGTCGGGTTTCAAGCTGAGATATGCATTTTCTGCGATAATCTTGGTGAGACGTCTGTCAGAAGTATGCAGAATCATCGGGATCGCTCTTTTCGAGCTACTTAATGCGAGAAACACGCTATCTGGTGTTTTCACCACTCCACAGTGCGTTTTATATGCAGAACCGGCGACATCATGATTTTGGTGAGGTTTCAAGCTGAGATATGCATTTTCTGCGATAATATTGGTGAGACTTCAGTCATATGTATGCAGAATCATCTAGATCTCTCGTTTCGAGCTATTTAATGCGAAAAAACAAGTTTTCTGGTGTTTTCACCACTCCTCAGTACGTTTGACATGCAGAACCGGCGACATCTTGATTTTCGTGAGATTTCAAGCTGAGATATGCATTTTCTCCTATAATATTGGTGAGACTTCAGGCAGAAGTATGCAGAATCATCTAGATCGCTCGTTTCGAGCTATCTAATGCGAAAAAACAAGATTTCTGGTGTTTTCAACATTCCACAGTGCGTTTGCTATGCAGAAGCGGCGACATCTTGATTTTCGTGAGATTTCAAGCTGAGATATGTATTTTCTCCTATAATATTGGTGAGACTTCAGGCAGAAGTATGCAGAATCATCTAGATCGCTCGTTTCGAGCTATCTAATGCGAAAAAACAAGATTTCTGGTGTTTTCAACATTCCACAGTGCGTTTGCTATGCAGAAGCGGCGACATCTTGATTTTCGTGAGGTTTCAAGCTGAGATATGCATTTCCTACGAGAAGCTTGGTGAGACTTCAGTAAGAAGTATGCAGAATCATCGGGATCGCTCGTTTCGAGCTATTTAATGCGAAAAAACAAGTTTTCTGGTGTTTTCACCACTCCACAGTGCGTTTGATATGCAGAACCGGCGACATCTTGGATTTCGTCGGGGTTCAAGCTGAGATATGCACATTCTAAGATAATCTTGGTGAGACTTCTGTCAGAAGTATGCAGAATCATCGGGATCGCTCTTTTCGAGCTATTTAATGCGAGAAACACGTTATCTGGTTGTTTTCACGACTCCACAGTGCGTTTGATATGCAGAAGCGGCGACATTTTGATTTTCGTGAGATTTCAAGCTCAGGTATGCATTTTCTGCGATAATCTTGGTGAGACTTCAGTCAGAAGTATGCAGAATCATCTAGATCGCCCGTTTCGAGCTATCTAATGCGAAAAAACAAGTTTTCTGGTGTTTTCACCACTCCACAGTGCGTTTGATATGCAGAACCGGCGACATCTTGGATTTCGTCGGGGTTCAAGCTGAGATATGCACATTCTAAGATAATCTTGGTGAGACTTCTGTCAGAAGTATGCAGAATCATCTAGATCGCCCGTTTCGAGCTATCTAATGCGAAAAAACAAGTTTTCTGGTGTTTTCACCACACCACAGTCCGTTTGATGCGCAGAACCGGAGATAACTTGGTTTTCGTGAGGTTTCAAGCTGAGATATGCATTTTCTGCGATAATCATGGTGACACTTCAGTCAGAAGTATGCAGAATCATCTAGATCGCTCTTTTCGAGCTATTTAAATCGAGAAACACGTTTTCTGGTGTTTTCGCCACCCCACAGTGCGTTTGATATGCAGAACCGGAGATATCTTGGTTTCGGTCGGGTTTCAAGCTGAGATATGCATTTTCTGCGATAATCTTGGTGAGACTTCTGTCAGAAGTATGCAGAATCATCTAGATCGCCCGTTTCGAGCTATCCACTGCGAAAAAACAAGTTCTCTGGTGTTTTCACCACTCCACAGTGCGTTTGATATGCAGAACCGGCGACATCTTGGATTTCGTCGGGGTTCAAGCTGAGATATGCACATTCTAGGATAATCTTGGTGAGACGTCTGTCAGAAGTATGCAGAATTATCGGGATCGCTCTTTTCGAGCTATTTAATGCGAGAAACACGTTATCTGGTGTTTTCACCACTCCACAGTGCGTTTGATATGCAGAACCGGCGACATCTTGGATTTTGTCGGGGTTCAAGCTGAGATATAAACATTCTAGGAAAATCTTGGTGAGACGTCTGTCAGAAGTATGCAGAATTATCGGGATCGCTCTTTTCGAGCTATTTAATGCGAGAAACACGTCGTCTGGTGTATTCTCCACTCCACAGTACGTTTGACATGCAGAACCGGAGATATCTTGGTTTCGGTCGGGTTTCAAGCTGAGATATGCATTTTCTACGATAATCTTGGTGAGACGTCTGTCAGAATTATGCAGAATTATCGGGATCGCTCTTTTCGAGCTATTTAATGCGAGAAACACGTTATCTGGTTGTTTTCACCACTCCACAGTGCGTTTGATATGCAGAAGCGGCGACATCTTGATTTTCGTGAGATTTCAAGCTCAGGTATGCATTTTCTGCGATAATCTTGGTGAGACTTCTGTCAGAAGCATGCAGAATCATCTAGATCGCCCGTTTCGAGCTATCTAATGCGAAAAAACAAGTTTTCTGGTGTTTTCACCACACCACAGTCCGTTTGATGCGCAGAACCGGAGATAACTTGGTTTTCGTGAGGTTTCAAGCTGAGATATGCATTTTCTGCGATAATCTTGGTGAGTCTTCAGTCAGAAGTATGCAGAATCATCTAGATCGCTCGTTTCGAGCTACCTAATGCGAGAAACACGTTTTCTGGTGTTTTCACCACTCCACAGTGCGTTTGATATGCAGAACCGGCGACATCTTGGATTTCGTCGGGGTTCAAGCTGAGATATGCACATTCTAGGATAATCTTGGTGAGACGTCTGTCAGAAGTATGCAGAATTATCGGGATCGCTCTTTTCGAGCTATTTAATGCGAGAAACACGTTATCTGGTGTTTTCACCACTCCACAGTGCGTTTGATATGCAGAACCGGCGACATCTTGGATTTCGTCGGGGTTCAAGCTGAGATATGCACATTCTAGGATAATCTTGGTGAGACGTCTGTCAGAAGTATGCAGAATTATCGGGATCGCTCTTTTCGAGCTATTTAATGCGAGAAACACGTTGTCTGGTGTATTCTCCACTCCACAGTACGTTTGACATGCAGAACCGGAGATATCTTGGTTTCGGTCGGGTTTCAAGCTGAGATATGCATTTTCTACGATAATCTTGGTGAGACGTCTGTCAGAAGTATGCAGAATTATCGGGATCGCTCTTTTCGAGCTATTTAATGCGAGAAACACGTTATCTGGTGTTTTCACCACTCCACAGTGCGTTTGACATGCAGAACCGGCGACATCTTGGATTTCGTCGGGTTTCAAGCACAGATATGCATTTTCTACGAGAATCTTGGTGAGACTTCAGTCAGAAGTATGCAGAATCATCGGGATCGCTCTTTTCGAGCTATTTAATGCGAGAAACACGTTTTCTGGTGTATTCACCACTCCACAGTACGTTTGACATGCAGAACCGGAGATATCTTGGTTTCGGTCGGGTTTCAAGCTGAGATATGCATTTTCTACGATAATCTTGGTGTGACGTCTGTCAGAAGTATGCCGAATCATCGGGATAGCGCTTTTCGAGCTATTTAATGCGAGAAACACGTTATCTGGTGTTTTCACCACTCCACAGTGCGTTTGATATGCAGAACCGGCGACATCTTGGCTGTCTTCGGGTATCAAGCTGAGATATACATTTTCTACGATAATCTTGGTGAGACTTCTCTCAGAAGTATGCAGAATCTTCGAGAGCGCTCTTTTCGAGCTATTTAATGCGAGAAACACGTTATCTGGTGTTTTCACCACTCCACAGTGCGTTTGACATGCAGAACCGGCGACATCTTGGATTTCGTCGGGTTTCAAGCTCAGATATGCATTTTCTGCGATAATCTTGGTGAGACTTCTGTCAGAAGTATGCAGAATCATCTAGATCGTTCTTTTCGAGCTATTTAATTCGAGAAACACGTTATCTGGTTGTTTTCACCACTCCACAGTGCGTTTGATATGCAGAAGCGGCGACATCTTGATTTTCGTGAGATTTCAAGCTCAGGTATGCATTTTCTGCGATAATCTTGGTGAGACTTCTGTCAGAAGTATGCAGAATCATCTAGATCGCCCGTTTCGAGCTATCTAATGCGAAAAACAAGTTTTCTGGTGTTTTCACCACACCACAGTCCGTTTGATGCGCAGAACCGGAGATAACTTGGTTTTCGTGAGGTTTCAAGCTGAGATATGCATTTTCTGCGATAATCTTGGTGAGACTTCAGTCAGAAGTATGCAGAATCATCTAGATATCGCTCTTTTCGAGCTATTTAAATCGAGAAACACGTTTTCTGGTGTTTTCGCCACCCCACAGTGCGTTTGATATGCAGAACCGGAGATATCTTGGTTTCGGTCGGGTTTCAAGCTGAGATATGCATTTTCTGCGATAATCTTGGTGAGACTTCTGTCAGAAGTATGCAGAATCATCTAGATCGCCCGTTTCGAGCTATCTACTGCGAAAAAACAAGTTCTCTGGTGTTTTCACCACTCCACAGTGCGTTTGATATGCAGAACCGGCGACATCTTGGATTTCGTCGGGGTTCAAGCTGAGATATGCACATTCTAGGATAATCTTGGTGAGACGTCTGTCAGAAGTATGCAGAATTATCGGGATCGCTCTTTTCGAGCTATTTAATGCGAGAAACACGTTATCTGGTGTTTTCACCACTCCACAGTGCGTTTGACATGCAGAACCGGCGACATCTTGGATTTCGTCGGGTTTCAAGCTCAGATATGCATTTTCTACGAGAATCTTGGTGAGACTTCAGTCAGGAGTATGCAGAATCATCGGGATCGCTCTTTTCGAGCTATTTAATGCGAGAAACACGTTTTCTGGTGTATTCACCACTCCACAGTGCGTTTGATATGCAGAAGCGGCGACATCTTGATTTTCGTGAGATTTCAAGCTGAGGTATGCATTTTCTGCGATAATCTTGGTGAGACTTCAGTCAGAAGTATGCAGAATCTTCGAGAACGCTCTTTTCGAGCTACTTAATGCGAGAAACACGTTTTCTGGTGTATTCACCACTCCACAGTACGTTTGACATGCAGAACCGGAGATATCTTGGTTTCGGTCGGGTTTCAAGCTGAGATATGCATTTTCTACGATAATCTTGGTGGGCCGTCTGTCAGAAGTATGCAGAATCATCGAGATCCCTCTTTTCGAGCTATTTAATGCGAGAAACACGTTATCTGATGTTTTCACGACTCCACAGTGCGTTTGATATGCAGAACCGGCGAAATCTTGATTTTCGTGAGATTTCAAACTGAGATGTGCATTTTCGTCGATAATCTTGGTGAGTCGTCTGTCAGTAGTATGCAGAATCATCGAGACCCCTCTTTTCGAGCTATTTAATGCGAGAAACACGTTATCTGGTGTTTTCAACACTCCACAGTGCGTTTGACATTCAGAACCGGCGACATCTTGGATTTCGTCGGGTTTCAAGCTCAGATATGCATTTTCTACGAGAATCTTGGTGAGACTTCAGTCAGAAGTATGCAGAATCATCGGGATCGCTCGTTTCGAGCTATTTAATGCGAAAAAACAAGTTCTCTGGTGTTTTCACCACTCCACAGTGCGTTTGGTATGCAGAGCCGGCGACACCTTGGATTTCGTCGGGGTTCAAGCTGAGATATGCACATTCTAGGATAATCTTGGTGAGACTTCTGTCAGAAGTATGCAGAATCATCTAGATCGCTCTTTTCGAGCTATTTAATGCGAGAAACACGTTTTCTGGTGTATTCACCACACCACAGTGCGTTTGACATGCAGAACCGGCGACATCTTGGATTTCGTCGGGTTTCAAGCTCAGATATGCATTTTCTGCGATAATCTTGGTGAGACTTCTGTCAGAAGTATGCAGAATCATCTAGATCGCCCGTTTCGAGCTATCTACTACGAAAAAACAAGGTTTCTGGTGTTTTCACCACACCACAGTCCGTTTGATGCGCAGAACCGGAGATAACTTGGTTTTCGTGATGTTTCAAGCTGAGATGTGCATTTTCTACGATAATCTTGGTGTGACGTCTGTCAGAAGTATGCAGAATCATCGGGATTGCTCTTTTCGAGCTATTTAATGCGAGAAACACGTTATCTGGTGTTTTCACCACTCCACAGTGCGTTTGATATGCAGAACCGGCGACATCTTGGCTGTCTTCGGGTATCAAGCTGAGATATGCATTTTCTACGATAATCTTGGTGAGACTTCTGTCAGAAGTATGCAGAATCATCTAGATCGTTCTTTTCGAGCTATTTAATTCGAGAAACACGTTATCTGGTTGTTTTCACCACTCCACAGTGCGTTTGATATGCAGAAGCGGCGACATCTTGATTTTCGTGAGATGTCAAGCTCAGGTATGCATTTTCTGCGATAATCTTGGTGAGACTTCTGTCAGAAGTATGCAGAATCATCTAGATCGCCCGTTTCGAGCTATCTAATGCGAAAAACAAGTTTTCTGGTGTTTTCACCACACCACAGTCCGTTTGATGCGCAGAACCGGAGATAACTTGGTTTTCGTGAGGTTTCAAGCTGAGATATGCATTTTCTGCGATAATCTTGGTGAGACTTCAGTCAGAAGTATGCAGAATCATCTAGATATCGCTCTTTTCGAGCTATTTAAATCGAGAAACACGTTTTCTGGTGTTTTCGCCACCCCACAGTGCGTTTGATATGCAGAACCGGAGATATCTTGGTTTCGGTCGGGTTTCAAGCTGAGATATGCATTTTCTGCGATAATCTTGGTGAGACTTCTGTCAGAAGTATGCAGAATCATCTAGATCGCCCGTTTCGAGCTATCTACTGCGAAAAAACAAGTTCTCTGGTGTTTTCACCACTCCACAGTGCGTTTGATATGCAGAACCGGCGACATCTTGGATTTCGTCGGGGTTCAAGCTGAGATATGCACATTCTAGGATAATCTTGGTGAGACGTCTGTCAGAAGTATGCAGAATTATCGGGATCGCTCTTTTCGAGCTATTTAATGCGAGAAACACGTTATCTGGTGTTTTCACCACTCCACAGTGCGTTTGACATGCAGAACCGGCGACATCTTGGATTTCGTCGGGTTTCAAGCTCAGATATGCATTTTCTACGAGAATCTTGGTGAGACTTCAGTCAGAAGTATGCAGAATCATCGGGATCGCTCTTTTCGAGCTATTTAATGCGAGAAACACGTTTTCTGGTGTATTCACCACTCCACAGTGCGTCTGATATGCAGAAGCGGCGACATCTTGATTCTCGTGAGATTTCAAGCTGAGGTATGCATTTTCTGCGATAATCTTGGTGAGACTTCAGTCAGAAGTATGCAGAATCTTCGAGAACGCTCTTTTCGAGCTACTTAATGCGAGAAACACGTTTTCTGGTGTATTCACCACTCCACAGTACGTTTGACATGCAGAACCGGAGATATCTTGGTTTCGGTCGGGTTTCAAGCTGAGATATGCACATTCTAGGATAATCTTGGTGAGACGTCTGTCAGAAGTATGCAGAATTATCGGGATCGCTCTTTTCGAGCTATTTAATGCGAGAAACACGTTATCTGGTGTTTTCACCACTCCACAGTGCGTTTGATATGCAGAACCGGCGACATCTTGGATTTCGTCGGGGTTCAAGCTGAGAAATGCATTTTCTACGATAATCTTGGTGAGACTTCTGTCAGAAGTATGCAGAATCATCTAGATCGCCCGTTTCGAGCTATCTACTACGAAAAAACAAGGTTTCTGGTGTTTTCACCACACCACAGTCCGTTTGATGCGCAGAACCGGAGATAACTTGGTTTTCGTGAGATTTCAAGCTGAGGTATGCATTTTCTGTGATAATCTTGGTGAGACTTCTGTCAGAAGTATGCAGAATCATCTAGATTGCTCTTTTCGAGCTATTTAATGCGACAAACAGGTTATCTGGTGTTTTCACCACTCCACAGAGCGATTTATATGCAGAACCGGCGATATCTTGATTTTCGTGGTGTTTCCAGCTGAGATATGCATTTTGTGCGATAATCTTGGTGAGTCATCTGTCAGAAGTATGCAGAATCATCGAGATCCCTCTTTTCGAGCTATTTAATGCGAGAAACACGTTATCTGATGTTTTCATGACTCCACAAAGCGTTTGATATGCAGAACCGGCGAAATCTTGATTTTCGTGAGATTTCAACCTGAGATGTGCATTTTCGTCGATAATCTTGGTGAGTCTTCTGTCAGTAGTATGCAGAATCATCGAGACCCCTCTTTTCGAGCTATTTAATGCGAGAAACACGTTATCTGGTGTTTTCACCACTCCACAGTGCGTTTGACATTCAGAACCGGCGACATCTTGGATTTCGTCGGGTTTCAAGCTCAGATATGCATTTTCTACGAGAATCTTGGTGAGACTTCAGTCAGAAGTATGCAGAATCATCGGGATCGCTCTTTTCGAGCTATTTAATGCGAGAAACACGTTTTCTGGTGTATTCACCACTCCACAGTGCGTCTGATATGCAGAAGCGGCGACATCTTGATTCTCGTCAGATTTCAAGCTGAGGTATGCATTTTCTGCGATAATCTTGGTGAGACTTCAGTCAGAAGTATGCAGAATCTTCGAGAACGCTCTTTTCGAGCTACTTAATGCGAGAAACACGTTTTCTGGTGTATTCACCACTCCACAGTACGTTTGACATGCAGAACCGGAGATATCTTGGTTTCGGTCGGGTTTCAAGCTGAGATATGCACATTCTAGGATAATCTTGGTGAGACGTCTGTCAGAAGTATGCAGAATTATCGGGATCGCTCTTTTCGAGCTATTTAATGCGAGAAACACGTTATCTGGTGTTTTCACCACTCCACAGTGCGTTTGATATGCAGAACCGGCGACATCTTGGATTTCGTCGGGGTTCAAGCTGAGAAATGCATTTTCTACGATAATCTTGGTGAGACTTCTGTCAGAAGTATGCAGAATCATCTAGATCGCCCGTTTCGAGCTATCTACTACGAAAAAACAAGGTTTCTGGTGTTTTCACCACACCACAGTCCGTTTGATGCGCAGAACCGGAGATAACTTGGTTTTCGTGAGATTTCAAGCTGAGGTATGCATTTTCTGTGATAATCTTGGTGAGACTTCTGTCAGAAGTATGCAGAATCATCTAGATTGCTCTTTTCGAGCTATTTAATGCGACAAACAGGTTATCTGGTGTTTTCACCACTCCACAGAGCGATTTATATGCAGAACCGGCGATATCTTGATTTTCGTGGTGTTTCCAGCTGAGATATGCATTTTGTGCGATAATCTTGGTGAGTCATCTGTCAGAAGTATGCAGAATCATCGAGATCCCTCTTTTCGAGCTATTTAATGCGAGAAACACGTTATCTGATGTTTTCATGACTCCACAAAGCGTTTGATATGCAGAACCGGCGAAATCTTGATTTTCGTGAGATTTCAACCTGAGATGTGCATTTTCGTCGATAATCTTGGTGAGTCTTCTGTCAGTAGTATGCAGAATCATCGAGACCCCTCTTTTCGAGCTATTTAATGCGAGAAACACGTTATCTGGTGTTTTCACCACTCCACAGTGCGTTTGACATTCAGAACCGGCGACATCTTGGATTTCGTCGGGTTTCAAGCTCAGATATGCATTTTCTACGAGAATCTTGGTGAGACTTCAGTCAGAAGTATGCAGAATCATCGGGATCGCTCGTTTCGAGCTATTTAATGCGAAAAAACAAGTTCTCTGGTGTTTTCACCACTCCACAGTGCGTTTGGTATGCAGAGCCGGCGACATCTTGGATTTCGTCGGGGTTCAAGCTGAGATATGCACATTCTAGGATAATCTTGGTGAGACTTCTGTCAGAAGTATGCAGAATCATCTAGATCGCTCTTTTCGAGCTATTTAATGCGAGAAACACGTTTTCTGGTGTATTCACCACACCACAGTGCGTTTGACATGCAGAACCGGCGACATCTTGGATTTCGTCGGGTTTCAAGCTCAGATATGCATTTTCTGCGATAATCTTGGTGAGACTTCTGTCAGAAGTATGCAGAATCATCTAGATCGCCCGTTTCGAGCTATCTACTACGAAAAAACAAGGTTTCTGGTGTTTTCACCACACCACAGTCCGTTTGATGCGCAGAACCGGAGATAACTTGGTTTTCGTGATGTTTCAAGCTGAGATGTGCATTTTCTACGATAATCTTGGTGTGACGTCTGTCAGAAGTATGCAGAATCATCGGGATTGCTCTTTTCGAGCTATTTAATGCGAGAAACACGTTATCTGGTGTTTTCACCACTCCACAGTGCGTTTGATATGCAGAACCGGCGACATCTTGGCTGTCTTCGGGTATCAAGCTGAGGTATGCATTTTCTGTGATAATCTTGGTGAGACTTCTGTCAGAAGTATGCAGAATCATCTAGATTGCTCTTTTCGAGCTATTTAATGCGACAAACAGGTTATCTGGTGTTTTCACCACTCCACAGTGCGTTTGACATTCAGAACCGGCGACATCTTGGATTTCGTCGGGTTTCAAGCTCAGATATGCATTTTCTACGAGAATCTTGGTGAGACTTCAGTCAGAAGTATGCAGAATCATCGGGATCGCTCGTTTCGAGCTATTTAATGCGAAAAAACAAGTTCTCTGGTGTTTTCACCACTCCACAGTGCGTTTGGTATGCAGAGCCGGCGACATCTTGGATTTCGTCGGGGTTCAAGCTGAGATATGCACATTCTAGGATAATCTTGGTGAGACTTCTGTCAGAAGTATGCAGAATCATCTAGATCGCTCTTTTCGAGCTATTTAATGCGAGAAACACGTTTTCTGGTGTATTCACCACACCACAGTGCGTTTGACATGCAGAACCGGCGACATCTTGGATTTCGTCGGGTTTCAAGCTCAGATATGCATTTTCTGCGATAATCTTGGTGAGACTTCTGTCAGAAGTATGCAGAATCATCTAGATCGCCCGTTTCGAGCTATCTACTACGAAAAAACAAGGTTTCTGGTGTTTTCACCACACCACAGTCCGTTTGATGCGCAGAACCGGAGATAACTTGGTTTTCGTGATGTTTCAAGCTGAGATGTGCATTTTCTACGATAATCTTGGTGTGACGTCTGTCAGAAGTATGCAGAATCATCGGGATTGCTCTTTTCGAGCTATTTAATGCGAGAAACACGTTATCTGGTGTTTTCACCACTCCACAGTGCGTTTGATATGCAGAACCGGCGACATCTTGGCTGTCTTCGGGTATCAAGCTGAGATATGCATTTTCTACGATAATCTTGGTGAGACTTCTGTCAGAAGTATGCAGAATCATCTAGATCGTTCTTTTCGAGCTATTTAATTCGAGAAACACGTTATCTGGTTGTTTTCACCACTCCACAGTGCGTTTGATATGCAGAAGCGGCGACATCTTGATTTTCGTGAGATTTCAAGCTCAGGTATGCATTTTCTGCGATAATCTTGGTGAGACTTCTGTCAGAAGTATGCAGAATCATCTAGATCGCCCGTTTCGAGCTATCTAATGCGAAAAACCAGTTTTCTGGTGTTTTCACCACACCACAGTCCGTTTGATGCGCAGAACCGGAGATAACTTGGTTTTCGTGAGGTTTCAAGCTGAGATATGCATTTTCTGCGATAATCTTGGTGAGACTTCAGTCAGAAGTATGCAGAATCATCTAGATATCGCTCTTTTCGAGCTATTTAAATCGAGAAACACGTTTTCTGGTGTTTTCGCCACCCCACAGTGCGTTTGATATGCAGAACCGGAGATATCTTGGTTTCGGTCGGGTTTCAAGCTGAGATATGCATTTTCTGCGATAATCTTGGTGAGACTTCTGTCAGAAGTATGCAGAATCATCTAGATCGCCCGTTTCGAGCTATCTACTGCGAAAAAACAAGTTCTCTGGTGTTTTCACCACTCCACAGTGCGTTTGATATGCAGAACCGGCGACATCTTGGATTTCGTCGGGGTTCAAGCTGAGATATGCACATTCTAGGATAATCTTGGTGAGACGTCTGTCAGAAGTATGCAGAATTATCGGGATCGCTCTTTTCGAGCTATTTAATGCGAGAAACACGTTATCTGGTGTTTTCACCACTCCACAGTGCGTTTGACATGCAGAACCGGCGACATCTTGGATTTCGTCGGGTTTCAAGCTCAGATATGCATTTTCTACGAGAATCTTGGTGAGACTTCAGTCAGAAGTATGCAGAATCATCGGGATCGCTCTTTTCGAGCTATTTAATGCGAGAAACACGTTTTCTGGTGTATTCACCACTCCACAGTGCGTTTGATATGCAGAAGCGGCGACATCTTGATTCTCGTGGGATTTCAAGCTGAGGTATGCATTTTCTGCGATAATCTTGGTGAGACTTCAGTCAGAAGTATGCAGAATCTTCGAGAACGCTCTTTTCGAGCTACTTAATGCGAGAAACACGTTTTCTGGTGTATTCACCACTCCACAGTACGTTTGACATGCAGAACCGGAGATATCTTGGTTTCGGTCGGGTTTCAAGCTGAGATATGCATTTTCTACGATAATCTTGGTGAGCCGTCTGTCAGAAGTATGCAGAATCATCGGGATCGCTTTTTTCGAGCTATTTAATGCGAGAAACACGTTATCTGGTGTTTTCACCACTCCACAGTGCGTTTGATATGCAGAACCGGCGACATCTTGGATTTCGTCGGGGTTCAAGCTGAGAAATGCATTTTCTACGATAATCTTGGTGAGACTTCTGTCAGAAGTATGCAGAATCATCTATATCGTTCTTTTCGAGCTATTTAATTCGAGAAACACGTTATCTGGTTGTTTTCACCACTCCACAGTGCGTTTGATATGCAGAAGCGGCGACATCTTGATTTTCGTGAGATTTCAAGCTGAGGTATGCATTTTCTGTGATAATCTTGGTGAGACTTCTGTCAGAAGTATGCAGAATCATCTAGATTGCTCTTTTCGAGCTATTTAATGCGACAAACAGGTTATCTGGTGTTTTCACCACTCCACAGAGCGATTTATATGCAGAACCGGCGATATCTTGATTTTCGTGGTGTTTCCAGCTGAGATATGCATTTTGTGCGATAATCTTGGTGAGTCATCTGTCAGAAGTATGCAGAATCATCGAGATCCCTCTTTTCGAGCTATTTAATGCGAGAAACACGTTATCTGATGTTTTCACGACTCCACAGTGCGTTTGATATGCAGAACCGGCGAAATCTTGATTTTCGTGAGATTTCAACCTGAGATATGCATTTTCGTCGATAATCTTGGTGAGTCTTCTGTCAGTAGTATGCAGAATCATCGAGACCCCTCTTTTCGAGCTATTTAATGCGAGAAACACGTTATCTGGTGTTTTCACCACTCCACAGTGCGTTTGACATTCAGAACCGGCGACATCTTGGATTTCGTCGGGTTTCAAGCTCAGATATGCATTTTCTACGAGAATCTTGGTGAGACTTCAGTCAGAAGTATGCAGAATCATCTAGATCGCTCTTTTCGAGCTATTTAATGCGAGAAACACGTTTTCTGGTGTATTCACCACTCCACAGTACGTTTGACATGCAGAACCGGAGATATCTTGGTTTCGGTCGGGTTTCAAGCTGAGATATGCATTTTCTACGATAATCTTGGTGAGACGTCTGTCAGAAGTATGCAGAATCATCGGGATCGCTCTTTTCGAACTATTTCATTCGAAAAAACAAGTTTTCTGGTGCTTTCTACATTCCACAGTGCGTTTGATATGCAGAACCGGCGATATCTTGATTTTCGTGGTGTGTCCAGCTGAGATATGCATTTTCTGCGATAATCTTGGTGAGTCTTCTGTCAGGAGTATGCAGAATCTTCGAGATCGCTCTTTTCGAGCTAGTTAATGCGAGAAACATGTTATCTGGCGTTTTCACCACTCCACAGTGCGTTTGATATGCAGAACCTGCCAAATATTTGCTGTCGTAGGGTATCAAGCTGAGATATGCATTTTCTACGATAATCTTGCTGAGACTTCTGTCAGAAGTATGCATTATCATCGGGATCGCTCTTTTCGAGCTATTTAATGCGAGAAACACGTTATCCGGTGTTTTCACCACTCCTCAGTGCGTTTGATATGCTGAACCGGCGACATCTTAGATTTCGTCGGATTTCAAGCCGAGATATGCATTTTCTACGATAATCTTGGTGAGACGTCTGTCAGAAGTATGCAGAATCTTCGAGATCGCTCTTTTCGAGCAACTTAATGCGAGAAACACGATAACTGGTTGTTTTCACCACTCCACAGTGCGTTTGATATGCAGAACCGGCATTATCTTGATTTTCGTGGTGTTTCCAGCTGAGATATGCATTTTCTGCGATAATCTTGGTGAGTCTTCTGTCAGAAGTATGCAGAATCATCGAGATCCCTCTTTTCGAGCTATTTAGTGCGAGAAACACGTTAACTGGTGCTTTCACCACTCCACAGTGCGTTAGATATGCGGAACCAGCGACATCTTGGATTTCGTCGGGTTTCAAGCTGAGACATGCATTTTCTACGATAATCTTGGTGAGACTTCTGTAAGAAGTATGCAGAATCTCCGAGTTCGCTCTTTTCGAGCAACTTAATGCGAGAAACACGTTATCTGGTGTTTTCCCAACTCCACAGTGCGTTTGATATGCAGAACCGGCGATATCTTGATTTTCGTCGTGTTTCCAGCTGATATATGCATTTTCAGCGATAATCTTGGTGAGTCTTTTGTCAGAAGTATGCTGAATCATCTAGATC
This sequence comes from Anthophora plumipes, assembly GCA_951804975.1. NCBI lineage: Eukaryota > Metazoa > Arthropoda > Insecta > Hymenoptera > Apidae > Anthophora > Anthophora plumipes. Next base: position 2,948,501 of record CATORF010000980.1, read on the forward strand.
GCTCTTTTCGAGCTATTTAATGCGAAAAACAAGTTTTCTGGTGTTTTCAACATTCCACAGTGCGTTTGATATGCAGAACCGGCGATATCTTGATTTTCGTGGTGTTTCCAGCTGAGATATGCATTGTCTGCGATAATCTTGGTGAGACTTCTGTCCGAAACGTGCAGAATCATCGAGATCTCTCATTTCGAGCTATTTAATGCGAAAAACACGTTTTCTGGGGTTTTCACCACACCACAGTTCGTTGGATATGCAGAACAGGTGATATCTTGGTTCTCGTCGGGTTTCAAGTTGAGATATGCATTTTCTACGATAATCTTGGTGAAACATCTGTCCGAAGTATGCAGAAACATCAACAGCGCACTTTTCGAGCTATTTAATGCGAGAAACGCGTTTTCTGGGGTTTTCACCACACCACAGTTCGTTGGATATGCAGAACAGGTGATATCTTGGGTTTCGAGGGGTTTCAAGCTGAGATATGCATTTTCTGCGATTAACTTGGTGAGACTTCTGTCCGAAGTATGCTGAATCATCGAGATCGCTCTTTTCGAGCTAGTTAATGCGAGAAAAACCTTGTCTGGTGTTTTCACCACTCCACAGTGCGTTTGATATGCAGAACCAGCGATATCTTGGCTTTCGTTGGGTTTCAAGCTGAGATATGCATTTTTTACGATAATCTTGGTGATTCTTCTGTCAGAAGTATGCAGAAACATCGAGAACTCTCTTTTCGAACTACCTAATGCGAGAAACACGTTTTCTGGTTTTTTCACCACTCCACAGTGCGTCTGAAATGCAGAACCGGCGATATCTTGGTTTTCGTCGGGTTTGTAGCTGAGATATGCATTTTCTGCGATAATCTTGTTGAGACTTCTGTCCGAAGTGTGCAGAATCATCGAGATCGCTCATTTCGAGCTATTTAATGCGAGAAACACGTTTTCTGGGGTTTTCACCACACCACAGTTCGTTGGATATGCAGAACAGGTGATATCTTGGTTTTCGAGGGGTTTCAAGCTGAGATATGCATTTTCTGCGATAAACTTGTAGAGACTTCTGTCCGAAGTATGCTGAATCATCGAGATCGCACTTTTCAAGCTAGTTAATGCGAGAAAAACCTTATCTGGTGTTTTCACCACTCCACAGTGCGTTTGATATGCAGAACCCGCGATGTTTGGTTTTCGTCGGGTTTCAAGTTGAGATATGCATTTTCTACGATAATCTTGGTGAGACTTCTGTCCGAAGTATGCAGAATCATCTAGATCGCCCGTTTCGAGCTATCTACTACGAAAAAACAAGGTTTCTGGTGTTTTCACCACACCACAGTCCGTTTGATGCGCAGAACCGGAGATAACTTGGTTTTCGTGATGTTTCAAGCTGAGATGTGCATTTTCTACGATAATCTTGGTGTGACGTCTGTCAGAAGTATGCAGAATCATCGGGATTGCTCTTTTCGAGCTATTTAATGCGAGAAACACGTTATCTGGTGTTTTCACCACTCCACAGTGCGTTTGATATGCAGAACCGGCGACATCTTGGCTGTCTTCGGGTATCAAGCTGAGATATGCATTTTCTACGATAATCTTGGTGAGACTTCTGTCAGAAGTATGCAGAATCATCTAGATCGTTCTTTTCGAGCTATTTAATTCGAGAAACACGTTATCTGGTTGTTTTCACCACTCCACAGTGCTTTTGATATGCAGAAGCGGCGACATCTTGATTTTCGTGAGATTTCAAGCTCAGGTATGCATTTTCTGCGATAATCTTGGTGAGACTTCTGTCAGAAGTATGCAGAATCATCTAGATATCGCTCTTTTCGAGCTATTTAAATCGAGAAACACGTTTTCTGGTGTTTTCGCCACCCCACAGTGCGTTTGATATGCAGAACCGGAGATATCTTGGTTTCGGTCGGGTTTCAAGCTGAGATATGCATTTTCTGCGATAATCTTGGTGAGACTTCTGTCAGAAGTATGCAGAATCATCTAGATCGCCCGTTTCGAGCTATCTACTGCGAAAAAACAAGTTCTCTGGTGTTTTCACCACTCCACAGTGCGTTTGATATGCAGAACCGGCGACATCTTGGATTTCGTCGGGGTTCAAGCTGAGATATGCACATTCTAGGATAATCTTGGTGAGACGTCTGTCAGAAGTATGCAGAATTATCGGGATCGCTCTTTTCGAGCTATTTAATGCGAGAAACACGTTATCTGGTGTTTTCACCACTCCACAGTGCGTTTGACATGCAGAACCGGCGACATCTTGGATTTCGTCGGGTTTCAAGCTCAGATATGCATTTTCTACGAGAATCTTGGTGAGACTTCAGTCAGAAGTATGCAGAATCATCGGGATCGCTCTTTTCGAGCTATTTAATGCGAGAAACACGTTTTCTGGTGTATTCACCACTCCACAGTGCGTTTGATATGCAGAAGCGGCGACATCTTGATTCTCGTGAGATTTCAAGCTGAGGTATGCATTTTCTGCGATAATCTTGGTGAGACTTCAGTCAGAAGTATGCAGAATCTTCGAGAACGCTCTTTTCGAGCTACTTAATGCGAGAAACACGTTTTCTGGTGTATTCACCACTCCACAGTACGTTTGACATGCAGAACCGGAGATATCTTGGTTTCGGTCGGGTTTCAAGCTGAGATATGCATTTTCTACGATAATCTTGGTGAGCCGTCTGTCAGAAGTATGCAGAATCATCGGGATCGCTTTTTTCGAGCTATTTAATGCGAGAAACACGTTATCTGGTGTTTTCACCACTCCACAGTGCGTTTGATATGCAGAACCGGCGACATCTTGGATTTCGTCGGGGTTCAAGCTGAGAAATGCATTTTCTACGATAATCTTGGTGAGACTTCTGTCAGAAGTATGCAGAATCATCTATATCGTTCTTTTCGAGCTATTTAATTCGAGAAACACGTTATCTGGTTGTTTTCACCACTCCACAGTGCGTTTGATATGCAGAAGCGGCGACATCTTGATTTTCGTGAGATTTCAAGCTGAGGTATGCATTTTCTGTGATAATCTTGGTGAGACTTCTGTCAGAAGTATGCAGAATCATCTAGATTGCTCTTTTCGAGCTATTTAATGCGACAAACAGGTTATCTGGTGTTTTCACCACTCCACAGAGCGATTTATATGCAGAACCGGCGAAATCTTGATTTTCGTGGTGTTTCCAGCTGAGATATGCATTTTGTGCGATAATCTTGGTGAGTCATCTGTCAGAAGTATGCAGAATCATCGAGATCCCTCTTTTCGAGCTATTTAATGCGAGAAACACGTTATCTGATGTTTTCACGACTCCACAGTGCGTTTGATATGCAGAACCGGCGAAATCTTGATTTTCGTGAGATTTCAACCTGAGATATGCATTTTCGTCGATAATCTTGGTGAGTCTTCTGTCAGTAGTATGCAGAATCATCGAGACCCCTCTTTTCGAGCTATTTAATGCGAGAAACACGTTATCTGGTGTTTTCACCACTCCACAGTGCGTTTGACATTCAGAACCGGCGACATCTTGGATTTCGTCGGGTTTCAAGCTCAGATATGCATTTTCTACGAGAATCTTGGTGAGACTTCAGTCAGAAGTATGCAGAATCATCGGGATCGCTCGTTTCGAGCTATATAATGCGAAAAAACAAGTTCTCAGGTGTTTTCACCACTCCACAGTGCGTTTGATATGCAGAGCCGGCGACATCTTGGATTTCGTCGGGGTTCAAGCTGAGATATGCACATTCTAGGATAATCTTGGTGAGACTTCTGTCAGAAGTATGCAGAATCATCTAGATCGCTCTTTTCGAGCTATTTAATGCGAGAAACACGTTTTCTGGTGTATTCACCACTCCACAGTACGTTTGACATGCAGAACCGGAGATATCTTGGTTTCGGTCGGGTTTCAAGCTGAGATATGCATTTTCTACGATAATCTTGGTGAGACGTCTGTCAGAAGTATGCAGAATCATCGGGATCGCTCTTTTCGAACTATTTCATTCGAAAAAACAAGTTTTCTGGTGCTTTCTACATTCCACAGTGCGTTTGATATGCAGAACCGGCGATATCTTGATTTTCGTGGTGTGTCCAGCTGAGATATGCATTTTCTGCGATAATCTTGGTGAGTCTTCTGTCAGGAGTATGCAGAATCTTCGAGATCGCTCTTTTCGAGCTAGTTAATGCGAGAAACATGTTATCTGGCGTTTTCACCACTCCACAGTGCGTTTGATATGCAGAACCTGCCAAATATTTGCTGTCGTAGGGTATCAAGCTGAGATATGCATTTTCTACGATAATCTTGCTGAGACTTCTGTCAGAAGTATGCATTATCATCGGGATCGCTCTTTTCGAGCTATTTAATGCGAGAAACACGTTATCCGGTGTTTTCACCACTCCTCAGTGCGTTTGATATGCTGAACCGGCGACATCTTAGATTTCGTCGGATTTCAAGCCGAGATATGCATTTTCTACGATAATCTTTTTGAGACGTCTGTCAGAAGTATGCAGAATCTTCGAGATCGCTCTTTTCGAGCAACTTAATGCGAGAAACACGATAACTGGTTGTTTTCACCACTCCACAGTGCGTTTGATATGCAGAACCGGCATTATCTTGATTTTCGTGGTGTTTCCAGCTGAGATATGCATTTTCTGCGATAATCTTGGTGAGTCTTCTGTCAGAAGTATGCAGAATCATCGAGATCCCTCTTTTCGAGCTATTTAGTGCGAGAAACACGTTAACTGGTGCTTTCACCACTCCACAGTGCGTTAGATATGCGGAACCAGCGACATCTTGGATTTCGTCGGGTTTCAAGCTGAGACATGCATTTTCTACGATAATCTTGGTGAGACTTCTGTAAGAAGTATGCAGAATCTCCGAGTTCGCTCTTTTCGAGCAACTTAATGCGAGAAACACGTTATCTGGTGTTTTCCCCACTCCACAGTGCGTTTGATATGCAGAACCGGCGATATCTTGATTTTCGTGGTGTTTCCAGCTGATATATGCATTTTCAGCGATAATCTTGGTGAGTCTTTTGTCAGAAGTATGCTGAATCATCTAGATCGCTCTTTTCGAGCTATTTAATGCGAAAAACAAGTTTTCTGGTGTTTTCAACATTCCACAGTGCGTTTGATATGCAGAACCGGCGATATCTTGATTTTCGTGGTGTTTCCAGCTGAGATATGCATTGTCTGCGATAATCTTGGTGAGACTTCTGTCCGAAACGTGCAGAATCATCGAGATCTCTCATTTCGAGCTATTTAATGCGAAAAACACGTTTTCTGGGGTTTTCACCACACCACAGTTCGTTGGATATGCAGAACAGGTGATATCTTGGTTTTCGTGGGGTTTCAAGCTGAGATATGCATTTTCTGCGATAAACTTGTAGAGACTTCTGTCCGAAGTATGCTGAACCTTCGAGATCTCACTTTTCAAGCTAGTTAATGCGAGAAAAACCTTATCTGGTGTTTTCACCACTCCACAGTGCGTATGATATGCAGAACCCGCGATGTTTGGTTTTCGTCGGGTTTCAAGTTGAGATATGCATTTTCTACGATAATCTTGGTGAAACATCTGTCCGAAGTATGCAGAAACATCAACAGCGCACTTTTCGAGCTATTTAATGCGAGAAACGCGTTTTCTGGGGTTTTCACCACACCACAGTTCGTTGGATATGCAGAACAGGTGATATCTTGGGTTTCGAGGGGTTTCAAGCTGAGATATGCATTTTCTGCGATTAACTTGGTGAGACTTCTGTCCGAAGTATGCTGAATCATCGAGATCGCTCTTTTCGAGCTAGTTAATGCGAGAAAAACCTTGTCTGGTGTTTTCACCACTCCACAGTGCGTTTGATATGCAGAACCAGCGATATCTTGGCTTTCGTTGGGTTTCAAGCTGAGATATGCATTTTTTACGATAATCTTGGTGATTCTTCTGTCAGAAGTATGCAGAAACATCGAGAACTCTCTTTTCGAACTACCTAATGCGAGAAACACGTTTTCTGGTTTTTTCACCACTCCACAGTGCGTCTGAAATGCAGAACCGGCGATATCTTGGTTTTCGTCGGGTTTGTAGCTGAGATATGCATTTTCTGCGATAATCTTGGTGAGACTTCTGTCCGAAGTGTGCAGAATCATCGAGATCGCTCATTTCGAGCTATTTAATGCGAGAAACACGTTTTCTGGGGTTTTCACCACACCACAGTTCGTTGGATATGCAGAACAGGTGATATCTTGGTTTTCGAGGGGTTTCAAGCTGAGATATGCATTTTCTGCGATAAACTTGTAGAGACTTCTGTCCGAAGTATGCTGAATCATCGAGATCGCACTTTTCAAGCTAGTTAATGCGAGAAAAACCTTATCTGGTGTTTTCACCACTCCACAGTGCGTTTGATATGCAGAACCCGCGATGTTTGGTTTTCGTCGGGTTTCAAGTTGAGATATGCATTTTCTACGATAATCTTGGTGAGACTTCTGTCCGAAGTATGCAGAATCATCGAGATCGCTCATTTCGAGCTATTTAATGCGGGAAACACGTTATCTGGTGTTTTGACCACTCCACAGTGCGTTTGATATGTAGAGCCGCCGACAACTTGGTTTTCGTGGGGTTTCCAGCTGATATATGCATTTTCTGCGATCAGCTTGGTGTTTCAGCTATGAGAAGTATGCAGAATCATCGAGCACGCTCTTTTCGAGCTACTTAATGCGAGAAACACGTTTTCTGGTTTTTTCACCACTCCACAGTGCGTCTGAAATGCAGAACCGGCGATATCTTGGTTTTCGTGGGGTTTCCAGCTGAGATATGCATTTTCTGCGATAATCTTGGTGATTCTTCTGTCAGAAGTATGCAGAATCATCGAGAACGCTCCTTTCGAGCTATTTAATGCGAGAAACACGTTTTCTGGTGTATTCACCACTCCACAGTACGTTTGATATGCAGAACCGGAGATATCTTGGTTTTCGTGGGGTTTGTAGCTGAGATATGCATTTTCTGCGATAATCTTGGTGAGTCTTCTGTCAGAAGTATGCAGAATCATCTAGATCGCTCTTTTCGAGCTATTTAATGCGAGAAACACGTTTTCTTGTGTGTTCACCACTCCACAGTGCGTTTGATATGCAGAACCGGAGATATCTTGGTTTCGGTCGGGTTTCAAGCTGAGATATGCATTTTCTGCGATAATCTTGCTGAGACTTCAGTCAGAAGTATGCAGAATAATCGAGATCGCTCTTTTCGAGCTAGTTGATGCGAGAAACACGTTTTCTGGCGTTTTCACGACTCCACAGTGCGTCTGATATGCAGAACCGGCGATATCTTGGTTTTCGCGGGGTTTTCCAGCTGGGATATGCATTTTCAGCGGCAATCTTGGTGAGACTTCTGTCCGAAGAATGCAGAATCATCGAGAACGCTCTTTTCGAGATAGTTAATGCGAGAAACACGTTTTCTGGTGCTTTCACCACTCCACAGTGCGTCTGATATGCTGAACCGGCGATATCTTGGTTTTCGTGGGGTTTCCAGCTGAGATATGCATTTTCTGCGATAATCTTGGTGATTCTTCTGTCAGAAGTATGCAGAATCATCGAGAACGCTCCTTTCGAGCTATTTAATGCGAGAAACACGTTTTCTGGTGTATTCACCACTCCACAGTACGTTTGACATGCAGAACCGGAGATATCTTGGTTTCGGACGGGTTTCAAGCTGAGATATGCATTTTCTGCGATAATCTTGGTGAGTGTTCTGTCAGAAGTATGCAGAATCATCGAGATCGCTCTTTTCGAGCTATTTAATGCGAGAAACACGTTATCTGGCGTTTTCACCACTCCACAGTGCGTTTGATATGCAGAACCGGCGACATCTTGGCTGTCGTAGGGTATCAAGCTGAGATATGCATTTTCTACGATAATCTTGGTGAGATTTCTGTCAGAAGTATGCTGAATCATCTAGATCGCTCTTTTCGAGCTATTTAATGCGAGAAACATGTTTTCTGGGGTTTTCACCACTCCACAGTTCGTTGGATATGCAGAACAGGAGATATCTTGGTTTTCGTGGAGTTTCTAGCAGAGATATGCATTTTCTGCGATAATGATTGTGAGACTTCTGTCCGAAGTATGCAGAATCATCGAGAACGCTCTTTTCGAGATAGTTAATGCGAGAAACACGTTTTCTGGTGTTTTCACCACTCCACAGTGCGTCTGATATGCTGAACCGGCGATATCTTGGTTTTCGTGGGGTTTCCAGCTGAGATATGCATTTTCTGCGATAATCTTGGTGATTCTTCTGTCAGAAGTATGCAGAATCATCGAGAACGCTCCATTCGAGCTATTTAATGCGAGAAACACGTTTTCTGGTGTATTCACCACTCCACAGTACGTTTGACATGCAGAACCGGAGATATCTTGGTTTCGGACGGGTGTCAAGCTGAGATATGCATTTTCTGCGATAATCTTGGTGAGTGTTCTGTCAGAAGTATGCAGAATCATCGAGATCGCTCTTTTCGAGCTATTTAATGCGAGAAACACGTTATCTGGCGTTTTCACCACTCCACAGTGCGTTTGATATGCAGAACCGGCGACATCTTGGCTGTCGTAGGGTATCAAGCTGAGATATGCATTTTCTACGATAATCTTGGTGAGACTTATGTCAGAAGTATGCTGAATCATCTAGATCGCTCTTTCCGAGCTATTTAATGCGAGAAACATGTTTTCTGGGGTTTTCACCACTCCACAGTTCGTTGGATATGCAGAACAGGAGATATCTTGGTTTTCCTGGAGTTTCTAGCAGAGATATGCATTTTCTGCGATAATGATGGTGAGACTTCTGTTAGAAGTATGCAGAATCATCGAGATCGCACATTTCGATCTATTTAATGCGACAAACACGTTGTCTGGTGTTTTCACCACTCCACAGTTGGTTTGATATGCAGAACCGGCGATATCTGGGTTTTCGTGGGGTTTCAAGATGAGATATGCATTTTCAGCGATAATCTTGGTGAGTCTTTTGTCAGAAGTATGCAGAATCATCTAGATCGCTCTTTTCGAGCGATTTAATGCGAAATAACAATTTTTCTGGTTGTTTTCACCACTTTACAGTTGGTTTGATATGCAGTACCGGCGATATCTGGGTTTTCGTGGGGTTTCAAGCTGAGATATGCATTTTCAGCGATAATCTTGGTGAGTCTTTTGTCAGAAGTATCCAGAATCATCGGGATCTCGCTTTTCGAGCTATTTAATGCGAGAAACACGTTATCTGGTGTTTTCACCACTCCACAGTGCGTTTGATATGCAGAACCGGCGATAGCTTGGTTTTCGTGGGGTTTCAAGCTGAGATATGCATTTTCTGCGATAATCTTGGTGAGACTTCTGTCCGAAGTGTGCAGAATCATCGAGATCGCTCATTTCGAGCTATTTAATGCGAGAAACACGTTTTCTGGGGTTTTCACCACACCACAGTTCGTTGGATATGCAGAACAGGTGATATCTTGGTTTTCGAGGGGTTTCAAGCTGAGATATGCATTTTCTGCGATAATATTGTTGAGACTTCAGTCAGAAGTATGCAGAATCATCTAGATCGCTCGGTTCGAGCTATTTAATGCGAAAAAAACCAGTTTTCTGGTGTTTTGACCACTCCACAGTGCGTCTGATATGCAGAACCGGCGATATCTTGGTTTTCGTGGGGATTCAAGCTCAGATATGCATTTTCTGCGATAATCTTGGTGAGACTTCTGTCCGAAGTATGCTTATTCATCGAGATCGCTCTTTTCGAGCTATTTAATGCGAGAAACACGTTATCTGGTGTTTTCACCACTCCACAGTGCGTTTAATATGCAGAACCGACGATATCCTGGTTTTCGTGGGGTTTCAAGCTGAGATATGCATTTTTTACGATAATCATGGTGAGACTTCTGTACGAAGTATGCAGAATCATCGAGACCGCACTTTTCGAGCTATTTAATTCCAGAAACACGTTATCTGGTGTTTTCAGCAATCCACAGTGCGTTTGATATGCAGAACCAGCGAAATCTTGGTTTTCGTGGGGTTTCAAGTTGAGATATGCTTGTTCTACGATAATCTTGGTGAAACATCTGTCCGAAATATGCAGAAACATCATGAGCGCTCTTTTCGAGCTATTTAATGCGAGAAACACGTTTTCTGGTGTTTTCACCACACCACAGTTCGTTGGATGTGCAGAACCGGAGATATCTTGGTTTTCGTGGGGTTTCAAGCTGAGATATGCATTTTCTGCGATAATCTTGGTGAGACTTCTGTCCGAAGAATGCAGAATCAACGAGATCGCCCTTTTCGTGCTATTTAATGCGAGAAACACGTTATCTGGTGTTTTCAGCATTCCTCAGTGCGTTTGATATGCAGAACCTGCGATATCTTGGTTTTCGTGGGGTTTCAAGCTGAGATATGCAATTCCTTCGATAATCTTGGTGAGACCTCTGTCCGAAGGATGCAGAAACATCAAGATCGCTCTTTTCGACCTATTTAATGCGAGAAACACGTTATCTGGTGTTTTCACCACTCCACAGTACGTTTGATATGCAGAACCGGCGACATCTTGATTTTCGTAATGTTTCTAGCTGAGATATGCATTTTCTGCGATAATATTGTTGAGACTTCAGTCAGAAGTATGCAGAATCATCTAGATCGCTCGTTTCGAGCTATTAAAATGCGAAAAAAACCAGTTTTCTGGTGTTTTGACCACTCCACAGTGCGTCTGATATGCAGAACCGGCGATATCTTGGTTTTCGTGGGGATTCAAGCTCAGATATGCATTTTCTGCGGCAATCTTGGTGAGACTTCTGTCCGAAGTATGCAGAATCATCGAGATCGCTCTTTTCGAGCTATTTAATGCGGGAAACACGTTATCTGATGTTTTCACGACTCCACAGTGCGTTTGATATGCAGAACCGGCGAAATCTTGATTTTCGTGAGATTTCAACCTGAGATATGCATTTTCGTCGATAATCTTGGTGAGTCTTCTGTCAGTAGTATGCAGAATCATCGAGACCCCTCTTTTCGAGCTATTTAATGCGAGAAACACGTTATCTGGTGTTTTCACCACTCCACAGTGCGTTTGACATTCAGAACCGGCGACATCTTGGATTTCGTCGGGTTTCAAGCTCAGATATGCATTTTCTACGAGAATCTTGGTGAGACTTCAGTCAGAAGTATGCAGAATCATCGGGATCGCTCGTTTCGAGCTATTTAATGCGAAAAAACAAGTTCTCTGGTGTTTTCACCACTCCACAGTGCGTTTGATATGCAGAGCCGGCGACATCTTGGATTTCGTCGGGGTTCAAGCTGAGATATGCACATTCTAGGATAATCTTGGTAAGACTTCTGTCAGAAGTATGCAGAATCATCTAGATCGCTCTTTTCGAGCTATTTAATGCGAGAAACACGTTTTCTGGTGTATTCACCACTCCACAGTACGTTTGACATGCAGAACCGGAGATATCTTGGTTTCGGTCGGGTTTCAAGCTGAGATATGCATTTTCTACGATAATCTTGGTGAGACGTCTGTCAGAAGTATGCAGAATCATCGGGATCGCTCTTTTCGAACTATTTCATTCGAAAAAACAAGTTTTCTGGTGCTTTCTACATTCCACAGTGCGTTTGATATGCAGAACCGGCGATATCTTGATTTTCGTGGTGTGTCCAGCTGAGATATGCATTTTCTGCGATAATCTTGGTGAGTCTTCTGTCAGGAGTATGCAGAATCTTCGAGATCGCTCTTTACGAGCTAGTTAATGCGAGAAACATGTTATCTGGCGTTTTCACCACTCCACAGTGCGTTTGATATGCAGAACCTGCCAAATATTTGCTGTCGTAGGGTATCAAGCTGAGATATGCATTTTCTACGATAATCTTGCTGAGACTTCTGTCAGAAGTATGCATTATCATCGGGATCGCTCTTTTCGAGCTATTTAATGCGAGAAACACGTTATCCGGTGTTTTCACCACTCCTCAGTGCGTTTGATATGCTGAACCGGCGACATCTTAGATTTCGTCGGATTTCAAGCCGAGATATGCATTTTCTACGATAATCTTTTTGAGACGTCTGTCAGAAGTATGCAGAATCTTCGAGATCGCTCTTTTCGAGCAACTTAATGCGAGAAACACGATAACTGGTTGTTTTCACCACTCCACAGTGCGTTTGATATGCAGAACCGGCATTATCTTGATTTTCGTGGTGTTTCCAGCTGAGATATGCATTTTCTGCGATAATCTTGGTGAGTCTTCTGTCAGAAGTATGCAGAATCATCGAGATCCCTCTTTTCGAGCTATTTAGTGCGAGAAACACGTTAACTGGTGCTTTCACCACTCCACAGTGCGTTAGATATGCGGAACCAGCGACATCTTGGATTTCGTCGGGTTTCCAGCTGAGACATGCATTTTCTACGATAATCTTGGTGAGACTTCTGTAAGAAGTATGCAGAATCTCCGAGTTCGCTCTTTTCGAGCAACTTAATGCGAGAAACACGTTATCTGGTGTTTTCCCCACTCCACAGTGCGTTTGATATGCAGAACCGGCGATATCTTGATTTTCGTGGTGTTTCCAGCTGATATATGCATTTTCAGCGATAATCTTGGTGAGTCTTTTGTCAGAAGTATGCTGAATCATCTAGATCGCTCTTTTCGAGCTATTTAATGCGAAAAACAAGTTTTCTGGTGTTTTCAACATTCCACAGTGCGTTTGATATGCAGAACCGGCGATATCTTGATTTTCGTGGTGTTTCCAGCTGAGATATGCATTGTCTGCGATAATCTTGGTGAGACTTCTGTCCGAAACGTGCAGAATCATCGAGATCTCTCATTTCGAGCTATTTAATGCGAAAAACACGTTTTCTGGGGTTTTCACCACACCACAGTTCGTTGGATATGCAGAACAGGTGATATCTTGGTTTTCGTGGGGTTTCAAGCTGAGATATGCATTTTCTGCGATAAACTTGTAGAGACTTCTGTCCGAAGTATGCTGAACCTTCGAGATCTCACTTTTCAAGCTAGTTAATGCGAGAAAAACCTTATCTGGTGTTTTCACCACTCCACAGTGCGTATGATATGCAGAACCCGCGATGTTTGGTTTTCGTCGGGTTTCAAGTTGAGATATGCATTTTCTACGATAATCTTGGTGAAACATCTGTCCGAAGTATGCAGAAACATCAACAGCGCACTTTTCGAGCTATTTAATGCGAGAAACGCGTTTTCTGGGGTTTTCACCACACCACAGTTCGTTGGATATGCAGAACAGGTGATATCTTGGGTTTCGAGGGGTTTCAAGCTGAGATATGCATTTTCTGCGATTAACTTGGTGAGACTTCTGTCCGAAGTATGCTGAATCATCGAGATCGCTCTTTTCGAGCTAGTTAATGCGAGAAAAACCTTGTCTGGTGTTTTCACCACTCCACAGTGCGTTTGATATGCAGAACCAGCGATATCTTGGCTTTCGTTGGGTTTCAAGCTGAGATATGCATTTTTTACGATAATCTTGGTGATTCTTCTGTCAGAAGTATGCAGAAACATCGAGAACTCTCTTTTCGAACTACCTAATGCGAGAAACACGTTTTCTGGTTTTTTCACCACTCCACAGTGCGTCTGAAATGCAGAACCGGCGATATCTTGGTTTTCGTCGGGTTTGTAGCTGAGATATGCATTTTCTGCGATAATCTTGGTGAGACTTCTGTCCGAAGTGTGCAGAATCATCGAGATCGCTCATTTCGAGCTATTTAATGCGAGAAACACGTTTTCTGGGGTTTTCACCACACCACAGTTCGTTGGATATGCAGAACAGGTGATATCTTGGTTTTCGAGGGGTTTCAAGCTGAGATATGCATTTTCTGCGATAAACTTATAGAGACTTCTGTCCGAAGTATGCTGAATCATCGAGATCGCACTTTTCAAGCTAGTTAATGCGAGAAAAACCTTATCTGGTGTTTTCACCACTCCACAGTGCGTTTGATATGCAGAACCCGCGATGTTTGGTTTTCGTCGGGTTTCAAGTTGAGATATGCATTTTCTACGATAATCTTGGTGAGACTTCTGTCCGAAGTATGCAGAATCATCGAGATCGCTCTTTTCGAGCTAGTTGATGCGAGAAACACGTTTTCTGGCGTTTTCACGACTCCACAGTGCGTCTGATATGCAGAACCGGCGATATCTTGGTTTTCGCGGGGTTTCCAGCTGGGATATGCATTTTCAGCGGCAATCTTGGTGAGACTTCTGTCCGAAGAATGCAGAATCATCGAGAACGCTCCTTTCGAGCTATTTAATGCGAGAAACACGTTTTCTGGTGTATTCACCACTCCACAGTACGTTTGACATGCAGAACCGGAGATATCTTGGTTTCGGACGGGTTTCAAGCTGAGATATGCATTTTCTGCGATAATCTTGGTGAGTGTTCTGTCAGAAGTATGCAGAATCATCGAGATCGCTCTTTTCGAGCTATTTAATGCGAGAAACACGTTATCTGGCGTTTTCACCACTCCACAGTGCGTTTGATATGCAGAACCGGCGACATCTTGGCTGTCGTAGGGTATCAAGCTGAGATATGCATTTTCTACGATAATCCTGGTGAGATTTCTGTCAGAAGTATGCTGAATCATCTAGATCGCTCTTTTCGTGCTATTTAATGCGAGAAACATGTTTTCTGGGGTTTTCACCACTCCACAGTTCGTTGGATATGCAGAACAGGAGATATCGTGGTTTTCGTGGGGTTTCCAGCTGAGATATGCATTTTCTGCGATAATCTTGGTGATTCTTCTGTCAGAAGTATGCAGAATCATCGAGAACGCTCCTTTCGAGCTATTTAATGCGAGAAACACGTTTTCTGGTGTATTCACCACTCCACAGTACGTTTGACATGCAGAACCGGAGATATCTTGGTTTCGGACGGGTTTCAAGCTGAGATATGCATTTTCTGCGATAATCTTGGTGAGTGTTCTGTCAGAAGTATGCAGAATCATCGAGATCGCTCTTTTCGAGCTATTTAATGCGAGAAACACGTTATCTGGCGTTTTCACCACTCCACAGTGCGTTTGATATGCAGAACCGGCGACATCTTGGCTGTCGTAGGGTATCAAGCTGAGATATGCATTTTCTACGATAATCTTGGTGAGATTTCTGTCAGAAGTATGCTGAATCATCTAGATCGCTCTTTTCGAGCTATTTAATGCGAGAAACATGTTTTCTGGGGTTTTCACCACTCCACAGTTCGTTGGATATGCAGAACAGGAGATATCGTGGTTTTCGTGGAGTTTCTAGCAGAGATATGCATTTTCTGCGATAATGATTGTGAGACTTCTGTCCGAAGTATGCAGAATCATCGAGAACGCTCTTTTCGAGATAGTTAATGCGAGAAACACGTTTTCTGGTGTTTTCACCACTCCACAGTGCGTCTGATATGCTGAACCGGCGATATCTTGGTTTTCGTGGGGTTTCCAGCTGAGATATGCATTTTCTGCGATAATCTTGGTGATTCTTCTGTCAAAAGTATGCAGAATCATCGAGAACGCTCCATTCGAGCTATTTAATGCGAGAAACACGTTTTCTGGTGTATTCACCACTCCACAGTACGTTTGACATGCAGAACCGGAGATATCTTGGTTTCGGACGGGTGTCAAGCTGAGATATGCATTTTCTGCGATAATCTTGGTGAGTGTTCTGTCAGAAGTATGCAGAATCATCGAGATCGCTCTTTTCGAGCTATTTAATGCGAGAAACACGTTATCTGGCGTTTTCACCACTCCACAGTGCGTTTGATATGCAGAACCGGCGACATCTTGGCTGTCGTAGGGTATCAAGCTGAGATATGCATTTTCTACGATAATCTTGGTGAGACTTCTGTCAGAAGTATGCTGAATCATCTAGATCGCTCTTTCCGAGCTATTTAATGCGAGAAACATGTTTTCTGGGGTTTTCACCACTCCACAGTTCGTTGGATATGCAGAACAGGAGATATCTTGGTTTTCCTGGAGTTTCTAGCAGAGATATGCATTTTCTGCGATAATGATGGTGAGACTTCTGTTAGAAGTATGCAGAATCATCGAGATCGCACATTTCGATCTATTTAATGCGACAAACACGTTGTCTGGTGTTTTCACCACTCCACAGTTGGTTTGATATGCAGAACCGGCGATATCTGGGTTTTCGTGGGGTTTCAAGATGAGATATGCATTTTCAGCGATAATCTTGGTGAGTCTTTTGTCAGAAGTATGCAGAATCATCTAGATCGCTCTTTTCGAGCGATTTAATGCGAAAAAACAATTTTTCTGGTTGTTTTCACCACTTTACAGTTGGTTTGATATGCAGTACCGGCGATATCTGGGTTTTCGTGGGGTTTCAAGCTGAGATATGCATTTTCAGCGATAATCTTGGTGAGTCTTTTGTCAGAAGTATCCAGAATCATCGGGATCTCGCTTTTCGAGCTATTTAATGCGAGAAACACGTTATCTGGTGTTTTCACCACTCCACAGTGCGTTTGATATGCAGAACCGGCGATATCTTGGTTTTCGTGGGGTTTCAAGCTGAGATATGCATTTTTTACGATAATCGTGGTGAGACTTCTGTCCGAAGTATGCAGAATCATCGAGATCGCTCGTTTCGATCTATTTAATGCGAAAAAACAAGTTTTCTGGTGTTTTCAACATTCCACAGTGCGTTTGATATGCTGAACCGGCGATATCTTGATTTTCGTGGTGTTTCCAGCTGAGATATGCATTTTCTGCGATAATCTTGGAGAGTCTTCTGTCAGAAGTATGCAGAATCATCGAGATCCCTCTTTTCGAGCCATTTAATGCGAGAAACACGTTCTCTGGTTGTTTTCACCACTCCACAGTGCGTCTGATATGCAGAACCGGCGATATCTTGGTTTTCGTGGGATTTCCAGCTGAGATATGCATTTTCTGCGGCAATCTTGGTGAGACTTCTGTCCGAAGTATGCAGAATCATCGAGATCGCTCTTTTCGAGCTATTTAATGCGGGAAACACGTTATCTGGTGTTTTGACCACTCCACAGTGCGTTTGATATGCAGAACCGGCGATATCTTGGTTTTCGTGGGGTTTCCAGCTGAGATATGCATTTTCTGCGATAATCTTGGTGATTCTTCTGTCAGAAGTATGCAGAATCATCGAGAACGCTCCTTTCGAGCTATTTAATGCGAGAAACACGTTTTCTGGTGTATTCACCACTCCACAGTACGTTTGATATGCAGAACCGGAGATATCTTGGTTTCCGTGGGGTTTCAAGCTGAGATATGCATTTTCTGCGATAATCTTGGTGTGACCTCTGTCCGAAGTATGCAGAAACATCGAGATCGCTCTTTTCGACCTATTTAATGCGAGAAACACGTTATCTGGTGTTTTCACCACTCCACAGTACGTTTGATATGCAGAACCGGCGACATCTTGATTTTCGTAATGTTTCTAGCTGAGATATGCATTTTCTGCGATAATATTGTTGAGACTTCAGTCAGAAGTATGCAGAATCATCTAGATCGCTCGGTTCGAGCTATTTAATGCGAAAAAAACCAAATTTCTGGTGTTTTCACCACACCACAGTTCGTTGGATGTGCAGAACCGGAGATATCTTGGTTTTCGTGGGGTTTCAAGCTGAGATATGCATTTTCTGCGATAATCTTGGTGAGACTTCTGTCCGAAGAATGCAGAATCATCGAGATCGCTCTTTTCGTGCTATTTAATGCGAGAAACACGTTATCTGGTGTTTTCAGCACTCCACAGTGCGTTTGATATGGAGAACCAGCGATATCTTGGTTTTCGTGTGGTTTCAAGCTGAGATATGCAATTCCTGCGATAATCTTGGTGAGACTTCTGTCCGAAGTATGCTTAATCATCGAGATCGCTCTTTTCGAGCTATTTAATGCGAGAAACACGTTTGCTGGTGTTTTCACCATCCCACAGTGCGTTTCATATGGAGAACCAGCGATATCTTGGTTTTCGTGGGGTTTCAAGCTCAGATATGCATTTTCTGCGATAATATTGGTGAGACTTCAGTCAGAAGTATGCAGAATCATCTAGATCGCTCGTTTCGAGCTATATAATGCGAGAAACACGTTATGTGGTTGTTTTCACGACTCCACAGTGCGTTTGATATGCAGAACCTGCGACATCTTGATTTTCGTGAGGTTTCAAGCTGAGATATGCATTTTCTGCGATAATATTGGTGACACTTCTGTCCGAAGTATGCAGAATCATCGATATCGCTCTTTTAGAGCTATTTAATGCGGGGTACACGTTTTCTGGTGTATTCACCACTCCACAGTACGTTAGAAATGCTGAACCGGAGATATCTTCGTTTCGGTCGGGTTTCAAGCTGAGGTATGCATTTTCTACGATAATATTGGTGAGACCTCTGTCAGAAGTATGCAGAATCTTCGAGAACGCTCTTTTCGAGCTACTTAATGCGAGAAACACGATTTCTGGTGTTTTCACCACTGCACAGTACGTTTGATTTGCAGAACCGGAGATATCTTGGTTTTCGTGAGGTTTCAATCTGAGATATGCATTTTCTGCCATAATCTTGGTGAGACTTCAGTCGGAAGTATGCAGAATCAAATAGATCGCTCTTATCGAGCTATTTAATGCGAAAAACCAGTTTTCTGGTGTTTTCAACAGTCCACAGTGCGTTTGATATGCAGAACCGGCGACATCTTGATTTTCGTGATGTTTCTAGCTGAGATATGCATTTTCTGCGATAATATTGGATATTCTTCTGTGAGAAGTTTGCTGAATCAGAGAAATCGCTGTTTTCGTGCTATTTAGTGCGAAAAACTGGTTTTCTGGTTTTTTCAACATTCCACAGTGCGTCTGATATGCAGAACCGGCGATATCTGGTTTTCGTGGGGTTTCCAGTTGAGATAGGCATTTTCTGCGATAATCTTGGTGAGTCTCCTGCCAGAAGTATGCAGAATCATCTAGATCGCACTTTTCGAGCTATTTAATGCGAGAAACACGTTTTCTGGTGTATTCACCACTCCACAGTACGTTTGACATGCAGAACCGGAGATATCTTCGTTTCGGTCGGGTTTCAAGCTGATATATGCATTTTCTACGATAAAATTGGTGAGACCTCTGTCAGAAGTATGCAGAATCATCTGGATCGCTCGTTTCGAGCTATTTAATGCGAAAAAACAAGTTTTCTGGTGTTTTGACCACTCCACAGTGCGTTTGAAATGTAGAGCCGCCGATAACTTGGTTTTCGTGGGGTTTCCAGCTGAAATATGCATTTTCTGCGATAATCTTTGTGTTTCATCTATGAGAAGTATGCAGAATCATCCAGAACGCTCTTTTCGAGCTAGTTAATGCAAGTAACACGTTTTCAGGTGTTTTCACCACTCCACGGTGCGTCTGATATGCAGAACCGGGGATATCTTGATTTTCGTGGTGTTTCCAGCTGAGATATGCTTTTTCTGCGATAATCTTGGTGAGTCTTCTGTCAGAAGTATGCAGAATCATCTAGATCGCTCTTTTCGTGCTATTTAATGCGAGAAACACGTTATCTGGTGTTTTCACCACTCCACAGGGCGTTTGATATGCAGTACCAGCGATATCTTGGTTTTCGTGGGGTTTCAAGCTGAGATATGCATTTTTTACGATAATCTTGATGACACTTCTGTCCGAAGAATGCTTAATCATCGAGATCGCTCGTTTCGACCTATTTAATGCGAGAAACACGTTATCTGGTGTTTTCACCACTCCACAGTGCGTTGGATATGCAGAACCGGCGATATCTTGGTTTTCGTGGGGTTTCAAGCTGAGATATGCATTGTCTGCGATAACCTTGGTGAGACTTCTGTCCGAAGTATGCTGAATCATCTAGATCGCTCTTTTCGAGCTATTTAATGCGAGAAACACGTTATCTGGTGTTTTCACCACTCCACAGTGCGTTTGATATGCAGAACCAGCGATATCTTGGTTTTCGTGGGGTTTCAAGCTGAGATATGCATTTTTTACGATAATCTTGGTGAGACTTCTGTCCGAAGTATGCTTAACCATCGAGATCGCTCTATTCGAGCTATTTAATGCTAGAAACCCGTTATCTGGTGTTTTCAGCACTCCACAGTGCGTTTGATATACAGAACCAGCGATATCCTGGTTTTCGTGGTGATTCAAGCTGAGATATGCAATTTCTGCGATAATCTTGGTGAGACTTCTGTCCGAAGTATGCTTAATCATCGAGATCGCTCGTTTCGTGCTATTTAATGCGAGAAACACGTTATCGGGTCTTTTCACCACTCCACCATGCGTATGATATGCAGAACCGACGATATCTTGGTTTTCGTGGGGTTTCAAGCTCAGATATGCATTTTCTGCGATAATCTTGGTGTGATTTCTGTCCGAAGTATGCTTAATCATCGAGATCGCTCGTTTCGTGCTATTTAATGCGAGAAACACGTTATCTGGTCTTTTCACCACTCCACAGTGCCTATGATATGCAGAACCGACGATAACTTGGTTTTCGTGGGGTTTCCAGCTGAAATATGCATTTTCTGCGATAATCTTTGTGTTTCATCTATGAGAAGTATGCAGAATCATCCAGAACGCTCTTTTCGAGCTAGTTAATGCAAGTAACACGTTTTCAGGTGTTTTCACCACTCCACGGTGCGTCTGATATGCAGAACCGGGGATATCTTGATTTTCGTGGTGTTTCCAGCTGAGATATGCATTTTCTGCGATAATCTTGATGTTTCATCTATGAGAAGTATGCAGAATCATCTAGATCGCTCTTTTCGAGCTATTTAAAGCGCGAAACACGTTTTCTGGTGTATTCACCACTCCACAGTACGTTAGACATGAGGAACCGGAGATATCTTCGTTTCGGTCGGGATTCAAGCTGAGATATGCATTTTCTACGATAATAATGGTGAGACCTCTGTCAGAAGTATGCAGAATCAAATAGATCGCTCTTATCGAGCTATTTAATGCGAAAAAACCAGTTTTCTGGTGTTTTCAACATTCCACAGTGCGTTTGATATGCAGAACCCGCGACATCTTGATTTTCGTGAGGTTTCTAGCTGAGATATGGATTTTCTGCGATAATATTGGTGAGACATCTGTCCGGAGTATGCAGAATCATCGATATCGCTCTTTTCGAGCTATTTAACGCGAGAAACACGTAATCTGGTGTTTTGACCACTCCACAGTGCGTTTGATATGTAGAGCCGCCGATAATTTTGTTTTCGTGGGGTTTACAGCTGAAATATGCATTTTCTGCGATAATCTTGGAGTTTCATCTATGACAAGTATGCAGAATCATCGAGAACGCTCTTTTCGAGCTAGTTAATGCGAGTAACACGTTTTCTGGTGTTTTCACCACTCCACGGTGCGTCTGATATGCAGAACCGGCGATATCTTGGTTTTCGTGGGGTTTCCAGCTGAGATATGCTTTTTCTGCGATAATCTTGGTGAGTCTTCTGTCAGAAGTATGCAGAATCATCTAGATCGCTCTTTTCGTGCTATTTAATGCGAGAAACACGTTATCTGGTGTTTTCACCACTCCACAGGGCGTTTGATATGCAGTACCAGCGATATCTTGGTTTTCGTGGGGTTTCAAGCTGAGATATGCATTTTTTACGATAATCTTGATGACACTTCTGTCCGAAGAATGCTTAATCATCGAGATCGCTCGTTTCGACCTATTTAATGCGAGAAACACGTTATCTGGTGTTTTCACCACTCCACAGTGCGTTGGATATGCAGAACCGGCGATATCTTGGTTTTCGTGGGGTTTCAAGCTGAGATATGCATTGTCTGCGATAACCTTGGTGAGACTTCTGTCCGAAGTATGCTGAATCATCTAGATCGCTCTTTTCGAGCTATTTAATGCGAGAAACACGTTATCTGGTGTTTTCACCACTCCACAGTGCGTTTGATATGCAGAACCAGCGATATCTTGGTTTTCGTGGGGTTTCAAGCTGAGATATGCATTTTTTACGATAATCTTGGTGAGACTTCTGTCCGAAGTATGCTTAACCATCGAGATCGCTCTATTCGAGCTATTTA
Source organism: Anthophora plumipes (assembly GCA_951804975.1). NCBI lineage: Eukaryota > Metazoa > Arthropoda > Insecta > Hymenoptera > Apidae > Anthophora > Anthophora plumipes. The sequence continues at coordinate 2,970,503 of CATORF010000980.1, forward strand.
ATGCTAGAAACCCGTTATCTGGTGTTTTCAGCACTCCACAGTGCGTTTGATATACAGAACCAGCGATATCCTGGTTTTCGTGGGGATTCAAGCTGAGATATGCAATTTCTGCGATAATCTTGGTGAGACTTCTGTCCGAAGTATGCTTAATCATCGAGATCGCTCGTTTCGTGCTATTTAATGCGAGAAACACGTTATCGGGTCTTTTCACCACTCCACCATGCGTATGATATGCAGAACCGACGATATCTTGGTTTTCGTGGGGTTTCAAGCTCAGATATGCATTTTCTGCGATAATCTTGGTGTGATTTCTGTCCGAAGTATGCTTAATCATCGAGATCGCTCGTTTCGTGCTATTTAATGCGAGAAACACGTTATCTGGTCTTTTCACCACTCCACAGTGCCTATGATATGCAGAACCGACGATATCTTGGTTTTCGTGGGGTTTCAAGCTCAGATATGCATTTTCTGCGATAATCTTGGTGAGACTTCTGTCCGAAGTATGCAGAGTCATCAACATCGTACTTTTCGAGCTATTTAATGCGAAAAACACGTTTTCTGTGGTTTTCACCACTCCACAGTTCGTTGGATATGCAGAACAGGAGATATCTTGGTTTTCGTGGGGTTTCAAGCTGAGATATGCATTTTTTACGATAATCTTGGTGAAACTTCTGTCCGAAGTATGCAGAATCATCGAGATCGCTCGTTTCGAGCTATTTAATGCGAGTAACACGTTGTCTGGTGTTTTCACCACTCCACAGTTGGTTTGATATGCAGAACCGGCGATGTTTGGTTTTCGTCGGGTTTCAAGTTGAGATATGCATTTTCGACGATACTCTTGGTGAAACGTCTGTCCGAAGTATGCAGAAACATCAAGAGCGCTCTTTTCGAGCTGTTTAATGCGAGAAACACGTTTTCTGGGGTTTTCACCACACCACAGTTCGTTGGATGTGCAGAACCGGAGATATCTTGGTTTTCGTGGGGTTTCAAGCTGAGATATGCATTTTCTGCGATAATCTTGGTGATACTTCTGTCCGAAGTATGTAGAATCATTGAGATCGCACTTTTCGAGCTATTTAATGCGAGAAACACGTTATCTGGTGTTTTCAGCACTCCACAGTGCGTTTGATATGCAGAACCAGCGATATCTGGGATTTCGTGGGGTTTCAAGCTGAGATATGCATTTTTTACGATAATCTTGATGAGACATCTGTCCGAAGTATGCTTAATCATCGAGATCGCTCGTTTCGACCTATTTAATGCGACAAACACGTTATCTGGTGTTTTCACCACTCCACAGTGCGTATGATATGCAGAACCGGCGATATCTTGGTTTTCGTGGGGTTTCGAGCTGAGATATGCATTATCTGCGATAATCTTGGTGAGACTTCTGTCTGAAGTGTGCAGAATCATCGAGATCGCTCTTTTCAAGCTATTTAATGCGAGAAACACGTTTTCTGGGGTTTTCACCACACCACAGTTCGTTGGATATGCAGAACAGGTGATATCTTGGTTTTCGAGGGGTTTCAAGCTGAGATATGCATTTTCTGCGATAAACTTGGTGAGACTTCTGTCCGAAGTATGCAGCATCATCGAGATCGCTCTTTTCGAGATATTTAATGCGAGAAACACGTTATCTGGTGTTTTCACCACTCCACAGTGCGTTTGATATGCAGTACCAGCGATATCTTGGTTTTCGTGGGGTTTCCAGCTGAAATATGTATTTTCTGCGATAATCTTGGTGAGACTTCTGTCCGAAGTATGCTTAATCATCGAGATCGCTCTATTCGAGCTATTTAATGCGCGAAACACGTTATCTGGTGTTTTCAGCACTCCACAGTGCGTTTGATATGCAGAAACAACGATATCTTGGTTTTCTTGGGGATTCAAGCTGAGATATGCACATTCTAGGATAATCTTGGTGAGACTTCTGTCAGAAGTATGCAGAATCATCTAGATCGCTCTTTTCGAGCTATTTAATGCGAGAAACACGTTTTCTGGTGTATTCACCACACCACAGTGCGTTTGACATGCAGAACCGGCGACATCTTGGATTTCGTCGGGTTTCAAGCTCAGATATGCATTTTCTGCGATAATCTTGGTGAGACTTCTGTCAGAAGTATGCAGAATCATCTAGATCGCCTGTTTCGAGCTATCTACTACGAAAAAACAAGGTTTCTGGTGTTTTCACCACACCACAGTCCGTTTGATGCGCAGAACCGGAGATAACTTGGTTTTCGTGATGTTTCAAGCTGAGATGTGCATTTTCTACGATAATCTTGGTGTGACGTCTGTCAGAAGTATGCAGAATCATCGGGATTGCTCTTTTCGAGCTATTTAATTCGAGAAACACGTTATCTGGTTGTTTTCACCACTCCACAGTGCGTTTGATATGCAGAAGCGGCGACATCTTGATTTTCGTGAGATTTCAAGCTCAGGTATGCATTTTCTGCGATAATCTTGGTGAGACTTCTGTCAGAAGTATGCAGAATCATCTAGATCGCCCGTTTCGAGCTATCTAATGCGAAAAACAAGTTTTCTGGTGTTTTCACCACACCACAGTCCGTTTGATGCGCAGAACCGGAGATAACTTGGTTTTCGTGAGGTTTCAAGCTGAGATATGCATTTTCTGCGATAATCTTGGTGAGACTTCAGTCAGAAGTATGCAGAATCATCTAGATATCGCTCTTTTCGAGCTATTTAAATCGAGAAACACGTTTTCTGGTGTTTTCGCCACCCCACAGTGCGTTTGATATGCAGAACCGGAGATATCTTGGTTTCGGTCGGGTTTCAAGCTGAGATATGCATTTTCTGCGATAATCTTGGTGAGACTTCTGTCAGAAGTATGCAGAATCATCTAGATCGCCCGTTTCGAGCTATCTACTGCGAAAAAACAAGTTCTCTGGTGTTTTCACCACTCCACAGTGCGTTTGATATGCAGAACCGGCGACATCTTGGATTTCGTCGGGGTTCAAGCTGAGATATGCACATTCTAGGATAATCTTGGTGAGACGTCTGTCAGAAGTATGCAGAATTATCGGGATCGCTCTTTTCGAGCTATTTAATGCGAGAAACACGTTATCTGGTGTTTTCACCACTCCACAGTGCGTTTGACATGCAGAACCGGCGACATCTTGGATTTCGTCGGGTTTCAAGCTCAGATATGCATTTTCTACGAGAATCTTGGTGAGACTTCAGTCAGAAGTATGCAGAATCATCGGGATCGCTCTTTTCGAGCTATTTAATGCGAGAAACACGTTTTCTGGTGTATTCACCACTCCACAGTGCGTCTGATATGCAGAAGCGGCGACATCTTGATTCTCGTGAGATTTCAAGCTGAGGTATGCATTTTCTGCGATAATCTTGGTGAGACTTCAGTCAGAAGTATGCAGAATCTTCGAGAACGCTCTTTTCGAGCTACTTAATGCGAGAAACACGTTTTCTGGTGTATTCACCACTCCACAGTACGTTTGACATGCAGAACCGGAGATATCTTGGTTTCGGTCGGGTTTCAAGCTGAGATATGCACATTCTAGGATAATCTTGGTGAGACGTCTGTCAGAAGTATGCAGAATTATCGGGATCGCTCTTTTCGAGCTATTTAATGTGAGAAACACGTTATCTGGTGTTTTCACCACTCCACAGTGCGTTTGATATGCAGAACCGGCGACATCTTGGATTTCGTCGGGGTTCAAGCTGAGAAATGCATTTTCTACGATAATCTTGGTGAGACTTCTGTCAGAAGTATGCAGAATCATCTATATCGTTCTTTTCGAGCTATTTAATTCGAGAAACACGTTATCTGGTTGTTTTCACCACTCCACAGTGCGTTTGATATGCAGAAGCGGCGACATCTTGATTTTCGTGAGATTTCAAGCTGAGGTATGCATTTTCTGTGATAATCTTGGTGAGACTTCTGTCAGAAGTATGCAGAATCATCTAGATTGCTCTTTTCGAGCTATTTAATGCGACAAACAGGTTATCTGGTGTTTTCACCACTCCACAGAGCGATTTATATGCAGAACCGGCGATATCTTGATTTTCGTGGTGTTTCCAGCTGAGATATGCATTTTGTGCGATAATCTTGGTGAGTCATCTGTCAGAAGTATGCAGAATCATCGAGATCCCTCTTTTCGAGCTATTTAATGCGAGAAACACGTTATCTGATGTTTTCACGACTCCACAGTGCGTTTGATATGCAGAACCGGCGAAATCTTGATTTTCGTGAGATTTCAACCTGAGATGTGCATTTTCGTCGATAATCTTGGTGAGTCTTCTGTCAGTAGTATGCAGAATCATCGAGACCCCTCTTTTCGAGCTATTTAATGCGAGAAACACGTTATCTGGTGTTTTCACCACTCCACAGTGCGTTTGACATTCAGAACCGGCGACATCTTGGATTTCGTCGGGTTTCAAGCTCAGATATGCATTTTCTACGAGAATCTTGGTGAGACTTCAGTCAGAAGTATGCAGAATCATCGGGATCGCTCGTTTCGAGCTATTTAATGCGAAAAAACAAGTTCTCTGGTGTTTTCACCACTCCACAGTGCGTTTGGTATGCAGAGCCGGCGACATCTTGGATTTCGTCGGGGTTCAAGCTGAGATATGCACATTCTAGGATAATCTTGGTGAGACTTCTGTCAGAAGTATGCAGAATCATCTAGATCGCTCTTTTCGAGCTATTTAATGCGAGAAACACGTTTTCTGGTGTATTCACCACACCACAGTGCGTTTGACATGCAGAACCGGCGACATCTTGGATTTCGTCGGGTTTCAAGCTCAGATATGCATTTTCTGCGATAATCTTGGTGAGACTTCTGTCAGAAGTATGCAGAATCATCTAGATCGCCCGTTTCGAGCTATCTACTACGAAAAAACAAGGTTTTTGGTGTTTTCACCACACCACAGTCCGTTTGATGCGCAGAACCGGAGATAACTTGGTTTTCGTGATGTTTCAAGCTGAGATGTGCATTTTCTACGATAATCTTGGTGTGACGTCTGTCAGAAGTATGCAGAATCATCGGGATTGCTCTTTTCGAGCTATTTAATGCGAGAAACACGTTATCTGGTGTTTTCACCACTCCACAGTGCGTTTGATATGCAGAACCGGCGACATCTTGGCTGTCTTCGGGTATCAAGCTGAGATATGCATTTTCTACGATAATCTTGGTGAGACTTCTGTCAGAAGTATGCAGAATCATCTAGATCGTTCTTTTCGAGCTATTTAATTCGAGAAACACGTTATCTGGTGTTTTCACCACTCCACAGTGCGTTTGACATTCAGAACCGGCGACATCTTGGATTTCGTCGGGTTTCAAGCTCAGATATGCATTTTCTACGAGAATCTTGGTGAGACTTCAGTCAGAAGTATGCAGAATCATCGGGATCGCTCGTTTCGAGCTATTTAATGCGAAAAAACAAGTTCTCTGGTGTTTTCACCACTCCACAGTGCGTTTGATATGCAGAGCCGGCGACATCTTGGATTTCGTCGGGTTTCAAGCTCAGATATGCATTTTCTACGAGAATCTTGGTGAGACTTCAGTCAGAAGTATGCAGAATCATCGGGATCGCTCTTTTCGAGCTATTTAATGCGAGAAACACGTTTTCTGGTGTATTCACCACTCCACAGTGCGTTTGATATGCAGAAGCGGCGACATCTTGATTCTCGTGAGATTTCAAGCTGAGGTATGCATTTTCTGCGATAATCTTGGTGAGACTTCAGTCAGAAGTATGCAGAATCTTCGAGAACGCTCTTTTCGAGCTACTTAATGCGAGAAACACGTTTTCTGGTGTATTCACCACTCCACAGTACGTTTGACATGCAGAACCGGAGATATCTTGGTTTCGGTCGGGTTTCAAGCTGAGATATGCATTTTCTACGATAATCTTGGTGAGCCGTCTGTCAGAAGTATGCAGAATCATCTAGATCGCCCGTTTCGAGCTATCTACTACGAAAAAACAAGGTTTCTGGTGTTTTCACCACACCACAGTCCGTTTGATGCGCAGAACCGGAGATAACTTGGTTTTCGTGATGTTTCAAGCTGAGATGTGCATTTTCTACGATAATCTTGGTGTGACGTCTGTCAGAAGTATGCAGAATCATCGGGATTGCTCTTTTCGAGCTATTTAATGCGAGAAACACGTTATCTGGTGTTTTCACCACTCCACAGTGCGTTTGATATGCAGAACCGGCGACATCTTGGCTGTCTTCGGGTATCAAGCTGAGATATGCATTTTCTACGATAATCTTGGTGAGACTTCTGTCAGAAGTATGCAGAATCATCTAGATCGTTCTTTTCGAGCTATTTAATTCGAGAAACACGTTATCTGGTGTTTTCACCACTCCACAGTGCGTTTGACATTCAGAACCGGCGACATCTTGGATTTCGTCGGGTTTCAAGCTCAGATATGCATTTTCTACGAGAATCTTGGTGAGACTTCAGTCAGAAGTATGCAGAATCATCGGGATCGCTCGTTTCGAGCTATTTAATGCGAAAAAACAAGTTCTCTGGTGTTTTCACCACTCCACAGTGCGTTTGATATGCAGAGCCGGCGACATCTTGGATTTCGTCGGGTTTCAAGCTCAGATATGCATTTTCTACGAGAATCTTGGTGAGACTTCAGTCAGAAGTATGCAGAATCATCGGGATCGCTCTTTTCGAGCTATTTAATGCGAGAAACACGTTTTCTGGTGTATTCACCACTCCACAGTGCGTTTGATATGCAGAAGCGGCGACATCTTGATTCTCGTGAGATTTCAAGCTGAGGTATGCATTTTCTGCGATAATCTTGGTGAGACTTCAGTCAGAAGTATGCAGAATCTTCGAGAACGCTCTTTTCGAGCTACTTAATGCGAGAAACACGTTTTCTGGTGTATTCACCACTCCACAGTACGTTTGACATGCAGAACCGGAGATATCTTGGTTTCGGTCGGGTTTCAAGCTGAGATATGCATTTTCTACGATAATCTTGGTGAGCCGTCTGTCAGAAGTATGCAGAATCATCGGGATCGCTTTTTTCGAGCTATTTAATGCGAGAAACACGTTATCTGGTGTTTTCACCACTCCACAGTGCGTTTGATATGCAGAACCGGCGACATCTTGGATTTCGTCGGGGTTCAAGCTGAGAAATGCATTTTCTACGATAATCTTGGTGAGACTTCTGTCAGAAGTATGCAGAATCATCTATATCGTTCTTTTCGAGCTATTTAATTCGAGAAACACGTTATCTGGTTGTTTTCACCACTCCACAGTGCGTTTGATATGCAGAAGCGGCGACATCTTGATTTTCGTGAGATTTCAAGCTGAGGTATGCATTTTCTGTGATAATCTTGGTGAGACTTCTGTCAGAAGTATGCAGAATCATCTAGATTGCTCTTTTCGAGCTATTTAATGCGACAAACAGGTTATCTGGTGTTTTCACCACTCCACAGAGCGATTTATATGCAGAACCGGCGATATCTTGATTTTCGTGGTGTTTCCAGCTGAGATATGCATTTTGTGCGATAATCTTGGTGAGTCATCTGTCAGAAGTATGCAGAATCATCGAAATCCCTCTTTTCGAGCTATTTAATGCGAGAAACACGTTATCTGATGTTTTCACGACTCCACAGTGCGTTTGATATGCAGAACCGGCGAAATCTTGATTTTCGTGAGATTTCAACCTGAGATATGCATTTTCGTCGATAATCTTGGTGAGTCTTCTGTCAGTAGTATGCAGAATCATCGAGACCCCTCTTTTCAAGCTATTTAATGCGAGAAACACGTTATCTGGTGTTTTCACCACTCCACAGTGCGTTTGACATTCAGAACCGGCGACATCTTGGATTTCGTCGGGTTTCAAGCTCAGATATGCATTTTCTACGAGAATCTTGGTGAGACTTCAGTCAGAAGTATGCAGAATCATCGGGATCGCTCGTTTCGAGCTATTTAATGCGAAAAAACAAGTTCTCTGGTGTTTTCACCACTCCACAGTGCGTTTGATATGCAGAGCCGGCGACATCTTGGATTTCGTCGGGGTTCAAGCTGAGATATGCACATTCTAGGATAATCTTGGTGAGACTTCTGTCAGAAGTATGCAGAATCATCTAGATCGCTCTTTTCGAGCTATTTAATGCGAGAAACACGTTTTCTGGTGTATTCACCACTCCACAGTACGTTTGACATGCAGAACCGGAGATATCTTGGTTTCGGTCGGGTTTCAAGCTGAGATATGCATTTTCTACGATAATCTTGGTGAGACGTCTGTCAGAAGTATGCAGAATCATCGGGATCGCTCTTTTCGAACTATTTCATTCGAAAAAACAAGTTTTCTGGTGCTTTCTACATTCCACAGTGCGTTTGATATGCAAAACCGGCGATATCTTGATTTTCGTGGTGTGTCCAGCTGAGATATGCATTTTCTGCGATAATCTTGGTGAGTCTTCTGTCAGGAGTATGCAGAATCTTCGAGATCGCTCTTTTCGAGCTAGTTAATGCGAGAAACATGTTATCTGGCGTTTTCACCACTCCACAGTGCGTTTGATATGCAGAACCTGCCAAATATTTGCTGTCGTAGGGTATCAAGCTGAGATATGCATTTTCTACGATAATCTTGCTGAGACTTCTGTCAGAAGTATGCATTATCATCGGGATCGCTCTTTTCGAGCTATTTAATGCGAGAAACACGTTATCCGGTGTTTTCACCACTCCTCAGTGCGTTTGATATGCTGAACCGGCGACATCTTAGATTTCGTCGGATTTCAAGCCGAGATATGCATTTTCTACGATAATCTTTTTGAGACGTCTGTCAGAAGTATGCAGAATCTTCGAGATCGCTCTTTTCGAGCAACTTAATGCGAGAAACACGATAACTGGTTGTTTTCACCACTCCACAGTGCGTTTGATATGCAGAACCGGCATTATCTTGATTTTCGTGGTGTTTCCAGCTGAGATATGCATTTTCTGCGATAATCTTGGTGAGTCTTCTGTCAGAAGTATGCAGAATCATCGAGATCCCTCTTTTCGAGCTATTTAGTGCGAGAAACACGTTAACTGGTGCTTTCACCACTCCACAGTGCGTTAGATATGCGGAACCAGCGACATCTTGGATTTCGTCGGGTTTCAAGCTGAGACATGCATTTTCTACGATAATCTTGGTGAGACTTCTGTAAGAAGTATGCAGAATCTCCGAGTTCGCTCTTTTCGAGCAACTTAATGCGAGAAACACGTTATCTGGTGTTTTCCCCACTCCACAGTGCGTTTGATATGCAGAACCGGCGATATCTTGATTTTCGTGGTGTTTCCAGCTGATATATGCATTTTCAGCGATAATCTTGGTGAGTCTTTTGTCAGAAGTATGCTGAATCATCTAGATCGCTCTTTTCGAGCTATTTAATGCGAAAAACAAGTTTTCTGGTGTTTTCAACATTCCACAGTGCGTTTGATATGCAGAACCGGCGATATCTTGATTTTCGTGGTGTTTCCAGCTGAGATATGCATTGTCTGCGATAATCTTGGTGAGACTTCTGTCCGAAACGTGCAGAATCATCGAGATCTCTCATTTCGAGCTATTTAATGCGAAAAACACGTTTTCTGGGGTTTTCACCACACCACAGTTCGTTGGATATGCAGAACAGGTGATATCTTGGTTTTCGTCGGGTTTCAAGTTGAGATATGCATTTTCTACGATAATCTTGGTGAAACATCTGTCCGAAGTATGCAGAAACATCAACAGCGCACTTTTCGAGCTATTTAATGCGAGAAACGCGTTTTCTGGGGTTTTCACCACACCACAGTTCGTTGGATATGCAGAACAGGTGATATCTTGGGTTTCGAGGGGTTTCAAGCTGAGATATGCATTTTCTGCGATTAACTTGGTGAGACTTCTGTCCGAAGTATGCTGAATCATCGAGATCGCTCTTTTCGAGCTAGTTAATGCGAGAAAAACCTTGTCTGGTGTTTTCACCACTCCACAGTACGTTTGATATGCAGAACCAGCGATATCTTGGCTTTCGTTGGGTTTCAAGCTGAGATATGCATTTTTTACGATAATCTTGGTGATTCTTCTGTCAGAAGTATGCAGAAACATCGAGAACTCTCTTTTCGAACTACCGAATGCGAGAAACACGTTTTCTGGTTTTTTCACCACTCCACAGTGCGTCTGAAATGCAGAACCGGCGATATCTTGGTTTTCGTCGGGTTTGTAGCTGAGATATGCATTTTCTGCGATAATCTTGGTGAGACTTCTGTCCGAAGTGTGCAGAATCATCGAGATCGCTCATTTCGAGCTATTTAATGCGAGAAACACGTTTTCTGGGGTTTTCACCACACCACAGTTCGTTGGATATGCAGAACAGGTGATATCTTGGTTTTCGAGGGGTTTCAAGCTGAGATATGCATTTTCTGCGATAAACTTGTAGAGACTTCTGTCCGAAGTATGCTGAATCATCGAGATCGCACTTTTCAAGCTAGTTAATGCGAGAAAAACCTTATCTGGTGTTTTCACCACTCCACAGTGCGTTTGATATGCAGAACCCGCGATGTTTGGTTTTCGTCGGGTTTCAAGTTGAGATATGCATTTTCTACGATAATCTTGGTGAGACTTCGGTCCGAAGTATGCAGAATCATCTAGATCGCCCGTTTCGAGCTATCTACTACGAAAAAACAAGGTTTCTGGTGTTTTCACCACACCACAGTCCGTTTGATGCGCAGAACCGGAGATAACTTGGTTTTCGTGATGTTTCAAGCTGAGATGTGCATTTTCTACGATAATCTTGGTGTGACGTCTGTCAGAAGTATGCAGAATCATCGGGATTGCTCTTTTCGAGCTATTTAATGCGAGAAACACGTTATCTGGTGTTTTCACCACTCCACAGTGCGTTTGATATGCAGAACCGGCGACATCTTGGCTGTCTTCGGGTATCAAGCTGAGATATGCATTTTCTACGATAATCTTGGTGAGACTTCTGTCAGAAGTATGCAGAATCATCTAGATCGTTCTTTTCGAGCTATTTAATTCGAGAAACACGTTATCTGGTTGTTTTCACCACTCCACAGTGCGTTTGATATGCAGAAGCGGCGACATCTTGATTTTCGTGAGATTTCAAGCTCAGGTATGCATTTTCTGCGATAATCTTGGTGAGACTTCTGTCAGAAGTATGCAGAATCATCTAGATCGCCCGTTTCGTGCTATCTAATGCGAAAAACAAGTTTTCTGGTGTTTTCACCACACCACAGTCCGTTTGATGCGCAGAACCGGAGATAACTTGGTTTTCGTGAGGTTTCAAGCTGAGATATGCATTTTCTGCGATAATCTTGGTGAGACTTCAGTCAGAAGGATGCAGAATCATCTAGATATCGCTCTTTTCGAGCTATTTAAATCGAGAAACACGTTTTCTGGTGTTTTCGCCACCCCACAGTGCGTTTGATATGCAGAACCGGAGATATCTTGGTTTCGGTCGGGTTTCAAGCTGAGATATGCATTTTCTGCGATAATCTTGGTGAGACTTCTGTCAGAAGTATGCAGAATCATCTAGATCGCCCGTTTCGAGCTATCTACTGCGAAAAAACAAGTTCTCTGGTGTTTTCACCACTCCACAGTGCGTTTGATATGCAGAACCGGCGACATCTTGGATTTCGTCGGGGTTCAAGCTGAGATATGCACATTCTAGGATAATCTTGGTGAGACGTCTGTCAGAAGTATGCAGAATTATCGGGATCGCTCTTTTCGAGCTATTTAATGCGAGAAACACGTTATCTGGTGTTTTCACCACTCCACAGTGCGTTTGACATGCAGAACCGGCGACATCTTGGATTTCGTCGGGTTTCAAGCTCAGATATGCATTTTCTACGAGAATCTTGGTGAGACTTCAGTCAGAAGTATGCAGAATCATCGGGATCGCTCTTTTCGAGCTATTTAATGCGAGAAACACGTTTTCTGGTGTATTCACCACTCCACAGTGCGTTTGATAAGCAGAAGCGGCGACATCTTGATTCTCGTGAGATTTCAAGCTGAGGTATGCATTTTCTGCGATAATCTTGGTGAGACTTCAGTCAGAAGTATGCAGAATCTTCGAGAACGCTCTTTTCGAGCTACTTAATGCGAGAAACACGTTTTCTGGTGTATTCACCACTCCACAGTACGTTTGACATGCAGAACCGGAGATATCTTGGTTTCGGTCGGGTTTCAAGCTGAGATATGCATTTTCTACGATAATCTTGGTGAGCCGTCTGTCAGAAGTATGCAGAATCATCGGGATCGCTTTTTTCGAGCTATTTAATGCGAGAAACACGTTATCTGGTGTTTTCACCACTCCACAGTGCGTTTGATATGCAGAACCGGCGACATCTTGGATTTCGTCGGGGTTCAAGCTGAGAAATGCATTTTCTACGATAATCTTGGTGAGACTTCTGTCAGAAGTATGCAGAATCATCTATATCGTTCTTTTCGAGCTATTTAATTCGAGAAACACGTTATCTGGTTGTTTTCAGCACTCCACAGTGCGTTTGATATGCAGAAGCGGCGACATCTTGATTTTCGTGAGATTTCAAGCTGAGGTATGCATTTTCTGTGATAATCTTGGTGAGACTTCTGTCAGAAGTATGCAGAATCATCTAGATTGCTCTTTTCGAGCTATTTAATGCGACAAACAGGTTATCTGGTGTTTTCACCACTCCTCAGAGCGATTTATATGCAGAACCGGCGAAATCTTGATTTTCGTGGTGTTTCCAGCTGAGATATGCATTTTGTGCGATAATCTTGGTGAGTCATCTGTCAGAAGTATGCAGAATCATCGAGATCCCTCTTTTCGAGCTATTTAATGCGAGAAACACGTTATCTGATGTTTTCACGACTCCACAGTGCGTTTGATATGCAGAACCGGCGAAATCTTGATTTTCGTGAGATTTCAACCTGAGATATGCATTTTCGTCGATAATCTTGGTGAGTCTTCTGTCAGTAGTATGCAGAATCATCGAGACCCCTCTTTTCGAGCTATTTAATGCGAGAAACACGTTATCTGGAGTTTTCACCACTCCACAGTGCGTTTGACATTCAGAACCGGCGACATCTTGGATTTCGTCGGGTTTCAAGCTCAGATATGCATTTTCTACGAGAATCTTGGTGAGACTTCAGTCAGAAGTATGCAGAATCATCGGGATCGCTCGTTTCGAGCTATTTAATGCGAAAAAACAAGTTCTCTGGTGTTTTCACCACTCCACAGTGCGTTTGATATGCAGAGCCGGCGACATCTTGGATTTCGTCGGGGTTCAAGCTGAGATATGCACATTCTAGGATAATCTTGGTGAGACTTCTGTCAGAAGTATGCAGAATCATCTAGATCGCTCTTTTCGAGCTATTTAATGCGAGAAACACGTTTTCTGGTGTATTCACCACTCCACAGTACGTTTGACATGCAGAACCGGAGATATCTTGGTTTCGGTCGGGTTTCAAGCTGAGATATGCATTTTCTACGATAATCTTGGTGAGACGTCTGTCAGAAGTATGCAGAATCATCGGGATCGCTCTTTTCGAACTATTTCATTCGAAAAAACAAGTTTTCTGGTGCTTTCTACATTCCACAGTGCGTTTGATATGCAGAACCGGCGATATCTTGATTTTCGTGGTGTGTCCAGCTGAGATATGCATTTTCTGCGATAATCTTGGTGAGTCTTCTGTCAGGAGTATGCAGAATCTTCGAGATCGCTCTTTTCGAGCTAGTTAATGCGAGAAACATGTTATCTGGCGTTTTCACCACTCCACAGTGCGTTTGATATGCAGAACCTGCCAAATATTTGCTGTCGTAGGGTATCAACCTGAGATATGCATTTTCTACGATAATCTTGCTGAGACTTCTGTCAGAAGTATGCATTATCATCGGGATCGCTCTTTTCGAGCTATTTAATGCGAGAAACACGTTATCCGGTGTTTTCACCACTCCTCAGTGCGTTTGATATGCTGAACCGGCGACATCTTAGATTTCGTCGGATTTCAAGCCGAGATATGCATTTTCTACGATAATCTTTTTGAGACGTCTGTCAGAAGTATGCAGAATCTTCGAGATCGCTCTTTTCGAGCAACTTAATGCGAGAAACACGTTATCTGGTGTTTTCCCCACTCCACAGTGCGTTTGATATGCAGAACCGGCGATATCTTGATTTTCGTGGTGTTTCCAGCTGATATATGCATTTTCAGCGATAATCTTGGTGAGTCTTTTGTCAGAAGTATGCTGAATCATCTAGATCGCTCTTTTCGAGCTATTTAATGCGAAAAACAAGTTTTCTGGTGTTTTCAACATTCCACAGTGCGTTTGATATGCAGAACCGGCGATATCTTGATTTTCGTGGTGTTTCCAGCTGAGATATGCATTGTCTGCGATAATCTTGGTGAGACTTCTGTCCGAAACGTGCAGAATCATCGAGATCTCTCATTTCGAGCTATTTAATGCGAAAAACACGTTTTCTGGGGTTTTCACCACACCACAGTTCGTTGGATATGCAGAACAGGTGATATCTTGGTTTTCGTGGGGTTTCAAGCTGAGATATGCATTTTCTGCGATAAACTTGTAGAGACTTCTGTCCGAAGTATGCTGAACCTTCGAGATCTCACTTTTCAAGCTAGTTAATGCGCGAAAAACCTTATCTGGTGTTTTCACCACTCCACAGTGCGTATGATATGCAGAACCCGCGATGTTTGGTTTTCGTCGGGTTTCAAGTTGAGATATGCATTTTCTACGATAATCTTGGTGAAACATCTGTCCGAAGTATGCAGAAACATCAACAGCGCACTTTTCGAGCTATTTAATGCGAGAAACGCGTTTTCTGGGGTTTTCACCACACCACAGTTCGTTGGATATGCAGAACAGGTGATATCTTGGGTTTCGAGGGGTTTCAAGCTGAGATATGCATTTTCTGCGATTAACTTGGTGAGACTTCTGTCCGAAGTATGCTGAATCATCGAGATCGCTCTTTTCGAGCTAGTTAATGCGAGAAAAACCTTGTCTGGTGTTTTCACCACTCCACAGTGCGTTTGATATGCAGAACCAGCGATATCTTGGCTTTCGTTGGGTTTCAAGCTGAGATATGCATTTTTTACGATAATCTTGGTGATTCTTCTGTCAGAAGTATGCAGAAACATCGAGAACTCTCTTTTCGAACTACCTAATGCGAGAAACACGTTTTCTGGTTTTTTCACCACTCCACAGTGCGTCTGAAATGCAGAACCGGCGATATCTTGGTTTTCGTCGGGTTTGTAGCTGAGATATGCATTTTCTGCGATAATCTTGGTGAGACTTCTGTCCGAAGTGTGCAGAATCATCGAGATCGCTCATTTCGAGCTATTTAATGCGAGAAACACGTTTTCTGGGGTTTTCACCACACCACAGTTCGTTGGATATGCAGAACAGGTGATATCTTGGTTTTCGAGGGGTTTCAAGCTGAGATATGCATTTTCTGCGATAAACTTGTAGAGACTTCTGTCCGAAGTATGCTGAATCATCGAGATCGCACTTTTCAAGCTAGTTAATGCGAGAAAAACCTTATCTGGTGTTTTCACCACTCCACAGTGCGTTTGATATGCAGAACCCGCGATGTTTGGTTTTCGTCGGGTTTCAAGTTGAGATATGCATTTTCTACGATAATCTTGGTGAGACTTCTGTCCGAAGTATGCAGAATCATCGAGATCGCTCATTTCGAGCTATTTAATGCGGGAAACACGTTATCTGGTGTTTTGACCACTCCACAGTGCGTTTGATATGTAGAGCCGCCGACAACTTGGTTTTCGTGGGGTTTCCAGCTGATATATGCATTTTCTGCGATCAGCTTGGTGTTTCAGCTATGAGAAGTATGCAGAATCATCGAGCACGCTCTTTTCGAGCTACTTAATGCGAGAAACACGTTTTCTGGTTTTTTCACCACTCCACAGTGCGTCTGAAATGCAGAACCGGCGATATCTTGGTTTTCGTGGGGTTTCCAGCTGAGATATGCATTTTCTGCGATAATCTTGGTGATTCTTCTGTCAGAAGTATGCAGAATCATCGAGAACGCTCCTTTCGAGCTATTTAATGCGAGAAACACGTTTTCTGGTGTATTCACCACTCCACAGTACGTTTGATATGCAGAACCGGAGATATCTTGGTTTTCGTGGGGTTTGTAGCTGAGATATGCATTTTCTGCGATAATCTTGGTGAGTCTTCTGTCAGAAGTATGCAGAATCATCTAGATCGCTCTTTTCGAGCTATTTAATGCGAGAAACACGTTTTCTTGTGTGTTCACCACTCCACAGTGCGTTTGATATGCAGAACCGGAGATATCTTGGTTTCGGTCGGGTTTCAAGATGAGATATGCATTTTCTGCGATAATCTTGCTGAGACTTCAGTCAGAAGTATGCAGAATAATCGAGATCGCTCTTTTCGAGCTAGTTGATGCGAGAAACACGTTTTCTGGCGTTTTCACGACTCCACAGTGCGTCTGATATGCAGAACCGGCGATATCTTGGTTTTCGCGGGGTTTTCCAGCTGGGATATGCATTTTCAGCGGCAATCTTGGTGAGACTTCTGTCCGAAGAATGCAGAATCATCGAGAACGCTCTTTTCGAGATAGTTAATGCGAGAAACACGTTTTCTGGTGCTTTCACCACTCCACAGTGCGTCTGATATGCTGAACCGGCGATATCTTGGTTTTCGTGGGGTTTCCAGCTGAGATATGCATGTTCTGCGATAATCTTGGTGATTCTTCTGTCAGAAGTATGCAGAATCATCGAGAACGCTCCTTTCGAGCTATTTAATGCGAGAAACACGTTTTCTGGTGTATTCACCACTCCACAGTACGTTTGACATGCAGAACCGGAGATATCTTGGTTTCGGACGGGTTTCAAGCTGAGATATGCATTTTCTGCGATAATCTTGGTGAGTGTTCTGTCAGAAGTATGCAGAATCATCGAGATCGCTCTTTTCGAGCTATTTAATGCGAGAAACACGTTATCTGGCGTTTTCACCACTCCACAGTGCGTTTGATATGCAGAACCGGCGACATCTTGGCTGTCGTAGGGTATCAAGCTGAGATATGCATTTTCTACGATAATCTTGGTGAGATTTCTGTCAGAAGTATGCTGAATCATCTAGATCGCTCTTTTCGAGCTATTTAATGCGAGAAACATGTTTTCTGGGGTTTTCACCACTCCACAGTTCGTTGGATATGCAGAACAGGAGATATCTTGGTTTTCGTGGAGTTTCTAGCAGAGATATGCATTTTCTGCGATAATGATTGTGAGACTTCTGTCCGAAGTATGCAGAATCATCGAGAACGCTCTTTTCGCGATAGTTAATGCGAGAAACACGTTTTCTGGTGTTTTCACCACTCCACAGTGCGTCTGATATGCTGAACCGGCGATATCTTGCTTTTCGTGGGGTTTCCAGCTGAGATATGCATTTTCTGCGATAATCTTGGTGATTCTTCTGTCAGAAGTATGCAGAATCATCGAGAACGCTCCATTCGAGCTATTTAATGCGAGAAACACGTTTTCTGGTGTATTCACCACTCCACAGTACGTTTGACATGCAGAACCGGAGATATCTTGGTTTCGGACGGGTGTCAAGCTGAGATATGCATTTTCTGCGATAATCTTGGTGAGTGTTCTGTCAGAAGTATGCAGAATCATCGAGATCGCTCTTTTCGAGCTATTTAATGCGAGAAACACGTTATCTGGCGTTTTCACCACTCCACAGTGCGTTTGATATGCAGAACCGGCGACATCTTGGCTGTCGTAGGGTATCAAGCTGAGATATGCATTTTCTACGATAATCTTGGTGAGACTTATGTCAGAAGTATGCTGAATCATCTAGATCGCTCTTTCCGAGCTATTTAATGCGAGAAACATGTTTTCTGGGGTTTTCACCACTCCACAGTTCGTTGGATATGCAGAACAGGAGATATCTTGGTTTTCCTGGAGTTTCTAGCAGAGATATGCATTTTCTGCGATAATGATGGTGAGACTTCTGTTAGAAGTATGCAGAATCATCGAGATCGCACATTTCGATCTATTTAATGCGACAAACACGTTGTCTGGTGTTTTCACCACTCCACAGTTGGTTTGATATGCAGAACCGGCGATATCTGGGTTTTCGTGGGGTTTCAAGATGAGATATGCATTTTCAGCGATAATCTTGGTGAGTCTTTTGTCAGAAGTATGCAGAATCATCTAGATCGCTCTTTTCGAGCGATTTAATGCGAAAAAACAATTTTTCTGGTTGTTTTCACCACTTTACAGTTGGTTTGATATGCAGTACCGGCGATATCTGGGTTTTCGTGGGGTTTCAAGCTGAGATATGCATTTTCTGCGATAATCTTGGTGAGACTTCTGTCCGAAGTGTGCAGAATCATCGAGATCGCTCATTTCGAGCTATTTAATGCGAGAAACACGTTTTCTGGGGTTTTCACCACACCACAGTTCGTTGGATATGCAGAACAGGTGATATCTTGGTTTACGAGGGGTTTCAAGCTGAAATATGCATTTTCTGCGATAATATTGTTGAGACTTCAGTCAGAAGTATGCAGAATCATCTAGATCGCTCGGTTCGAGCTATTTAATGCGAAAAAAACCAGTTTTCTGGTGTTTTGACCACTCCACAGTGCGTCTGATATGCAGAACCGGCGATATCTTGGTTTTCGTGGGGTTTCAAGCTGAGATATGCATTTTTTACGATAATCATGGTGAGACTTCTGTACGAAGTATGCAGAATCATCGAGACCGCACTTTTCGAGCTATTTAATTCCAGAAACACGTTATCTGGTGTTTTCAGCAATCCACAGTGCGTTTGATATGCAGAACCAGCGAAATCTTGGTTTTCGTGGGGTTTCAAGTTGAGATATGCTTGTTCTACGATAATCTTGGTGAAACATCTGTCCGAAATATGCAGAAACATCATGAGCGCTCTTTTCGAGCTATTTAATGCGAGAAACACGTTTTCTGGTGTTTTCACCACACCACAGTTCGTTGGATGTGCAGAACCGGAGATATCTTGGTTTTCGTGGGGTTTCAAGCTGAGATATGCATTTTCTGCGATAATCTTGGTGAGACTTCTGTCCGAAGAATGCAGAATCAACGAGATCGCTCTTTTCGTGCTATTTAATGCGAGAAACACGTTATCTGGTGTTTTCAGCATTCCACAGTGCGTTTGATATGCAGAACCAGCGATATCTTGGTTTTCGTGGGGTTTCAAGCTGAGATATGCAATTCCTTCGATAATCTTGGTGAGACCTCTGTCCGAAGGATGCAGAAACATCGAGATCGCTCTTTTCGACCTATTTAATGCGAGAAACACGTTATCTGGTGTTTTCACCACTCCACAGTACGTTTGATATGCAGAACCGGCGACATCTTGATTTTCGTAATGTTTCTAGCTGAGATATGCATTTTCTGCGATAATATTGTTGAGACTTCAGTCAGAAGTATGCAGAATCATCTAGATCGCGCGTTTCGAGCTATTAAAATGCGAAAAAAACCAGTTTTCTTTCGTTTTGACCACTCCACAGTGCGTCTGATATGCAGAACCGGCGATATCTTGGTTTTCGTGGGGATTCAAGCTCAGATATGCATTTTCTGCGGCAATCTTGGTGAGACTTCTGTCCGAAGTATGCAGAATCATCGAGATCGCTCTTTTCGAGCTATTTAATGCGGGAAACACGTTATCTGATGTTTTCACGACTCCACAGTGCGTTTGATATGCAGAACCGGCGAAATCTTGATTTTCGTGAGATTTCAACCTGAGATATGCATTTTCGTCGATAATCTTGGTGAGTCTTCTGTCAGTAGTATGCAGAATCATCGAGACCCCTCTTTTCGAGCTATTTAATGCGAGAAACACGTTATCTGGTGTTTTCACCACTCCACAGTGCGTTTGACATTCAGAACCGGCGACATCTTGGATTTCGTCGGGTTTCAAGCTCAGATATGCATTTTCTACGAGAATCTTGGTGAGACTTCAGTCAGAAGTATGCAGAATCATCGGGATCGCTCGTTTCGAGCTATTTAATGCGAAAAAACAAGTTCTCTGGTGTTTTCACCACTCCACAGTGCGTTTGATATGCAGAGCCGGCGACATCTTGGATTTCGTCGGGGTTCAAGCTGAGATATGCATTTTCTACGATAATCTTGGTGAGACGTCTGTCAGAAGTATGCAGAATCATCGGGATCGCTCTTTTCGAACTATTTCATTCGAAAAAACAAGTTTTCTGGTGCTTTCTACATTCCACAGTGCGTTTGATATGCAGAACCGGCGATATCTTGATTTTCGTGGTGTGTCCAGCTGAGATATGCATTTTCTGCGATAATCTTGGTGAGTCTTCTGTCAGGAGTATGCAGAATCTTCGAGATCGCTCTTTTCGAGCTAGTTAATGCGAGAAACATGTTATCTGGCGTTTTCACCACTCCACAGTGCGTTTGATATGCAGAACCTGCCAAATATTTGCTGTCGTAGGGTATCAAGCTGAGATATGCATTTTCTACGATAATCTTGCTGAGACTTCTGTCAGAAGTATGCATTATCATCGGGATCGCTCTTTTCGAGCTATTTAATGCGAGAAACACGTTATCCGGTGTTTTCACCACTCCTCAGTGCGTTTGATATGCTGAACCGGCGACATCTTAGATTTCGTCGGATTTCAAGCCGAGATATGCATTTTCTACGATAATCTTTTTGAGACGTCTGTCAGAAGTATGCAGAATCTTCGAGATCGCTCTTTTCGAGCAACTTAATGCGAGAAACACGATAACTGGTTGTTTTCACCACTCCACAGTGCGTTTGATATGCAGAACCGGCATTATCTTGATTTTCGTGGTGTTTCCAGCTGAGATATGCATTTTCTGCGATAATCTTGGTGAGTCTTCTGTCAGAAGTATGCAGAATCATCGAGATCCCTCTTTTCGAGCTATTTAGTGCGAGAAACACGTTAACTGGTGCTTTCACCACTCCACAGTGCGTTAGATATGCGGAACCAGCGACATCTTGGATTTCGTCGGGTTTCAAGCTGAGACATGCATTTTCTACGATAATCTTGGTGAGACTTCTGTAAGAAGTATGCAGAATCTCCGAGTTCGCTCTTTTCGAGCAACTTAATGCGAGAAACACGTTATCTGGTGTTTTCCCCACTCCACAGTGCGTTTGATATGCAGAACCGGCGATATCTTGATTTTCGTGGTGTTTCCAGCTGATATATGCATTTTCAGCGATAATCTTGGTGAGTCTTTTGTCAGAAGTATGCTGAATCATCTAGATCGCTCTTTTCGAGCTATTTAATGCGAAAAACAAGTTTTCTGGTGTTTTCAACATTCCACAGTGCGTTTGATATGCAGAACCGGCGATATCTTGATTTTCGTGGTGTTTCCAGCTGAGATATGCATTGTCTGCGATAATCTTGGTGAGACTTCTGTCCGAAACGTGCAGAATCATCGAGATCTCTCATTTCGAGCTATTTAATGCGAAAAACACGTTTTCTGGGGTTTTCACCACACCACAGTTCGTTGGATATGCAGAACAGGTGATATCTTGGTTTTCGTGGGGTTTCAAGCTGAGATATGCATTTTCTGCGATAAACTTGTAGAGACTTCTGTCCGAAGTATGCTGAACCTTCGAGATCTCACTTTTCAAGCTAGTTAATGCGAGAAAAACCTTATCTGGTGTTTTCACCACTCCACAGTGCGTATGATATGCAGAACCCGCGATGTTTGGTTTTCGTCGGGTTTCAAGTTGAGATATGCATTTTCTACGATAATCTTGGTGAAACATCTGTCCGAAGTATGCAGAAACATCAACAGCGCACTTTTCGAGCTATTTAATGCGAGAAACGCGTTTTCTGGGGTTTTCACCACACCACAGTTCGTTGGATATGCAGAACAGGTGATATCTTGGGTTTCGAGGGGTTTCAAGCTGAGATATGCATTTTCTGCGATTAACTTGGTGAGACTTCTGTCCGAAGTATGCTGAATCATCGAGATCGCTCTTTTCGAGCTAGTTAATGCGAGAAAAACCTTGTCTGGTGTTTTCACCACTCCACAGTGCGTTTGATATGCAGAACCAGCGATATCTTGGCTTTCGTTGGGTTTCAAGCTGAGATATGCATTTTTTACGATAATCTTGGTGATTCTTCTGTCAGAAGTATGCAGAAACATCGAGAACTCTCTTTTCGAACTACCTAATGCGAGAAACACGTTTTCTGGTTTTTTCACCACTCCACAGTGCGTCTGAAATGCAGAACCGGCGATATCTTGGTTTTCGTCGGGTTTGTAGCTGAGATATGCATTTTCTGCGATAATCTTGGTGAGACTTCTGTCCGAAGTGTGCAGAATCATCGAGATCGCTCATTTCGAGCTATTTAATGCGAGAAACACGTTTTCTGGGGTTTTCACCACACCACAGTTCGTTGGATATGCAGAACAGGTGATATCTTGGTTTTCGAGGGGTTTCAAGCTGAGATATGCATTTTCTGCGATAAACTTGTAGAGACTTCTGTCCGAAGTATGCTGAATCATCGAGATCGCACTTTTCAAGCTAGTTAATGCGAGAAAAACCTTATCTGGTGTTTTCACCACTCCACAGTGCGTTTGATATGCAGAACCCGCGATGTTTGGTTTTCGTCGGGTTTCAAGTTGAGATATGCATTTTCTACGATAATCTTGGTGAGACTTCTGTCCGAAGTATGCAGAATCATCGAGATCGCTCATTTCGAGCTATTTAATGCGGGAAACACGTTATCTGGTGTTTTGACCACTCCACAGTGCGTTTGATATGTAGAGCCGCCGACAACTTGGTTTTCGTGGGGTTTCCAGCTGATATATGCATTTTCTGCGATCAGCTTGGTGTTTCAGCTATGAGAAGTATGCAGAATCATCGAGCACGCTCTTTTCGAGCTACTTAATGCGAGAAACACGTTTTCTGGTTTTTTCACCACTCCACAGTGCGTCTGAAATGCAGAACCGGCGATATCTTGGTTTTCGTGGGGTTTCCAGCTGAGATATGCATTTTCTGCGATAATCTTGGTGATTCTTCTGTCAGAAGTATGCAGAATCATCGAGAACGCTCCTTTCGAGCTATTTAATGCGAGAAACACGTTTTCTGGTGTATTCACCACTCCACAGTACGTTTGATATGCAGAACCGGAGATATCTTGGTTTTCGTGGGGTTTGTAGCTGAGATATGCATTTTCTGCGATAATCTTGGTGAGTCTTCTGTCAGAAGTATGCAGAATCATCTAGATCGCTCTTTTCGAGCTATTTAATGCGAGAAACACGTTTTCTTGTGTGTTCACCACTCCACAGTGCGTTTGATATGCAGAACCGGAGATATCTTGGTTTCGGTCGGGTTTCAAGCTGAGATATGCATTTTCTGCGATAATCTTGCTGAGACTTCAGTCAGAAGTATGCAGAATAATCGAGATCGCTCTTTTCGAGCTAGTTGATGCGAGAAACACGTTTTCTGGCGTTTTCACGACTCCACAGTGCGTCTGATATGCAGAACCGGCGTTATCTTGGTTTTCGCGGGGTTTCCAGCTGGGATATGCATTTTCAGCGGCAATCTTGGTGAGACTTCTGTCCGAAGAATGCAGAATCATCGAGAACGCTCTTTTCGAGATAGTTAATGCGAGAAACACGTTTTCTGGTGCTTTCACCACTCCACAGTGCGTCTGATATGCTGAACCGGCGATATCTTGGTTTTCGTGGGGTTTCCAGCTGAGATATGCATTTTCTGCGATAATCTTGGTGATTCTTCTGTCAGAAGTATGCAGAATCATCGAGAACGCTCCTTTCGAGCTATTTAATGCGAGAAACACGTTTTCTGGTGTATTCACCACTCCACAGTACGTTTGACATGCAGAACCGGAGATATCTTGGTTTCGGACGGGTTTCAAGCTGAGATATGCATTTTCTGCGATAATCTTGGTGAGTGTTCTGTCAGAAGTATGCAGAATCATCGAGATCGCTCTTTTCGAGCTATTTAATGCGAGAAACACGTTATCTGGCGTTTTCACCACTCCACAGTGCGTTTGATATGCAGAACCGGCGACATCTTGGCTGTCGTAGGGTATCAAGCTGAGATATGCATTTTCTACGATAATCTTGGTGAGATTTCTGTCAGAAGTATGCTGAATCATCTAGATCGCTCTTTTCGAGCTATTTAATGCGAGAAACATGTTTTCTAGGGTTTTCACCACTCACAGTGCGTTGGATATGCAGAACAGGAGATATCGTGGTTTTCGTGGAGTTTCTAGCAGAGATATGCATTTTCTGCGATAATGATTGTGAGACTTCTGTCCGAAGTATGCAGAATCATCGAGAACGCTCTTTTCGAGATAGTTAATGCGAGAAACACGTTTTCTGGTGTTTTCACCACTCCACAGTGCGTCTGATATGCTGAACCGGCGATATCTTGGTTTTCGTGGGGTTTCCAGCTGAGATATGCATTTTCTGCGATAATCTTGGTGATTCTTCTGTCAAAAGTATGCAGAATCATCGAGAACGCTCCATTCGAGCTATTTAATGCGAGAAACACGTTTTCTGGTGTATTCACCACTCCACAGTACGTTTGACATGCAGAACCGGAGATATCTTGGTTTCGGACGGGTGTCAAGCTGAGATATGCATTTTCTGCGATAATCTTGGTGAGTGTTCTGTCAGAAGTATGCAGAATCATCGAGATCGCTCTTTTCGAGCTATTTAATGCGAGAAACACGTTATCTGGCGTTTTCACCACTCCACAGTGCGTTTGATATGCAGAACCGGCGACATCTTGGCTGTCGTAGGGTATCAAGCTGAGATATGCATTTTCTACGATAATCTTGGTGAGACTTCTGTCAGAAGTATGCTGAATCATCTAGATCGCTCTTTCCGAGCTATTTAATGCGAGAAACATGTTTTCTGGGGTTTTCACCACTCCACAGTTCGTTGGATATGCAGAACAGGAGATATCTTGGTTTTCCTGGAGTTTCTAGCAGAGATATGCATTTTCTGCGATAATGATGGTGAGACTTCTGTTAGAAGTATGCAGAATCATCGAGATCGCACATTTCGATCTATTTAATGCGACAAACACGTTGTCTGGTGTTTTCACCACTCCACAGTTGGTTTGATATGCAGAACCGGCGATATCTGGGTTTTCGTGGGGTTTCAAGATGAGATATGCATTTTCAGCGATAATCTTGGTGAGTCTTTTGTCAGAAGTATGCAGAATCATCTAGATCGCTCTTTTCGAGCTATTTAATGCGAAAAACAAGTTTTCTGGTGTTTTCAACATTCCACAGTGCGTTTGATATGCAGAACCGGCGATATCTTGATTTTCGTGGTGTTTCCAGCTGAGATATGCATTGTCTGCGATAATCTTGGTGAGACTTCTGTCCGAAACGTGCAGAATCATCGAGATCTCTCATTTCGAGCTATTTAATGCGAAAAACACGTTTTCTGGGGTTTTCACCACACCACAGTTCGTTGGATATGCAGAACAGGTGATATCTTGGTTTTCGTGGGGTTTCAAGCTGAGATATGCATTTTCTGCGATAAACTTGTAGAGACTTCTGTCCGAAGTATGCTGAACCTTCGAGATCTCACTTTTCAAGCTAGTTAATGCGAGAAAAACCTTATCTGGTGTTTTCACCACTCCACAGTGCGTATGATATGCAGAACCCGCGATGTTTGGTTTTCGTCGGGTTTCAAGTTGAGATATGCATTTTCTACGATAATCTTGGTGAAACATCTGTCCGAAGTATGCAGAAACATCAACAGCGCACTTTTCGAGCTATTTAATGCGAGAAACGCGTTTTCTGGGGTTTTCACCACACCACAGTTCGTTGGATATGCAGAACAGGTGATATCTTGGGTTTCGAGGGGTTTCAAGCTGAGATATGCATTTTCTGCGATTAACTTGGTGAGACTTCTGTCCGAAGTATGCTGAATCATCGAGATCGCTCTTTTCGAGCTAGTTAATGCGAGAAACACGTTTTCTGGTTTTTTCACCACTCCACAGTGCGTCTGAAATGCAGAACCGGCGATATCTTGGTTTTCGTCGGGTTTGTAGCTGAGATATGCATTTTCTGCGATAATCTTGGTGAGACTTCTGTCCGAAGTGTGCAGAATCATCGAGATCGCTCATTTCGAGCTATTTAATGCGGGAAACACGTTATCTGGTGTTTTGACCACTCCACAGTGCGTTTGATATGTAGAGCCGCCGACAACTTGGTTTTCGTGGGGTTTCCAGCTGATATATGCATTTTCTGCGATCAGCTTGGTGTTTCAGCTATGAGAAGTATGCAGAATCATCGAGCACGCTCTTTTCGAGCTACTTAATGCGAGAAACACGTTTTCTGGTTTTTTCACCACTCCACAGTGCGTCTGAAATGCAGAACCGGCGATATCTTGGTTTTCGTGGGGTTTCCAGCTGAGATATGCATTTTCTGCGATAATCTTGGTGATTCTTCTCTCAGAAGTATGCAGAATCATCGAGAACGCTCCTTTCGAGCTATTTAATGCGAGAAACACGTTTTCTGGTGTATTCACCACTCCACAGTACGTTTGATATGCAGAACCGGAGATATCTTGGTTTTCGTGGGGTTTGTAGCTGAGATATGCATTTTCTGCGATAATCTTGGTGAGTCTTCTGTCAGAAGTATGCAGAATCATCTAGATCGCTCTTTTCGAGCTATTTAATGCGAGAAACACGTTTTCTTGTGTGTTCACCACTCCACAGTGCGTTTGATATGCAGAACCGGAGATATCTTGGTTTCGGTCGGGTTTCAAGCTGAGATATGCATTTTCTGCGATAATCTTGCTGAGACTTCAGTCAGAAGTATGCAGAATAATCGAGATCGCTCTTTTCGAGCTAGTTGATGCGAGAAACACGTTTTCTGGCGTTTTCACGACTCCACAGTGCGTCTGATATGCAGAACCGGCGATATCTTGGTTTTCGCGGGGTTTCCAGCTGGGATATGCATTTTCAGCGGCAATCTTGGTGAGACTTCTGTCCGAAGAATGCAGAATCATCGAGAACGCTCTTTTCGAGCTATTTAATGCGAGAAACACGTTTTCTGGTGTATTCACCACTCCACAGTACGTTTGACATGCAGAACCGGAGATATCTTGGTTTCGGACGGGTTTCAAGCTGAGATATGCATTTTCTGCGATAATCTTGGTGAGTGTTCTGTCAGAAGTATGCAGAATCATCGAGATCGCTCTTTTCGAGCTATTTAATGCGAGAAACACGTTATCTGGCGTTTTCACCACTCCACAGTGCGTTTGATATGCAGAACCGGCGACATCTTGGCTGTCGTAGGGTATCAAGCTGAGATATGCATTTTCTACGATAATCTTGGTGAGATTTCTGTCAGAAGTATGCTGAATCATCTAGATCGCTCTTTTCGAGCTATTTAATGCGAGAAACATGTTTTCTGGGGTTTTCACCACTCCACAGTTCGTTGGATATGCAGAACAGGAGATATCGTGGTTTTCGTGGAGTTTCTAGCAGAGATATGCATTTTCTGCGATAATGATTGTGAGACTTCTGTCCGAAGTATGCAGAATCATCGAGAACGCTCTTTTCGAGATAGTTAATGCGAGAAACACGTTTTCTGGTGTTTTCACCACTCCACAGTGCGTCTGATATGCTGAACCGGCGATATCTTGGTTTTCGTGGGGTTTCCAGCTGAGATATGCATTTTCAGCGATAATCTTGGTGAGTGTTCTGTCAGAAGTATGCAGAATCATCGAGATCGCTCTTTTCGAGCTATTTAATGCGAGAAACACGTTATCTGGCGTTTTCACCACTCCACAGTGCGTTTGATATGCAGAACCGGCGACATCTTGGCTGTCGTAGGGTATCAAGCTGAGATATGCATTTTCTACGATAATCTTGGTGAGACTTCTGTCAGAAGTATGCTGAATCATCTAGATCGCTCTTTCCGAGCTATTTAATGCGAGAAACATGTTTTCTGGGGTTTTCACCACTCCACAGTTCGTTGGATATGCAGAACAGGAGATATCTTGGTTTTCCTGGAGTTTCTAGCAGAGATATGCATTTTCTGCGATAATGATGGTGAGACTTCTGTTAGAAGTATGCAGAATCATCGAGATCGCACATTTCGATCTATTTAATGCGACAAACACGTTGTCTGGTGTTTTCACCACTCCACAGTTGGTTTGATATGCAGAACCGGCGATATCTGGGTTTTCGTGGGGTTTCAAGATGAGATATGCATTTTCAGCGATAATCTTGGTGAGTCTTTTGTCAGAAGTATGCAAAATCATCTAGATCGCTCTTTTCGAGCGATTTAATGCGAAAAAACAATTTTTCTGGTTGTTTTCACCACTTTACAGTTGGTTTGATATGCAGTACCGGCGACATCTGGGTTTTCGTGGGGTTTCAAGCTGAGATATGCATTTTCAGCGATAATCTTGGTGAGTCTTTTGTCAGAAGTATCCAGAATCATCGGGATCTCGCTTTTCGAGCTATTTAATGCGAGAAACACGTTATCTGGTGTTTTCACCACTCCACAGTGCGTTTGATATGCAGAACCGGCGATATCTTGGTTTTCGTGGGGTTTCAAGCTGAGATATGCATTTTTTACGATAATCGTGGTGAGACTTCTGTCCGAAGTATGCAGAATCATCGAGATCGCTCGTTTCGATCTATTTAATGCGAAAAAACAAGTTTTCTGGTGTTTTCAACATTCCACAGTGCGTTTGATATGCTGAACCGGCGATATCTTGATTTTCGTGGTGTTTCCAGCTGAGATATGCATTTTCTGCGATAATCTTGGAGAGTCTTCTGTCAGAAGTATGCAGAATCATCGAGATCCCTCTTTTCGAGCCATTTAATGCGAGAAACACGTTCTCTGGTTGTTTTCACCACTCCACAGTGCGTCTGATATGCAGAACCGGCGATATCTTGGTTTTCGTGGGATTTCCAGCTGAGATATGCATTTTCTGCGGCAATCTTGGTGAGACTTCTGTCCGAAGTATGCAGAATCATCGAGATCGCTCTTTTCGAGCTATTTAATGCGGGAAACACGTTATCTGGTGTTTTGACCACTCCACAGTGCGTTTGATATGCAGAACCGGCGATATCTTGGTTTTCGTGGGGTTTCCAGCTGAGATATGCATTTTCTGCGATAATCTTGGTGATTCTTCTGTCAGAAGTATGCAGAATCATCGAGAACGCTCCTTTCGAGCTATTTAATGCGAGAAACACGTTTTCTGGTGTATTCACCACTCCACAGTACGTTTGATATGCAGAACCGGAGATATCTTGGTTTCCGTGGGGTTTCAAGCTGAGATATGCATTTTCTGCGATAATCTTGGTGTGACCTCTGTCCGAAGTATGCAGAAACATCGAGATCGCTCTTTTCGACCTATTTAATGCGAGAAACACGTTATCTGGTGTTTTCACCACTCCACAGTACGTTTGATATGCAGAACCGGCGACATCTTGATTTTCGTAATGTTTCTAGCTGAGATATGCATTTTCTGCGATAATATTGTTGAGACTTCAGTCAGAAGTATGCAGAATCATCTAGATCGCTCGGTTCGAGCTATTTAATGCGAAAAAAACCAAATTTCTGGTGTTTTGACCACTCCACAGTGCGTCTGATATGCAGAACCGGCGATATCTTGGTTTTCGTGGGGATTCAAGCTCAGATATGCATTTTCTGCGATAATCTTGGTGAGACTTCTGTCCGAAGTATGCTTATTCATCGAGATCGCTCTTTTCGAGCTATTTAATGCGAGAAACACGTTATCTGGTGTTTTCACCACTCCACAGTGCGTTTAATATGCAGAACCGACGATATCCTGGTTTTCGTGGGGTTTCAAGCTGAGATATGCATTTTTTACGATAATCATGGTGAGACTTCTGTACGAAGTATGCAGAATCATCGAGATCGCTCGTTTCGTGCTATTTAATGCGAGAAACACGTTATCGGGTCTTTTCACCACTCCACCATGCGTATGATATGCAGAACCGACGATATCTTGGATTTCGTGGGGTTTCAAGCTCAGATATGCATTTTCTGCGATAATCTTGGTGTGATTTCTGTCCGAAGTATGCTTAATCATCGAGATCGCTCGTTTCGTGCTATTTAATGCGAGAAACACGTTATCTGGTCTTTTCACCACTCCACAGTGCCTATGATATGCAGAACCGACGATATCTTGGTTTTCGTGGGGTTTCAAGCTCAGATATGCATTTTCTGCGATAATCTTGGTGAGACTTCTGTCCGAAGTATGCAGAGTCATCAACATCGTACTTTTCGAGCTATTTAATGCGAAAAACACGTTTTCTGGGGTTTTCACCACTCCACAGTTCGTTGGATATGCAGAACAGGAGATATCTTGGTTTTCGTGGGGTTTCAAGCTGAGATATGCATTTTTTACGATAATCTTGGTGAAACTTCTGTCCGAAGTATGCAGAATCATCGAGATCGCTCGTTTCGAGCTATTTAATGCGAGTAACACGTTGTCTGGTGTTTTCACCACTCCACAGTTGGTTTGATATGCAGAACCGGCGATGTTTGGTTTTCGTCGGGTTTCAAGTTGAGATATGCATTTTCGACGATACTCTTGGTGAAACGTCTGTCCGAAGTATGCAGAAACATCAAGAGCGCTCTTTTCGAGCTGTTTAATGCGAGAAACACGTTTTCTGGGGTTTTCACCACACCACAGTTCGTTGGATGTGCAGAACCGGAGATATCTTGGTTTTCGTGGGGTTTCAAGCTGAGATATGCATTTTCTGCGATAATCTTGGTGATACTTCTGTCCGAAGTATGTAGAATCATTGAGATCGCACTTTTCGAGCTATTTAATGCGAGAAACACGTTATCTGGTGTTTTCAGCACTCCACAGTGCGTTTGATATGCAGAACCAGCGATATCTGGGATTTCGTGGGGTTTCAAGCTGAGATATGCATTTTTTACGATAATCTTGATGAGACATCTGTCCGAAGTATGCTTAATCATCGAGATCGCTCGTTTCGACCTATTTAATGCGACAAACACGTTATCTGGTGTTTTCACCACTCCACAGTGCGTATGATATGCAGAACCGGCGATATCTTGGTTTTCGTGGGGTTTCGAGCTGAGATATGCATTATCTGCGATAATCTTGGTGAGACTTCTGTCCGAAGTGTGCAGAATCATCGAGATCGCTCTTTTCAAGCTATTTAATGCGAGAAACACGTTTTCTGGGGTTTTCACCACACCACAGTTCGTTGGATATGCAGAACAGGTGATATCTTGGTTTTCGAGGGGTTTCAAGCTGAGATATGCATTTTCTGCGATAAACTTGGTGAGACTTCTGTCCGAAGTATGCAGCATCATCGAGATCGCTCTTTTCGAGCTATTTAATGCGAGAAACACGTTATCTGGTGTTTTCACCACTCCACAGTGCGTTTGATATGCAGTACCAGCGATATCTTGGTTTTCGTGGGGTTTCCAGCTGAAATATGTATTTTCTGCGATAATCTTGGTGAGACTTCTGTCCGAAGTATGCTTAATCATCGAGATCGCTCTATTCGAGCTATTTAATGCGCGAAACACGTTATCTGGTGTTTTCAGCACTCCACAGTGCGTTTGATATGCAGAAACAACGATATCTTGGTTTTCTTGGGGATTCAAGCTGAGATATGCAATTTCTGCGATAATCTTGGTGAGACTTCTGTCCGAAGTATGCTTAATCATCGAGATCGCTCGTTTCGTGCTATTTAATGCGGGAAACACGTTATCTGGTGTTTTCACCACTCCACAGTGCGTATGATATGCAGAACCGGCGATATCTTGGTTTTCGTGGGGTTTCGAGCTGAGATATGCATTATCTGCGATAATCTTGGTGAGACTTCTGTCCGAAGTATGCTGAATCATCTAGATCGCTCTTTTCGAGCTATTTAATGCGAGAAACACGTTTTCTGGGGTTTTCACCACACCACAGTTCGTTGGATGTGCAGAACCGGAGATATCTTGGTTTTCATGGGGTTTCAAGCTGAGATATGCATTTTCTGCGATAATCTTGGTGATACTTCTGCCCGAAGTATGCTGAATCATCTAGATCGCTCTTTTCGAGCTATTTAATGCGAGAAACACGTTATCTGGTGTTTTCACCACTCCACAGTGCGTTGGATATGCAGAACCGGCGATATCTTGGTTTTCGTGGGGTTTCAAGCTGAGATATGCATTGTCTGCGATAACCTTGGTGAGACTTCTGTCCGAAGTATGCTGAATCATCTAGATCGCTCTTTTCGAGCGATTTAATGCGAGAAACACGTTATCTGGTGTTTTCAGCACTCCACAGTGTGTTTGATATGCAGAACCAGCGATATCTGGGTTTTCGTGGGGTTTCAAGCTGAGATATGTATTTTTTACGATAATCTTGATGAGACTTCTGTCCGAAGTATGCTTAATCATCGAGATCGCTCGTTTCGACCTATTTAATGCGACAAACACGTTATCTGGTGTTTTCACCACTCCACAGTGCGTATGATATGCAGAACCGGCGATATCTTGGTTTTCGTGGGGTTTCGAGCTGAGATATGCATTATCTGCGATAATCTTGGTGAGACTTCTGTCCGAAGTGTGCAGAATCATCGAGATCGCTCTTTTCAAGCTATTTAATGCGAGAAACACGTTTTCTGGGGTTTTCACCACACCACAGTTCGCTGGATATGCAGAACAGGTGATATCTTGGTTTTCGAGGGGTTTCAAGCTGAGATGTGCATTTTCTGTGATTAACTTGGTGAGACTTCTGTCCGAAGTATGCAGCATCATCGAGATCGCTCTTTTCGAGCTATTTATTGCGAGAAACACGTTATCTGGTGTTTTCACCACTCCACAGTGCGTTTGATATGCAGTACCAGCGATATCTTGGTTTTCGTCGGGTTTCAAGCTGAGATATGCATTTTCTGCGGCAATCTTGGTGAGCCTTCTGTCCGAAGTATGCAGAATCATCGAGATCGCTCGTTTCGAGCTATTTAATGTGAAAAAACAAGATTTCTGGTGTTTTGACCGCTCCACAGTGCGTTTGATATGTAGAGCCACCGATAAATTGGTTTTCGTGGGGTTTCCAGCTGAAATATGCATTTTCTGCGATAATCTTTGTGTTTCATCTATGAGAAGTATGCAGAATCATCCAGAACGCTCTTTTCGATCTATTTAATGCGAGAAACACGTTGTCTGGTGTTTTCACCACTCCACAGTTGGTTTGATATCCAGAACCGGCGATATCTGGGTTTTCGTGGGTTTTCAAGCTGAGATATGCATTTTCTGCGGCAATCTTGGTGAGACTTCAGTCAGAAGTATGCAGAATAATCGAGATCGCCCTTTTCGCGCTACTTAATGCGAGAAACACGTTATCTGGTGTTTTCGGCACTCCACAGTGCGTTTGACATGCAGAACCGGAGATATCTTGGTTACGGTCGGGATTCAAGCTGAGATATGCATTTTCTACGATAATCTAGGCGATACTTCTGTCAGATGTATGCAGAATCTTCGAGAACGCTCTTTTCGAGATACATAATGCGAGAAACACGTTTTCTGGTGTTTCACCACTCCACAGTGCGTCTGAAATGCAGAACCGGCGATATCTTGGTTTTCGTGGGGTTTGTAGATGAGATATGCATTTTCTGCGTTAATCTTGGTGAGTCTTCTGTCAGAAGTATGCAGAACCATCTAGATCTCTCTTCTCGAGCTATTTAATGCGAGAAACACGTTTTCTTGTGTTTTCACCACCCCACAGTGCGTTTGATATGCAGAACCGGAGATATCTTGGTTTTCGTGGTTTCTCGTGCTGAGATATGCATTTTCAGCGATAATCTTGGTGAGTCGTCTGTCAGAAGTATGCAGAATCATCGAGATCCCTCTTTTCGAGCTGTTTAATGCGAGAAACACGTTATCTGGTTGTTTTCACCACTCCACAGTTCGTTTGATATGCAGAAACGGCGATATCTAGATTTTCGTGGTTTTTCGTGCTGAGATATGCATTTTCAGCGATAATCTTGGTGAGTCTTCTGTCAGAAGTATGCAGAATCTTCGAGATCGCTCATTTCGAGCGAGTTAATGCTAGAAACACGTTATCTGGTGTTTTCACCACTCCACAGTTCGTTGTATATGCAGAACAGGAGATATCTTGGTTTTCGTGGGGTTTCTAGCAGAGATATGCATTATCTGCGATAATCATGGTGAGACTTCTGTTAGAAGTATGCAGAATCATCGAGATCGCACTTTTCGATCTATTTAATGCGAGAAACACGTTGTCTGGTTTTTTCACCACTCCACAGTTGGTTTGATATGCAGAACCGGCGATGTTTGTGTTTCGTCGGGTTTCAAGCTGAGATATGCATTTTCTGCGATAATCTTGGTGAGACTTCAGTCAGAGGTATGCAGAATCTACGAGATCGCTCATTTCGAGCTAGTTAATGCGAGAAACACGTTATCTGATGTTTTCACCACTCCACAGTTCGTTGTATATGCAGAACAGGAGATATCTTGGTTTTCGTGGGGTTTCCAGCTGAAATATGCATTTTCTGCGATAATCTTTGTGTTTCATCTATGAGAAGTATGCAGAATCATCCAGAACGCTCTTTTCGATCTATTTAATGCGAGAAACACGTTGTCTGGTGTTTTCACCACTCCACAGTTGGTTTGATATGCAGAACCGGCGATATCTGGGTTTTCGTGGGGTTTCAAGCTGAGATATGCATTTTCTGCGGCAATCTTGGTGAGACTTCAGTCAGAAGTATGCAGAATAATCGAGATCGCTCTTTTCGAGCTACTTAATGCGAGAAACACGTTATCTGGTGTTTTCGGCACTCCACAGTGCGTTTGACATGCAGAACCGGAGATATCTTGGTTACGGTCGGGATTCAAGCTGAGATATGCATTTTCTACGATAATCTTGGCGAGACTTCTGTCAGAAGTATGCAGAATCATCGGGATCGCTCTTTTCGAGCTATTTAATGCGAGAAACACGTTATCTGGTGTTTTCACCACTCCACAGTGCGTTTGATATGCAGTACCAGCGATATCTTGGTTTTCGTGGGGTTTCAAGCCGAGATATGCATTTTTTACGATAATCTTGGTGAGACTTCTGTCCGAAGTATGCAGATTCATCGAGATCGCTCTTTTCGAGCTATTTAATGTGAGAAACACGTTATCTGGTGTTTTCACCACTCCACAGTGCGTTTGATATGTAGAGCCACCGATAAATTGGTTTTCGTGGGGTTTCCAGCTGAAATATGCATTTTCTGCGATAATCTTTGTGTTTCATCTATGAGAAGTATGCAGAATCATCCAGAACGCTCTTTTCGAGCTAGTTAATGCGAGTAACACGTTTTCTGGTGTTTTCACCACCCCACAGTGCGTTTGATATGCAGAACCGGCGACATCTTGGTTTTCGTGGTGTTTCAAGCTGAGATATGCATTTTCTGCGATAATATTGGTGAGACTTCAGTCAGAAGTATGCAGAATCATCTAGATCGCTCTTCTCGAGCTATTTAATTCGACAAACACGTTTTCTGGTGTATTGACCACTCCACAGTACGTTTGACATGCAGAACCGGCGACATCTTGGATTTCGTCGGGTTTCAAGCTGAGATATGCATTTTCTGCGGCAATCTTGGTGAGCCTTCTGTCCGAAGTATGCAGAATCATCGAGATCGCTCGTTTCGAGCTATTTAATGTGAAAAAACAAGATTTCTGGTGTTTTGACCGCTCCACAGTGCGTTTGATATGTAGAGCCACCGATAAATTGGTTTTCGTGGGGTTTCCAGCTGAAATATGCATTTTCTGCGATAATCTTTGTGTTTCATCTATGAGAAGTATGCAGAATCATCCAGAACGCTCTTTTCGATCTATTTAATGCGAGAAACACGTTGTCTGGTGTTTTCACCACTCCACAGTTGGTTTGATATGCAGAACCGGCGATATCTGGGTTTTCGTGGGTTTTCAAGCTGAGATATGCATTTTCTGCGGCAATCTTGGTGAGACTTCAGTCAGTAGTATGCAGAATAATCGAGATCGCCCTTTTCGAGCTACTTAATGCGAGAAACACGTTATCTGGTGTTTTCGGCACTCCACAGTGCGTTTGACATGCAGAACCGGAGATATCTTGGTTACGGTCGGGATTCAAGCTGAGATATGCATTTTCTACGATAATCTAGGCGATACTTCTGTCAGAAGTATGCAGAATCTTCGAGAACGCTCTTTTCGAGATACTTAATGCGAGAAACACGTTTTCTGGTGTTTCACCACTCCACAGTGCGTCTGAAATGCAGAACCGGCGATATCTTGGTTTTCGTGGGGTTTGTAGATGAGATATGCATTTTCTGCGTTAATCTTGGTGAGTCTTCTGTCAGAAGTATGCAGAACCATCTAGATCTCTCTTCTCGAGCTATTTAATGCGAGAAACACGTTTTCTTGTGTTTTCACCACACCACAGTGCGTTTGATATGCAGAACCGGCGATATCTTGATTTTCGTGGTGTTTCCAGCTGAGATATGCATTTTCTGCGATAATCTTGGTGAGTCTTCTGTCAGAAGTATGCAGAATCACCGAGATCCCTCTTTTCGAGCTTTTTAATGCGAGATACACGTTATCTGGCTGTTTTCACCACTCCACAGTTCGTTTGATATGCAGAACCGGCGATATCTTGATTTTCGTGGTGTTTCCAGGTGAGATATGCATTTTCTGCGATAATCTAGGTGAGTCTTCTGTCAGAAGTATGCAGAATCATCGAGATCGCTCTTTTCGAGCTAGTTAATGCGAGAAAAACCTTGTCTGGTGTTTTTACCACTCCACAGTGCGTTTGATATGCAGAACCAGCGATATCTTGGCTTTCGTTGGGTTTCAAGCTGAGATATGCATTTTTTACGATAATCTTGGTGAGACTACTGTCCGAAGTATGCAGATTCATCGCGATCACTCTTTTCGAGCTGTTTAATGCGAGAAACACGTTATCTGGTGTTTTCACCACTCCACAGTGCGTTTGATATGCAGTACCAGCGATATCTTGGTTTTCGTGGGGTTTCAAGCCGAGATATGCATTTTTTACGATAATCTTGGTGAGACTTCTGTCCGAAGTATGCAGATTCATCGAGATCGCTCTTTTCGAGCTATTTAATGCGAGAAACACGTTATCTGGTGTTTTCACCACTCCACAGTGCGTTTGATATGTAGAGCCACCGATAAATTGGTTTTCGTGGGGTTTCCAGCTGAAATATGCATTTTCTGCGATAATCTTTGTGCTTCATCTATGAGAAGTATGCAGAATCATCCAGAACGCTCTTTTCGAGCTAGTTAATGCGAGTAACACGTTTTCTGGTGTTTTCACCACCCCACAGTGCGTTTGATATGCAGAACCGGCGACATCTTGGTTTTCGTGGTGTTTCAAGCTGAGATATGCATTTTCTGCGATAATATTGGTGAGACTTCAGTCAGAAGTATGCAGAATCATCTAGATCGCTCTTCTCGAGCTATTTAATTCGACAAACACGTTTTCTGGTGTATTGACCACTCCACAGTACGTTTGACATGCAGAACCGGCGACATCTTGGATTTCGTCGGGTTTCAAGCTGAGATATGCATTTTCTGCGGCAATCTTGGTGAGCCTTCTGTCGGAAGTATGCAGAATCATCGAGATCGCTCGTTTCGAGCTATTTAATGTGAAAAAACAAGATTTCTGGTGTTTTGACCGCTCCACAGTGCGTTTGATATGTAGAGCCACCGATAAATTGGTTTTCGTGGGGTTTCCAGCTGAAATATGCATTTTCTGCGATAATCTTTGTGTTTCATCTATGAGAAGTATGCAGAATCATCCAGAACGCTCTTTTCGATCTATTTAATGCGAGAAACACGTTGTCTGGTGTTTTCACCACTCCACAGTTGGTTTGATATCCAGAACCGGCGATATCTGGGTTTTCGTGGGTTTTCAAGCTGAGATATGCATTTTCTGCGGCAATCTTGGTGAGACTTCAGTCAGAAGTATGCAGAATAATCGAGATCGCCCTTTTCGCGCTACTTAATGCGAGAAACACGTTATCTGGTGTTTTCACCACTCCACAGTGCGTTTGATATGTAGAGCCACCGATAAATTGGTTTTCGTGGGGTTTCCAGCTGAAATATGCATTTTCTGCGATAATCTTTGTGCTTCATCTATGAGAAGTATGCAGAATCATCCAGAACGCTCTTTTCGAGCTAGTTAATGCGAGTAACACGTTTTCTGGTGTTTTCACCACCCCACAGTGCGTTTGATATGCAGAACCGGCGACATCTTGGTTTTCGTGGTGTTTCAAGCTGAGATATGCATTTTCTGCGATAATATTGGTGAGACTTCAGTCAGAAGTATGCAGAATCATCTAGATCGCTCTTCTCGAGCTATTTAATTCGACAAACACGTTTTCTGGTGTATTGACCACTCCACAGTACGTTTGACATGCAGAACCGGCGACATCTTGGATTTCGTCGGGTTTCAAGCTGAGATATGCATTTTCTGCGGCAATCTTGGTGAGCCTTCTGTCGGAAGTATGCAGAATCATCGAGATCGCTCGTTTCGAGCTATTTAATGTGAAAAAACAAGATTTCTGGTGTTTTGACCGCTCCACAGTGCGTTTGATATGTAGAGCCACCGATAAATTGGTTTTCGTGGGGTTTCCAGCTGAAATATGCATTTTCTGCGATAATCTTTGTGTTTCATCTATGAGAAGTATGCAGAATCATCCAGAACGCTCTTTTCGATCTATTTAATGCGAGAAACACGTTGTCTGGTGTTTTCACCACTCCACAGTTGGTTTGATATCCAGAACCGGCGATATCTGGGTTTTCGTGGGTTTTCAAGCTGAGATATGCATTTTCTGCGGCAATCTTGGTGAGACTTCAGTCAGAAGTATGCAGAATAATCGAGATCGCCCTTTTCGCGCTACTTAATGCGAGAAACACGTTATCTGGTGTTTTCGGCACTCCACAGTGCGTTTGACATGCAGAACCGGAGATATCTTGGTTACGGTCGGGATTCAAGCTGAGATATGCATTTTCTACGATAATCTAGGCGATACTTCTGTCAGATGTATGCAGAATCTTCGAGAACGCTCTTTTCGAGATACTTAATGCGAGAAACACGTTTTCTGGTGTTTCACCACTCCACAGTGCGTCTGAAATGCAGAACCGGCGATATCTTGGTTTTCGTGGGGTTTGTAGATGAGATATGCATTTTCTGCGTTAATCTTGGTGAGTCTTCTGTCAGAAGTATGCAGAACCATCTAGATCTCTCTTTTCGAGATACTTAATGCGAGAAACACGTTTTCTTGTGTTTTCACCACTCCACAGTTCGTTTGATATGCAGAACCGGCGATATCTTGATTTTCGTGGTTTTTCGTGCTGAGATATGCATTTTCAGCGATAATCTTGGTGAGTCTTCTGTCAGAAGTATGCAGAATCATCGAGATCCCTCTTTTCGAGCTATTTAATGCGAGAAACACGTTATCTGGTTGTTTTCACCACTCCACAGTTCGTTTGATATGCAGAACCGGCGATATCTAGATTTTCGTGGTTTTTCGTGCTGAGATATGCATTTTCAGCGATAATCTTGGTGAGTCTTCTGTCAGAAGTATGCAGAATCTTCGAGATCGCTCATTTCGAGCGAGTTAATGCTAGAAACACGTTATCTGGTGTTTTCACCACTCCACAGTTCGTTGTATATGCAGAACAGGAGATATCTTGGTTTTCGTGGGGTTTCTAGCAGAGATATGCATTATCTGCGATAATCATGGTGAGACTTCTGTTAGAAGTATGCAGAATCATCGGGATCGCTCTTTTCGAGCTATTTAATGCGAGAAACACGTTATCTGGTGTTTTCACCACTCCACAGTGCGTTTGATATGCAGTACCAGCGATATCTTGGTTTTCGTGGGGTTTCAAGCCGAGATATGCATTTTTTACGATAATCTTGGTGAGACTTCTGTCCGAAGTATGCAGATTCATCGAGATCGCTCTTTTCGAGCTATTTAATGTGAGAAACACGTAATCTGGTGTTTTCACCACTCCACAGTGCGTTTGATATGTAGAGCCACCGATAAATTGGTTTTCGTGGGGTTTCCAGCTGAAATATGCATTTTCTGGGATAATCTTTGTGTTTCATCTATGAGAAGTATGCAGAATCATCCAGAACGCTCTTTTCGAGCTAGTTAATGCGAGTAACACGTTTTCTGGTGTTTTCACCACCCCACAGTGCGTTTGATATGCAGAACCGGCGACATCTTGGTTTTCGTGGTGTTTCAAGCTGAGATATGCATTTTCTGCGATAATATTGGTGAGACTTCAGTCAGAAGTATGCAGAATCATCTAGATCGCTCTTCTCGAGCTATTTAATGTGAAAAAACAAGATTTCTGGTGTTTTGACCGCTCCACAGTGCGTTTGATATGTAGAGCCACCGATAAATTGGTTTTCGTGGGGTTTCCAGCTGAAATATGCATTTTCTGGGATAATCTTTGTGTTTCATCTATGAGAAGTATGCAGAATCATCCAGAACGCTCTTTTCGAGCTAGTTAATGCGAGTAACACGTTTTCTGGTGTTTTCACCACCCCACAGTGCGTTTGATATGCAGAACCGGCGACATCTTGGTTTTCGTGGTGTTTCAAGCTGAGATATGCATTTTCTGCGATAATATTGGTGAGACTTCAGTCAGAAGTATGCAGAATCATCTAGATCGCTCTTTTCGAGCTATTTAATGCGACAAACACGTTTTCTTGTGTTTTCACCACCCCACAGTGCGTTTGATATGCAGAACCGGAGATATCTTGGTTTTCGTGGGGTTTGTAGCTGAGATATGCATTTTCTGCGATAATCTTGGTGAGTCTTCTGTCAGAAGTATGCAGAATCATCTAGATCGCTCTTTTCGAGCTATTTAATGCGAGAAACACGTTTTCTTGTGTTTTCAACACTCCACAGTTCGTTTGATATGCAGAACCGGCGATATCTTGATTTTCGTGGTTTTTCCTGCTGAGATATGCATTTTCAGCGATAATCTTGGTGAGTCTTCTGTCAGAAGTATGCAGAATCTTCGAGATCGCTCATTTCGAGCTAGTTAATGCTAGAAACACGTTATCTGGTGTTTTCACCACTACACAGTTCGTTGTATATGCAGAACAGGAGATATCTTGGTTTTCGTGGGGTTTCTAGCAGAGATATGCATTATCTGCGATAATCATGGTGAGACTTCTGTTAGAAGTATGCAGAATCATCGAGATCGCACTTTTCGATCTATTTAATGCGAGAAACACGTTGTCTGGTGTTTTCACCACTCCACAGTTGGTTTGATATGCAGAACCGGCGATGTTTGGTTTTCGTCGGGTTTCAAGCTGAGAAATGCATTTTCTGCGATAATCTTGGTGAGACTTCAGTCAGAAGTTTGCAGAAACTTCGAGTTCGCTCTTTTCGAGCAACTTAATGCGAGAAACACGTTATCTGGTTGTTTTCACCACTCCACAGTTCGTTTGATATGCAGAACCGGCGATATCTTGATTTTCGTGGTTTTTCCTGCTGAGATATGCATTTTCAGCGATAATCTTGGTGAGTCTTCTGTCAGAAGTATGCAGAATCATCGAGATCCCTCTTTTCGAGCTATTTAATGCGAGAAACACGTTATCTGGTTGTTTTCACCACTCCACAGTTCGTTTGATATGCAGAACCGGCGATATCTTGATTTTCGTGGTTTTTCGTGCTGAGATATGCATTTTCAGCGATAATCTTGGTGAGTCTTCTGTCAGAAGTATGCAGAATCTTCGAGATCGCTCATTTCGAGCGAGTTAATGCTAGAAACACGTTATCTGGTGTTTTCTCCACTCCACAGTTCGTTGTATATGCAGAACAGGAGATATCTTGGTTTTCGTGGGGTTTCTAGCAGAGATATGCATTATCTGCGATAATCATGGTGAGACTTCTGTTAGAAGTATGCAGAATCATCGAGATCGCACTTTTCGATCTATTTAATGCGAGAAACACGTTGTCTGGTTTTTTCACCACTCCACAGTTGGTTTGATATGCAGAACCGGCGATGTTTGGTTTTCGTCGGGTTTCAAGCTGAGATATGCATTTTCTGCGATAATCTTGGTGAGACTTCAGTCAGAGGTATGCAGAATCTACGAGATCGCTCATTTCGAGCTAGTTAATGCGAGAAACACGTTATCTGATGTTTTCACCACTCCACAGTTCGTTGTATATGCAGAACAGGAGATATCTTGGTTTTCGTGGGGTTTCCAGCTGAAATATGCATTTTCTGCGATAATCTTTGTGTTTCATCTATGAGAAGTATGCAGAATCATCCAGAACGCTCTTTTCGATCTATTTAATGCGAGAAACACGTTGTCTGGTGTTTTCACCACTCCACAGTTGGTTTGATATGCAGAACCGGCGATATCTGGGTTTTCGTGGGGTTTCAAGCTGAGATATGCATTTTCTGCGGCAATCTTGGTGAGACTTCAGTC
The DNA here is from genome assembly GCA_951804975.1 of Anthophora plumipes. Classification (NCBI taxonomy): domain Eukaryota; kingdom Metazoa; phylum Arthropoda; class Insecta; order Hymenoptera; family Apidae; genus Anthophora; species Anthophora plumipes. Next base: position 3,012,974 of record CATORF010000980.1, read on the forward strand.
AGAAGTATGCAGAATAATCGAGATCGCTCTTTTCGAGCTACTTAATGCGAGAAACACGTTATCTGGTGTTTTCGGCACTCCACAGTGCGTTTGACATGCAGAACCGGAGATATCTTGGTTACGGTCGGGATTCAAGCTGAGATATGCATTTTCTACGATAATCTTGGCGAGACTTCTGTCAGAAGTATGCAGAATCATCGGGATCGCTCTTTTCGAGCTATTTAATGCGAGAAACACGTTATCTGGTGTTTTCACCACTCCACAGTGCGTTTGATATGCAGAACCGGCGACATCTTGGCTTTCGTCGGGGTTCAAGCTGAGATATGCATTTTCTGCGATAATCTTGGTGAGTCTTCTGTCAGAAGTATGCAGAACCATCTAGATCTCTCTTTTCGAGCTATTTAATGCGAGAAACACGTTTTCTTGTGTTTTCACCACCCCACAGTGCGTTTGATATGCAGAACCGGAGATATCTTGGTTTTCGTGGGGTTTGTAGCTGAGATATGTATTTTCTGCGATAATCTTGGTGAGTCTTCTGTCAGAAGTATGCAGAATCATCTAGATCGCTCTTTTCGAGCTATTTAATGCGAGAAATACGTTTTCTTGTGTTTTCACCACCCCACAGTGCGTTTGATATGCAGAACCGGAGATATCTTGGTTTTCGTGGGGTTTGTAGCTGAGATATGCATTTTCTGCGATAATCTTGGTGAGTCTTCCGTCAGAAGTATGCAGAATCATCTAGATCGCTCTTTTCGAGCTATTTAATGCGAGAAACACGTTTTCTTGTGTTTTCAACACTCCACAGTTCGTTTGATATGCAGAACCGGCGATATCTTGATTTTCGTGGTTTTTCCTGCTGAGATATGCATTTTCAGCGATAATCTTGGTGAGTCTTCTGTCAGAAGTATGCAGAATCTTCGACATCGCTCATTTCGAGCTAGTTAATGCTAGAAACACGTTATCTGGTGTTTTCACCACTACACAGTTCGTTGTATATGCAGAACAGGAGATATCTTGGTTTTCGTGGGGTTTCTAGCAGAGATATGCATTATCTGCGATAATCATGGTGAGACTTCTGTTAGAAGTATGCTGAATCATCGAGATCGCACTTTTCGATCTATTTAATGCGAGAAACACGTTGTCTGGTGTTTTCACCACTCCACAGTTGGTTTGATATGCAGAACCGGCGATGTTTGGTTTTCGTCGGGTTTCAAGCTGAGAAATGCATTTTCTGCGATAATCTTGGTGAGAATTCAGTCAGAAGTATGCAGAATCTTCGAGTTCGCTCTTTTCGAGCAACTTAATGCGAGAAACACGTTATCTGGTTGTTTTCACCACTCCACAGTTCGTTTGATATGCAGAACCGGCGATATCTTGATTTTCGTGGTTTTTCGTGCTGAGATATGCATTTTCAGCGATAATCTTGGTGAGTCTTCTGTCAGAAGTATGCAGAATCATCGAGATCCCTCTTTTCGAGCTATTTAATGCGAGAAACACGTTATCTGGTATTTTCACCACTCCACAGTGCGTTTGATATGCAGAACCGGCGATATCTTGATTTTCGTGGTGTGTCCAGCTGAGATATGCATTTTCTGCGATAATCTTGGTGAGTCTTCTGTCAGAAGTATGCAGAATCATCGAGATCGCTCATTTCGAGCTAGTTAATGCGAGAAACACGTTATCTGGTGTTTTCACCACTCCACAGTTCGTTGTATATGCAGAACAGGAGATATCTTGGTTTTCGTGGGGTTTCTAGCAGAGATATGCATTTTCTGCGATAATCTATGTGAGTCTTCTGCCAGAAGTATGCAGAATCATCTAGATCGCTCTTTTCGAGCTATTTAATGCGAGAAACACGATATCTGGTGTTTTCAGCACTCCACAGTGCGTATGATATGCAGAACCGGCGATATCTTGGTTTTCGTGGGGTTTCAAGCTGAAATATGCATTTTCTGCGATAATCTTGGTGAGACTTCAGTCAGAAGTATGCAGAATCGTCGAGATCGCTCATTTCGAGCTAGTTAATGCGAGAAACACGTTATCTGGTGTTTTCCCCACTCCACAGTTCGTTGTATATGCAGAACAGGAGATATCTTGGTTTTCGTGGGGTTTCTAGCAGAGATATGCATTTTCTGCGATAATCTAGATGAGTCTTCTGCCAGAAGTATGCAGAATTATCTAGATCGCTCTTTTCGAGCTATTTAATGCGAGAAACACGATAACTGGTGTTTTCAGCACTCCACAGTGCGTATGATATGCAGAACCGGCGATATCTTGGTTTTCGTGGGGTTTCAAGCTGAAATATGCATTTTCTGCGATAATCTTGGTGAGACTTCAGTCAGAAGTATGCAGAATCTTCGAGATCGCTCATTTCGAGCTAGTTAATGCGAGAAACACGTTATCTGGTGTTTTCACCACTCCACAGTACGTTGTATATGCAGAACAGGAGATATCTTGGTTTTCGTGGGGTTTCTAGCAGAGATATGCATTTTCTGCGATAATCTAGGTTAGTCTTCTGCCAGAAGTATGCAGAATCTTCGAGATCGTTCTTTTCGAGCAACTTAATGCGAGAAACACGATATATGGTTGTTTTCACCACTCCACAGTGCGTTTGATATGCAGAACGGGCGACATCTTGATTTTCGTGAGGTTTCAAGCTGAGATATGCATTTTCTGCGATAATCTTGGTGAGACTTCAGTCAGAAATATGCAGAATCTTCTAGATCGCTCTTTTCGTGCTATTTAATGCGAAAAAACAAGTTTTCTGGTGTTTTCAACATTCCACAGTGCGTTTGATATGCAGAACCGATGATATCTTGTTTTTCGTGGTGTTTCCAGCTGAGATATGCATTTTCTGCGATAATCTTGGTGAGAATTCAGTCAGAAGTATGCAGAATCTTCGAGTTCGCTCTTTTCGAGCAACTTAATGCGAGAAACACGTTATCTGGTTGTTTTCACCACTCCACAGTTCGTTTGATATGCAGAACCGGCGATATCTTGATTTTCGTGGTTTTTCGTGCTGAGATATGCATTTTCAGCGATAATCTTGGTGAGTCTTCTGTCAGAAGTATGCAGAATCATCGAGATCCCTCTTTTCGAGCTATTTAATGCGAGAAACACGTTATCTGGTATTTTCACCACTCCACAGTGCGTTTGATATGCAGAACCGGCGATATCTTGATTTTGGTGGTGTGTCCAGCTGAGATATGCATTTTCTGCGATAATCTTGGTGAGTCTTCTGTCAGAAGTATGCAGAATCATCGAGATCGCTCATTTCGAGCTAGTTAATGCGAGAAACACGTTATCTGGTGTTTTCACCACTCCACAGTTCGTTGTATATGCAGAACAGGAGATATCTTGGTTTTCGTGGGGTTTCTAGCAGAGATATGCATTTTCTGCGATAATCTATGTGAGTCTTCTGCCAGAAGTATGCAGAATCATCTAGATCGCTCTTTTCGAGCTATTTAATGCGAGAAACACGATATCTGGTGTTTTCAGCACTCCACAGTGCGTATGATATGCAGAACCGGCGATATCTTGGTTTTCGTGGGGTTTCAAGCTGAAATATGCATTTTCTGCGATAATCTTGGTGAGACTTCAGTCAGAAGTATGCAGAATCGTCGAGATCGCTCATTTCGAGCTAGTTAATGCGAGAAACACGATATCTGGTGTTTTCAGCACTCCACAGTGCGTATGATATGCAGAACCGGCGATATCTTGGTTTTCGTGGGGTTTCAAGCTGAAATATGCATTTTCTGCGATAATCTTGGTGAGACTTCAGTCAGAAGTATGCAGAATCTTCGAGATCGCTCATTTCGAGCTATTTAATGCGAGAAACACGTTTTCTGGGGTTTTCACCACTCCACAGTTCGTTGGATATGCAGAACAGGAGATATCTTGGTTTTCGTGGGGTTTCAAGCTGAAATATGCATTTTCTGCGATAAACTTGGTGAGTCTTCTGTCAGAAGTATGCAGAATCATCGAGATCCCTCTTTTCGAGCTAGTTAATGCGAGAAACACGTTATCTGGTGTTTTCACCACTCCACAGTGCGTTTAATATGCAGAACCGGCGACATCTTGGCTGTCGTAGGGTATCAAGCTGAGATATGCATTTTCTGCGATAATCATGGTGAGACTTCTGTCAGAAGTATGCAGAATCATCGAGATCCCTCTTTTCGAGCTAGTTAATGCGAGAAACACGTTATCTGGTGTTTTCACCACTCCACAGTGCGTTTAATATGCAGAACCGGCGACATCTTGGCTGTCGTAGGGTATCAAGCTGAGATATGCATTTTCTGCGATAATCATGGTGAGACTTCTGTCAGAAGTATGCAGAATCATCGGGATCGCTCTTTTCGAGCTATTTAATGCGAGAAACACGTTTTCTGGGGTTTTCACCACTCCACAGTTCGTTGGATATGCAGAACAGGAGATATCTTGGTTTTCGTGGGGTTTCAAGCTGAAATATGCATTTTCTGCGATAATCTTGGTGAGACTTCAGTCAGAAGTATGCAGAATCTTCGAGATCGCTCATTTCGAGCTAGTTAATGCGAGAAACACGTTATCTGGTGTTTTCACCACTCCACAGTACGTTGTATATGCAGAACAGGAGATATCTTGGTTTTCGTGGGGTTTCTAGCAGAGATATGCATTTTCTGCGATAATCTAGGTTAGTCTTCTGCCAGAAGTATGCAGAATCTTCGAGATCGTTCTTTTCGAGCAACTTAATGCGAGAAACACGATATATGGTTGTTTTCACCACTCCACAGTGCGTTTGATATGCAGAACGGGCGACATCTTGATTTTCGTGAGGTTTCAAGCTGAGATATGCATTTTCTGCGATAATCTTGGTGAGACTTCAGTCAGAAATATGCAGAATCTTCTAGATCGCTCTTTTCGTGCTATTTAATGCGAAAAAACAAGTTTTCTGGTGTTTTCAACATTCCACAGTGCGTTTGATATGCAGAACCGATGATATCTTGTTTTTCGTGGTGTTTCCAGCTGAGATATGCATTTTCTGCGATAAACTTGGTGAGTCTTCTGTCAGAAGTATGCAGAATCATCGAGATCCCTCTTTTCGAGCTATTTAATGCGAGAAACACGTTAATTGGTGTTTTCACCACTCCACAGTGCGTTTGATATGCGGAACCAGCGACATCTTGGATTTCGTCGGGTTTCAAGCTGAGACATGCATTTTCTGCGATAATCTTGGTGAGTCTTCTGTCAGAAGTATGCAGAATCATCGAGATCCCTCTTTTCGAGCTAGTTAATGCGAGAAACACGTTATCTGGTGTTTTCACCACTCCACAGTGCGTTTAATATGCAGAACCGGCGTCATCTTGGCTGTCGTAGGGTATCAAGCTGAGATATGCATTTTCTGCGATAATCATGGTGAGACTTCTGTCAGAAGTATGCAGAATCATCGGGATCGCTCTTTTCGAGCTATTTAATGCGAGAAACACGTTTTCTGGGGTTTTCACCACTCCACAGTTCGTTGGATATGCAGAACAGGAGATATCTTGGTTTTCGTGGGGTTTCTAGCAGAGATATGCATTTTCTGCGATAATCATGGTGATACTTCTGTTAGAAGTATGCAGAATCATCGAGATCGCACATTTCGATCTATTTAATGCGAGTAACTAGTTATCTGGTGTTTTCACCACTCCACAGTGCGTTTGATATGCAGAACCAGCGATATCTTGGTTTTCGTGGGGTTTCAAGCTGAGATATGCATTTTTTACGATAATCATGGTGAGAATTCTGTCCGAAGTATGCAGAATCATCGAGATCGCACTTTTCGTGCTATTTAATGCGAGAAACAGGATATCTGGTGTTTTCAGCACTCCACAGTGCGTATGATATGCAGAACCGGCGATATCTTGATTTTCGTGGTTTTTCGTGCTGAGATATGCATTTTCAGCGATAATCTTGGTGAGTCTTCTGTCAGAAGTATGCAGAATCATCGAGATCCCTCTTTTCGAGCTATTTAATGCGAGAAACACGTTATCTGGTTGTTTTCACCACTCCACAGTTCGTTTGATATGCAGAACCGGCGATATCTTGATTTTCGTGGTTTTTCGTGCTGAGATATGCATTTTCAGCGATAATCTTGGTGAGTCTTCTGTCAGAAGTATGCAGAATCATCTAGATCGCTCTTTTCGAGCTATTTAATGCGAGAAACACGTTATCTGGTATTTTCACCACTTCACAGTGCGTTTGATATGCAGAACCGGCGATATCTCGATTTTCGTGGTGTGTCCAGCTGAGATATGCATTTTCTGCGATAATCTTGGTGAGTCTTCTGTCAGAAGTATGCAGAATCATCGAGATCCCTCTTTTCGAGCTATTTAATGCGAGAAACACGTTATCTGGTTGTTTTCACCACTCCACAGTTCGTTTGATATGCAGAACCGGCGATACCTTGATTTTCGTGGTTTTTCGTGCTGAGATATGCATTTTCAGCGATAATCTTGGTGAGTCTTCTGTCAGAAGTATGCAGAATCTTCGAGATCGCTCATTTCGAGCGAGTTAATGCTAGAAACACGTTATCTGGTGTTTTCACCACTCCACAGTTCGTTGTATATGCAGAACAGGAGATATCTTGGTTTTCGTGGGGTTTCTAGCAGAGATATGCATTATCTGCGATAATCATGGTGAGACTTCTGTTAGAAGTATGCAGAATCATCGAGATCGCACTTTTCGATCTATTTAATGCGAGAAACACGTTGTCTGGTTTTTTCACCACTCCACAGTTGGTTTGATATGCAGAACCGGCGATGTTTGGTTTTCGTCGGGTTTCAAGCTGAGATATGCATTTTCTGCGATAATCTTGGTGAGACTTCAGTCAGAGGTATGCAGAATCTACGAGATCGCTCATTTCGAGCTAGTTAATGCGAGAAACACGTTATCTGGTGTTTTCACCACTCCACAGTTCGTTGTATATGCAGAACAGGAGATATCTTGGTTTTCGTGGGGTTTCCAGCAGAAATATGCATTTTCTGCGATAATCTTTGTGTTTCATCTATGAGAAGTATGCAGAATCATCCAGAACGCTCTTTTCGATCTATTTAATGCGAGAAACACGTTGTCTGGTGTTTTCACCACTCCACAGTTGGTTTGATATGCAGAACCGGCGATATCTGGGTTTTCGTGGGGTTTCAAGCTGAGATATGCATTTTCTGCGGCAATCTTGGTGAGACTTCAGTCAGAAGTATGCAGAATAATCGAGATCGCTCTTTTCGAGCTACTTAATGCGAGAAACACGTTATCTGGTGTTTTCGGCACTCCACAGTGCGTTTGACATGCAGAACCGGAGATATCTTGGTTACGGTCGGGATTCAAGCTGAGATATGCATTTTCTACGATAATCTTGGCGAGACTTCTGTCAGAAGAATGCAGAATCATCGGGATCGCTCTTTTCGAGCTATTTAATGCGAGAATCACGTTATCTGGTGTTTTCACCACTCCACAGTGCGTTTGATATGCAGAACCGGCGACATCTTGGCTTTCGTCGGGGTTCAAGCTGAGATATGCATTTTCTGCGATAATCTTGGTGAGTCTTCTGTCAGATGTATGCAGAACCATCTAGATCTCTCTTTTCGAGCTATTTAATGCGAGAAACACGTTTTCTTGTGTTTTCACCACCCCACAGTGCGTTTGATATGCAGAACCGGAGATATCTTGGTTTTCGTGGGGTTTGTAGCTGAGATATGCATTTTCTGCGATAATCTTGGTGAGTCTTCTGTCAGAAGTATGCAGAATCATCTAGATCGCTCTTTTCGAGCTATTTAATGCGAGAAACACGTTTTCTTGTGTTTTCACCACCCCACAGTGCGTTTGATATGCAGAACCGGAGATATCTTTGTTTTCGTGGGGTTTGTAGCTGAGATATGCATTTTCTGCGATAATCTTGGTGAGTCTTCCGTCAGAAGTATGCAGAATCATCTAGATCGCTCTTTTCGAGCTATTTAATGCGAGAAACACGTTTTCTTGTGTTTTCAACACTCCACAGTTCGTTTGATATGCAGAACCGGCGATATCTTGATTTTCGTGGTTTTTCCTGCTGAGATATGCATTTTCAGCGATAATCTTGGTGAGTCTTCTGTCAGAAGTATGCAGAATCTTCGACATCGCTCATTTCGAGCTAGTTAATGCTAGAAACACGTTATCTGGTGTTTTCACCACTACACAGTTCGTTGTATATGCAGAACAGGAGATATCTTGGTTTTCGTGGGGTTTCTAGCAGAGATATGCATTATCTGCGATAATCATGGTGAGACTTCTGTTAGAAGTATGCAGAATCATCGAGATCGCACTTTTCGATCTATTTAATGCGAGAAACACGTTGTCTGGTGTTTTCACCACTCCACAGTTGGTTTGATATGCAGAACCGGCGATGTTTGGTTTTCGTCGGGTTTCAAGCTGAGAAATGCATTTTCTGCGATAATCTTGGTGAGACTTCAGTCAGAAGTATGCAGAATCTTCGAGTTCGCTCTTTTCGAGCAACTTAATGCGAGAAACACGTTATCTGGTTGTTTTCACCACTCCACAGTTCGTTAGATATGCAGAACCGGCGATATCTTGATTTTCGTGGTTTTTCGTGCTGAGATATGCATTTTCAGCGATAATCTTGGTGAGTCTTCTGTCAGAAGTATGCAGAATCATCTAGATCGCTCTTTTCGAGCTATTTAATGCGAGAAACACGTTATCTGGTATTTTCACCACTCCACAGTGCGTTTGATATGCAGAACCGGCGATATCTTGATTTTCGTGGTGTGTCCAGCTGAGATATGCATTTTCTGCGATAATCTTGGTGAGTCTTCTGTCAGAAGTATGCAGAATCATCGAGATCGCTCATTTCGAGCTAGTTAATGCGAGAAACACGTTATCTGGTGTTTTCACCACTCCACAGTTCGTTGTATATGCAGAACAGGAGATATCTTGGTTTTCGTGGGGTTTCTAGCAGAGATATGCATTTTCTGCGATAATCTATGTGAGTCTTCTGCCAGAAGTATGCAGAATCATCTAGATCGCTCTTTTCGAGCTATTTAATGCGAGAAACACGATATCTGGTGTTTTCAGCACTCCACAGTGCGCATGATATGCAGAACCGGCGATATCTTGGTTTTCGTGGGGTTTCAAGCTGAAATATGCATTTTCTGCGATAATCTTGGTGAGACTTCAGTCAGAAGTATGCAGAATCGTCGAGATCGCTCATTTCGAGCTAGTTAATGCGAGAAACACGTTATCTGGTGTTTTCCCCACTCCACAGTTCGTTGTATATGCAGAACAGGAGATATCTTGGTTTTCGTGGGGTTTCTAGCAGAGATATGCATTTTCTGCGATAATCTAGATGAGTCTTCTGCCAGAAGTATGCAGAATCATCTAGATCGCTCTTTTCGAGCTATTTAATGCGAGAAACACGATATCTGGTGTTTTCAGCACTCCACAGTGCGTATGATATGCAGAACCGGCGATATCTTGGTTTTCGTGGGGTTTCAAGCTGAAATATGCATTTTCTGCGATAATCTTGGTGAGACTTCAGTCAGAAGTATGCAGAATCTTCGAGATCGCTCATTTCGAGCTAGTTAATGCGAGAAACACGTTTTCTGGGGTTTTCACCACACCACAGTTCGTTGGATATGCAGAACAGGTGATATCTTGGTTTTCGTGGGGTTTCAAGCTGAGATATGCACTTTTTACGATAATCTTGGTGAGAATTCTGTCCGAAGTATGCTTAATCATCGAGATCGCTCTATTCGAACTATTTAATGCGACAAAACGTTATCTGGTGTTTTCAGCACTCCACAGTGCGTTTGATATGCAGAACCAGTGATACCTCAGTTTTCGTGGGGTTTCAAGCTGAGATATGCATTTTCTACGATAATCTTGGTGAGACTTCTCTCAGAAGGATGCAGAATCTTCGAGATCGCTCTTTTCGAGCTACTTAATGCGAGATACACGTTATCTGGTGTTTTCACCACTCCACTGTGCGTTTGACATGCAGTACCGGCGACATCTTGGATTTCGTCGGGGTTCAAGCTGAGATATGCATTTTCTGCGATAATCTTGGTGAGTCTTCTGTCAGAAGTATGCAGAATCATCGAGATCCCTCTTTTCGAGCTATTTAATGCGAGAAACACGTTATCTGGTTGTTTTCACCACTCCACAGTTCGTTTGATATGCAGAACCGGCGATATCTTGATTTTCGTGGTTTTTCGTGCTGAGATATGCATTTTCAGCGATAATCTTGGTGAGTCTTCTGTCAGAAGTATGCAGAATCTTCGAGATCGCTCATTTCGAGCGAGTTAATGCTAGAAACACGTTATCTGGTGTTTTCACCACTCCACAGTTCGTTGTATATGCAGAACAGGAGATATCTTGATTTTCGTGGGGTTTCTAGCAGAGATATGCATTATCTGCGATAATCATGGTGAGACTTCTGTTAGAAGTATGCAGAATCATCGAGATCGCACTTTTCGATCTATTTAATGCGAGAAACACGTTGTCTGGTTTTTTCACCACTCCACAGTTGGTTTGATATGCAGAACCGGCGATGTTTGGTTTTCGTCGGGTTTCAATCTGAGATATGCATTTTCTGCGATAATCTTGGTGAGACTTCTGTCAGAAGTATGCAGAATCATCGAGATCGCACTTTTCGAGCTATTTAATGCGAGAAACACGATATCTGGTGTTTTCAGCACTCCACAGTGCGTATGAAATGCAGAACACGCGATGTTTGGTTTTCGTCGGGTTTCAAGCTCAGATATGCATTTTCTACGATAATCTTGGTGAAACATCTGTCCGAAGTATGCAGAAACATCAAGAGCGCACTTTTCGAGCTATTTAATGCGCGAAACACGTTTTGTGGGGTTTTCACCACTCCACAGTGCGTTCGATATGCAGTACCAGCGATATCTTGGTTTTCGTGGGGTTTCAAGCTGAGATATGCATTTTTTACGATAATCTTGGTGAGACTTCTTTCCGAAGTATGCAGAATCATCGAGATCGCTCTATTCGAGCTATTTAATGCGACAAAACGTTATCTGGTGTTTTCAGCACTCCACAGTGCGTTTGATATGCAGAACCAGCGATATCTCAGTTTTCGTGGGGTTTCAAGCTGAGATATGCACTTTTTACGATAATCTTGGTGAGACTTCTGTCCGAAGTATGCTTAATCATCGAGATCGCTCTATTCGAGCTATTTAATGTGAGAAACACGTTATCTGGTGTTTCCAGCACTCAATACTGCGTTTAATATGCAGAACCAGCGATATCTAGGTTTTCGTGGGGTTTCAAGCTGAGATATGCAATTTCTGCGATAATCTTGGTGAGACTTCTGTCCGAAGTATGCTTAATCATCGAGATCGCTCTATTCGAGCTATAATGTGAGAAACACGTTATCTGGTGTTTCCAGCACTCAATACTGCGTTTAATATGCAGAACCAGCGATATCTAGGTTTTCGTGGGGTTTCAAGCTGAGATATGCAATTTTTACGATAATCTTGGTGAGACTTCTGTCCGAAGTATGCTTAATCATCGAGATCGCTCGTTTCGAGCTATTTAATGCGAGAAACACGTTATCTGGTGCTTTCACCACTCCACAGTGCGTATGATGTGCAGAACCGACGATATCCTGGTTTTCGTGTGGTTTCAAGCTCAGATATGCATTTTCTGCGATAATCTTGGTGAGACTTCAGTCCGAAGTATGCAGAGTCATCTAGATCGCTCTTTTCGAGCTATTTAATGCGAAAAAACAAGGTTTCTGGTGTTTTCAACATTCCACAGTGCGTTTGATATGCAGAACCGGCGATATCTTGATTTTCGTGGTGTTTCCAGCTGAGATATGCATTTTCTGCGATAATCTAGGTGAGTCTTCTGCCAGAAGTATGCAGAATCATCTAGATCGCTCTTTTCGAGCTATTTAATGCGAGAAAGACGTTATCTGGTTGCTTTCACCACTCTACAGTGCGTTTGATATGCAGAACCGGCGACGTCTTGATTTTCGTGAGGTTTCAAGCTGAGATATGCATTTTCTGCGATAATCTAGGTGAGTCTTCTGTCAGAAGTATGCAGAATCATCGAGATCGCTCTTTTCGAGCTAGTTAATGCGAGAAAAACCTTGTCTGGTGTTTTTACCACTCCACAGTGCGTTTGATATGCAGAACCAGCGATATCTTGGCTTTCGTTGGGTTTCAAGCTGAGATATGCATTTTTTACGATAATCTTGGTGACACTTCTGTCCGAAGTATGCAGATTCATCGCGATCGCTCTTTTCGAGCTGTTTAATGCGAGAAACACGTTATCTGGTGTTTTCACCACTCCACAGTGCGTTTGATATGCAGTACCAGCGATATCTTGGTTTTCGTGGGGTTTCAAGCCGAGATATGCATTTTTTACGATAATCTTGGTGAGACTTCTGTCCGAAGTATGCAGATTCATCGAGATCGCTCTTTTCGAGCTATTTAATGCGAGAAACACGTTATCTGGTGTTTTCACCACTCCACAGTGCGTTTGATATGCAGAACCAGCGATATCTCAGTTTTCGTGGGGTTTCAAGCTGAGATATACACTTTTTACGATAATCTTGGTGAGACTTCTGTCCGAAGTATGCTTAATCATCGAGATCGCTCTATTCGAGCTATTTAATGTGAGAAACACGTTATCTGGTGTTTCCAGCACTCAACACTGCGTTTAATATGCAGAACCAGCGATATCTAGGTTTTCGTGGGGTTTCAAGCTGAGATATGCAATTTCTGCGATAATCTTGGTGAGACATCTGTCCGAAGTATGCTTAATCATCGAGATCGCTCGTTTCGAGCTATTTAATGCGAGAAACACGTTATCTGGTGCTTTCACCACTCCACAGTGCGTATGATATGCAGAACCGACGATATCCTGGTTTTCGTGTGGTTTCAAGCTCAGATATGCATTTTCTGCGATAATCTTGGTGAGACTTCAGTCCGAAGTATGCAGAGTCATCTAGATCGCTCTTTTCGAGCTATTTAATGCGAAAAAACAAGGTTTCTGGTGTTTTCAACATTCCACAGTGCGTTTGATATGCAGAACCGGCGATATCTTGATTTTCGTGGTGTTTCCAGCTGAGATATGCATTTTCTGCGATAATCTAGGTGAGTCTTCTGCCAGAAGTATGCAGAATCATCTAGATCGCTCTTTTCGAGCTATTTAATGCGAGAAAGACGTTATCTGGTTGTTTTCACCACTCTACAGTGCGTTTGATATGCAGAACCGGCGACGTCTTGATTTTCGTGAGGTTTCAAGCTGAGATATGCATTTTCTGCGATAATCTTGGTGAGACTTCAGTCAGAAGTATGCAGAATCATCTAGATCGCTCTTTTCGAGCTATTTAATGCGAAAAAACATGTTTTCTGGTGTTTTCAACATTCCACAGTGCGTTTGATATGCAGAACCGGCGATATCTTGATTTTCGTGGTGTTTCCAGCTGAGATATGCATTTTCTGCGATAATCTTGGTGAGTCTTCTGTCAGAAGTATGCAGAATCACCGAGATCCCTCTTTTCGAGCTTTTTAATGCGAGATACACGTTATCTGGCTGTTTTCACCACTCCACAGTTCGTTTGATATGCAGAACCGGCGATATGTTGATTTTCGTGGTGTTTACAGGTGAGATATGCATTTTCTGCGATAATCTAGGTGAGTCTTCTGTCAGAAGTATGCAGAATCATCGAGATCGCTCTTTTCGAGCTAGTTAATGCGAGAAAAACCTTGTCTGGTGTTTTTACCACTCCACAGTGCGTTTGATATGCAGAACCAGCGATATCTTGGCTTTCGTTGGGTTTCAAGCTGAGATATGCATTTTTACGATAATCTTGGTGAGACTACTGTCCGAAGTATGCAGATTCATCGCGATCGCTCTTTTCGAGCTGTTTAATGCGAGAAACACGTTATCTGGTATTTTCACCACTCCACAGTGCGTTTGATATGCAGTACCAGCGATATCTTGGTTTTCGTGGGGTTTCAAGCCGAGATATGCATTTTTTACGATAATCTTGGTGAGACTTCTGTCCGAAGTATGCAGATTCATCGAGATCGCTCTTTTCGAGCTATTTAATGCGAGAAACACGTTATCTGGTGTTTTCACCACTCCACAGTGCGTTTGATATGTAGAGCCACCGATAAATTGGTTTTCGTGGGGTTTCCAGCTGAAATATGCATTTTCTGCGATAATCTTTGTGTTTCATCTATGAGAAGTATGCAGAATCATCCAGAACGCTCTTTTCGAGCTAGTTAATGCGAGTAACACGTTTTCTGGTGTTTTCACTACCCCACAGTGCGTTTGATATGCAGAACCGGCGACATCTTGGTTTTCGTGGTGTTTCTAGCTGAGATATGCATTTTCTGCGATAATATTGGTGAGACTTCAGTCAGAAGTATGCAGAATCATCTAGAATCGCTCTTCTCGAGCTATTTAATTCGACAAACACGTTTTCTGGTGTATTGACCACTCCACAGTACGTTTGACATGCAGAACCGGCGACATCTTGGATTTCGTCGGGTTTCAAGCTGAGATATGCATTTTCTGCGGCAATCTTGGTGAACCTTCTGTCCGAAGTATGCAGAATCATCGAGATCGCTCGTTTCGAGCTATTTAATGTGAAAAAACAAGATTTCTGGTGTTTTGACCGCTCCACAGTGCGTTTGATATGTAGAGCCACCGATAAATTGGTTTTCGTGGGGTTTCCAGCTGAAATATGCATTTTCTGCGATAATCTTTGTGTTTCATCTATGAGAAGTATGCAGAATCATCCAGAACGCTCTTTTCGATCTATTTAATGCGAGAAACACGTTGTCTGGTGTTTTCACCACTCCACAGTTGGTTTGATATGCAGAACCGGCGATATCTGGGTTTTCGTGGGTTTTCAAGCTGAGATATGCATTTTCTGCGGCAATCTTGGTGAGACTTCAGTCAGAAGTATGCAGAATAATCGAGATCGCTCTTTTCGAGCTACTTAATGCGAGAAACACGTTATCTGGTGTTTTCGGCACTCCACAGTGCGTTTGACATGCAGAACCGGAGATATCTTGGTTACGGTCGGGATTCAAGCTGAGATATGCATTTTCTACGATAATCTAGGCGATACTTCTGTCAGAAGTATGCAGAATCTTCGAGAACGCTCTTTTCGAGATACTTCATGCGAGAAACACGTTTTCTGGTGTTTCACCACTCCACAGTGCGTCTGAAATGCAGAACCGGCGATATCTTGGTTTTCGTGGGGTTTGTAGATGAGATATGCATTTTCTGCGTTAATCTTGGTGAGTCTTCTGTCAGAAGTATGCAGAACCATCTAGATCTCTCTTCTCGAGCTATTTAATGCGAGAAACACGTTTTCTTGTGTTTTCACCACCCCACAGTGCGTTTGATATGCAGAACCGGAGATATCTTGGTTTTCGTGGGGTTTGTAGCTGAGATATGCATTTTCTGCGATAATCTTGGTGAGTCTTCTGTCAGAAGTATGCAGAATCTTCGAAAACGCTCTTTTCGAGATACTTAATGCGAGAAACACGTTTTCTGGTGTTTCACCACTCCACAGTGCGTCTGAAATGCAGAACCGGCGATATCTTGGTTTTCGTGGGGTTTGTAGATGAGATATGCATTTTCTGCGTTAATCTTGGTGAGTCTTCTGTCAGAAGTATGCAGAACCATCTAGATCTCTCTTCTCGAGCTATTTAATACCGAGAAACACGTTGTCTGGTGTTTTCACCACTCCACAGTTGGTTTGATATGCAGAACCGGCGATGTTTGGTTTTCGTCGGGTTTCAAGCTGAGAAATGCATTTTCTGCGATAATCTTGGTGAGACTTCAGTCAGAAGTTTGCAGAAACTTCGAGTTCGCTCTTTCCGAGCAACTTAATGCGAGAAACACGTTATCTGGTTGTTTTCACCACTCCACAGTTCGTTTGATATGCAGAACCGGCGATATCTTGATTTTCGTGGTTTTTCGTGCTGAGATATGCATTTTCAGCGATAATCTTGGTGAGTCTTCTGTCAGAAGTATGCAGAATCATCGAGATCCCTCTTTTCGAGCTATTTAATGCGAGAAACACGTTATCTGGTTGTTTTCACCACTCCACAGTTCGTTTGATATGCAGAACCGGCGATATCTTGATTTTCGTGGTTTTTCGTGCTGAGATATGCATTTTCAGCGATAATCTTGGTGAGTCTTCTGTCAGAAGTATGCAGAATCATCTAGATCGCTCTTTTCGAGCTATTTAATGCGAGAAACACGTTATCTGGTATTTTCACCACTTCACAGTGCGTTTGATATGCAGAACCGGCGATATCTTGATTTTCGTGGTGTGTCCAGCTGAGATATGCATTTTCTGCGATAATCTTGGTGAGTCTTCTGTCAGAAGTATGCAGAATCATCGAGATCCCTCTTTTCGAGCTATTTAATGCGAGAAACACGTTATCTGGTTGTTTTCACCACTCCACAGTTCGTTTGATATGCAGAACCGGCGATATCTTGATTTTCGTGGTTTTTCGTGCTGAGATATGTATTTTCAGCGATAATCTTGGTGAGTCTTCTGTCAGAAGTATGCAGAATCATCTAGATCGCTCTTTTCGAGCTATTTAATGCGAGAAACACGTTATCTGGTATTTTCACCACTTCACAGTGCGTTTGATATGCAGAACCGGCGATATCTTGGTTTTCGTGGGGTTTCTAGCAGAGATATGCATTATCTGCGATAATCATGGTGAGACTTCTGTTAGAAGTATGCAGAATCATCGAGATCGCACTTTTCGATCTATTTAATGCGAGAAACACGTTGTCTGGTTTTTTCACCACTCCACAGTTGGTTTGATATGCAGAACCGGCGATGTTTGGTTTTCGTCGGGTTTCAAGCTGAGATATGCATTTTCTGCGATAAACTTGGTGAGACTTCAGTCAGAGGTATGCAGAATCTACGAGATCGCTCATTTCGAGCTAGTTAATGCGAGAAACACGTTATCTGGTGTTTTCACCACTCCACAGTTCGTTGTATATGCAGAACAGGAGATATCTTGGTTTTCGTGGGGTTTCCAGCTGAAATATGCATTTTCTGCGATAATCTTTGTGTTTCATCTATGAGAAGTATGCAGAATCATCCAGAACGCTCTTTTCGATCTATTGAATGCGAGAAACACGTTGTCTGGTGTTTTCACCACTCCACAGTTGGTTTGATATGCAGAACCGGCGATATCTGGGTTTTCGTGGGGTTTCAAGCTGAGATATGCATTTTCTGCGGCAATCTTGGTGAGACTTCAGTCAGAAGTATGCAGAATAATCGAGATCGCTCTTTTCCAGCTACTTAATGCGAGAAACACGTTATCTGGTGTTTTCGGCACTCCACAGTGCGTTTGACATGCAGAACCGGAGATATCTTGGTTACGGTCGGGATTCAAGCTGAGATATGCATTTTCTACGATAATCTTGGCGAGACTTCTGTCAGAAGTATGCAGAATCATCGGGATCGCTCTTTTCGAGCTATTTAATGCGAGAAACACGTTATCTGGTGTCTTCACCACTCCACAGTGCGTTTGATATGCAGAACCGGCGACATCTTGGCTTTCGTCGGGGTTCAAGCTGAGATATGCATTTTCTGCGATAATCTTGGTGAGTCTTCTGTCAGAAGTATGCAGAACCATCTAGATCTCTCTTTTCGAGCTATTTAATGCGAGAAACACGTTTTCTTGTGTTTTCACCACCCCACAGTGCGTTTGATATGCAGAACCGGAGATATCTTGGTTTTCGTGGGGTTTGTAGCTGAGATATGCATTTTCTGCGATAATCTTGGTGAGTCTTCTGTCAGAAGTATGCAGAATCATCTAGATCGCTCTTTTCGAGCTATTTAATGCGAGAAACACGTTTTCTTGTGTTTTCACCACCCCACAGTGCGTTTGATATGCAGAACCGGAGATATCTTGGTTTTCGTGGGGTTTGTAGCTGAGATATGCATTTTCTGCGATAATCTTGGTGAGTCTTCCGTCAGAAGTATGCAGAATCATCTAGATCGCTCTTTTCGAGCTATTTAATGCGAGAAACACGTTTTCTTGTGTTTTCAACACTCCACAGTTCGTTTGATATGCAGAACCGGCGATATCTTGATTTTCGTGGTATTTCCTGCTGAGATATGCATTTTCAGCGATAATCTTGGTGAGTCTTCTGTCAGAAGTATGCAGAATCTTCGACATCGCTCATTTCGAGCTAGTTAATGCTAGAAACACGTTATCTGGTGTTTTCACCACTACACAGTTCGTTGTATATGCAGAACAGGAGATATCTTGGTTTTCGTGGGGTTTCTAGCAGAGATATGCATTATCTGCGATAATCATGGTGAGACTTCTGTTAGAAGTATGCAGAATCATCGAGATCGCACTTTTCGATCTATTTAATGCGAGAAACACGTTGTCTGGTGTTTTCACCACTCCACAGTTGGTTTGATATGCAGAACCGGCGATGTTTGGTTTTCGTCGGGTTTCAAGCTGAGAAATGCATTTTCTGCGATAATCTTGGTGAGACTTCAGTCAGAAGTATGCAGAATCTTCGAGTTCGCTCTTTTCGAGCAACTTAATGCGAGAAACACGTTATCTGGTTGTTTTCACCACTCCACAGTTCGTTTGATATGCAGAACCGGCGATATCTTGATTTTCGTGGTTTTTCGTGCTGAGATATGCATTTTCAGCGATAATCTTGGTGAGTCTTCTGTCAGAAGTATGCAGAATCATCGAGATCCCTCTTTTCGAGCTATTTAATGAGAGAAACACGTTATCTGGTTGTTTTCACCACTCCACAGTTCGTTTGATATGCAGAACCGGCGATATCTTGATTTTCGAGGTTTTTCGTGCTGAGATATGCATTTTCAGCGATAATCTTGGTGAGTCTTCTGTCAGAAGTATGCAGAATCATCTAGATCGCTCTTTTCGAGCTATTTAATGCGAGAAACACGTTATCTGGTATTTTCACCACTCCACAGTGCGTTTGATATGCAGAACCGGCGATATCTTGATTTTCGTGGTGTGTCCAGCTGAGATATGCATTTTCTGCGATAATCTTGGTGAGTCTTCTGTCAGAAGTATGCAGAATCATCGAGATCGCTCATTTCGAGCTAGTTAATGCGAGAAACACGTTATCTGGTGTTTTCACCACTCCACAGTTCGTTGTATATGCAGAACAGGAGATATCTTGGTTTTCGTGGGGTTTCTAGCAGAGATATGCATTTTCTGCGATAATCTATGTGAGTCTTCTGCCAGAAGTATGCAGAATCATCTAGATCGCTCTTTTCGAGCTATTTAATGCGAGAAACACGATATCTGGTGTTTTCAGCACTCCACAGTGCGTATGATATGCAGAACCGGCGATATCTTGGTTTTCGTGCGGTTTCAAGCTGAAATATGCATTTTCTGCGATGATCTTGGTGAGACTTCAGTCAGAAGTATGCAGAATCGTCGAGATCGCTCATTTCGAGCTAGTTAATGCGAGAAACACGTTATCTGGTGTTTTCCCCACTCCACAGTTCGTTGTATATGCAGAACAGGAGATATCTTGGTTTTCGTGGGGTTTCTAGCAGAGATATGCATTTTCTGCGATAATCTATGTGAGTCTTCTGCCAGAAGTATGCAGAATCATCTAGATCGCTCTTTTCGAGCTATTTAATGCGAGAAACACGATATCTGGTGTTTTCAGCACTCCACAGTGCGTATGATATGCAGAACCGGCGATATCTTGGTTTTCGTGGGGTTTCAAGCTGAAATATGCATTTTCTGCGATGATCTTGGTGAGACTTCAGTCAGAAGTATGCAGAATCGTCGAGATCGCTCATTTCGAGCTAGTTAATGCGAGAAACACGTTATCTGGTGTTTTCCCCACTCCACAGTTCGTTGTATATGCAGAACAGGAGATATCTTGGTTTTCGTGGGGTTTCTAGCAGAGATATGCATTTTCTGCGATAATCTAGATGAGTCTTCTGCCAGAAGTATGCAGAATCATCTAGATCGCTCTTTTCGAGCTATTTAATGCGAGAAACACGATATCTGGTGTTTTCAGCACTCCACAGTGCGTATGATATGCAGAACCGGCGATATCTTGGTTTTCGTGGGGTTTCAAGCTGAAATATGCATTTTCTGCGATAATCTTGGTGAGACTTCAGTCAGAAGTATGCAGAATCTTCGAGATCGCTCATTTCGAGCTAGTTAATGCGAGAAACACGTTATCTGGTGTTTTCACCACTCCACAGTACGTTGTATATGCAGAACAGGAGATATCTTGGTTTTCGTGGGGTTTCTAGCAGAGATATGCATTTTCTGCGATAATCTAGGTGAGTCTTCTGCCAGAAGTATGCAGAATCTTCGAGATCGTTCTTTTCGAGCAACTTAATGCGAGAAACACGATATATGGTTGTTTTCACCACTCCACAGTGCGTTTGATATGCAGAACGGGCGACATCTTGATTTTCGTGAGGTTTCAAGCTGAGATATGCATTTTCTGCGATAATCTTGGTGAGACTTCAGTCAGAAATATGCAGAATCTTCTAGATCGCTCTTTTCGTGCTATTTAATGCGAAAAAACAAGTTTTCTGGTGTTTTCAACATACCACAGTGCGTTTGATATGCAGAACCGATGATATCTTGTTTTTCGTGGTGTTTCCAGCTGAGATATGCATTTTCTGCGATAAACTTGGTGAGTCTTCTGTCAGAAGTATGCAGAATCATCGAGATCCCTCTTTTCGAGCTATTTAATGCGAGAAACACGTTAATTGGTGTTTTCACCACTCCACAGTGCGTTTGATATGCGGAACCAGCGACATCTTGGATTTCGTCGGGTTTCAAGCTGAGACATGCATTTTCTGCGATAATCTTGGTGAGTCTTCTGTCAGAAGTATGCAGAATCATCGAGATCCCTCTTTTCGAGCTAGTTAATGCGAGAAACACGTTATCTGGTGTTTTCACCACTCCACAGTGCGTTTAATATGCAGAACCGGCGACATCTTGGCTGTCGTAGGGTATCAAGCTGAGATATGCATTTTCTGCGATAATCATGGTGAGACTTCTGTCAGAAGTATGCAGAATCATCGGGATCGCTCTTTTCGAGCTATTTAATGCGAGAAGCACGTTTTCTGGGGTTTTCACCACTCCACAGTTCGTTGGATATGCAGAACAGGAGATATCTTGGTTTTCGTGGGGTTTCTAGCAGAGATATGCATTTTTTACGATAATCTTGGTGAGACTTCTCTCAGAAGGATGCTGAATCTTCGAGATCGCTCTTTTCGAGCTACTTAATGCGAGATACACGTTATCTGGTGTTTTCACCACTCCACAGTGCGTTTGACATGCAGTACCGGCGACATCTTGGATTTCGTCGGGGTTCAAGCTGAGATATGCATTTTCTGCGATAATCTTGGTGAGTCTTCTGTCAGAAGTATGCAGAATCATCGAGATCCCTCTTTTCGAGATATTTAATGCGAGAAACACGTTATCTGGTTGTTTTCACCACTCCACAGTTCGTTTGATATGCAGAACCGGCGATATCTTGATTTTCGTGGTTTTTCGTGCTGAGATATGCATTTTCAGCGATAATCTTGGTGAGTCTTCTGTCAGAAGTATGCAGAATCTTCGAGATCGCTCATTTCGAGCAAGTTAATGCTAGAAACACGTTATCTGGTGTTTTCACCACTCCACAGTTCGTTGTATATGCAGAACAGGAGATATCTTGGTTTTCGTGGGGTTTCTAGCAGAGATATGCATTATCTGCGATAATCATGGTGAGACTTCTGTTAGAAGTATGCAGAATCATCGAGATCGCACTTTTCGATCTATTTAATGCGAGAAACACGTTATCTGGTGTTTTCACCACTCCACAGTTCGTTGTATATGCAGAACAGGAGATATCTTGGATTTCGTGGGGTTTCCAGCTGAAATATGCATTTTCTGCGATAATCTTTGTGTTTCATCTATGAGAAGTATGCAGAATCATCCAGAACGCTCTTTTCGATCTATTTAATGCGAGAAACACGTTGTCTGGTGTTTTCACCACTCCACAGTTGGTTTGATAAGCAGAACCGGCGATATCTGGGTTTTCGTGGGGTTTCAAGCTGAGATATGCATTTTCTGCGGCAATCTTGGTGAAACTTCAGTCAGAAGTATGCAGAATAATCGAGATCGCTCTTTTCGAGCTACTTAATGCGAGAAACACGTTATCTGGTGTTTTCGGCACTCCACAGTGCGTTTGACATGCAGAACCGGAGATATCTTGGTTACGGTAGGGATTCAAGCTGAGATATGCATTTTCTACGATAATCTTGGCGAGACTTCTGTCAGAAGTATGCAGAATCATCGGGATCGCTCTTTTCGAGCTATTTAATGCGAGAAACACGTTATCTGGTGTTTTCACCACTGCACAGTGCGTTTGATATGCAGAACCGGCGACATCTTGGCTTTCGTCGGGGTTCAAGCTGAGATATGCATTTTCTGCGATAATCTTGGTGAGTCTTCTGTCAGAAGTATGCAGAACCATCTAGATCGCTCTTTTCGAGCTATTTAATGCGAGAAACACGTTTTCTTGTGTTTTCACCACCCCACAGTGCGTTTGATATGCAGAACCGGAGATATCTTGGTTTTCGTGGGGTTTGTAGCTGAGATATGCATTTTCTGCGATAATCTTGGTGAGTCTTCCGTCAGAAGTATGCAGAATCATCTAGATCGCTCTTTTCGAGCTATTTAATGCGAGAAACACGTTTTCTTGTGTTTTCAACACTCCACAGTTCGTTTGATATGCAGAACTGGCGATATCTTGATTTTCGTGGTTTTTCCTGCTGAGATATGCATTTTCAGCGATAATCTTGGTGAGTCTTCTGTCAGAAGTATGCAGAATCTTCGACATCGCTCATTTCGAGCTAGTTAATGCTAGAAACACGTTATCTGGTGTTTTCACCACTACACAGTTCGTTGTATATGCAGAACAGGAGATATCTTGGTTTTCGTGGGGTTTCTAGCAGAGATATGCATTATCTGCGATAATCATGGTGAGACTTCTGTTAGAAGTATGCAGAATCATCGAGATCGCACTTTTCGATCTATTTAATGCGAGAAACACGTTGTCTGGTGTTTTCACCACTCCACAGTTGGTTTGATATGCAGAACCGGCGATGTTTGGTTTTCGTCGGGTTTCAAGCTGAGAAATGCATTTTCTGCGATAATCTTGGTGAGACTTCAGTCAGAAGTATGCAGAATCTTCGAGTTCGCTCTTTTCGAGCAACTTAATGCGAGAAACACGTTATCTGGTTGTTTTCACCACTCCACAGTTCGTTTGATATGCAGAACCGGCGATATCTTGATTTTCGTGGTTTTTCGTGCTGAGATATGCATTTTCAGCGATAATCTTGGTGAGTCTTCTGTCAGAAGTATGCAGAATCATCGAGATCCCTCTTTTCGAGCTATTTAATGAGAGAAACACGTTATCTGGTTGTTTTCACCACTCCACAGTTCGTTTGATATGCAGAACCGGCGATATCTTGAGTTTCGTGGTTTTTCGTGCTGAGATATGCATTTTCAGCGATAATCTTGGTGAGTCTTCTGTCAGAAGTATGCAGAATCATCTAGATCGCTCATTTCGAGCTAGTTAATGCGAGAAACACGTTATCTGGTGTTTTCACCACTCCACAGATCGTTGTATATGCAGAACAGGAGATATCTTGGTTTTCGTGGGGTTTCTAGCAGAGATATGCATTTTCTGCGATAATCTATGTGAGTCTTCTGCCAGAAGTATGCAGAATCATCTAGATCGCTCTTTTCGAGCTATTTAATGCGAGAAACACGATATCTGGTGTTTTCAGCACTCCACAGGGCGTATGATATGCAGAACCGGCGATATCTTGGTTTTCGTGGGGTTTCAAGCTGAAATATGCATTTTCTGCGATAATCTTGGTGAGACTTCAGTCAGAAGTATGCAGAATCGTCGAGATCGCTCATTTCGAGCTAGTTAATGCGAGAAACACGTTATCTGGTGTTTTCCCCACTCCACAGTTCGTTGTATATGCAGAACAGGAGATATCTTGGTTTTCGTGGGGTTTCTAGCAGAGATATGCATTTTCTGCGATAATCTAGATGAGTCTTCTGCCAGAAGTATGCAGAATCATCTAGATCGCTCTTTTCGAGCTATTTAATGCGAGAAACACGATATATGGTTGTTTTCACCACTCCACAGTGCGTTTGATATGCAGAACGGGCGACATCTTGATTTTCGTGAGGTTTCAAGCTGAGATATGCATTTTCTGCGATAATCTTGGTGAGACTTCAGTCAGAAATATGCAGAATCTTCTAGATCGCTCTTTTCGTGCTATTTAATGCGAAAAAAAAAGTTTTCTGGTGTTTTCAACATTCCACAGTGCGTTTGATATGCAGAACCGATGATATCTTGTTTTTCGTGGTGTTTCCAGCTGAGATATGCATTTTCTGCGATAAACTTGGTGAGTCTTCTGTCAGAAGTATGCAGAATCATCGAGATCCCTCTTTTCGAGCTATTTAATGCGAGAAACACGTTAATTGGTGTTTTCACCACTCCACAGTGCGTTTGATATGCGGAACCAGCGACATCTTGGATTTCGTCGGGTTTCAAGCTGAGACATGCATTTTCTGCGATAATCTTGGTGAGTCTTCTGTCAGAAGTATGCAGAATCATCGAGATCCCTCTTTTCGAGCTAGTTAATGCGAGAAACACGTTATCTGGTGTTTTCACCACTCCACAGTGCGTTTAATATGCAGAACCGGCGACATCTTGGCTGTCGTAGGGTATCAAGCTGAGATATGCATTTTCTGCGATAATCATGGTGAGACTTCTGTCAGAAGTATGCAGAATCATCGGGATCGCTTTTTTCGAGCTATTTAATGCGAGAATCACGTTTTCTGGGGTTTTCACCACTCCACAGTTCGTTGGATATGCAGAACAGGAGATATCTTGGTTTTCGTGGGGTTTCTAGCAGAGATATGCATTTTCTGCGATAATCATGGTGAGACTTCTGTTAGAAGTATGCAGAATCATCGAGATCGCACATTTCGATCTATTTAATGCGAGAAACACGTGATCTGGTGTTTTCACCACTCCACAGTGCGTTTGATATGCAGAACCAGCGATATCTTGGTTTTCGTGGGGTTTCAAGCTGAGATATGCATTTTTTACGATAATCATGGTGAGAATTCTGTCCGAAGTATGCAGAATCATCGAGATCGCACTTTTCGTGCTATTTAATGCGAGAAACAGGATATCTGGTGTTTTCAGCACTCCACAGTGCGTATGATATGCAGAACCGGCGATATCTTGGTTTTCGTGGGGTTTCAAGCTGAGATGTGCATTGTCTGCGATAATCTTGGTGAGACATCTGTCCGAAGTGTGCAGAATCATCGAGATCGCACTTTTTGAGCTATTTAATGCGAGAAAAACCTTATCTGGTGTTTTCACCACCCCACAGTGCGTTTGATATGCAGAACCGGCGATATCTGGGTTTTCGTGGGGTTTCAAGCTGATATATGCATTTTCTGCGATAATCTTGGTGAGACCTCTGTCCGAAGTATGCAGAAACATCGAGATCGCTCTTTTCGACATATTTAATGCGAGAAACACGTTATCTGGTGATTTCACCACTCCACAGTGCGTTTGATATGCAGAACCAGCGATATCCTGGTTTTCGTGGGGTTTCAAGCTCAGATATGCATTTTATGCGATAATCTTGGTGAGGCTTCTGTCCGAAGTATGCAGAGTCATCGAGATCGTACTTTTCGAGCTATTTAATGCGAGAAACACGTTTTCTGGGGTTTTTACCACACCACAGTTCGTTGGATATGCAGAACAGGTGATATCTTGGTTTTCGTGGGGTTTCAAGCTGAGATATGCACTTTTTACGATAATCTTGGTGAGACTTCTGTCCGAAGTATGCTTAATCATCGAGATCGCTCTATTCGAACTATTTAATGCGACAAAACGTTATCTGGTGTTTTCAGCACTCCACAGTGCGTTTGATATGCTGAACCAGTGATACCTCAGTTTTCGTGGGGTTTCAAGCTGAGATATGCATTTTCTACGATAATCTTGGTGAGACTTCTCTCAGAAGGATGCAGAATCTTCGAGATCGCTCTTTTCGAGCTACTTAATGCGAGATACACGTTATCTGGTGTTTTCACCACTCCACAGTGCGTTTGATATGCAGTACCGGCGACATCTTGGATTTCGTCGGGGTTCAAGCTGAGATATGCATTTTCTACGATAATCTTGGTGAGACTTCTGTCAGAAGTATGCAGAATAATCTAGATCGTTCTTTTCGAGCTATTTAATTCGAGAAACACGTTATCTGGTTGTTTTCACCACTCCACAGTGCGTTTGATATGCAGAAGCGGCGACATCTTGATTTTCGTGGGGTTTCAAGCTCAGATATGCATTTTCTGCGATAAGCTTGGTGAGACTTCTGTTAGAAGTATGCAGAATCATCTAGATCGCACTTTTCGAGCTATTTAATGCGAGAAACACGATATCTGGTGTTTTCAGCACTCCACAGTGCGTATGATATGCAGAACCGGCGATATCTTGGTTTTCGTGGGGTTTCAAGCAGAGATATGCATTGTCTGCGATAATCTTGGTGAGACTTCTGTCCGAAGTATGTAGAGTCATCGACATCGTACTTTTCGAGCTATTTAATGCGAGAAACACGTTTTCTGGGGTTTTCACCACTCCACAGTTCGTTGGATATGCAGATCAGGAGATATCTTGGTTTTCGTGGAGTTTCTAGCAGAGATATGCATTTTCTGCGATAATCATGCTGAGACTTCTGTTAGAAGTATGCAGAATCATCGAGATCGCACATTTCGATCTATTTAATGCGAGAAACACGTTGTCTGGTGTTTTCACCACTCCACAGTTGGTTTGATATGCAGAACCGGCGATATCTGGGTTTTCGTGGGGTTTCAAGCTGAGATATGCATTTGCTGCGATAATCTTGGTGAGACTTCAGTCAGAAGTATGCAGAATCTTCGAGATCGCTCATTTCGAGCTAGTTAATGCGAGAAACACGTTATCTGGTGTTTTCACCACTCCACAGTTCGTTGTATATGCAGAACAGGAGATATCTTGGTTTTCGTGGGGTTTCTAGCAGAGATATGCATTTTCTGCGATAATCTTGGTGAGACTTCAGTCAGAGGTATGCAGAATCTACGAGATCGCTCATTTCGAGCTAGTTAATGCGAGAAACACGTTATCTGGTGTTTTCACCACTCCACAGTTCGTTGTATATGCAGAACAGGAGATATCTTGGTTTGCGTGGGGTTTCTAGCAGAGATATGCATTTTCTGCGATAATCTAGGTGAGTCTCCTGCCAGAAGTATGCAGAATCATCTAGATCGCTCTTTTCCAGCTATTTAATGCGAGAAACACGATATCTGGTGTTTTCAGCACTCCACAGTGCGTATGATATGCAGAACCGGCGATATCTTGATTTTCGTGGTGTTTCCAGCTGAAATATGCATTTTCTACGATAATCTTGGTGAGACGTCTGTCAGAAGTATGCAGAATCTTCGAGATCGTTCTTTTCGAGCTACTTAATGCGAGAAACACGATATCTGGTTGTTTTCACCACTCCATAGTGCGTTTGATATGCAGAACGGGCGACATCTTGATTTTCGTGAGGTTTCAAGCTGAGATATGCATTTTCTGCGATAATCTTGGTGAGACTTCAGTCAGAAATATGCAGAATTTTCTAGATCGCTCTTTTCGAGCTATTTAATGCGAAAAAACAAGTTTTCTGGTGTTTTCAACATTCCACAGTGCGTTTGATATGCAGAACCGATGATATCTTGATTTTCGTGGTGTTTCCAGCTGAGATATGCATTTTCTGCGATAATCTTGGTGAGTCTTCTGTCAGAAGTATGCAGAATCATCGAGATCCCTCTTTTCGAGCTATTTAATGCGAGAAACACGTTAATTGGTGTTTTCACCACTCCACAGTGCGTTTGATATGCGGAACCAGCGACATCTTGGATTTCGTCGGTTTTCAAGCTGAGACATGCATTTTCTGCGATAATCTTGGTGAGTCTTCTGTCAGAAGTATGCAGAATCATCGAGATCCCTCTTTTCGAGCTAGTTAATGCGAGAAACACGTTATCTGGTGTTTTCACCACTCCACAGTGCGTTTAATATGCAGAACCGGCTACATCTTGGCTGTCGTAGGGTATCAAGTTGAGATATGCATTTTCTGCGATAATCATGGTGAGACTTCTGTCAGAAGTATGCAGAATCATCGGGATCGCTCTTTTCGAGCTATTTAATGCGAGAAACACGTTTTCTGGGGTTTTCACCACTCCACATTTCGTTGGATATGCAGAACAGCAGATATCTTGGTTTTCGTGGGGTTTCTAGCAGAGAAATGCGTTTTCTGCGATAATCATGGTGAGACTTCTGTTAGAAGTATGCAGAATCATCGAGATCGCACATTTCGATCTATTTAATGCGAGAAACACGTTGTCTGGTGTTTTCACCACTCCACAGTTGGTTTGATATGCAGAACCCGCGATGTTTGGTTTTCGTCGGGTTTCAAGTTGAGATATGCGTTTTCTGCGACAATCTTGGTGAGACTTCTGTCCGAAGTATGCAGAATCTTCGAGATCGTTCTTTTCGAGCTACTTAATGCGAGAAACACGATATCTGGTTGTTTTCACCACTCCACAGTTCGTTGTATATGCAGAACAGGAGATATCTTGGTTTGCGTGGGGTTTCTAGCAGAGATATGCATTTTCTGCGATAATCTAGGTGAGTCTCCTGCCAGAAGTATGCAGAATCATCTAGATCGCTCTTTTCCAGCTATTTAATGCGAGAAACACGATATCTGGTGTTTTCAGCACTCCACAGTGCGTATGATATGCAGAACCGGCGATATCTTGATTTTCGTGGTGTTTCCAGCTGAAATATGCATTTTCTACGATAATCTTGGTGAGACGTCTGTCAGAAGTATGCAGAATCTTCGAGATCGTTCTTTTCGAGCTACTTAATGCGAGAAACACGATATCTGGTTGTTTTCACCACTCCATAGTGCGTTTGATATGCAGAACGGGCGACATCTTGATTTTCGTGAGGTTTCAAGCTGAGATATGCATTTTCTGCGATAATCTTGGTGAGACTTCAGTCAGAAATATGCAGAATTTTCTAGATCGCCCTTTTCGAGCTATTTAATGCGAAAAAACAAGTTTTCTGGTGTTTTCAACATTCCACAGTGCGTTTGATATGCAGAACCGATGATATCTTGATTTTCGTGGTGTTTCCAGCTGAGATATGCATTTTCTGCGATAATCTTGGTGAGTCTTCTGTCAGAAGTATGCAGAATCATCGAGATCCCTCTTTTCGAGCTATTTAATGCGAGAAACACGTTAATTGGTGTTTTCACCACTCCACAGTGCGTTTGATATGCGGAACCAGCGACATCTTGGATTTCGTCGGTTTTCAAGCTGAGACATGCATTTTCTGCGATAATCTTGGTGAGTCTTCTGTCAGAAGTATGCAGAATCATCGAGATCCCTCTTTTCGAGCTAGTTAATGCGAGAAACACGTTATCTGGTGTTTTCACCACTCCACAGTGCGTTTAATATGCAGAACCGGCTACATCTTGGCTGTCGTAGGGTATCAAGTTGAGATATGCATTTTCTGCGATAATCATGGTGAGACTTCTGTCAGAAGTATGCAGAATCATCGGGATCGCTCTTTTCGAGCTATTTAATGCGAGAAACACGTTTTCTGGGGTTTTCACCACTCCACATTTCGTTGGATATGCAGAACAGCAGATATCTTGGTTTTCGTGGGGTTTCTAGCAGAGAAATGCGTTTTCTGCGATAATCATGGTGAGACTTCTGTTAGAAGTATGCAGAATCATCGAGATCGCACATTTCGATCTATTTAATGCGAGAAACACGTTGTCTGGTGTTTTCACCACTCCACAGTTGGTTTGATATGCAGAACCCGCGATGTTTGGTTTTCGTCGGGTTTCAAGTTGAGATATGCGTTTTCTGCGACAATCTTGGTGAGACTTCTGTCCGAAGTATGCAGAATCATCGGGATCGCTCTTTTCGAGCTATTTAATGCGAGAAACACGTTTTCTGGCGATTTCACCACACCACTGTTCGTTGGATATGCAGAACCGGAGATATCTTGGTTTTCGTGGGGTTTCAAGCTGAAATATGCATTTTCTGCGATAATCTTGGTGAGACTTCTGTCCGATGTATGCAGAATCATCGAGATCGCTCTTTTCGAGCTATTTAATGCGAGAAACACGTTATCCGGTGTTTTCACAACTCCACAGTGGGTTTGATATGCAGAACTGGCGACATCTTGGATTTCGTCGGGTTTCAAGCTGAGATATGCATTTTCTACGATAATCTTGGTGAGACTTCTGTCAGAAGTTTGCAGAATCATCTAGATCGCTCTTTTCGAGCTATTTAATGCGAGAAACACGTTAACTGGTGTTTTCACCACTCCGCAGTCCGCTTGATATGTAGAACCAGCGATATCTGGGTTTTCGTGGGGTTTCAAGCTGAGATATGCATTTTCTGCGATAATCTTGGTGAGACTTCTGTCCGAAGTATGCAGAAACATCGAGAGCACTCTTTTCGAGCTATTTAATGCGAGAATCACGTTTTCTGGGGTTTTCACCACACCACAGTTCGTTGGATATGCAGAACCGGAGATATCTTGGTTTTCGTGGGGTTTCAAGCTGAGATATGCATTTTCTGCGACAATCTTGGTGAGACTTCTGTCCGAAGTATGCAGAATCATCGGGATCGCTCTTATCGAGCTATTTAATGCGAGAATCACGTTTTCTGGGGTTTTCACCACACCACAGTTCGTCGGATATGCAGAACCGGAGATATCTTGGTTTTCCTGGGGTTTTAAGCTGAGATATGCATTTTCTGCGACAATCTTGGTGAGACTTCTGTCCGAAGTATGCAGAATCATCGGGATCGCTCTTATCGAGCTATTTAATGCGAGAATCACGTTTTCTGGGGTTTTCACCACACCACAGTTCGTTGGATATGCAGAACCGGAGATATCTTGGTTTTCCTGGGGTTTCAAGCTGAGATATGCATTTTCTGCGACAATCTTGGTGAGACTTCTGTCCGAAGTATGCAGAATCATCGGGATCGCTCTTATCGAGCTATTTAATGCGACAATCACGTTTTCTGGGGTTTTCACCACACCACAGTTCGTTGGATATGCAGAACCGGAGATATCTTGGTTTTCCTGGGGTTTCAAGCTGAGATATGCACTTTTTACGATAATCTTGGTGAGACTTCTGTCCGAAGTATGCTTAATCATCGAGATCGCTCTATTCGAACTATTTAATGCGACAAAACGTTATCTGGTGTTTTCAGCACTCCACAGTGCGTTTGATATGCAGAACCAGTGATACCTCAGTTTTCGTGGGGTTTCAAGCTGAGATATGCATTTTCTACGATAATCTTGGTGAGACTTCTCTCAGAAGGATGCAGAATCTTCGAGATCGCTCTTTTCGAGCTACTTAATGCGAGATACACGTTATCTGGTGTTTTCAACACTCCACAGTGCGTTTGACATGCAGTACCGGCGACATCTTGGATTTCGTCGGGGTTCAAGCTGAGATATGCATTTTCTACGATAATCTTGGTGAGACTTCTGTCAGAAGTATGCAGAATAATCTAGATCGTTCTTTTCGAGCTATTTAATTCGAGAAACACGTTATCTGGTTGTTTTCACCACTCCACAGTGCGTTTGATATGCAGAAGCGGCAACATCTTGATTTTCGTGGGGTTTCAAGCTCAGATATGCATTTTCTGCGATAAGCTTGGTGAGACTTCTGTTAGAAGTATGCAGAATCATCTAGATCGCACTTTTCGAGCTATTTAATGCGAGAAACACGATATCTGGTGTTTTCAGCACTCCACAGTGCGTATGATATGCAGAACCGGCGATATCTTGGTTTTCGTGGGGTTTCAAGCTGAGATATGCATTGTCTGCGATAATCTTGGTGAGACTTCTGTCCGAAGTATGCAGAGTCATCGAGATCGTACTCTTCGAGCTATTTAATGCGAGAAACACGTTTTCTGGGGTTTTCACCACTCCACAGTTCGTTGGATATGCAGATCAGGAGATATCTTGGTTTTCGTGGAGTTTCTAGCAGAGATATGCATTTTCTGCGATAATCATGGTGAGACTTCTGTTAGAAGTATGCAGAATCATCGAGATCGCACAGTTCGATCTATTTAATGCGAGAAACACGTTGTCTGGTGTTTTCACCACTCCACAGTTGGTTTGATATGCAGAACCGGCGATATCTGGGTTTTCGTGGGGTTTCAAGCAGAGATATGCATTTTCTGCGATAATCTTGGTGAGACTTCAGTCAGAAGTATGCAGAATCTTCGAGATCGCTCATTTCGAGCTAGTTAATGCGAGAAACACGTTATCTGGTGTTTTCACCACTCCACAGTTCGTTGTATATGCAGAACAGGAGATATCTTGGTTTTCGTGGGGTTTCTAGCAGAGATATGCATTTTCTGCGATAATCTTGGTGAGACTTCAGTCAGAGGTATGCAGAATCTACGAGATCGCTCATTTCGAGCTAGTTAATGCGAGAAAAACGTTATCTGGTGTTTTCACCACTCCACAGTTCGTTGTATATGCAGAGCAGGAGATATCTTGGTTTGCGTGGGGTTTCTAGCAGAGATATGCATTTTCTGCGATAATCTAGGTGAGTCTTCTGCCAGAAGTATGCAGAATCATCTAGATCGCTCTTTTCGAGCTATTTAATTCGAGAAACACGATATCTGGTGTTTTCAGCACTCCACAGTGCGTATGATATGCAGAACCGGCGATATCTTGGTTTTCGTGGGGTTTCAAGCTGAAATATGCATTTTCTGCGATAATCTTGGTGAGACTTCAGTCAGAAGTATGCAGAATCATCGGGATCGCTCTTTTCGAGCTATTTAATGCGAGAAACACGTTTTCTGGCGATTTCACCACACCACTGTTCGTTGGATATGCAGAACCGGAGATATCTTGGTTTTCGTGGGGTTTCAAGCTGAAATATGCATTTTCTGCGATAATCTTGGTGAGACTTCTGTCCGATGTATGCAGAATCATCGAGATCGCTCTTTTCGAGCTATTTAATGCGAGAAACACGTTATCCGGTGTTTTCACCACTCCACAGTGGGTTTGATATGCAGAACTGGCGACATCTTGGATTTCGTCGGGTTTCAAGCTGAGATATGCATTTTCTACGATAATCTTGGTGAGACTTCTGTCAGAAGTTTGCAGAATCATCTAGATCGCTCTTTTCGAGTTATTTAATGCGAGAAACACGTTAACTGGTGTTTTCACCACTCCGCAGTCCGCTTGATATGTAGAACCAGCGATATCTGGGTTTTCGTGGGGTTTCAAGCTGAGATATGCATTTTCTGCGATAATCTTGGTGAGACTTCTGTCCGAAGTATGCAGAAACATCGAGAGCACTCTTTTCGAGCTATTTAATGCGGGAATCACGTTTTCTGGGGTTTTCACCACACCACAGTTCGTTGGATATGCAGAACCGGAGATATCTTGGTTTTCGTGGGGTTTCAAGCTGAGATATGCATTTTCTGCGACAATCTTGGTGAGACTTCTGTCCGAAGTATGCAGAATCATCGGGATCGCTCTTATCGAGCTATTTAATGCGAGAATCACGTTTTCTGGGGTTTTCACCACACCACAGTTCGTTGGATATGCAGAACCGGAGATATCTTGGTTTTCCTGGGGTTTCAAGCTGAGATATGCACTTTTTACGATAATCTTGGTGAGACTTCTGTCCGAAGTATGCTTAATCATCGAGATCGCTCTATTCGAACTATTTAATGCGACAAAACGTTATCTGGTGTTTTCAGCACTCCACAGTGCGTTTGATATGCAGAACCAGTGATACCTCAGTTTTCGTGGGGTTTCAAGCTGAGATATGCATTTTCTACGATAATCTTGGTGAGACTTCTCTCAGAAGGATGCAGAATCTTCGAGATCGCTCTTTTCGAGCTACTTAATGCGAGATACACGTTATCTGGTGTTTTCACATTCCACAGTGCGTTTGACATGCAGTACCGGCGACATCTTGGATTTCGTCGGGGTTCAAGCTGAGATATGCAT
Source organism: Anthophora plumipes (assembly GCA_951804975.1). Classification (NCBI taxonomy): domain Eukaryota; kingdom Metazoa; phylum Arthropoda; class Insecta; order Hymenoptera; family Apidae; genus Anthophora; species Anthophora plumipes. Next base: position 3,047,159 of record CATORF010000980.1, read on the forward strand.
TTTCTACGATAATCTTGGTGAGACTTCTGTCAGAAGTATGCAGAATAATCTAGATCGTTCTATTCGAGCTATTTAATTCGAGAAACACGTTATCTGGTTGTTTTCACCACTCCACAGTGCGTTTGATATGCAGAAGCGGCGACATCTTGATTTTCGTGGGGTTTCAAGCTCAGATATGCATTTTCTGCGATAAGCTTGGTGAGACTTCTGTTAGAAGTATGCAGAATCATCTAGATCGCACTTTTCGAGCTATTTAATGCGAGAAACACGTTGTCTGGTGTTTTCACCACTCCACAGTTGGTTTGATATGCAGAACCGGCGATATCTGGGTTTTCGTGGGGTTTCAAGCTGAGATATGCATTTTCTGCGATAATCTTGGTGAGACTTCAGTCAGAAGTATGCAGAATCTTCGAGATCGCTCATTTCGAGCTAGTTAATGCGAGAAACACGTTATCTGGTGTTTTCACCACTCCACAGTTCGTTGTATATGCAGAACAGGAGATATCTTGGTTTTCGTGGGGTTTCTAGCAGAGATATGCATTTTCTGCGATAATCTTGGTGAGACTTCAGTCAGAAATATGCAGAATTTTCTATATCGCTCTTTTCGAGCTATTTAATGCGAAAAAACAAGTTTTCTGGTGTTTTCAACATTCCACAGTGCGTTTGATATGCAGAACCGATGATATCTTGATTTTCGTGGTGTTTCCAGCTGAGATATGCATTTTCTGCGATAATCTTGGTGAGTCTTCTGTCAGAAGTATGCAGAATCATCGAGATCCCTCTTTTCGAGCTATTTAATGCGAGAAACACGTTAATTGGTGTTTTCACCACTCCACAGTGCGTTTGATATGCGGAACCAGCGACATCTTGGATTTCGTCGGTTTTCAAGCTGAGACATGCATTTTCTGCGATAATCTTGGTGAGTCTTCTGTCAGAAGTATGCAGAATCATCGAGATCCCTCTTTTCGAGCTAGTTAATGCGAGAAACACGTTATCTGGTGTTTTCACCACTCCACAGTGCGTTTAATATGCAGAACCGGCTACATCTTGGCTGTCGTAGGGTATCAAGTTGAGATATGCATTTTCTGCGATAATCATGGTGAGACTTCTGTCAGAAGTATGCAGAATCATCGGGATCGCTCTTTTCGAGCTATTTAATGCGAGAAACACGTTTTCTGGGATTTCACCACTCCACATTTCGTTGGATATGCAGAACAGGAGATATCTTGGTTTTCGTGGGGTTTCTAGCAGAGAAATGCATTTTCTGCGATAATCATGGTGAGACTTCTGTTAGAAGTATGCAGAATCATCGAGATCGCACATTTCGATCTATTTAATGCGAGAAACACGTTATCTGGTGTTTTCACCACTCCACAGTGCGTTTGATATGCAGAACCAGCGATATCTTGGTTTTCGTGGGGTTTCAAGCTGAGATATGCATTTTTTACGATAATCATGGTGAGACTTCTGTCCGAAGTATGCAGAATCATCGAGATCGCACTTTTCGAGCTATTTAATGCGAGAAACAGGATATCTGGTGTTTTCAGCACTCCACAGTGCGTTTGATATGCAGAACCGGCGACATCTTGGATTTCGTCGGGGTTCAAGCTGAGATATGCAATTCCTGCGATAATCTTGGTGAGAAATCTGTCCGAAGTATGCTTAATCATCGAGATCGCTCGTTTCCAGCTATTTAATGCGAGAAACACGTTATCTGGTGTTTTCACCACTCCACAGTGCGTGTGATATGCAGAACCGACGATGTTTGGTTTTCGTCGGGTTTCAAGTTGAGATATGCTTTTTCTACGATAATCTTGGTGAAACATCTGTCCGAAGTATGCAGAAACATCAAGAGCGCTCTTTTCGAGCTATTTAATGCGAGAAACACGTTTTCTGGGGTTTTCACCACACCACAGTTCGTTGGATGTGCAGAACCGGAGATATCTTGGTTTTCGTGGGGTTTCAAGCAGAGATATGCATTTTCTGCGATAATCATGGTGAGACTTCGGTTAGAAGTATGCAGAATCTTCGAGATCGCTCATTTCGAGCTAGTTAATGCGAGAAACACGTTATCTGGTGTTTTCACCACTCCACAGTTCGTTGTATATGCAGAACAGGAGATATCTTGGTTTTCGTGGGGTTTCTAGCAGAGATATGCATTTTCTGCGATAATCTAGGTGAGTCTTCTGCCAGAAGTATGCAGAATCTTCGAGATCGTTCTTTTCGAGCAACTTAATGCGAGAAACACGATATCTGGTTGTTTTCACCACTCCACAGTGCGTTTGATATGCAGAACGGGCGACATCTTGATTTTCGTGAGGTTTCAAGCTGAGATATGCATTTTCTGCGATAATCTTGGTGAGACATCATGTCAGAAATATGCAGAATCTTCTATATCGCTCTTTTCGAGCTATTTAATGCGAAAAAACAAGTTTTCTGGTGTTTTCAACATTCCACTGTGCGTTTGATATGCAGAACCGGCGATATCTTGATTTTCGTGGTGTTTCCAGCTGAAATATGCATTTTCGACGATAATCTTGGTGAGACGTCTGTCAGAAGTATGCAGAATCTTCGAGATCGTTCTTTTCGAGCTACTTAATGCGAGAAACACGATATCTGGTTGTTTTCACCACTCCACAGTGCGTTTGATATGCAGAACGGGCGACATCTTGATTTTCGTGAGGTTTCAAGCTGAGATATGCATTTTCTGCGATAATCTTGGTGAGACTTCAGTCAGAAATATGCAGAATTTTCTATATCGCTCTTTTCGAGCTATTTAATGCGAAAAAACAAGTTTTCTGGTGTTTTCACCACTCCACAGTGCGTTTGATATGCGGAACCAGCGACATCTTGGATTTCGTCGGTTTTCAAGCTGAGACATGCATTTTCTGCGATAATCTTGGTGAGTCTTCTGTCAGAAGTATGCAGAATCATCGAGATCCCTCTTTTCGAGCTAGTTAATGCGAGAAACACGTTATCTGGTGTTTTCACCACTCCACAGTGCATTTAATATGCAGAACCGGCTACATCTTGGCTGTCGTAGGGTATCAAGTTGAGATATGCATTTTCTGCGATAATCATGGTGAGACTTCTGTCAGAAGTATGCAGAATCATCGGGATCGCTCTTTTCGAGCTATTTAATGCGAGAAACACGTTTTCTGGGGTTTTCACCACTCCACATTTCGTTGGATATGCAGAACAGGAGATATCTTGGTTTTCGTGGGGTTTCTAGCAGAGAAATGCATTTTCTGCGATAATCATGGTGAGACTTCTGTTAGAAGTATGCAGAATCATCGAGATCGCACATTTCGATCTATTTAATGCGAGAAACACGTTATCTGGTGTTTTCACCACTCCACAGTGCGTTTGATATGCAGAACCAGCGATATCTTGGTTTTCGTGGGGTTTCAAGCTGAGATATGCATTTTTTACGATAATCATGGTGAGACTTCTGTCCGAAGTATGCAGAATCATCGAGATCGCACTTTTCGAGCTATTTAATGCGAGAAACAGGATATCTGGTGTTTTCAGCACTCCACAGTGCGTTTGATATGCAGAACCGGCGACATCTTGGATTTCGTCGGGGTTCAAGCTGAGATATGCAATTCCTGCGATAATCTTGGTGAGAAATCTGTCCGAAGTATGCTTAATCATCGAGATCGCTCGTTTCCAGCTATTTAATGCGAGAAACACGTTATCTGGTGTTTTCACCACTCCACAGTGCGTGTGATATGCAGAACCGACGATATCCTGGTTTTCGTGGGGTTTCAAGCTCAGATGTGCATTTTCTGCGATAATCTTGGTGAGAAATCTGTCCGAAGTATGCTTAATCATCGAGATCGCTCGTTTCCAGCTATTTAATGCGAGAAACACGTTATCTGGTGTTTTCACCACTCCACAGTTGGTTTGATATGCAGAACCGGCGATGTTTGGTTTTCGTCGGGTTTCAAGTTGAGATATGCTTTTTCTACGATAATCTTGGTGAAACATCTGTCCGAAGTATGCAGAAACATCAAGAGCGCTCTTTTCGAGCTATTTAATGCGAGAAACACGTTTTCTGGGGTTTTCACCACACCACAGTTCGTTGGATGTGCAGAACCGGAGATATCTTGGTTTTCGTGGGGTTTCAAGCAGAGATATGCATTTTCTGCGATAATCATGGTGAGACTTCGGTTAGAAGTATGCAGAATCATCGAGATCGCACTTTTCGAGCTAGTTAATGCGAGAAACACGTTATCTGGTGTTTTCACCACTCCACAGTTCGTTGTATATGCAGAACAGGAGATATCTTGGTTTGCGTGGGGTTTCTAGCAGAGATATGCATTTTCTGCGATAATCTAGGTGAGTCTTCTGCCAGAAGTATGCAGAATCATCTAGATCGCTCTTTTCGAGCTATTTAATGCGAGAAACACGATATCTGGTGTTTTCAGCACTCCACAGTGCGTATGATATGCAGAACCGGCGATATCTTGGTTTTCGTGGGGTTTCAAGCTGAAATATGCATTTTCTGCGATAATCTTGGTGAGACTTCAGTCAGAAGTATGCAGAATCTTCGAGATCGCTCATTTCGAGCTAGTTAATGCGAGAAACACGTTATCTGGTGTTTTCACCACTCCACAGTTCGTTGTATATGCAGAACAGGAGGTATCTTGGTTTTCGTGGGGTTTCTAGCAGAGATATGCATTTTCTGCGATAATCTAGGTGAGTCTTCTGCCAGAAGTATGCAGAATCTTCGAGATCGTTCTTTTCGAGCAACTTAATGCGAGAAACACGATATCTGGTTGTTTTCACCACTCCACAGTGCGTTTGATATGCAGAACGGGCGACATCTTGATTTTCGTGAGGTTTCAAGCTGAGATATGCATTTTCTGCGATAATCTTGGTGAGACATCATGTCAGAAATATGCAGAATCTTCTATATCGCTCTTTTCGAACTATTTAATGCGAAAAAACAAGTTTTCTGGTGTTTTCAACATTCCACTGTGCGTTTGATATGCAGAACCGGCGATATCTTGATTTTCGTGAGGTTTCAAGCTGAGATATGCATTTTCTGCGATAATCTTGGTGAGACTTCAGTCAGAAATATGCAGAATTTTCTATATCGCTCTTTTCGAGCTATTTAATGCGAAAAAACAAGTTTTCTGGTGTTTTCACCACTCCACAGTGCGTTTGATATGCGGAACCAGCGACATCTTGGATTTCGTCGGTTTTCAAGCTGAGACATGCATTTTCTGCGATAATCTTGGTGAGTCTTCTGTCAGAAGTATGCAGAATCATCGAGATCCCTCTTTTCGAGCTAGTTAATGCGAGAAACACGTTATCTGGTGTTTTCACCACTCCACAGTGCGTTTAATATGCAGAACCGGCTACATCTTGGCTGTCGTAGGGTATCAAGTTGAGATATGCATTTTCTGCGATAATCATGGTGAGACTTCTGTCAGAAGTATGCAGAATCATCGGGATCGCTCTTTTCGAGCTATTTAATGCGAGAAACACGTTTTCTGGGGTTTTCACCACTCCACATTTCGTTGGATATGCAGAACAGGAGATATCTTGGTTTTCGTGGGGTTTCTAGCAGAGAAATGCATTTTCTGCGATAATCATGGTGAGACTTCTGTTAGAAGTATGCAGAATCATCGAGATCGCACATTTCGATCTATTTAATGCGAGAAACACGTTATCTGGTGTTTTCACCACTCCACAGTGCGTTTGATATGCAGAACCAGCGATATCTTGGTTTTCGTGGGGTTTCAAGCTGAGATATGCATTTTTTACGATAATCATGGTGAGACTTCTGTCCGAAGTATGCAGAATCATCGAGATCGCACTTTTCGAGCTATTTAATGCGAGAAACAGGATATCTGGTGTTTTCAGCACTCCACAGTGCGTTTGATATGCAGAACCGGCGACATCTTGGATTTCGTCGGGGTTCAAGCTGAGATATGCAATTCCTGCGATAATCTTGGTGAGAAATCTGTCCGAAGTATGCTTAATCATCGAGATCGCTCGTTTCCAGCTATTTAATGCGAGAAACACGTTATCTGGTGTTTTCACCACTCCACAGTGCGTGTGATATGCAGAACCGACGATATCCTGGTTTTCGTGGGGTTTCAAGCTCAGATGTGCATTTTCTGCGATAATCTTGGTGAGAAATCTGTCCGAAGTATGCTTAATCATCGAGATCGCTCGTTTCCAGCTATTTAATGCGAGAAACACGTTATCTGGTGTTTTCACCACTCCACAGTTGGTTTGATATGCAGAACCGGCGATGTTTGGTTTTCGTCGGGTTTCAAGTTGAGATATGCTTTTTCTACGATAATCTTGGTGAAACATCTGTCCGAAGTATGCAGAAACATCAAGAGCGCTCTTTTCGAGCTATTTAATGCGAGAAACACGTTTTCTGGGGTTTTCACCACACCACAGTTCGTTGGATGTGCAGAACCGGAGATATCTTGGTTTTCGTGGGGTTTCAAGCAGAGATATGCATTTTCTGCGATAATCATGGTGAGACTTCGGTTAGAAGTATGCAGAATCATCGAGATCGCACTTTTCGAGCTAGTTAATGCGAGAAACACGTTATCTGGTGTTTTCACCACTCCACAGTTCGTTGTATATGCAGAACAGGAGATATCTTGGTTTGCGTGGGGTTTCTAGCAGAGATATGCATTTTCTGCGATAATCTAGGTGAGTCTTCTGCCAGAAGTATGCAGAATCATCTAGATCGCTCTTTTCGAGCTATTTAATGCGAGAAACACGATATCTGGTGATTTCAGCACTCCACAGTGCGTATGATATGCAGAACCGGCGATATCTTGGTTTTCGTGGGGTTTCAAGCTGAAATATGCATTTTCTGCGATAATCTTGGTGAGACTTCAGTCAGAAGTATGCAGAATCTTCGAGATCGCTCATTTCGAGCTAGTTAATGCGAGAAACACGTTATCTGGTGTTTTCACCACTCCACAGTTCGTTGTATATGCAGAACAGGAGGTATCTTGGTTTTCGTGGGGTTTCTAGCAGAGATATGCATTTTCTGCGATAATCTAGGTGAGTCTTCTGCCAGAAGTATGCAGAATCTTCGAGATCGTTCTTTTCGAGCAACTTAATGCGAGAAACACGATATCTGGTTGTTTTCACCACTCCACAGTGCGTTTGATATGCAGAACGGGCGACATCTTGATTTTCGTGAGGTTTCAAGCTGAGATATGCATTTTCTGCGATAATCTTGGTGAGACATCATGTCAGAAATATGCAGAATCTTCTATATCGCTCTTTTCGAACTATTTAATGCGAAAAAACAAGTTTTCTGGTGTTTTCAACATTCCACTGTGCGTTTGATATGCAGAACCGGCGATATCTTGATTTTCGTGGTGTTTCCAGCTGAAATATGCATTTTCTACGATAATCTTGGTGAGACGTCTGTCAGAAGTATGCAGAATCTTCGAGATCGTTCTTTTCGAGCTACTTAATGCGAGAAACACGATATCTGGTTGTTTTCACCACTCCACAGTGCGTTTGATATGCAGAACGGGCGACATCTTGATTTTCGTGAGGTTTCAAGCTGAGATATGCATTTTCTGCGATAATCTTGGTGAGACTTCAGTCAGAAATATGCAGAATTTTCTATATCGCTCTTTTCGAGCTATTTAATGCGAAAAAACAAGTTTTCTGGTGTTTTCAACATTCCACAGTGCGTTTGATATGCAGAACCGATGATATCTTGATTTTCGTGGTGTTTCCAGCTGAGATATGCATTTTCTGCGATAATCTTGGTGAGTCTTCTGTCAGAAGTATGCAGAATCATCGAGATCCCTCTTTTCGAGCTATTTAATGCGAGAAACACGTTAATTGGTGTTTTCACCACTCCACAGTGCGTTTGATATGCGGAACCAGCGACATCTTGGATTTCGTCGGTTTTCAAGCTGAGACATGCATTTTCTGCGATAATCTTGGTGAGTCTTCTGTCAGAAGTATGCAGAATCATCGAGATCCCTCTTTTCGAGCTAGTTAATGCGAGAAACACGTTATCTGGTGTTTTCACCACTCCACAGTGCGTTTAATATGCAGAACCGGCTACATCTTGGCTGTCGTAGGGTATCAAGTTGAGATATGCATTTTCTGCGATAATCATGGTGAGACTTCTGTCAGAAGTATGCAGAATCATCGGGATCGCTCTTTTCGAGCTATTTAATGCGAGAAACACGTTTTCTGGGGTTTTCACCACTCCACATTTCGTTGGATATGCAGAACAGGAGATATCTTGGTTTTCGTGGGGTTTCTAGCAGAGAAATGCATTTTCTGCGATAATCATGGTGAGACTTCTGTTAGAAGTATGCAGAATCATCGAGATCGCACATTTCGATCTATTTAATGCGAGAAACACGTTATCTGGTGTTTTCACCACTCCACAGTGCGTTTGATATGCAGAACCAGCGATATCTTGGTTTTCGTGGGGTTTCAAGCTGAGATATGCATTTTTTACGATAATCATGGTGAGACTTCTGTCCGAAGTATGCAGAATCATCGAGATCGCACTTTTCGAGCTATTTAATGCGAGAAACAGGATATCTGGTGTTTTCAGCACTCCACAGTGCGTTTGATATGCAGAACCGGCGACATCTTGGATTTCGTCGGGGTTCAAGCTGAGATATGCAATTCCTGCGATAATCTTGGTGAGAAATCTGTCCGAAGTATGCTTAATCATCGAGATCGCTCGTTTCCAGCTACTTAATGCGAGAAACACGTTATCTGGTGTTTTCACCACTCCACAGTGCGTGTGATATGCAGAACCGACGATATCCTGGTTTTCGTGGGGTTTCAAGCTCAGATGTGCATTTTCTGCGATAATCTTGGTGAGAAATCTGTCCGAAGTATGCTTAATCATCGAGATCGCTCGTTTCCAGCTATTTAATGCGAGAAACACGTTATCTGGTGTTTTCACCACTCCACAGTTGGTTTGATATGCAGAACCGGCGATGTTTGGTTTTCGTCGGGTTTCAAGTTGAGATATGCTTTTTCTACGATAATCTTGGTGAAACATCTGTCCGAAGTATGCAGAAACATCAAGAGCGCTCTTTTCGAGCTATTTAATGCGAGAAACACGTTTTCTGGGGTTTTCACCACACCACAGTTCGTTGGATGTGCAGAACCGGAGATATCTTGGTTTTCGTGGGGTTTCAAGCAGAGATATGCATTTTCTGCGATAATCATGGTGAGACTTCGGTTAGAAGTATGCAGAATCATCGAGATCGCACTTTTCGATCTATTTAATGCGAGAAACACGTTGTCTGGTGTTTTCACCACTCCACAGTTGGTTTGATATGCAGAACCGGCGATATCTGGGTTTTCGTCGGGTTTCAAGCTGAGATATGCATTTTTTACGATAATCTTGGTGAGACTTCTGTCCGAAGTATCCAGAATCATCGAGATCGCTCTTTTCGAGCTATTTGATGCGAGAAACACGTTAACTGGTGTTTCCACCACTCCACAGTGCGTTTGATATGCAGAACCGGCGACATCTTGGATTTCGTCGGGGTTCAAGCTGAGATATGCATTTTCTACGATAATCTTGATGAGACTTCTGTCAGAAGTATGCAGAATCATCGGGATCGCTTTTTTCGAGATATCTAATGCGAGAAACACGTTATCTGGTGTTTTCACCACTCCGCAGTGCGTTTGATATGTAGAACCAGCGATATCTGGGTTTTCGTGGGGTTTCAAGCTGAGATATGCATTTTCTGCGATAATCTTGGTGAGACTTCTGTCCGATGTATGCAGAATCATCGAGATCGATCTTTTCGAGCTATTTAATGCGAGAAACACGTTATCCGGTGTTTTCACCACTCCACAGTGGGTTTGATACGCAGAACTGGCGAAATCTTGGTTTTCGTGGGGTTTCCAGCTGAGACATACATTTTCTGCGATAATCATGGTGAGTCTTCTGTCAGAAGTATGCAGAATCTTCGAGATCGCTCTATTCGAGCTATTTAATGCGAGAAACACGTTATCTGGTTGTTTTCACCACTCCACAGTGCGTTTGATATGCAGAACCGGCGACATCTTGATTTTCGTGGGGTTTCTAGCTGAGATATGCATTTTCTGCGAAAATATTGGTGAGACTTCTGTCCGAAGTATGCAGAGTCATCGAGATCGTACTTTTCGAGCTATTTAATGCGAGAAACACGTTTTCTGGGGTTTTCACCACTCCACAGTTGGTTTGATATGCAGAACCGGCGATGTTTGGTTTTCGTCGGGTTTCAAGTTGAGATATGCATTTTCTACGATAATCTTGGAGAAACATCTGTCCGAAGTATGCAGAATCATCAAGATCGCTCTTTTCGAGCTATTTAATGCGAAAAAACAAGTTTTCTGGTGTTTTCACCACTCCACAGTGCGTTTGATATGCAGAACCGGCGACATCTTGGATTTCGTCGGGGTTCAAGCTAAGATATGCAATTCCTGCGATAATCTTGGTGAGAAATCTGTCCGAAGTATGCTTAATCATCGAGATCGCTCGTTTCCAGCTATTTAATGCGAGAAACACGTTATCTGGTGTTTTCACCACTCCACAGTGCGTGTGATATGCAGAACCGACGATATCCTGGTTTTTGTGGGGTTTCAAGCTCAGATGTGCATTTTCTGCGATAATCTTGGTGAGAAATCTGTCCGAAGTATGCTTAATCATCGAGATCGCTCGTTTCCAGCTATTTAATGCGAGAAACACGTTATCTGGTGTTTTCACCACTCCACAGTTGGTTTGATATGCAGAACCGGCGATGTTTGGTTTTCGTCGGGTTTCAAGTTGAGATATGCTTTTTCTACGATAATCTTGGTGAAACATCTGTCCGAAGTATGCAGAAACATCAAGAGCGCTCTTTTCGAGCTATTTAATGCGAGAAACACGTTTTCTGGGGTTTTCACCACACCACAGTTCGTTGGATGTGCAGAACCGGAGATATCTTGGTTTTCGTGGGGTTTCTAGCAGAGATATGAATTTTCTGCGATAATCATGGTGAGACTTCGGTTAGAAGTATGCAGAATCATCGAGATCGCACTTTTCGATCTATTTAATGCGAGAAACACGTTGTCTGGTGTTTTCACCACTCCACAGTTGGTTTGATATGCAGAACCGGCGATATCTGGGTTTTCGTGGGGTTTCAAGCTGAGATATGCATTTTCAGCGATAATCTTGGTGAGAGTTCTGTCCGAAGTATGCAGAATCATCGAGATCGCTCTATTCGAGCTATTTAACGCGACAAAACGTTATCTGGTGTTTTCAGCACTCCACAGTGCGTTTGATATGCAGAACCAGCGATATCTTGGTTTTCGTGGGGTTTCAAGCTGAGATATGCATTTTCTCCGATAAACATGGAGAGACTTCTGTCCGAATTAGGCTGAATCATCGAGATCGCTCTTTTCGAGCTAGCTAATGCGAGAAAAACCTTGTCAGGGGTTTTCAACACTCCACAGTGCGTTTGATATGCAGAACCAGCGATATCTTGGCTTTCGTTGGGTTTCAAGCTGAGATATGCATTTTTTACGATAATCTTGGTGAGACTTCTGTCCGAAGTATGCAGAATCATCGAGATCGCTATTTTCGAGCTATTTGATGCGAGAAACACGTTAACTGGTGTTTCCACCACTCCACAGTGCGTTTGATATGCAGAACCGGCCACATCTTGGATTTCGTCGGGGTTCAAGCTGAGATATGCATTTTCTACGATAATCTTGGTGAGACTTCTGTCAGAAGTATGCAGAATCATCGGGATCGCTTTTTTCGAGATATCTAATGCGAGAAACACGTTATCTGGTGTTTTCACCACTCCGCAGTGCGTTTGATATGTAGAACCAGCGATATCTGGGTTTTCGTGGGGTTTCAAGCTGAGATATGCATTTTCTGCGATAATCTTGGTGAGACTTCTGTCCGAAGTATGCAGAAACATCGAGAGCGCTCTTTTCGAGCTATTTAATGCGAGAAACACGTTTTCTGGGGTTTTCACCACACCACAGTTCGTTGGATATGCAGAACCGGAGATATCTTGGTTTTCGTGGGGTTTCAAGCTGAGATATGCATTTTCTGCAATAATCTTGTTGAGACTTCTGTCCGAAGTATGCAGAAATATCGAGAGCGCTCTTTTCGGGCTATTTAATGCGAGAAACACGTTTTCTGGGGTTTTCACCACACCACTGTTCGTTGGATATGCAGAACCGGAGATATCTTGGTTTTCGTGGGGTTTCAAGCTGAAATATGCATTTTCTGCGATAATCTTGGTGAGACTTCTGTCCGATGTTTGCAGAATCATCGAGATCGCTCTTTTCGAGCTATTTAATGCAAGAGACACGTTAACTGGTGTTTTCACCACTCCACAGTGCGTATGATGTGCAGAACCGACGATATCCTGGTTTTCGTGGGGTTTCAAGCTCAGATATGCATTTTCTGCGATAATATTGGTGAGACTTCAGACAGAAGTATGCAGAATCATCTAGATCACTCTTTTCGAGCTATTTAATGCGAGAAACACGTTATCCGGTGTTTTCACCACTCCACAGTGGGTTTGATATGCAGAACTGGCGACATCTTGGATTTCGTCGGGTTTCAAGCTGAGATATGCATTTTCTACGATAATCTTGGTGAGACTTCTGTCAGAAGTTTGCACAATCATCTAGATCGCTCGTTTCGAGATATTTAATGCGAAAAAACAAGTTTTCTGGTGTTTTCACCACTCCACAGTGCGTCTGATATGCAGAACCGGCGATATCTTGGTTTTCGTGGGGTTTCCAGCTGAGACATACATTTTCTGCGATAATCTTGGTGAGACTTCTGTCCGTAGTATGCAGAATCATCGCGATCGCTCTTATCGAGCTATTTAATGCGAGAAACACGTTATCTGGTGTTTTCAGCACTCCACAGTGCGTTTGATATGCAGAACCGGCGACATCTTTATGTTCGTGAGGTTTCAAGCTGAGATATGCATTTTCTGCGATAATATTGGTGAGACTTCTGTCCGAAGTATGCAGAATCATCGATATCGCTCTTTTAGAGCTATTTAATGCGAGCAACACGTTATGTGGTGTATTCACCACTCCACAGTACGTTAGACATGCAGAACCGGAGGTATCTTCGTTTCGGTCGGGTTTCAAGCTGAGGTATGCATTTTCTACGACAATATTGGTGAGACCTCTGTCAGAAGTATGCAGAACCTTCGAGAACGCTCTTTTCGAGCTACTTAATGCGAGAAACACGTTTTCTGGTGTTTTCACCACCCCACAGTGCGTTTGATATGCAAAACCGGAGATATCTTGGTTTTCGTGGGGTTTCAAGCTGAGATATGCATTTTCTGCAATAATCTTGTTGAGACTTCTGTCCGAAGTATGCAGAAAAATCGAGAGCGCTCTTTTCGAGCTATTTAATGCGAGAAACACGTTTTCTGGGGTTTTCACCACACCTCTGTTCGTTGGATATGCAGAACCGGAGATATCTTGGTTTTCCTGGGGTTTCAAGCTGAGATATGCATTTTCTGCGACAATCTTGGTGAGACTTCTGTCCGAAGTATGCAGAATCATCGGGATCGCTCTTATCGAGCTATTTAATGCGAGAAACACGTTTTCTGGCGATTTCACCACACCACTGTTCGTTGGATATGCAGAACCGGAGATATCTTGGTTTTCGTGGGGTGTCAAGCTGAAATATGCATTTTCTGCGATAATCTTGGTGAGACTTCTGTCCGATGTATGCAGAATCATCGAGATCGATATTTTCGAGCTATTTAATGCGAGAAACACGTTATCCTGTGTTTTCACCACTCCACAGTGGGTTTGATATGCAGAACCGGCGACATCTTGATTTTCGTGGGGTTTCTAGCTGAGATATGCATTTTCTGCAAAAATATTGGTGAGACTTCTGTCCGAAGTATGCAGAGTCATCGAGATCGTACTTTTCGAGCTATTTAATGCGAGAAACACGTTTTCTGGGGTTTTCACCACTCCACAGTTGGTTTGATATGCAGAACCGGCGATGTTTGGTTTTCGTCGGGTTTCAAGTTTAGATATGCATTTTCTACGATAATCTTGGAGAAACATCTGTCCGAAGTATGCAGAATCATCAAGATCGCTCTTTTCGAGCTATTTAATGCGAAAAAACAAGTTTTCTGGTGTTTTCACCACTCCACAGTGCGTTTGATATGCAGAACCGGCGACATCTTGGATTTCGTCGGGGTTCAAGCTGAGATATGCAATTCCTGCGATAATCTTGGTGGGAAATCTGTCTGAAGTATGCTTAATCATCGAGATCGCTCGTTTCCAGCTATTTAATGCGAGAAACACGTTATCTGGTGTTTTCACCACTCCACAGTGCGTGTGATATGCAGAACCGACGATATCCTGGTTTTCGTGGGGTTTCAAGCTCAGATGTGCATTTTCTGCGATAATCTTGGTGAGAAATCTGTCCGAAGTATGCTTAATCATCGAGATCGCTCGTTTCGAGCTATTTAATGCGAGAAACACGCTTTCTGGTGTTTTCACCACTCCACAGTTGGTTTGATATGCAGAACCGGCGATGTTTGGTTTTCGTCGGGTTTCAAGTTGAGATATGCTTTTTCTACGATAATCTTGGTGAAACATCTGTCCGAAGTATGCAGAAACATCAAGAGCGCTCTTTTCGAGCTATTTAATGCGAGAAACACGTTTTCTGGGGTTTTCACCACACCACAGTTCGTTGGATGTGCAGAACCGGAGATATCTTGGTTTTCGCGGGGTTTCTAGCAGAGATATGCATTTTCTGCGATAATCATGGTGAGACTTCGGTTAGAAGTATGCAGAATCATCGAGATCGCACTTTTCGATCTATTTAATGCGAGAAACACGTTGTCTGGTGTTTTCACCACTCCACAGTTGGTTTGATATGCAGAACCGGCGATATCTGGGTTTTCGTGGGGTTTCAAGCTGAGATATGCATTTTCAGCGATAATCTTGGTGAGACTTCTGTCCGAAGTATGCAGAATCATCGAGATCGCTCTATTCGAGCTATTTAACGCGACAAAACGTTATCTGGTGTTTTCAGCACTCCACAGTGCGTTTGATATGCAGAACCAGCGATATCTTGGTTTTCGTGGGGTTTCAAGCTGAGATATGCGTTTTCTGCGATAAACATGGAGAGACAGACTTCTGTCCGAATTAGGCTGAATCATCGAGATCGCTCTTTTCGAGCTAGTTAATGCGAGAAAAACCTTGTCAGGGGTTTTCACCACTCCACAGTGCGTTTGATATGCAGAACCAGCGATATCTTGGCTTTCGTTGGGTTTCAAGCTGAGATATGCATTTTTTACGATAATCTTGGTGAGACTTCTGTCCGAAGTATGCAGAATCATCGAGATCGCTCTTTTCGAGCTATTTGATGCGAGAAACACGTTAACTGGTGTTTCCACCACTCCACAGTGCGTTTGATATGCAGAACCGGCGACATCTTGGATTTCGTCGGGGTTCAAGCTGAGATATGCATTTTCTACGATAATCTAGGTGAGACTTCTGTCCGAAGTATGCAGAATCATCGATATCGCTCTTTTCGAGCTATTTAATGCGAGAAACACGTTGTCTGGTGTTTTGACCACTCCACAGTGCGTTTGATATGTAGAGCCGCAGATAACTTTGTTTTCGTGGGGTTTCCAGCTGAAATATGCATTTTCTGCGATAATCTTGGTGTTTCATCTATGAGAAGTATGCAGAATCATCGAGAACGCTCCTTTCGAGCTAGTTAATGCGAGAAACACGTTTTCTGGTGTTTTCACCACTCCACAGTGCGTCTGATATGCAGAACCGGCGATATCTTGATTTTCGTGGTGTTTCCAGCTGAGATATGCATTTTCTGCGATAATCTTGGTGAGACTTCAGTCAGAAGTACGCAGAATCATCTAGATCGCTCGTTTCGAGCTATTTAATGCGAGAAACCCGTTATCTGGTTGTTTTCACCACTCCATAGTGCGTTTGATATGCAGAACCGGCGACATCTTGATTTTCGTGAGGTTTCTAGATGAGATATGCATTTTCTGCGATAATATTGGTGAGACTTCAGTCAGAAGTATGCAGAATCATCTAGATCGCTCGTTTGGAGCTATTTAATGCGAGAAACACGTTTTCTGGTGTATTCGCCACTCCACAGTACGTTAGACATGCAGAACCGGCGACATTTTGGATTTCGACGGGTTTCAAGCTGAGGATTGCATTTTCTACGATAATCTTGGTGAGACGTCTGTCAGAAGTATGCAGAATCTTCGAGATCGCTCTTTTCGAGCAACTTAATGCGAGAAACACGATATCTGGTTGTTTTCACCACTCCACAGTGCGTTTGATATGCAGAACCGGCGATATCTTGATTTTCGTGGTGTTTCCAGCTGAGATATGCATTTTCTGCGATAAGCTTGGTGAGTCTTCTCCCATAAGTATGCAGAATCATCTAGATCGCTCTTTTCGAGCTATTTAATGCGGGAAACACGTTTTCTGGTGTATTCGCCACTCCACAGTACGTTAGACATGCAGAACCGGAGGTATCTTCGTTTCGGTCGGGTTTCAAGCTGAGATATGCATTTTCTACGACAATATTGGTGAGACCTCTGTCAGAAGTATGCAGAATCTTCGAGAACGCTCTTTTCGAGCTACTTAATGGGAGAAACACGTTTTCTGGTGTTTTGACCACTCCACAGTGCGTTTGATATGTAGAGCCGCCGATAACTTGGTTTTCGTGGGGTTTCCAGCTGAAATATGCATTTTCTGCGATAATCTTTGTGTTTCCTCTATGAGAAGTATGCAGAATCATCGAGATCGCTCTATTCCAGCTATTTAATGCGAAAAACACGTTATCTGGTTGTTTTCACTACTCCACAGTGGGTTTGATATGCAGAACCGGCGACATCTTAATTTTCGTGATGTTTCTAGCTGAGATAGGCATTTTCAGCGATAATATTGGTGAGACTTCAGTCAGAAGTATGCAGAATCATCTAGATCGCTCTTTTCGAGCTATTTAATGCGGGAAACACGTTTTCTGGTGTATTCACCACTCCACAGTGCGTTTGATATGCAGAACCGGCGACAGCTTGATTTTCGTGGTGTTTCCAGCTGGGATATGCATTTTCTGCGATAATCTTGGTGAGACTTCAGTCAGAAGTATGCAGAATCATCGGGATCGCTCTTTTCGAGCTATTTAATGCGAGAAAAACGATATCCGGTGTTTTCACCACTCCACAGTGCGTTTGATATGCAGAACCGGCGACATTTTGGATTTCGACGGGTTTCAAGCTGAGGATTGCATTTTCTACGATAATCTTGGTGAGACGTCTGTCAGAAGTATGCAGAATCTTCGAGATCGCTCTTTTCGAGCAACTTAATGCGAGAAACACGTTATCTGGTTGTTTTCACCACTCCACAGTGCGTTTGATATGCAGAACCGGCGACATCTTGATTTTCGTGAGGTTTCAAGCTGAGATATGCATTTTCGGCGATAATCTTGGTGAGTCTTCTGTCAGAAGTATGCAGAATCATCTAGATCGGTCTTTTCGAGCTATTTGATGCGAGAAACACGTTTTCTGATGTTTTCACCACGCCACTGTGCGTTTGATATGCAGAACCGGCGACATCGTGGTTTTCGTCGGGTTTCAAGCTGAGATATGCATTTTCCGCGATCATATTGGTGAGACTTCAGTCAGAAGTATGCAGAATCATCGAGATCGCTCTATTCGAGCTATTTAATGCGAGAAACACGTTATCTGGTTGTTTTCACCACTCCACAGTGCGTTTGATATGCAGATCCGGCGACATCTTGGATTTCGTCGGGGTTCAAGCTGAGATTTGCAATTCCTGCGATAATCTTGGTGAGACTTCTGTCCGAAGTATGCTTAATCATCGAGAACGCTCTTTTCGAGCTGGTTAATGCGAGAAACACGTTATCTGGTGTTTTCAGCACTCCACAGTGCGTTTGATATGCAGAACCGGCGATATCTTGGTTTTCGTGGGGTTTCCAGCTGAGATATGCATTTTCTGCGATAATCTTGGTGAGTCTTCTGTCAGAAGTATGCAGAATCATCTAGATCGCTCTTTTCGAGCTATTTGATGCGAGAAACACGTTTTCTGGTGTTTTCACCACGCCACAGTGCGTTTGATATGCAGAACCGGCGACATCGTGGTTTTCGCCGGGTTTCAAGCTGAGATATGCATTTTCTGCGATCATATTGGTGATACTTCAGTCAGAAGTATGCAGAATCATCTAGATCGCTCGTTTCGAGCTATTTAAAGCGAGAAACACGTTATCTGGTTGTTTTCCCCACTCCACAGTGCGTTTGATATGCAGAACCGGCGATATCGTTGTTTTCGTCGGGTTTCAAGCTGAGATATAGCATTTTCTGCGATAATATTGGTGAGACTTCAGTCAGAAGTATGCAGAATCATCTAGATCGCTCGTTTCGAGCTATTTAAAGCGAGAAACACGATATCTGGTTGTTTTCCCCACTCCACAGTGCGTTTGATATGCAGAACCGGCGATATCTTGGTTTTCGTGGGGTTTCCAGCTGAGATATGCATTTTCTGCGATAATCTTGGTGAGTCTTCTGTCAGAAGTATGCAGAATCATCGAGATCGCTCTATTCGAGCTATTTAATGCGAGAAACACGTTATCTGGTTGTTTTCACCACTCCACAGTGCGTTTGATATGCAGAACCGGCGATATCTTGGTTTTCGTGGGGTTTCCAGCTGAGATATGCATTTTCTGCGATAATCTTGGTGAGTCTTCTGTCAGAAGTATGCAGAATCATCGAGATCGCTCTATTCGAGCTATTTAATGCGAGAAACACGTTATCTGGTTGTTTTCACCACTCCACAGTGCGTTTGATATGCAGAACCGGCGATATCTTGGTTTTCGTGGGGTTTCCAGCTGAGATATGCATTTTCTGCGATAATCTTGGTGAGTCTTCTGTCAGAAGTATGCAGAATCATCGAGATCGCTCTATTCGAGCTATTTAATGCGAGAAACACGTTATCTGGTTGTTTTCACCTATCCACAGTGCGTTTGATATGCAGAAACGGAGATATCTTGGTTTCGGTCGGGTTTCAAGCTGAGATATGCATTTTCTGCGATAATCTTGGTGAGTCTTCTGTCAGAAGTATGCAGAATCATCTAGATCGCTCGTTTCGAGCTACTTAATGCGAGAAACACGTTATCTGGTGTTTTCACCACTCCACAGTGCGTTTAACTTGCAGAACCGGCGACATCTTGGATTTCGTCGGGGTTCAAGCTGGGATATGCATTTTCAACGATAATCTTGGTAAGAATTCTGTCAGAAGTATGCAGTATCATCTAGATCGCTCTTTTCGAGCTACTTAATGCGAGAAACACGTTTTCTGGTGCTTTGACCACTCCACAGTGCGTTTGATATGTAGAACCGCCGATAACTTGGTTTTCGTGGGGATTCCAGCTGAAATATGCATTTTCTGCGATAATATTGGTGAGACTTCAGTCAGAAGTATGCAGAATCATCTAGATCGCTCGTTTCGAGTTATTTAATGCGAGAAACACGTTATCTGGTTGTTTTCACCACTCCACAGTGCGTTTGATATGCAGAACCGGCGACATCTTGATTTTCGTGAGGTTTCAAGCTGAGATATGCATTTTCTGCGATAATCTTGGTGAGTCTTCTGTCAGAAGTATGCAGAATCATCTAGATCGGTCTTTTCGAGCTATTTGATGCGAGAAACACGTTTTCTGGTGTTTTCACCACGCCACTGTGCGTTTGATATGCAGAACCGGCGACATCGTGGTTTTCGTCGGGTTTCAAGCTGAGATATGCATTTTCTGCGATCATATTGGTGAGACTTCAGTCAGAAGTATGCAGAATCATCGAGATCGCTCTATTCGAGCTATTTAATGCGAGAAACACGTTATCTGGTTGTTTTCACCACTCCACAGTGCGTTTGATATGCAGATCCGGCGACATTTTGGATTTCGTCGGGGTTCAAGCTGAGATTTGCAATTCCTGCGATAATCTTGGTGAGACTTCTGTCCGAAGTATGCTTAATCATCGAGAACGCTCTTTTTGAGCTGGTTAATGCGAGAAACACGTTATCTGGTGTTTTCAGCACTCCACAGTGCGTTTGATATGCAGAACCGGCGATATCTTGGTTTTCGTGGGGTTTCCAGCTGAGATATGCATTTTCTGCGATAATCTTGGTGAGTCTTCTGTCAGAAGTATGCAGAATCATCTAGATCGCTCTTTTCGAGCTATTTGATGCGAGAAACACGTTTTCTGGTGTTTTCACCACGCCACAGTGCGTTTGATATGCAGAACCGGCGACATCGTGGTTTTCGTCGGGTTTCAAGCTGAGATATGCATTTTCTGCGATCATATTGGTGAGACTTCAGTCAGAAGTATGCAGAATCATCTAGATCGCTCGTTTCGAGCTATTTAAAGCGAGAAACACTTTATCTGGTTGTTTTGACCACTCCACAGTGCGTTTGATATGTAGAGCCGCCGATAACTTGGTTTTCGTGGGGTTTCCAGCTGAAATATGCATTTTCTGCGATAATCTTGGTGTTTCATCTATGAGAAGTATGCAGAATCATCGAGAACGCTCTTTTCGAGCTAGTTAATGCGAGATACACGTTTTCTGATGTTTTCAGCACTCCATAGTGCGTCTGATATGCAGAACCGGCGATATCTTGGTTTTCGTGGGGTTTCCAGCTGAGATATGCAATTTCTGTGATAATCTTGGTGAGTCTTCTGTCAGAAGTATGCAGAATCATCTAGATCGCTCTTTTCGAGCTATTTAATGCGAGAAACACTTTTTCTGGTGTTTTCACCACGCCACAGTGCGTTTGATATGCAGAACCGGCGACATCGTTGTTTTCGTCGGGTTTCAAGCTGAGATATAGCATTTTCTGCGATAATATTGGAGAGACTTCAGTCAGAAGTATGCAGAATCATCTAGATCGCTCGTTTCGAGCTATTTAAAGCGAGAAACACGTTGTCTGGTTGTTTTCCCCACTCCACAGTGCGTTTGATATGCAGAACCGGCGATATCTTGGTTTTCGTGGGGTTTCCAGCTGAGATATGCATTTTCTGCGATATCTTGGTGAGTCTTCTGTCAGAAGTATGCAGAATCATCGAGATCGCTCTATTCGAGCTATTTAATGTGAGAAACACGTTTTCTGGTGTATTCACCACCCCACAGTACGTTTGACATGCAGAACCGGATATATCTTGGTTTCGGTCGGGTTTCAAGCTGAGATATGCATTTTCTACGATAATCTTGGTGAGACTTCTGTCAGACGTATGCAGAATCATCGGGATCGCTCTTTTCGAGCTATTTAAAGCGAGAAACACGTTTTCTGGTGTATTCACCACTCCACAGTACGTTTGACATGCAGAACAGGAGATATCTTGGTTTAGGTCGGGTATCAAGCTGAGATATGCATTTTCAACGATAATCTTGGTGAGACTTCTGTCAGAAGTATGCAGAATCATCGGGATCGCTCTTTTCGAGCTATTTAATGCGAGAAACACGTTATCTGGTTGTTTTCACCACTCCACAGTGCGTTTGATATGCAGATCCGGCGACATTTTGGATTTCGTCGGGGTTCAAGCTGAGATTTGCAATTCCTGCGATAATCTTGGTGAGACTTCTGTCCGAAGTATGCTTAATCATCGAGAACGCTCTTTTTGAGCTGGTTAATGCGAGAAACACGTTATCTGGTGTTTTCAGCACTCCACAGTGCGTTTGATATGCAGAACCGGCGATATCTTGGTTTTCGTGGGGTTTCCAGCTGAGATATGCATTTTCTGCGATAATCTTGGTGAGTCTTCTGTCAGAAGTATGCAGAATCATCTAGATCGCTCTTTTCGAGCTATTTGATGCGAGAAACACGTTTTCTGGTGTTTTCACCACGCCACAGTGCGTTTGATATGCAGAACCGGCGACATCGTGGTTTTCGTCGGGTTTCAAGCTGAGATATGCATTTTCTGCGATCATATTGGTGAGACTTCAGTCAGAAGTATGCAGAATCGTCTAGATCGCTCGTTTCGAGCTATTTAAAGCGAGAAACACTTTATCTGGTTGGTTTCACGACTCCACAGTGCGTTTGATATGCAGAACCGGCGACATCTTGATTTTCGTGAGGTTTCAAGCTGAGATATGCATTTTCTGCTATAATATTGGTGAGTCTTCTGTCAGTAGGATGCAGAATCATCGAGACCCCTCTTTTCGAGCTATTTAATGCGAGAAACACGTTATCTGGTGTTTTCACCACTCCACAGTGCGTTTGATATGCAGAACAGGCGACATCTTGATTTTCGTGAGATTTCAAGCTGAGATATGCATTTTCTACGATAACCATGGTGAGTCTTCTGTCAGGAGTATGCAGAATCATCTAGATCGCTCTTTTCGAGCTATTTAATGCGAGAAACACGTTATATGGTTGTTTTCACCACTCCACAGTGCGTTTGATATGCAGAACCAGCGATATCTTGGTTTTCGTGGGGTTTCAACCTGAGATATGCATTTTTTACGATAATCTTGGTGAGACTTCTGTTCGAAGTATGCTTAATCATCGAGATCGCTCGTTTCGAGCTATTTAATGCGCGAAACACGTTATCTGGTGTTTTCACCACTCCACAGTGCGTATGATATGCAGAACCGGCGATATCTTGGTTTTCGTGGGGTTTCAAGCTGAGATATACATTTTCTGCGGTAATCTTGGTGAGACTTCTGTCCGAAGTATGCTGAAACATCGAGATCGCTCTGTTCGAGCTAGTTAATGCGAGAAAAACCTTATCCGGTGTTTTCACCACTCCACAGTGCGTTTGATATGCAGATCCGGCGACATTTTGGATTTCGTCGGGGTTCAAGCTGAGATTTGCAATTCCTGCGATAATCTTGGTGAGACTTCTGTCCGAAGTATGCTTAATCATCGAGAACGCTCTTTTTGAGCTGGTTAATGCGAGAAACACGTTATCTGGTGTTTTCAGCACTCCACAGTGCGTTTGATATGCAGAACCGGCGATATCTTGGTTTTCGTGGGGTTTCCAGCTGAGATATGCATTTTCTGCGATAATCTTGGTGAGTCTTCTGTCAGAAGTATGCAGAATCATCTAGATCGCTCTTTTCGAGCTATTTGATGCGAGAAACACGTTTTCTGGTGTTTTCACCACGCCACAGTGCGTTTGATATGCAGAACCGGCGACATCGTGGTTTTCGTCGGGTTTCAAGCTGAGATATGCATTTTCTGCGATCATATTGGTGAGACTTCAGTCAGAAGTATGCAGAATCATCTAGATCGCTCGTTTCGAGCTATTTAAAGCGAGAAACACTTTATCTGGTTGTTTTGACCACTCCACAGTGCGTTTGATATGTAGAGCCGCCGATAACTTGGTTTTCGTGGGGTTTCCAGCTGAAATATGCATTTTCTGCGATAATCTTGGTGTTTCATCTATGAGAAGTATGCAGAATCATCGAGAACGCTCTTTTCGAGCTAGTTAATGCGAGATACACGTTTTCTGATGTTTTCAGCACTCCATAGTGCGTCTGATATGCAGAACCGGCGATATCTTGGTTTTCGTGGGGTTTCCAGCTGAGATATGCAATTTCTGTGATAATCTTGGTGAGTCTTCTGTCAGAAGTATGCAGAATCATCTAGATCGCTCTTTTCGAGCTATTTAATGCGAGAAACACTTTTTCTGGTGTTTTCACCACGCCACAGTGCGTTTGATATGCAGAACCGGCGACATCGTTGTTTTCGTCGGGTTTCAAGCTGAGATATAGCATTTTCTGCGATAATATTGGAGAGACTTCAGTCAGAAGTATGCAGAATCATCTAGATCGCTCGTTTCGAGCTATTTAAAGCGAGAAACACGTTGTCTGGTTGTTTTCCCCACTCCACAGTGCGTTTGATATGCAGAACCGGCGATATCTTGGTTTTCGTGGGGTTTCCAGCTGAGATATGCATTTTCTGCGATATCTTGGTGAGTCTTCTGTCAGAAGTATGCAGAATCATCGAGATCGCTCTATTCGAGCTATTTAATGTGAGAAACACGTTTTCTGGTGTATTCACCACCCCACAGTACGTTTGACATGCAGAACCGGATATATCTTGGTTTCGGTCGGGTTTCAAGCTGAGATATGCATTTTCTACGATAATCTTGGTGAGACTTCTGTCAGACGTATGCAGAATCATCGGGATCGCTCTTTTCGAGCTATTTAAAGCGAGAAACACGTTTTCTGGTGTATTCACCACTCCACAGTACGTTTGACATGCAGAACAGGAGATATCTTGGTTTAGGTCGGGTATCAAGCTGAGATATGCATTTTCAACGATAATCTTGGTGAGACTTCTGTCAGAAGTATGCAGAATCATCGGGATCGCTCTTTTCGAGCTATTTAATGCGAGAAACACGTTATCTGGTTGTTTTCACCACTCCACAGTGCGTTTGATATGCAGATCCGGCGACATTTTGGATTTCGTCGGGGTTCAAGCTGAGATTTGCAATTCCTGCGATAATCTTGGTGAGACTTCTGTCCGAAGTATGCTTAATCATCGAGAACGCTCTTTTTGAGCTGGTTAATGCGAGAAACACGTTATCTGGTGTTTTCAGCACTCCACAGTGCGTTTGATATGCAGAACCGGCGATATCTTGGTTTTCGTGGGGTTTCCAGCTGAGATATGCATTTTCTGCGATAATCTTGGTGAGTCTTCTGTCAGAAGTATGCAGAATCATCTAGATCGCTCTTTTCGAGCTATTTGATGCGAGAAACACGTTTTCTGGTGTTTTCACCACGCCACAGTGCGTTTGATATGCAGAACCGGCGACATCGTGGTTTTCGTCGGGTTTCAACCTGAGATATGCATTTTTTACGATAATCTTGGTGAGACTTCTGTTCGAAGTATGCTTAATCATCGAGATCGCTCGTTTCGAGCTATTTAATGCGCGAAACACGTTATCTGGTGTTTTCACCACTCCACAGTGCGTATGATATGCAGAACCGGCGATATCTTGGTTTTCGTGGGGTTTCAAGCTGAGATATACATTTTCTGCGGTAATCTTGGTGAGACTTCTGTCCGAAGTATGCTGAAACATCGAGATCGCTCTGTTCGAGCTAGTTAATGCGAGAAAAACCTTATCCGGTGTTTTCACCACTCCACAGTTCGTTTGATATGCAGAACCAGCGATATCTTGGCTTTCGTGGGGTTTCAAGCTGAGATATGCATTTTTTACGATAATCTTGGTGAGACGTCTGTCAGAAGTATGCAGAATCATCTAGATCGCTCTTTTCGAGCTATTTGATGCGAGAAACACGTTTTCTGGTGTTTTCACCACGCCACAGTGCGTTTGATATGCAGAACCGGCGACATCGTGGTTTTCGTCGGGTTTCAAGCTGAGATATGCATTTTCTGCGATCATATTGGTGAGACTTCAGTCAGAAGTATGCAGAATCATCTAGATCGCTCGTTTCGAGCTATTTAAAGCGAGAAACACTTTATCTGGTTGTTTTGACCACTCCACAGTGCGTTTGATATGTAGAGCCGCCGATAACTTGGTTTTCGTGGGGTTTCCAGCTGAAATATGCATTTTCTGCGATAATCTTGGTGTTTCATCTATGAGAAGTATGCAGAATCATCGAGAACGCTCTTTTCGAGCTAGTTAATGCGAGATACACGTTTTCTGATGTTTTCACCACGCCACAGTGCGTTTGATATGCAGAACCGGCGACATCGTTGTTTTCGTCGGGTTTCAAGCTGAGATATAGCATTTTCTGCGATAATATTGGTGAGACTTCAGTCAGAAGTATGCAGAATCATCTAGATCGCTCGTTTCGAGCTATTTAAAGCGAGAAACACGTTATCTGGTTGTTTTCCCCACTCCACAGTGCGTTTGATATGCAGAACCGGCGATATCTTGGTTTTCGTGGGGTTTCCAGCTGAGATATGCATTTTCTGCGATAATCTTGGTGAGTCTTCTGTCAGAAGTATGCAGAATCATCGAGATCGCTCTATTCGAGCTATTTAATGCGAGAAACACGTTATCTGGTTGTTTTCACCACTCCACAGTGCGTTTGACATGCAGAACCGGCGATATCTTGGTTTTCGTGGGGTTTCCAGCTGAGATATGCATTTTCTGCGATAATCTTGGTGAGTCTTCTGTCAGAAGTATGCAGAATCATCGAGATCGCTCTATTCGAGCTATTTAATGCGAGAAACACGTTTTCTGGTGTATTCACCACCCCACAGTGCGTTTGATATGCAGAACCGGCGACATCGTGGTTTTGGTCGGGTTTCAAGCTGAGACATGAATTTTCTGCGATAATCTTGGTGAGACATTAGTCAGAAGTATGCAGAATCATCTAGATCGCTCGTTTCGAGCTACTTAATGCGAGAAACACGTTATCTGGTGTTTTCACCACTCCACAGTGCGTTTAACTTGCAGAACCGGCGACATCTTAGATTTCGTCGGGGTTCAAGCTGGGATATGCATTTTCAACGATAATCTTGGTAAGAATTCTGTCAGAAGTATGCAGAATCATCGAGATCGCTCTATTCGAGCTATTTAATGCGAGAAACACGTTATCTGGTTGTTTTCACCACTCCACAGTGCGTTTGATATATAGAAACGGAGATATCTTGGTTTCGGTCGGGTTTCAAGCTGAGATATGCATTTTCTGCGATAATCTTGGTGAGTCTTCTGTCAGAAGTATGCAGAATCATCGCGATCGCTCTATTCGAGCTATCTAATGCGAGAAACACGTTATCTGGTGTTTTCATCACTCCACAGGGCGTTTGATATGCAGAACCGGCGATATCTTGGTTTTCGTGGGGTTTCCAGCTGAGATATGCATTTTCTGCGATAATCTTGGTGTTTCATCTATGAGAAGTATGCAGAATCATCGAGAACGCTCTTTTCGAGCTAGTTAATGCGAGATACACGTTTTCTGGTGTTTTCACCACTGCATAGTGCGTCTGATATGCAGAACCGGCGATATCTTGGTTTTAGTGGGGTTTCCAGCTGAGATATGCATTTTCTGCGATAATCTTGGTGAGACTTTAGTCAGAACTATGCAGAATCATCTAGATCGCTCGTTTCGAGCTATTTAATGCGAAAAAACAAGTTTTCTGGTGTTTTGACCACTCCACAGTGCGTTTGATATGCAGAACCGGCGACATCGTGTTTTTCGTCGGGTTTCAAGCTGAGATATGCATTTTCTGCGATCATATTGGTGAGACTTCAGTCAGAAGTATGCAGAATCACCTAGATCGCTCGTTTCGAGCTACTTAATGCGAGAAACACGTTATCTGGTGTTTTCACCACTCCACAGTGCGTTTAACTTGCAGAACCGGCGACATCTTGAATTTCGTCGGGGTTCAAGCTGGGATATGCATTTTCAACGATAATCTTGGTAAGAATTCTGTCAGAAGTATGCAGTATCATCTAGATCGCTCGTTTCGAGCTATTTAATGCGAAATAACAAGTTTTCTGGTGTTTTGACCACTCCACAGTGCGTTTGATATGTAGAGCCGCCGATAACTTGGTTTTCGTGGGGATTCCAGCTGAAATATGCATTTTCTGCGATAATCTTGGTGAGTCTTCTGTCAGAAGTATGCAGAATCATCTAGATCGCTCTTTTCGAGCTATTTGATGCGAGAAACACGTTTTCTGGTGTTTTCACCACCCCACAGTGCGTTTGATATGCAGAACCGGCGACATCGTGGTTTTGGTCGGGTTTCAAGCTGAGATATGCATTTTCTGCGATAAACTTGGTGAGACTTTAGTCAGAAGTATGCAGAATCATCTAGATCGCTCGTTTCGAGCTACTTAATGCGAGAAACACGTTATCTGGTGTTTTCACCACTCCACAGTGCGTTTAACTTGCAGAACCGGCGACATCTTGGATTTCGTCGGAGTTCAAGCTGGGATATGCATTTTCAACGATAATCTTGGTAAGAATTCTGTCAGAAGTATGCAGTATCATCTAGATCGCTCTTTTCGAGCTACTTAATGCGAGAAACACGTTTTCTGGTGTTTTGACCACTCCACAGTGCGTTTGATATGTAGAACCGCCGATAACTTGGTTTTCGTGGGGATTCCAGCTGAAATATGCATTTTCTGCGATAATATTGGTGAGACTTCAGTCAGAAGTATGCAGAATCATCTAGATCGCTCGTTTCGAGCTATTTAAAGCGCGAAACACGTTATCTGGTTGTTTTGACCACTCCACAGTGCGTTTGATATGTAGAGCCGCCGATAACTTGGTTTTCGTGGGGTTTCCAGCTGAAATATGCATTTTCTGCGATAATCTTGGTGAGTCTTCTGTCAGAAGTATGCAGAATCATCAAGATCGCTCTTTTCGAGCTATTTGATGCGAGAAACACGTTTTCTGGTGTTTTCACCACGCCACAGTGCGTTTGATATGCAGAACCGGCGACATCGTGGTTTTCGTCGGGATTCAAGCTGAGATATGCATTTTCGGCGATCATATTGGTGAGACTTCAGTCAGAAGTATGCAGAATCATCTAGATCGCTCGTTTCGAGCTATTTAAAGCGCGAAACACGTTATCTGGTTGTTTTCACCACTCCATAGTGCGTCTGATATGCAGAACCGGCGATATCTTGGTTTTCGTGGGGTTTCCAGCTGAGATATGCATTTTCCGCGATAATCTTGGTGAGTCTTCTGTCAGAAGTATGCAGAATCATCTAGATCGCTCTTTTCGAGCTATTTGATGCGAGAAACACGTTTTCTGGTGTTTTCACCACGCCACAGTGCCTTTGATATGCAGAACCGGCGACATCGTGGTTTTCGTCGGGTTTCAAGCTGAGATATGCATTTTCTGCGATCATATTGGTGAGACTTCAGTCAGAAGTATGCAGAATCATCTAGATCGCTCGTTTCGAGCTATTTAAAGCGCGAAACACGTTATCTGGTTGTTTTGACCACTCCACAGTGCGTTTGATATGTAGAGCCGCCGATAACTTGGTTTTCGTAGGGTTTCCAGCTGAAATATGCATTTTCTGCGATAATCTTGGTGTTTCATCTATGAGAAGTATGCAGAATCATCGAGAACGCTCTTTTCGAGCTGGTTAATGCGAGATACACGTTTTCTGATGTTTTCACCACTCCATAGTGCGTCTGATATGCAGAACCGGTGATATCTTGGTTTTCGTGGGGTTTCCAGCTGAGATATGCAATTTCTGTGATAATCTTGGTGAGTCTTCTGTCAGAAGTATGCAGAATCATCTAGATCGCTCTTTTCGAGCTATTTAATGCGAGAAACACGTTTTCTGGTGTTTTCAACACGCCACAGTGCGTTTGATATGCAGAACAGTCGACATCGTGGTTTTCGTCGGGTTTCAAGCTGAGATATGCATTTTCTGCGATCATATTGGTGAGTCTTCTGTCAGAAGTATGCAGAATCATCTAGATCGCTCTTTTCGAGCTATTTAATGCGAGAAACACGTTTTCTGGTGTTTTCAACACGCCACAGTGCGTTTGATATGCAGAACAGTCGACATCGTGGTTTTCGTCGGGTTTCAAGCTGAGATATGCATTTTCTGCGATCATATTGGTGAGTCTTCTGTCAGAAGTATGCAGAATCATCTAGATCGCTCTTTTCGAGCTATTTGATGCGAGAAACACGTTTTCTGTTTGTTTTGACCACTCCACAGTGCGTTTGATATGCAGAACCGGCGACATCGTGGTTTTCGTCGGAGTTCAAGCTGGGATATGCATTTTCAACGATAATCTTGGTAAGAATTCTGTCAGAAGTATGCAGTATCATCTAGATCGCTCTTTTCGAGCTACTTAATGCGAGAAACACGTTTTCTGGTGTTTTGACCACTCCACAGTGCGTTTGATATGTAGAACCGCCGATAACTTGGTTTTCGTGGGGATTCCAGCTGAAATATGCATTTTCTGCGATAATATTGGTGAGACTTCAGTCAGAAGTATGCAGAATCATCTAGATCGCTCGATTCGAGTTATTTAATGCGAGAAACACGTTATCTGGTTGTTTTCACCACTCCACAGTGCGTTTGATATGCAGAACCGGCGACATCTTGATTTTCGTGAGGTTTCAAGCTGAGATATGCATTTTCTGCGATAATCTTGGTGAGTCTTCTGTCTGAAGTATGCAGAATCATCTAGATCGCTCTTTTCGAGCTATTTGATGCGAGAAACACGTTTTCTGGTGTTTTCACCACTCCACAGTGCGTTTGATATGCAGAACAGTCGACATCGTGGTTTTCGTCGGGTTTCAAGCTGAGATATGCATTTTCTGCGATCATATTGGTGAGTCTTCTGTCAGAAGTATGCAGAATCATCTAGATCGCTCTTATCGAGCTATTTGATGCGAGAAACACGTTTTCTGGTGTTTTCACCACGCCACAGTGCGTTTGATATGCAGAACCGGCGACATCGTGGTTTTCGTCTGGTTTCAAGCTGAGATATGCATTTTCTGCGATCATATTGGTGAGACTTCAGTCAGAAGTATGCAGAATCATCTAGATCGCTCGTTTCGAGCTATTTAAAGCGCGAAACACGTTATCTGGTTGTTTTGACCACTCCACAGTGCGTTTGATATGCAGAACCGGCGATATCTTGGTGTTCGTGGGGTTTCCAGCTGAGATATGCATTTTCTGCGATAATCTTGGTGAGACTTTAGTCAGAACTATGCAGAATCATCTAGATCGCTCGTTTCGAGCTATTTAATGCGAAAAAACAAGTTTTCTGGTGTTTTGACCACTCCTCAGTGCGTTTGATATGTAGAGCCGCCGATAACTTGGTTTTCGTGGGGCTTCCAGCTGAAATATGCATTTTCTGCGATAATCTTTGTGTTTCATCTATGAGAAGTATGCAGAGTCATCTAGATCGCTCTTTTCGAGCTATTTAAATCGAGAAACACGTTTTCTGGTGTATTCACCACCCCACAGTGCGTTTGATATGCAGAACCGGCGACATCGTGGTTTTGGTCGGGTTTCAAGCTGAGATATGCATTTTCTGCGATAATCTTGGTGAGACTTTAGTCAGAAGTATGCAGAATCATCTAGATCGCTCGTTTCGAGCTACTTAATGCGAGAAACACGTTATCTAGTGTTTTCACCACTCCACAGTGCGTTTAACTTGCAGAACCGGCGACATCTTGGATTTCGTCGGAGTTCAAGCTGGGATATGCATTTTCAACGATAATCTTGGTAAGAATTCTGTCAGAAGTATGCAGTATCATCTAGATCGCTCTTTTCGAGCTACTTAATGCGAGAAACACGTTTTCTGGTGTTTTACCACTCCACAGTGCGTTTGATATGTAGAACCGCCGATAACTTGGTTTTCGTGGGGATTCCAGCTGAAATATGCATTTTCTGCGATAATATTGGTGAGACTTCAGTCAGAAGTATGCAGAATCATCTAGATCGCTCGATTCGAGTTATTTAATGCGAGAAACACGTTATCTGGTTGTTTTCACCACTCCACAGTGCGTTTGATATGCAGAACCGGCGACATCTTGATTTTCGTGAGGTTTCAAGCTGAGATATGCATTTTCTGCGATAATCTTGGTGAGTCTTCTGTCAGAAGTATGCAGAATCATCTAGATCGCTCTTTTCGAGCTATTTGATGCGAGAAACACGTTTTCTGGTGTTTTCACCACTCCACAGTGCGTTTGATATGCAGAACAGTCGACATCGTGGTTTTCGTCGGGTTTCAAGCTGAGATATGCATTTTCTGCGATCATATTGGTGAGTCTTCTGTCAGAAGTATGCAGAATCATCTAGATCGCTCTTTTCGAGCTATTTGATGCGAGAAACACGTTTTCTGGTGTTTTCACCACGCCACAGTGCGTTTGATATGCAGAACCGGCGACATCGTGGTTTTCGTCGGGTTTCAAGCTGAGATATGCATTTTCTGCGATCA
Organism: Anthophora plumipes; assembly: GCA_951804975.1. Taxonomy (NCBI): domain Eukaryota; kingdom Metazoa; phylum Arthropoda; class Insecta; order Hymenoptera; family Apidae; genus Anthophora; species Anthophora plumipes. The sequence continues at coordinate 3,079,079 of CATORF010000980.1, forward strand.
TATTGGTGAGACTTCAGTCAGAAGTATGCAGAATCATCTAGATCGCTCGTTTCGAGCTATTTAAAGCGCGAAACACGTTATCTGGTTGTTTTGACCACTCCACAGTGCGTTTGATATGTAGAGCCGCCGATAACTTGGTTTTCGTATGGTTTCCAGCTGAAATATGCATTTTCTGCGATAATCTTGGTGTTTCATCTATGAGAAGTATGCAGAACCATCGAGAACGCTCTTTTCGAGCTGGTTAATGCGAGATACACGTTTTCTGATGTTTTCACCACTCCATAGTGCGTCTGATATGCAGAACCGGCGATATCTTGGTTTTCGTGGGGTTTCCAGCTGAGATATGCAATTTCTGTGATAATCTTGGTGAGTCTTCTGTCAGAAGTATGCAGAATCATCTAGATAGCTCTTTTCGAGCTATTTAATGCGAGAAACACGTTTTCTGGTGTTTTCACCACGCCACAGTGCGTTTGATATGCAGAACAGTCGACATCGTGGTTTTCGTCGGGTTTCAAGCTGAGTTATGCATTTTCTGCGATCATATTGGTGAGTCTTCTGTCAGAAGTATGCAGAATCATCTAGATCGCTCTTTTCGAGCTATTTGATGCGAGAAACACGTTTTCTGGTGTTTTCACCACTCCACAGTGCGTTTGATATGCAGAACCGGCGACATCTTGATTTTCGTGAGGTTTCAAGCTGAAATATGCATTTTCTGCGATAATCTTGGTGAGTCTTCTGTCAGAAGTATGCAGAATCATCTAGATCGCTCTTTTCGAGCTATTTGATGCGAGAAACACGTTTTCTGGTGTTTTCACCACTCCACAGTTCGTTCGATATGCAGAACCGGCGACATCGTGTTTTTCGTCGGGTTTCAAGCTGAGATATGCATTTTCTGCGATCATATTGGTGAGACTTCAGTCAGAAGTATGCAGAATCACCTAGATCGCTCGTTTCGAGCTATTTAATGCGAGAAACACGTTATCTGGTTGTTTTCACCACTCCACAGTGCGTTTGATATGCAGAACCGGCGACATCTTGATTTTCGTGAGGTTTCCAGCTGAAATATGCATTTTCTGCGATAATCTTGGTGTTTCATCTATGAGAAGTATGCAGAATCATCGAGAACGCTCTTTTCGAGCTGGTTAATGCGAGATACACGTTTTCTGATGTTTTCACCACTCCATAGTGCGTCTGATATGCAGAACCGGCGATATCTTGGTTTTCGTGGGGTTTCCAGCTGAGATATGCAATTTCTGTGATAATCTTGGTGAGTCTTCTGTCAGAAGTATGCAGAATCATCTAGATCGCTCTTTTCGAGCTATTTAATGCGAGAAACACGTTTTCTGGTGTTTTGACCACGCCACAGTGCGTTTGATATGCAGAACCGGCGACATCGTGGTTTTCGTCGGGTTTCAAGCTGAGATATAGCATTTTCTGCGATAATATTGGTGAGACTTCAGTCAGAAGTATGCAGAATCATCTAGATCGCTCGTTTCGAGCTATTTAAAGCGAGAAACACGTTATCTGGTTGTTTTCACCACTCCACAGTGCGTTTGATATGCAGAACCGGCGATATCTTGGTGTTCGTGGGGTTTCCAGCTGAGATATGCATTTTCTGCGATAATCTTGGTGAGACTTTAGTCAGAACTATGCAGAATCATCTAGATCGCTCGTTTCGAGCTATTTAATGCCAAAAAACAAGTTTTCTGGTGTTTTGACCACTCCTCAGTGCGTTTGATATGTAGAGCCGCCGATAACTTGGTTTTCGTGGGGCTTCCAGCTGAAATATGCATTTTCTGCGATAATCTTTGTGTTTCATCTATGAGAAGTATGCAGAGTCATCTAGATCGCTCTTTTCGAGCTATTTAAATCGAGAAACACGTTTTCTGGTGTATTCACCACCCCACAGTGCGTTTGGTATGCAGAACCGGCGACATCGTGGTTTTGGTCGGGTTTCAAGCTGAGATATGCATTTTCTGCGATAATCTTGGTGAGACTTTAGTCAGAAGTATGCAGAATCATCTAGATCGCTCGTTTCGAGCTACTTAATGCGAGAAACACGTTATCTGGTGTTTTCACCACTCCACAGTGCGTTTAACTTGCAGAACCGGCGACATCTTGGATTTCGTCGGAGTTCAAGCTGGGATATGCATTTTCAACGATAATCTTGGTAAGAATTCTGTCAGAAGTATGCAGTATCATCTAGATCGCTCTTTTCGAGCTACTTAATGCGAGAAACACGTTTTCTGGTGTTTTGACCACTCCACCGTGCGTTTGATATGTAGAACCGCCGATAACTTGGTTTTCGTGGGGATTCCAGCTGAAATATGCATTTTCTGCGATAATATTGGTGAGACATCAGTCAGAAGTATGCAGAAACATCTAGATCGCTCGATTCGAGTTATTTAATGCGAGAAACACGTTATCTGGTTGTTTTCACCACTCCACAGTGCGTTTGATATGCAGAACCGGCGACATCTTGATTTTCGTGGGGTTTCCAGCTGAAATATGCATTTTCTGCGATAATATTGGTGAGTCTTCTGTCAGAAGTATGCAGAATCATCTAGATCGCTCTTTTCGAGCTATTTGATGCGAGAAACACGTTTTCTGGTGTTTTCACCACTCCACAGTGCGTTTGATATGCAGAACAGTCGACATCGTGGTTTTCGTCGGGTTTCAAGCTGAGATATGCATTTTCTGCGATCATATTGGTGAGTCTTCTGTCAGAAGTATGCAGAATCATCTAGATCGCTCTTTTCGAGCTATTTGATGCGAGCAACACGTTTTCTGGTGTTTTCACCACTCCACAGTGCGTTTGATATGCAGAACCGGCGACATCTTGATTTTCGTGAGGTTTCAAGCTGAGATATGCATTTTCTGCGATAATCTTGGTGAGTCTTCTGTCAGAAGTATGCAGAATCATCTAGATCGCTCTTTTCGAGCTATTTGATGCGAGATACACGTTTTCTGGTGTTTTCACCACTCCACAGTTCGTTTGATATGCAGAACCGGCGACATCGTGTTTTTCGTCGGGTTTCAAGCTGAGATATGCATTTTCTGCGATCATATTGGTGAGACTTCAGTCAGAAGTATGCAGAATCACCTAGATCGCTCGTTTCGAGCTGTATAATGCGAGAAACACGTTATCTGGTTGTTTTCACCACTCCACAGTGCGTTTGATATGCAGAACCGGCGACATCTTGATTTTCGTGAGGTTTCAAGCTGAGATATGCATTTTCTGCGATAATCTTGGTGAGACTTCTGTCAGAAGTATGCAGAATCATTGCGATCGCTCTATTCGAGCTATTTAATGCGAGAAACACGTCATCTGGTGTTTTCATCACTCCACAGGGCGTTTGATATGCAGAACCGGCGATATCTTGGTTTTCCTGGGGTTTCCAGCTGAGATATGCATTTTCTGTGATAATCTTGGTGAGTCTTCTGTCAGAAGTATGCAGAATCATCTAGATAGCTCTTTTCGAGCTATTTAATGCGAGAAACAGGTTTTCTGGTGTTTTCACCACGCCACAGTGCGTTTGATATGCAGAACCGGCGATATCTTGGTTTTCGTGGGGTTTCCAGCTGAAATATGCATTTTCTGCGATAATCTTGGTGTTTCATCTATGAGAAGTATGCAGAATCATCGAGAACGCTCTTTTCGAGCTAGTTAATGCGAGATACACGTTTTCTGGTGTTTTCACCACTCCATAGTGCGTGTGATATGCAGAACCGGCGATATCTTTATTTTCGTGAGGTTTCAAGCTGAGATATGCATTTTCTGCGATAATCTTGGTGAGTCTTCTGTCAGAAGTATGCAGAATCATCTAGATCGCTCTTTTCGAGCTATTTGATGCGAGATACACGTTTTCTGGTGTTTTCACCACGCCACAGTGCGTTTGATATGCAGAACCGGCGACATCGTGGTTTTCGTCGGGTTTCAAGCTGAGATATGCATTTTCTGCGATCATATTGGTGAGACTTCAGTCAGAAGTATGCAGAATCATCTAGATCGCTCGTTTCGAGCTATTTAAAGCGAGAAACACGTTATCTGGTTGTTTTGACCACTCCACAGTGCGTTTGATATGTAGAGCCGCCGATAACTTGGTTTTCGTGGGGTTTCCAGCTGAAATATGCATTTTCTGCGATAATCTTGGTGTTTCATCTATGAGAAGTATGCAGAATCATCGAGAACGCTCTTTTCGAGCTAGTTAATGCGAGATACACGTTTTCTGATGTTTTCACCACTCCATAGTGCGTCTGATATGCAGAACCGGCGATATCTTGGTTTTCGTGGGGTTTCCAGCTGAGATATGCAATTTCTGTGATAATCTTGGTGAGTCTTCTGTCAGAAGTATGCAGAATCATCTAGATCGCTCTTTTCGAGCTATTTAATGCGAGAAACACGTTTTCTGGTGTTTTCACCACGCCACAGTGCGTTTGATATGCAGAACCGGCGACATCGTGGTTTTCGTCGGGTTTCAAGCTGAGATATAGCATTTTCTGCGATAATATTGGTGAGAGTTCAGTCAGAAGTATGCAGAATCATCTAGATCGCTCGTTTCGAGCTATTTAAAGCGAGAAACACGTTATCTGGTTGTTTTCACCACTCCACAGTGCGTTTGATATGCAGAACCGGCGATATCTTGGTTTTCGTGGGGTTTCCAGCTGAGATATGCATTTTCTGCGATAATCTTGGTGAGTCTTCTGTCAGAAGTATGCAGAATCATCGAGATCGCTCTATTCGAGCTATTTAATGCGAGAAACACGTTATCTGGTTGTTTTCACCACTCCACAGTGCGTTTGATATGCAGAACCGGCGATATCTTGGTTTTCGTGGGGTTTCCAGCTGAGATATGCATTTTCTGCGATAATCTTGGTGAGACTTCAGTCAGAAGTATGCAGAATCATCTAGATCGCTCGTTTCGAGCTATTTAAAGCGAGAAACACGTTATCTGGTTGTTTTGACCACTCCACAGTGCGTTTGATATGTAGAGCCGCCGATAACTTGGTTTTCGTGGGGCTTCCAGCTGAAATATGCATTTTCTGCGATAATCTTTGTGTTTCATCTATGAGAAGTATGCAGAATCATCTAGATCGCTCTTTTCGAGCTATTTAATTCGAGAAACACGTTTTCTGGTGTATGCACCACCCCACAGTGCGTTTGATATGCAGAACCGGCGACATCGTGGTTTTGGTCGGGATTCAAGCTGAGATATGCATTTTCTGCGATAATCTTGGTGAGACTTTAGTCAGAAGTATGCAGAATCATCTAGATCGCTCGTTTCGAGCTACTTAATGCGAGAAACACGTTATCTGGTGTTTTCACCACTCCACAGTGCGTTTAACTTGCAGAACCGGCGACATCTTGGAATTCGTCGGGGTTCAAGCTGGGATATGCATTTTCAACGATAATCTTGGTAAGAATTCTGTCAGAAGTATGCAGAATCATCGAGATCGCTCTATTCGAGCTATTTAATGCGAGAAACACGTTATCTGGTTGTTTTCGCCACTCCACAGTGCGTTTGATATGCAGAAACGGAGATATCTTGGTTTCGGTCGGGTTTCAAGCTGAGATATGCATTTTCTGCGATAATCTTGGTGAGTCTTCTGTCAGAAGTATGCAGAATCATCGCGATCGCTCTATTCGAGCTACTTAATGCGAGAAACACGTTTTCTGGTGTTTTGACCACTCCACAGTGCGTTTGATATGTAGAACCGCCGATAACTTGGTTTTCGTGGGGATTCCAGCTGAGATATGCATTTTCTGCGATAATATTGGTGAGACTTCAGTCAGAAGTATGCAGAATCATCTAGATCGCTCGTTTCGAGTTATTTAATGCGAGAAACACGTTATCTGGTTGTTTTCACCACTCCACAGTGCGTTTGATATGCAGAACCGGCGACATCTTGATTTTCGTGAGGTTTCAAGCTGAGATATGCATTTTCTGCGATAATCTTGGTGAGTCTTCTGTCAGAAGTATGCAGAATCATCTAGATCGCTCTTTTCGAGCTATTTGATGCGAGAAACACGTTTTCTGGTGTTTTCACCACTCCACAGTTCGTTTGATATGCAGAACCGGCGACATCGTGTTTTTCGTCGGGTTTCAAGCTGAGATATGCATTTTCTGCGATCATATTGGTGAGACTTCAGTCAGAAGTATGCAGAATCACCTAGATCGCTCGTTTCGAGCTATTTGATGCGAGAAACACGTTTTCTGGTGTTTACACCACTCCACAGTGCGTTTGATATGCAGAACCGGCGACATCGTGGTTTTCGTCGGGTTTCAAGCTGAGATATGCATTTTCTGCGATCATATTGGTGAGACTTCAGTCAGAAGTATGCAGAATCACCTAGATCGCTCTATTCGAGCTATTTAATGCGAGAAACACGTTATCTGGTTGTTTTCACCACTCCACAGTGCGTTTGATATGCAGAACCGGCGACATCTTGGTTTTCGTGGGGTTTCCAGCTGAAATATTCATTTTCTGCGATAATATTGGTGAGACTTCAGTCAGAAGTATGCAGAATCATCTAGATCGCTCTTTTCGAGCTACTTAATGCATGAAACACGTTTTCTGGTGTTTTCACCACTCCACAGTGCGTTTGATATGCAGAACCGGCGACATCTTGATTTTCGTGAGGTTTCTAGCTGAGATATGCATTTTCTGCGATAATATTGGTGAGACTTCAGTCAGAAGTATGCAGAATCATCCAGAACGCTCTTTCCGAGCTAGTTAATGCGAGTAACACGTTTTCTGGTATTTTCACCACTCAACGGAGCGTCTGATACGCAGAACAGTCGACATCGTGGTTTTCGTCGGGTTTCAAGCTGAGATATGCATTTTCTGCGATCATATTGGTGAGACTTCAGTCAGAAGTATGCAGAATCATCCAGAACGCTCTTTCCGAGCTAGTTAATGCGAGTAACACGTTTTCTGGTATTTTCACCACTCAACGGAGCGTCTGATACGCAGAACCGGCGACATCTTGGTTTTCGTCGGGTTTCAAGCTGAGATATGCATTTTCGGCGATAATCTTGGTGAGTCTTCTGTCAGAAGTATGCAGAAGCATCTAGATCGCTCTTTTCGAGCTATTTAATGCGAGAAACACGTTTGCTGGTGTTTTCACCACTCCACAGTGCGTCTGATATGCAGAACTGGCGACACCTTGGTTTTCGTGGGGTTTCTAGCTGGGATATGCATTTTCTGCGATAATCTTGTTGAGACTTCTGTCCGAAGTATGCAGAATCATCGAGATCGCTCGTTTCGAGCTATTTAATGCGAGAAACACGTTATCTGGTGTTTTCACCACTCCACAGTTCTTTGGATATGCAGAACAGGAGATATCTTGATTTTCGTAAGGTTTCAAGCTGAGATATGCATTTTCTGCGATAATCTTGGTGAGTCTTCTGTCAGAAGTATGCAGAATCATCTAGATCGCTTTTTTCGAGCTACTTGATGCGAGAAACACGTTTTCTGGTGTTTTCACCACTCCACAGTGCGTTTGATATGCAGAACAGTCGACATCGTGGTTTTCGTCGGGTTTCAAGCTGAGATATGCATTTTCTGCGATCATATTGGTGAGACTTCAGTCAGAAGTATGCAGAATCACCTAGATCGCTCGTTTCGAGCTATTTAATGCGAGAAACACGTTATCTGGTGTTTTCACCACTCCACAGTGCGTTTGATATTCAGAACCGGCGACATCTTGATTTTCGTGAGGTTTCAAGCTGACATATGCATTTTCTGCGATAATCTTGGTGAGTCTTCTGTCAGAAGTATGCAGAATCATCTAGATCGCTCTTTTCGAGCTATTTGTTGCGAGAAACACGTTTTCTGGTGTTTACACCACTCCACAGTGCGTTTGATATGCAGAACCGGCGACATCGTGGTTTTCGTCGGGTTTCAAGCTGAGATATGCATTTTCTGCGATCATATTGGTGAGACTTCAGTCAGAAGTATGCAGAATCACCTAGATCGCTCTATTCGAGCTATTTAATGCGAGAAACACGTTATCTGGTTGTTTTCACCACTCCACAGTGCGTTTGATATGCAGAACCGGCGACATCTTGATTTTCGTGAGGTTTCAAGCTGAGATATGCATTTTCTGCGATAATCTTGGTGAGTCTTCTGTCAGAAGTATGCAGAATCATCTAGATCGCTCTTTTCGAGCTATTTGATGCGAGAAACACGTTTTCTGGTGTTTACACCACTCCACAGTGCGTTTGATATGCAGAACCGGCGACATCTTGGTTTTCGTGGGGTTTCCAGCTGAAATATTCATTTTCTGCGATAATATTGGTGAGACTTCAGTCAGAAGTATGCAGAATCATCTAGATCGCTCTTTTCGAGCTACTTAATGCACGAAACACGTTTTCTGGTGTTTTCACCACTCCGCAGTGCGTTTGATATGCAGAACCGGCGACATCTTGATTTTCGTGAGGTTTCTAGCTGAGATATGCATTTTCTGCGATAATCTTGGTGAGACTTCAGTCAGAAGTATGCAGAATCATCTAGATCGCTCTTTTCGAGCTATTTGATGCGAGAAACACGTTTTCTGGTGTTTACACCACTCCACAGTGCGTTTGATATGCAGAACCGGCGACATCGTGGTTTTCGTCGGGTTTCAAGCTGAGATATGCATTTTCTGCGATCATATTGGTGAGACTTCTGTTAGAAGTATGCAGAATCATCGAGATCGCACTTTTCGAGCTATTTAATGCGAGAAACACGTAATAATTTTATTAAGTAGATTTATTTCTAAAATAGGATTGATTTTAATAATTTTGTTTGTTTTAATTCAAAATATTTCAGTAATTTTAGAATTGTGTATATCATTTATTCAGGCTTATGTATTTTCAACTTTAAGAGTATTGTATTTTTCGGAATTTAAATAAATAAAATGATAATAAGAAATTTTCCTTTTCATTTAGTAACAGTTAGACCATGACCTTTTTTGATATCTATGAGATTAATAAATTCAATATTAGGTTTTATTAATTGATTTTATTTAAATGATTTTGAATTTATTTTTCTTAATTTATTTATTAATTTATTAATTATATATCAATGATGACGAGATTTTATTCGAGAGAGTTTATATCAAGGATTTCATACTTTTATTGTTTATGGGTTTTTAAAGTTTAGGATAATTTTATTTATTATTTCAGAAATATTTTTTTTTATTTCTTTTTTTTGAACTTATTTTCATAGATGTATTTCTTTAAGAATTGAATTAGGATATATTTGACCTCCTAAAATAATTAGTCAATTTAATCCTTATGATATTCCTTTATTAAATTCTGTTATTTTAATTTCTTCAGGATTATCAGTTTCTTGAAGTCATTATAGATTGTTAAATAATAATTTTAATATAGTTAATTTAAGATTATTTTTTACAGTTATTTTAGGTATTTATTTTACTTTAATTCAATTTATTGAATATTTAGAATCTTCTTTTAGAATTAATGATGGAATTTTTGGTTCTATTTTTTATATAAGGACTGGATTTCATGGTCTTCATGTTATTGTAGGAACTTTAATATTGATATTTTCTTTATTTCGATTGAATATAAATCATTTTAGAAAAATTCATCATTTTAATTTTGAAGGTTCTTTATGATATTGACATTTTGTTGATGTTATTTGATTATTTTTATATATTTTTATTTATTGATGAATATATTATATATATAGTATAATTTAATACAGTTAACTTCCAATTAACAAATTTCTATTTTAGTAATATATATAGTGATGTTAATGGTGTTATCTTATATTAGATTAATTTTTTTAATTATAATTTTAATTTATTTATTAAATGTGTTTTCTTCTATTTTTAAGATTTCTGATAAGGAAAAGAAAAGTTCTTATGAATGTGGGTTTAATTCAATTACTAAGGCTTTTATTCCATTTTCAGTACCTTTTTATTTAATAGCTTTAATATTTTTAGTATTTGATATTGAAATTATTTTAATTGTTCCATTTATTTTATTAGTTAAGTATATAGGTTTTAGTTACATATTTATTATTTTTTTATTATTTTTTTTTATTATACTTTTTTATTTAGTTTATGAATGATGTATAAATTATTTATTGTGAATATTTTAATTTGAATATATGGATTATTAGTTAATCAATATTTAAGTCGAAATTAAATTGTAATTTTTTACTTCATATATTATTTAATTTATATAATTTAATATAAATTTTAATTAAAGCCAAAGAGAGGCATTTTATTGTTAATAAGATTATTGAATAATTTATTCTAATTAAAGAAATAATTGAAAATAGAATTTCTAATTCTGTAGAGATATTAATTTATCATATTTCTTTTAATAGGTTTATATAGTTTAATTAAAACTTTATATTTTCAGTATAAAAATATTAATATACATATTTATTTATAAATAAATGTATAAAGATATATATATATATATATATATATATATATATATATATATATATATATATATATATATATATATATATATATATTAGAAATAATAAATTATTTCTTTAATATTTTCAATATTATGCTCTTATATAAGCTATTTAAATTTAATAGATAAATAATATTAATAATATAAATAGAAAAAAAGAGGAAATTATATAGTTGAAGTTAAATATACTAAATTTAATAATTGTTAAATAATATAGAATATTTTTTATTAATTTTCCTATAAGTATTTCAAATAATCTTTTTTCAATAATTTTTTCATAGTTTAAAATGATTTTTACTGGTATTTTATAAATATGGGTATAGTAGATATTTATAAGTATTATTCTTTCAGTTAAATTAATTAATAGATAATTTTTTTTATATGATTTAAAGATTTGATAGCCAATAATTATACCAATAATTAATAATTTAATAATTATTAATTTATATACTTTAGGTAGATTAATATTTTAATCTAAGTAAATTATATTTAGATAAATTTTACTAAAAAATAGTGATATAATAAATATAATTAATATTCTAAAATTTATTATATTATTTTCTTTTAAATTTAAATTATTGTAGAAAGGTAAATTTTGGGGTAGTAAAGTTAAAATTAAACGAGTTGAATATGCAACTGTAAAGATAGTTCCAAGTATTAAATTTAATAATCTTATAAAATTTAATTTATTATAAAAAAAAAATTCTATAATTAAGTCTTTGGAGTAAAATCCACATAAAAATGGGAATCCACATAGAGATAAAATTGAAAATATTATAATTAATCTTTTAAATGGGTAGATTATAAATATTCCTTTATAATCACGTATATCTTGACTTCTATTTATATAATGAATAAATCTTCCTGAACATAGAAATATTAAAGATTTAAATATTGCATGAATGATTAAATGAAAAAAGGCTAAGTTTTCTAAACCTAGAAATAAAATTCTTATTATAAATCCTAGTTGTCTTAAGGTAGATAAAGCAATAATGTTTTTAAAATCTATTTCAAATATAGCTATTAATCCGGCAATTAGTATAGTTAATCTTGAAATAATTAATAAATATTTATTTAAATTTGTATTTATAATTAAAGTATTGTATCGAATTAAGATATATACTCCGGCAGTTACTAATGTAGATGAATGAACTAAAGAAGATACAGGAGTGGGAGCTATTATAGCAACAGGTAATCAATTTCTAAAAGGAATTTGTGCTCTTTTTGTAAAAGTTATAATTACAATAAGAATAAATATTGGTAAATTTAAATTATAAAGTATTAAGTTTCATGAATTAAATTTTATTATAAAGCAAATTAATATTAAAAGACAAATATCTCCAATTCGATTTAAAATAATAGTTAATAATCCTGCTCTATAAGCTTTATTGTTATTATAATAAATAATTAAACAATAAGAGATTAATCCTAAACCATCTCATCCTAATAAAATAGTTAATATATTAGGTCTTAAAATTATAAATACTATTGATAAATAAAATAATAAAGTTAAGTATAAAAATTTATTTATAAGATTGTTATTTAATTTTATATATTCAGTTCTATAAATTAGAACTATTGCTGTAATTAATCTGACTATTATAATAAAAAATAATGTTTTATTATCAATTAAAATAAATAAATTAAATTTTATTGAATTAAAATTTAAGATTAATCATTCAATAATAATAATTTTATTAATTATAATTAAATAACAAGCAGTTATAAAAGATAAGATTCTTCATATTGTTAAAATGATTCTAAAAATTATTATTTTGATAATAATTTAAAGTAATATATATATATACATTTTTGATATCACGAATCAATATTTTAGTTAAATTATTTAAATAAATAATATTTAAATTTATAATTATTAGATTGATTGGAATTCAATGTAATATTAAAGTAAGAAAATTAATTAAATTATTAATTTTGATAGTATAAAAATTTAATATATTAGTAAATCCATGTTGAATATATCTATATAAATATAAAGTATAAATAAATCTTATTAAACAATAGATAATTATAATATAAATTAAATATTTACATCAATTAAATAATCTCATTAGTAAAGTGATTTCACTAATTAAATTTAAAGATATAGGAGCAGCTATATTTGATGATCTTAATAAGAATCATATTAAAGCTATAGAAGGTATAAGAATTATTATACCTTTATTTAAAATTATTAATCGTCTATTAGTTTGTTTATAGATAATATTAATTAGATAAAAAAGTCCTGATGAACATAAACCATGAGCAATTATTATATAAATACCTCCTTTTATTCCAATATAAGATAGTGTTATTATTCCTCTAATTATTAAAGCTATATGAATAATTGAAGATATAGCAACAATGATTTTTATATCAATTTGTCGTAAACATGAAAGTCTTAAAATTAATCTTCCAATTATTCTTAAGTAAATTAAATAAATTCTTAATTTATTTAAATTTTTTAAAATTATAATTATTCGTAATAAGCCATATCTTCCAAGTTTTAATATGATAGAAGCTAAAATTATAGATCCAATATATGAGGCTTCTACATGGGCTTTTAATAATCAATTGTGAAGTGTAAATATAGGAATTTTTACTATAAAAGATATTAGTAAATAAATTAAAATATATATAGATAATTTAAGTTTTTTAATTTCTATACAAGGAAAAGATAAATTTTTTCTATATTTTAATATGTAAAATATAATTATTAATAAAGGTAATATAAAACTGTGGGCTGTTATGTTGACGGAGGATAGAAGGCGGAGGAATGATAGAGAGGATCGTAGGAAAAGGAAAGGTTGCGTTTCGTCCTGGGCCTCCTACTGGACTCGTCAGTAAGGCATTCTAGGAGACCCGTGCCTTAGACGCGGGGGACTGAAGGAGTTAGGTTGGAAGGTGTATATATACAAACAGGACCTCTCGGGAGCGCTAGCGAGAATGGTCTCCTGTGTCTCTGTCCCTCTAGCGGTGGTAGACAGAAGGGTCGCCACAAAACTAAAGTATAAAATATCAAATAATACCTTGCTAATATTCGAAATATACCATATCCTCAGAAAATGACTATAAAGAAAATTAATAATAAATTTATTTCAAATATTAAATAAAAAATAAAAAAATGTATAGCTATGAAATTTAAGATTAAGGATATTAATATTATTATAGTTAAATTGGTGTATATATTTATATTATTTTCGTACTTTATATTTATTATAATTATTCTGAAAATTCATAAAGTTAAAATAATTAAATTATAAGAATATATATTAAATCTTAAATTATTAGAAATTATTCATCAATTTATTAAATTTAGTTTAAATAATATAATAAATGTTAATATATAAGAATTATTTCTTAATAGATATAAACATTTATTTATATTAAATTGTATTATTATATAAGTAATAAATATAATTATTTCGAACATAAATTTATTAAATTAATGTTTTGATGACCATGTGTATAATTTATTCTAATTAGTAAAGCTAATCCTACAATAGATTCACATACTGCGAAAATAATATAAATAATAAAAATTCATCTATTTAAATTATTTAATAGAATAATAATAATTAAAGTTAAAATAAAATATTCTAAAGTAATTAAAAAATTAATAAATTGTTTTCTAGATTTTCAAAGAATTAAGGTGATAATAACTAATAAAATAATTATGTAAATAAATTTAAAATATTATATAATTTAAGTTAAAATAATAATTTTGTAAATTGTTAATGAATTGTGAATATTCTATAATAAAGTTTAAATTTCAAAAAAAATTAATATAAATTTTTTATAATTCCCAGAATTATTGTTTTATGAATAAACTATTTTTTGTTTAAATTAATGTTTAATTAATTATTTTATTTTATTTATAATATGATAATATATATATATATATATATATATATATATATATATATATATATATATATATATATATATATATATATTTATGTTAGACGAGAATTAAGCCTCAAAAAAATATGTTTTTGGTTAGTTTTATTAAATAAATAAATCAAAAATTAAAAATTATATAAAATGTCCATAGAATTTCTAAATTATATATTAAAGTTTTTTTTAATATTTTTATATTTTTTATCTTTATATTTGATTTTTTTTATTTTAATTACTGGGGATAAAATTCATCCTATAAAGAATTTAATATATTTTTTATTATATATAGTTATTTTATGTTTAATTTTATATTTATTTAAATTTAAATCTTTATTTATTTATATAATTATAATTATTTTTATTAGAGGATTAATAATTTTATTTGCTTATTTTGTTAGATTAATTAATCAATCTATGATGAATTATGTTAAATATATAAATTTTTTTATTATTGGTTTATTAATAATTAATATTATATATTTTTTGTCTAATTATTTAATTGAAAATTTTGATAGAATAATTTATTCAATAAATCTATATCGGGATAAAAATATTAATTTATCTTTTATTTATCAATATTCAAATTTGTTTTTATTATTTTTTATAATTTTATTTTTAGTTTTTGTTTTAATTATAAGATATAAAATAAGATATCCTAAAAAAAAAGCTTATCAATCTAAATCTAAATTTTTAGAAGAGTTAGATAAAAAATATAAGTTTTAAATTTTATCCTGCTAATTTATTTTACTTAATCTTATTCTTAATTTGTTTTATTTAATTTTAATGTCAATAAAATTTTTAAGTTTATTAAATAAAGATAAAATTCGTAATATATTTTTTTATTCATTATTGATATTACCTACTCCCTTTAATATTAATATTTGATGGAATTTTGGGTCAATATTAGGAGTATTTTTGATAATTCAAATTTTGTCTGGATTATTTTTATCAATACATTATTGTCCTAATATTGATTATGCTTTTAATAGAATTATTCATATTATAAAAGATGTTAATTCTGGTTGATTAATTCGTTTAATGCATATAAATGGAGCATCTTTTTATTTTATTATAATATATATTCATATTAGACGAAATATTTATTATCAATCTTTTAAATTAGTTCATGTATGATTAATTGGTGTTAGAATTTTATTTTTGTCAATAGCAACAGCTTTTATAGGATATGTTTTACCTTGAGGGCAAATATCTTTTTGAGGAGCAACTGTTATTACTAATTTAATATCTGCTATTCCTTATATTGGGCAATTATTAGTTGAATGAATTTGAGGGGTGTATTCTATTAATAATGCTACATTAAATCGATTTTTTTCTATTCATTTTATTTTACCTTTAATTATTTTATTAATAGTAATTTTACATATTTTTTTTTTACATTTAACAGGTTCTACTAATCCTTTAGGATTTTCTAGAAATTTATATAAAGTTCCTTTTCATCCTTATTTTGTTATTAAAGATATTTTTATATTTATTTGAATTCTAATAATTTTTATATTATTAATTTGTCAATTACCTTATTTTTTAGGAGATCCTGATAATTTTAAAATTGCTAATAGAATAAGGACACCAGTTCATATTAAACCAGAGTGATATTTTTTATTTGCTTATTCAATTTTACGGGCAATTCCTAATAAATTGGGGGGGGTATTTATATTATTATTATCTATTTTAATTTTATATTTTATACCTTTATATAAAAATAATATTAAAACAAATAAATTTTATCCATTAAGTCAATTATTTTATTGATTTTTTATTAATAGATTTATTATATTAACTTGATTAGGTGGTCAGTTAATTGAATATCCTTATATTCAATTGAATAATATATTTACAATTTTATATTTTTTTTTCTTTATTGTTTCTCCTGGATTATATTATTATTGAGATAATATTATTTATTAAATTAATAAGTAGTTAATGAACTTGAATAAGTTTATATTTTGAAAATATATCATAGAAATAGTATTTTCTATTAACTTTTTAATTTTATTTTAAATATGTATAAAAATTACTTTTGTTATATATACAAATATATTATAAATTAATACTAAAATTAAAAAATCAGTTCAACATATGTATATTAAATTATCATAACGGATTCGTGGTAATACACCTCGTAATCATAAAATTAAAATCATATGAATATTTATAAAAACTAAAAATTTTATTCTAGGTATTTTAAAACCTATAAATATTAAAGTTATAACAAATCTTATAAATAAAATAATTGAATATTCTGATAAAAAAATTAATACAAAAAATCTTCTGTAGTATTCTACATTAAATCCTGAAACTAATTCAGATTCTCCTTCAATTAGGTCAAAAGGAGTCCGGTTTAATTCAATTAATATACTAATAAAAAAGATTATATAAATTGGTGTTAATAAAATTCTAAATTTTATATATTCTTGATATTTATATAATTGATTTAATGAATAACCTTCAGTTAAAATTATAATTAAAAAAAATATTAAAAAAAGACTAATTTCAAATGAAATTATTTGTGCTAAAGATCGAATAGCCCCTAATATAGAATAATTATTATTTGAAATTCACCCAATTAAAATAATTGGATAAGTATTAAGACCTAATAAGGTGATAAAGAATATTAAATTGTAGTTTGTTATTATTAAATTAGTTCAAGGATATAAAATTCATAATAATATGGCAAATATAAATATAAGTATTGGTCTCAATATATAAATTAAATAATTTAAATTTAAAAATAATCATTCTTTAGAGATTAATTTAATAGCATCTGAAAAAGGTTGAAGTATTCCTTTATATCCTACTTTAGTAGGTCCTTTTCGTGTTTGAATATATCTTAAGATTTTTCGTTCTAATAAGGTTAAAAAAGCTACTGTAAGTAATATACAAATTATAGTTAAAATTATGATAATTACGAAGATTATTACCTATATATAATTTATTATATGTATATATATTATTAAATTCTAACTTTAATGCACTTTTCTGCCAAGATAATTTTTAATAAATATTAAGTTAATTAAATGATTATATTTATATAAATAATTTTAGTCCTTTCGTACAAAAAATTATAAATTTTTTATAGATAGAAACCGATCTGACTTACGTCGATCTGAACTCAAATCATGTAAGATTTTAAAAGTCGAACAGACTTAATTTTTAAACTCCTGCATTTAAATTATATCTTAATTCAACATCGATGTCGTAATCATCTTTATAAATTTGGTCTTTCAAAAGATATTACGCTGTTATCCCTAAGGTAATTTATTTTTTTAATTTTTAATAAAAGATCTTTTAAATTTTCTATAATTTAAGATTTTTTAAATTAAAGTTTTTTAAATTTAATAACCCTCCCAGTTAAATATGTTATAATTATTATTATTTAGAATAAAATTTAAATTTATAATAATTATAAATATGAAGTTCTATAGGGTCTTATCGTCCCATAAAAGAATTTAAGAATTTTAACTTAAAATTTAATTTCATAAAATAATATTGAGACAGTATATATTTCATTAATTCTTTCATACAAGTCTTTAATTAGAAGACAATTTATTATGCTACCTTTGTACAGTCAGGTATACTGCAGCCATTTAATAAGAATCATTGGGCAGATTTATCTAAAATTATTATTTCTATAGACAATGTTTTTGTTAAACAGTTGAATATATTATTTTAATTTGCCTAATTCCTTAAATTTATATATTATTTCTTTAATAATTTTTACAATTTTTACTATTTATTTAATCATTATAAAATTAATTTATTTATTTAATTAGTTTTTTTATAATTAATTTTATATTAATATTTTAAATTTTTAATTCATATTTTTAAATTATAAAATATTTTATTATAATTTCAAATTTTAAGAATATAATAATAGTTAGATTTTAAAATTAATAATAATTTAAATTTAAAGGTTATCCCTTAAATTTTTTAATTAAATAAATTTATAAAATTTTAAAATTTTAATAAATTTTTATTTAATTATGAATTAAATTCATTTTTAAAAAAACCAGATATTTTAAAAATCGTATAACATCTAATTTCTAAATATATATTTATAGTTTTTTTGTAACAAAAAAAATTATATATATTTAGTTCTTTTTATTTCGGGATTAATATATATAAATAATTTAATTTGATTAACCCTGATACAAAAGGTACTAAATTTATTTAAAATTTTTTAAATTTAAATAAGTTCATTTACATTACTTTTAACTTTTAAAAAAATTATTTTTTAATAAATAATTACTAAAATAATTGTTATTTGATAAAATTTTATTTATATAAAATTGATTAATTTATAATATTTTTTATTATTTTAATTAAAATAAAATTTTAATTAAATTAATCTTTCCAGTGTAAATGAAAAATTTTATTTCAGTTTAAACTAAAATTTTTAGTTCCTAATTACACTTTCCAGTACAATTACTATGTTACGACTTATTTTACTTTGGTGAAATTGACGGGCGATTTGTACGCTTATTAGCATATAGTTCAATTTAATTAATTGAAGTAAATTTACTTTTAAATTTTCTTTCAAAATAATTTTAAAATTATTTATTCAAAATATAATATTATATTATAACTCTTAATATCTTAAATGCACTACATATTTACTTGAATTTTAATTTATTAAAATTTATTAACATTATCAATTAAAAAAAATTTGTAAACAGCTATATATAAATGTAATTTAAGTGAGTCTTATCGTGGAATATCGATTAAATTATAAGTTCCTCTAATGGAATTAATAAGCCGCCATATTTATTAATTTTAATGATTTACATTTAATAGTTAATTTTTTATTTAATTTTATAGTAGGGTATCTAATCCTAGTTTTTTTATAAAATTTATTAATTAATTTAATAATAAATTTTAATTATTTGAACTAAATTGTATATTTCACTAAAAATTTAATTTTTTAATTAAAATATATTAATTTTTAAGTAATTAAAATATTATGATTAATTAATTTATAAAATTGGTTTAACCGCTGTTGCTGGCACCAAAATTTACCATTATTAAAATTTATTTCCGAATAAAATTTTTATTTAGTGTTGCAGATTTTATTATTAATAAAAAATTATTTTTTAATCTAATTATATATGTAAAATAAATTTAATTAATTTGTAACTTAAATTCAATTTTATTGATTTGAATTTATTTAAAAATTTTAAATAAATTAAAGTTTTGATTT
Organism: Anthophora plumipes; assembly: GCA_951804975.1. Taxonomy (NCBI): domain Eukaryota; kingdom Metazoa; phylum Arthropoda; class Insecta; order Hymenoptera; family Apidae; genus Anthophora; species Anthophora plumipes. The sequence goes on from CATORF010000980.1 coordinate 3,098,636, forward strand.
TTCTATAGAAGGTATCAATTTCTATAATGTAATTAATTTTTAATTAGATATACACCTATCTATAGGTAAATCTAATCTTTATAATAGTTAACCCCCCAATTAACTATTTAAAGCTTTGATTTTTCTATAGAAGGTATCAATTTCTATAATGTAATTAATTTTTAATTAGATATACACCTATCTATAGGTAAATCTAATCTTTATAATAGCTAACCCCTTAATTAACTATTTAAAGCTTTGATTTTTCTATAGAAGGTATCAATTTCTATAATGTAATTAATTTTTAATTAGATATACACCTATCTATAGGTAAATCTAATCTTTATAATAGTTAACCCCCCAATTAACTATTTAAAGCTTTGATTTTTCTATAGAAGGTATCAATTTCTATAATGTAATTAATTTTTTAATTAAATATACAAAGATTAATCTATCTATAGGTAAATCTAATCTTTATAATAGTTAACCCCCCAATTAACTATTTAAAGCTTTGATTTTTCTATAGAAGGTATCAATTTCTATAATGTAATTAATTTTTTAATTAAATATACAAAGATTAATCTATCTATAGGTAAATCTAATCTTTATAATGGTTAACCCCCCAATTAACTATTTAAAGCTTTGATTTTTCTATAGAAGGTATCAATTTCTATAATGTAATTAATTTTTTAATTAAATATACAAAGATTAATCTATCTATAGGTAAATCTAATCTTTATAATAGTTAACCCCCCCAATTAACTATTTAAAGCTTTGATTTTTCTATAGAAGGTATCAATTTCTATAATGTAATTAATTTTTTAATTAAATATACAAAGATTAATCTATCTATAGGTAAATCTAATCTTTATAATAGTTAACCCCCCAATTAACTATTTAAAGCTTTGATTTTTCTATAGTAGGTATCAATTTCTATAATGTAACTAATTTTTTAATTAAATATACAAAGATTAATCTATCTATAGGTAAATCTAATCTTTATAATAGTTAACCCCTTAATTAACTATTTAAAGCTTTGATTTTTCTATAGAAAATTATAAATAATAAAAAAATTAATTTTTATATAAAAAAAATTATATAGAAATAAATTGTTATTAAATAGCCCTAAAATATTATTAACTATATTAGATTAAAATTTTAATACAAAATTTTTAATAATAAAGACTATTATAATAGTAGTATATATATATATATATATATATATATATATATATATATATATATATATATATATTGATTAATAAATTATTTATATATATATACACATCTTAATATTAATATATATATCTATTAATTAATAAATTATTTATATATATATACATATTTATATACTATTATAAATAGATGGAGGCCAACTGATAAATATATATACATTTTATATATAACAAGATATATATATAAATATTACAATATATAAATCTGAGAATATATATACATTTATAAATATATCCTAAGGTAGGATTAAATTATGATTATTTATGCTTTTATATAATTTATAAATTATTTAATAACTTATAAATGCGCTATGTTTAATAAATCAATTAATGTTTAATAAGCGCATATAAATTTTTTATTTATTTATATATAACCTATGAATCATAAATTATTTATTAATTAATAAATACCTATTAATATATATAAATATGTTATTATATATTTAAATATCTATTAATTAATAAATAATTTATATATTTATATATATATATATATCTTTATTTAATAATTTATGGTACTCTAATGTATTTATAATATAATTTACATATATCATAGATGTAACATAGTATATATAATTATATAAATATTTAATTAATTAATATTAATATTAATATATAAAGGTTAATATAATCTTTTATAAACTTGCGAACTCACCTATGATTTATATATATATAGATATATTGATTAATAAATTATTTATATATGTAGCGGTCATGGCACCGCATACGCCACTGCATATCCCTATTCCTTCTTATTCTCATCCTTTTCATTTTCTACATTTCCCACGCTTGCTCCAGGGCCTGGTCTAGGCCTGGTTAGTGTCCACTCTTAGGCCCTCGCAAACCTCTTCACTTTCCCTACTTTTTATGACTCTTTTCCGCTGTCCTTCGTTCTCCGAATTTCTCCACGATTTCTACGCTTTCCCCTACTTCTCGATTTCCTCTCTTCTTTTCCATAATTGCATCTCCTTCTATACCCTTTCCCCTTTTTCCGGGGAACGACTTTAAAAGCAGAAGTAGGAGGCGGCAAGAGAGATTACGGCTAAGACACCGCGACACGCGCCACCGAAACCGTCCGTACGCGAACCATCACCAGTATAATAAAAAATAAAGAACAGTGGAATTTTATTCACGAGGCGTTTATTTACCCTAACCTACCTATCCACAATTGGTGACCCCGACGTGATCGGTTCGCGAATCCCGTGCTTAGTGCCTTCCGATAAGAAAACTTAAAGTGCTGTTAGTGCGAGAGTGTCGAGAATCCGAATAAAAATAAGTGCACAGTGATAATGGACAACAACATCAACGCAAATGCACCCACCCGCGTACCAGCGGCGGTGGACCGCGTCGCCGTACGAATACCCGAGTTTTGTCCAGGCGATCCGGAAATGTGGTTTTCGATGGTCGAAAGAAGTTTTGATGCATCCGGGGTGACGTCAGAGACGACGAAGTTCGGATACATCCTCGGCGCGTTGCATGCGCGTTACGCCGCAGAGGTGAGGGATATAATCATGAACCCTCCGGCGGAGGAGCCGTATAAAAAATTAAAGGCGGAATTCATCCGTCGCCTCAGCGTATCCCAGGAACAAAAGACGCGGCGACTATTGGAACACGAGGAAATCGGGGACAGGAAGCCGTCTCAATTCCTGCGGCACCTGCGTGAATTAGCAGGTACCTCAATTTCAGACGGTGTATTGCGGACTCTGTGGACGGGCCGACTACCTAGCAATATGCAGGTAATTTTAGCCACGCAGCGGGACACCGACTTAGACAAAGTGGCAGAATTAGCGGATGCCATAGCGGAAACAGTGATGCCACGCGTACACGTAGCGGAGGCCTCAATTCCGCGCTCGTCCGCCCCCCGCCAACCACCCCCGTCGGACCAAAACTTAGAGGCGCTACTAAATGTAAAAATGGCGCAAATGGCGCTCTCTTTGAGGCAGGAGATTTCAGCGATACGCGAATCGCTACTGAACGACGGACCGCCCCCTCGACGTAGGTGGATTCACCGTCGCCGACCACGCTCCAACTATCGCGGACGGTCTACATCGCGATCACGAGAGCGTAGTTTTAGGGGGCGATCTACGTACGAGGACCAACCCGATTACCAAGGGAAATGTTGGTATCACTGGCGCTACGGCCCTGACGCGCATAAATGTGTTTCACCGTGCAATTGGAGTACAGCCCAGGGAAACGAACAGGAAGGTCGTTGATGACGGCCAACGACCCTAGCCCAGCGTCCCGCCGTCTTTTCGTCATGGACAGCACCTCCAAAATACAATTTTTGGTCGATACTGGAGCCGATCTGTGCGTTTTCCCGCGCCAATCGCTACGCGGGCCGCGAGAAAGGTCTAGTTACCAGTTGACGGCAGCGAACGGAACCGTTATCAGCACATACGGTACAGTGACGCTGAATTTACATCTCGGTCTCCGACGGGAGTTTATTTGGCGATTCGTGGTCGCGGATGTATCAAAGCCCATAATCGGAGTGGACTTTCTCGACCACTTCGATCTTATGGTAGACATCCGCAACCGTCGCCTCGTCGATCGAATGACCGCACTAACTGTCCGAGGAAAACAGGCCGATATGGAAGGGCCGTCGGTGAAAACGGTAATAGGGACTTCCATTTATCACCAGCTGCTATCTCGGATACCGGAATTAACACGGCCTAGCGGTACTCCGAACCAGACCACGCACCAAACGGTGCATTACATCAAAACTACCCCTGGACCACCCGTTTCCAGCAAACCACGACGGCTTGCACCGGATCGGCTCAGGGCGGCCAAGAAGGAGTTCGAGGTGATGATGAAAATGGGCATTGCCCGTCCATCGAAAAGTTCGTGGTCATCACCCCTCCATATGGTGCAAAAGAAGGGTGATGAGGCGTGGAGACCGTGTGGCGACTACAGGGCTTTAAACGCAAGATCAATCCCCGACAGGTATCCCGTACGCCACATCGAAGACTTCGCTCAACAGCTGCATGGAAAAAAGGTATTCTCTACAATAGACCTGGTCCGAGCCTACAACCAAATTCCGGTAGCCCCGGAAGATATTGAAAAAACAGCCATCACAACACCTTTTGGACTTTTTGAATTTCCATACATGTCATTCGGGCTGCGGAACGCGGCACAAACATTCCAAAGATTCATCGACGAAATTTTACGCGATTTTGAATTCTGCTACGCATATATAGATGACATTTTAGTCGCCTCGGCATCTCAAGCTGAGCACCTTCGCCATTTAGAGGCATTATTTAAGCGACTGAAAGAATACGGTATCGTTATAAATCCTAATAAATGTACCTTCGGAAAGGAAGAGGTAAAATTTCTCGGCTACCGGGTTAACGAAAATGGCACTCAACCTCTACCTGAAAAGGTAGAGGCTATTAAATCATTTCCAGTTCCGAAAACCGCGAAGGATTTAAGACAATTTTTAGGCATCATAAACTTTTATCGCCGGTTCATTTTCAATGCTGCTTACTTTCAAGCCCCCCTGAACGACCTACTGGTTGGTAATGTAAAGGGTAAGGCTCCAATAACCTGGACATCGGAAGCGCGTCGGGCATTTGAAAACTCTAAAAATAGTTTGATAAAAGCAACCCTGCTCGCGCATCCCGAGGCCAATGCTCCGTTAGCACTTACCTGCGACGCCTCTGACTTCACCGTAGGGGCTGTTTTACAACAGCACATCGGCAACGACTGGCAACCACTTGCATTCTTCTCAAAAAAATTAGGATCTGCCGAAAAGAAGTATTCCGCTTACGACCGGGAACTACTTTCTATTTACTTAGCCATTAAACATTTCAAACACATGATTGAAGGAAGACATTTTACTATATTCACAGACCACAAACCCATAACTTTTGCCTTCAGACAAAAACTAGATAAATGCTCTCCACGTCAATTCCGATATCTTGATTATATTGCACAGTTTTCCACCGACATCCAACATATTTCCGGGAAAGATAACGTCGTTGCCGATGCCCTGTCTAGAATAGAAGCGGTCGGTCAGTTGATTAATTTCGAGGAATTGGCGAAATCGCAGACTCGGGATGCGGAGCTACAAAAGTTATTAGAAAGCGAATCCAGCTTACGATTACGGAAAGTTTCATTGCCCGGCACGTCTTCCGATATTTTTTGTGATATCTCGATTAAAACAGTAAGACCATTCGTTACTCCTCCTTTCCGACGTTCTATTTTTAATACGCTACACGGCTTATCGCACCCGGGAATCAACGCGACGGTCAAACTCGTAACACAGCGTTATGTTTGGCCGTCAATCAAAAGCGACGTCCGTGAGTGGACACGTAATTGTATACCGTGTCAAAAATCAAAAATCAGCCGACACGTTACCGCACCGTTAAATCAGTTTCTTAGACCTTCCGCCCGATTCGAGCATATTCATTTAGATATTGTGATTATGCCAGTGTCGGAAGGGTACAGGTATTGTTTGACCTGCGTAGACAGGTATACTCGATGGCCGGAAGCGTTCCCAATGATCGACCAGGAGGCACAAACCGTGGCTCGAACCTTTTATGACGGTTGGGTTGCGCGGTTTGGTGCCCCCTTACGAATTACTACCGATCAGGGAAGACAATTCGAATCCAAATTATTTCACGCTCTCAACAACCTAATGGGAGCTAAACACCTCCGCACCACGGCATATCATCCTGCAGCCAATGGAATGGTGGAGCGTTTCCACCGACAATTTAAAGCTGCCATAAAATGCCACGAATCAGCTAAATGGACCGAAACACTTCCGATAGTTTTACTCGGCATACGTTCCGCCTGGAAGGAAGACCTCAACGCTACATCAGCTGAATTAGTATATGGCGAGCCACTGAGGTTACCAGGAGAATTTTTGTCTCCGCAGGTAGCCGAAACCAGAGAAGACGTTTCCGATTTCATCCGTAAACTACGCAATCATTTTTTCCGACTGAGTCCGATTCATGCCTCGCACCATTCCGCCAACCGTACATTCATTTTTAAAGATCTCAGTACTTCAACGCACGTCTTTCTTCGAACCGATTCGGCAAAAACCATTTTACAGCCCGCGTACGAGGGTCCATATGCCGTGATGCGCCGAGGTGACAAAACGTTTACAATAAAAATCAAAGACAAAGAAGTAACCGTATCCATCAACAGGTTAAAGCCTGCATATATCCTGGCGGAAAACATACCCAATCCCACCATTCCACCAAACCGACCGGTCACTCAAACAAATAGTACTAACAATACACCTGATGTACTTCCAGGGGTTAGACGTTCAGGTAGACGCGTACGTTTCCCCGACCGACTTCAAATTACGCACTAATTTATACCAGCCTATATACACCTGCGTCACCAGGTGACAGTTTACACAAAATATCTAACAAAATATCTTTACTAAATCAAAATTGGGACGCCAACCAGCCATAGAGTAGCGATATTTATATGCAGTATAATTGTAAGCATTAGGATAAGGGTACATATTAACGCAACTTCAATTCTATTATACGTCGTATATTACTCTATATGCATTACGTTTCATATAATTTCTTTTCCTATACTCATGTTAGCGTTGTAGTATATATGTATGTAAAACGTTGTGTGTTCAATTTCTGTATATCTAGCACTATTTATCATTAAGTTATTTGCATATGTATTTTAATCGTGTACGGACAGGTTTACTATTGTATTCCGCGTTAGCATGCATTCGTTATATTTTACTATGCGTCTATTTTTATGTCCTGGAGCTACACTAAATTTTCGTAATTGCCTCAATTACTGGCAGGGGGGTAATGTAGCGGTCATGGCACCGCATACGCCACTGCATATCCCTATTCCTTCTTATTCTCATCCTTTTCATTTTCTACATTTCCCACGCTTGCTCCAGGGCCTGGTCTAGGCCTGGTTAGTGTCCACTCTTAGGCCCTCGCAAACCTCTTCACTTTCCCTACTTTTTATGACTCTTTTCCGCTGTCCTTCGTTCTCCGAATTTCTCCACGATTTCTACGCTTTCCCCTACTTCTCGATTTCCTCTCTTCTTTTCCATAATTGCATCTCCTTCTATACCCTTTCCCCTTTTTCCGGGGAACGACTTTAAAAGCAGAAGTAGGAGGCGGCAAGAGAGATTACGGCTAAGACACCGCGACACGCGCCACCGAAACCGTCCGTACGCGAACCATCACCAGTATAATAAAAAATAAAGAACAGTGGAATTTTATTCACGAGGCGTTTATTTACCCTAACCTACCTATCCACATATATATATATATACATCTTAATATTAATATATATATCTATTAATTAATAAATTATTTATATATATATATATTTATATACTATTATAAATAGATGGAGGCCAACTGATAAATATATATACATTTTATATATAACAAGATATATATATAAATATTACAATATATAAATCTGAGAATATATATACATTTATAAATATATCCTAAGGTAGAATTAAATTATGATTATTTATGCTTTCATATAATTTATAAATTATTTAATAACTTATAAATGCACTATATTTAATAAATTGATTAATATTTAATAAATATATATATATGTATATATATAGATTTATATATATATATATATAATAAATATATATATATGTATATATATAGATTTATATATATATATATATATAAATATTTATTAATTAATAAATAATTTTTATATTTATATTTATATTTCTTTTCTTTTCAATGATTTATTATAATCTAATGTATTCATAATATAATTTACATATATTATAGATATAAAATAATATATATGATTATATAAATATTTAATTAATTAATATTAATATTAATATATAAAGGTTAATATAATCTTTTATAAATTTTGGAACCCACCTATGATTTATATATATATATAAATATATTGGTTAATAAATTATTTATATATATATATACATTTTAATATTAATATATATATATATATATTAATAAAAATTTTTTCAAATTAAAAATTGATTTTATTTACTTATATTTAAATTTATTATGTAATAAAATTATAGTTTAATATTATTAATAAGATTATAGCGTTACTTAATAACAAAAAAAAATTAAAAATTTTTATTTATGAATTAAATAAAATTATTAATTATTGGGGGGGGGGGTATTTATATATAATTTATATATAATTTATAATTAAATTTGTATCTTAGAGAATTTAATTAATAAATAAATTTATTATTAATAGTCGATTTTAGTTTATTTCAATGGCTTTATTTTTCCCTTAAAGATGAATATATTGAAATAAACCTTTCAATTCTACTTTAGTTTGAATTTATTTAAATAGTTTTATTTGTTTTTATAAGTAGAGAATTTAATTAATAAATAAATTTATTATTAATATTCGATTTTAGTTTATTTCAATGGTTTCATTCTTTCCCTAAGAATGAATATATTGAAATAAACCTTTTAATTCTACTTTAGCTTGAATTTATTTAAATAGTTTTATTTGTTTTTTATAAGTAGAGAATTTAATTAATAAATAAATTTATTATTAATAGTTGATTTTAGTTTATTTCAATGGCTTTATTTTTCCCTTAAAGATGAATATATTGAAATAAACCTTTCAATTCTACTTTAGTTTGAATTTATTTAAATAGTTTTATTTGTTTTTATAAGTAGAGAATTTAATTAATAAATAAATTTATTATTAATATTCGATTTTAGTTTATTTCAATGGCTTCACTCTTTTCCTAAGGATGAATATATTGAAATAAACCTTTCAATTCTACTTTAGCTTGAATTTATTTAAATAGCCTCATTTGTCCCTTGCAAGTAGAGGATTTGGATATTAACCTTTCGAATTTACATTAGCTTTAGTTTATTTCAATGGCTTCACTCTTTCCCTAAGGATGAATATATTGAAATAAACCTTTCAATTCTACTTTAGCTTGAATTTATTTAAATAGCCTCATTTGTTCCTTGCAAGTAGAGGATTTGGATATTAACCTTTCGAATTTACATTAGCTTTAGTTTATTTCAATGGCTTCATTCTTTCCCTAAGGATGAATATATTGAAATAAACCTTTCAATTCTACTTTAGCTTGAATTTATTTAAATAGCCCCATTTGTCCCTTGCAAGTAGAGGATTTGGATATTAACCTTTCGAATTTACATTAGCTTTAGTTTATTTCAATGGCTTCACTCTTTTCCTAAGGATGAATATATTGAAATAAACCTTTCAATTCTACTTTAGCTTGAATTTATTTAAATAGCCTCATTTGTCCCTTGCAAGTAGAGGATTTGTATATTAACCTTTCAATTCTACTTTAGCTTGAATTTATTTAAATAACCTCATTTGTCCCTCGCAAGTAGAGGATTTTGGATATTAACCTTTCGAATTTACCTTAGCTTTAGTTTATTTCAATGGCTTCATTCTTTCCCTAAGGATGAATATATTGAAATAAACCTTTCAATTCTACTTTAGCTTGAATTTATTTAAATAGCCTCATTTGTCCCTCGCAAGTAGAGGATTTTGGATATTAACCTTTCGAATTTACCTTAGCTTTAGTTTATTTCAATGGCTTCATTCTTTCCCTAAGGATGAATATATTGAAATAAACCTTTCAATTCTACTTTAGCTTGAATTTATTTAAATAGCCTCATTTGTCCCTTGCAAGTAGAGGATTTTGGATATTAACCTTTCGAATTTACCTTAGCTTTAGTTTATTTCAATGGCTTCATTCTTTCCCTAAGGATGAATATAAATATATATCCATATATAAAGATATATATATATATATATATATATATATATATATATATATATATATATATATCTTTAAATGGATATTAGTTAATTTTAATCTATAATATTTAATTTGCAATTAAAAGTAATTTTTAAATATATCTATATAAATAAGCTAAGTTTAAAGCTGTTAGGTTCATACCCTAGTTATAGATTATATGTATCTTTTATATATTTTATATATATATGTATTAAAGTAATATGCCTGATTAAAGGATTATTTTGATAAGATACTTAAATAAATTTTATATTTATTGTTACTAATTGATTTTTTTTATATTTATTAATTTTATTAATACTTTAAATTTCAAAAATTTAGGTGCTTTGACATTAAAATATAATAGGTAAAAATTTTAGTATTATAAACTATTTAATTTTTAATTAAAAGATAATTTTGAATTGGTTTTTTGTGAAGAAAATAATATTTAAAAATGTAATATGTCTTAGATATATTATTATTAATTATTTAATCATTCTTTTTGTAAGAGATTTATTTTTTATGTGATTAATTTATGAAGTTATAACATTAGTTTTAATTATTTATATAAATTTAACTAGAGATTCAAAATATGCTAGTGTTTTTTATTATATAGTATCAGTAGTAAGAAGGTTAGTTTTTATTATAAGATTGTATTTTTATGTATCTATGAAAGAAGTAAGAGTTTTTTTTGAAATTTTTATTCAATTAATTATGTTAGTAAAATTAGGAATATTTCCTTTTCATCAATGATCTATTTATATTCATAGATATATGTGTTGAACAAGAATTTTTATATTTTCAACAGTTATAAAAATAGTACCTATATATTTTTTAGCTAATGTGAGTGGTGTAAATTTTTTTTTTATAGGTTGAATTTTATTAAATTTAATTTTTATTCCTATTATTATGAAAGTTTATAATTCTATAAAAATATTTATTAGATCTTCTTCTATTATTCAATCAACTTTTTTATTAATAATTATATATGTAAATGTAAAAATTTATTTGGTATATTTTTCTTTTTATGCAGTTATTTTTTATATATTGTTATATTTTTTTGAAAAATTTGATGTGGTAACTTTTAATGATTTGGGGTTTTTATTAGTTGATAAATATTTGAAGGTATATTTTATTATTATAGTTTTAATTTATTCTTCTTTACCTCCATTTTTGTCTTTAGTGTTAAAGTGAATTTTGAATTATTATTTTTTAGAGGATTATGTTAATTTTTATGTTTTATTATTTATTATGATATTAGCATCAGTTATAATTATTTGAAATTATTTTAGATTATTATTATATATTAGTAGGAATTATCCTAGAGCTAAAAAATATTTTTGTAAGAGTTAGATATTTAAGTCTTATATTGTTTTATTTATTATTATGTTATTTTTTTTTAGGTTTTTATTGGTTAATGTTTATGTTACTTAAAGGTTTTAATTTAATATAATTTAAGTATTGATCAATTTGTTAAATTTAATATAGTGTGAGATATTTATGATTAATATTTTCTAATAATTATTTATATTTTAAAATTTGCAATTTTAAGTTTTTTTTAAACTATAGAAAATTAGTATCAGTAAGTTTTTCTTACATGTTTAAATTTACAATTTAATTCTTTTATCAGACATGATACTTTTTTTGATTTGAAGATTTTAAGTTAAAATAAACTTTTAATTTTCAAAGTTAAATATATATATATATATATATATTGATTTATAATAAATCTTATAATATATAAATATATTTATTAATATTTAAATATTATATAATTATGTTTTATTTATGTTTGATAAATGATTTTATTCTACTAATCATAAAAATATTGGTATAATTTATTTTGTGTTTGCTTTATGATCAGGGATAATTGGAACTTCTATGAGAATAATTATTCGTATGGAGTTAAGTACCCCAGATATATGAATTAATAATGTTCAAGTTTATAATTCAATTGTTACTGTTCATGCATTTTTAATAATTTTTTTTATAGTAATACCATTTATAATTGGTGGATTTGGTAATTGATTAGTTCCATTAATATTAGGATCTCCAGATATGGCATTTCCTCGTATAAATAATATTAGATTTTGATTATTACCGCCATCATTAACATTATTACTTTCAAGAAATTTATTTCAAGTTAGACCAGGGACTGGTTAAACGGTTTATCCTCCTTTATCTTCATATTTATTTCATTCTTCTCCTTCTGTTGATATTACTATTTTTTCTTTACATTTATCAGGAATTTCTTCAATTATTGGGGCAATAAATTTTATAGTAACTATTATAATAATAAAAAATTTATCTTTAAATTATGATCAAATAGCTTTATTTCCTTGATCAGTGTTTATTACAGCTATTTTATTATTATTATCATTGCCAGTTTTAGCTGGAGCAATTACAATATTAATTTTTGATCGAAATATTAATACTTCGTTTTTTGATCCTTTAGGGGGAGGTGATCCAATTTTATATCAACATTTATTTTGATTTTTTGGGCATCCTGAAGTTTATATTTTAATTTTACCGGGGTTTGGGTTGATTTCACATATTATTATAAATGAGAGGGGTAAAAAAGAGGTATTTGGTAATTTAGGAATGATTTATGCTATATTAGGAATTGGATTTTTAGGATTTATTGTATGAGCACATCATATATTTACAGTTGGGTTAGATGTAGATACTCGAGCTTATTTTACTTCAGCAACTATAGTTATTGCAGTTCCTACAGGAATTAAAGTTTTTAGTTGATTAGCTACTTATCATGGAGCTAAATTAGGTTATAATAATTCAATTTTATGATCATTAGGGTTTGTTATAATATTTATTATTGGTGGATTGACGGGTATTGTATTATCAAATTCTTCTATTGATATTATTTTACATGATACTTATTATGTTGTTGGTCATTTTCATTATGTTTTATCTATAGGAGCAGTTTTTGCAATTGTTGGAAGATTTATTCATTGATTTCCTTTAATTTTTGGTGTTGTTATACATCAGAATTGATTGAAAATTCAGTTTTATATAATGTTTATTGGTGTTAATATAACTTTTTTTCCTCAACATTTTTTAGGATTAATGGGTATACCTCGACGATATTCAGATTATCCTGATGCATATTATTGTTGGAATTTATTTTCTTCAATTGGTTCATTAATTTCTTAAAATAGATTAATTTTATTAATTTTTTTAATTTTAGAAAGATTTATTTCAATACGGTTAGTAGTTTTTAAATTTAATAGTTCATTAGAATGAATTGGTTTTATACCTCCTTTAGATCATGTATATTTAGAAGTACCTATTGTGTTAAATAATAAAAAGGAATTATTTTTGAATATTTAATAATGTTGAGTTTTAATGATTGATTTAATTTTTATTTTTAATATTTTATTTTATTTAATATGGCAGATAAGTGCGATAGATTTAAGATTTATTTATAAAAATATATTATTTTTTATTAAAAATTGCAACATGATTTATATATAGATTTCAAGATTCTAATTCACCTTATTCTGACAATTTAATTTCTTTTCATAATTTAGTTATAATATTAATGTTAGTTATTATTGTATTTTCAATATTAATTATTTTAGATATTATTACTAATAAGTATGTTAATCGGTATTTATTGAAGAATCATTTATTGGAAATTATTTGAACTATTATTCCAATTTTTATTTTAATAACAATTTGTTTTCCTTCTTTAAAGATTTTATATTATATTGATGAAATTTTAAATCCTTATTTTACAATTAAAATTATAGGTCATCAGTGATTTTGGTCTTATGAATATTCAGAATTTAAAGATTTGGAATTTGATTCTTATATATTATCTGATAGGGTTATGAATAGTTTTCATTTATTAAATGTTGATAATCGTATGGTCATTCCAATAAATTTTCCGATTCGATTATTATTATCATCAACTGATGTAATTCATTCATGAGCTATTCAATCAGTTGGAATTAAAGTTGATGCTGTTCCTGGACGTATTAATCAATCAAATTTATATTGTATGCGACCAGGATTACTTTTTTAAGATTTTGTTTTCACCACTCCACAGTGCGTTTGATATGCAGAACCGGCGACATCTTTGATTTCGTCGGGGTTCAAGCTGAGATATGCTTTTTCTACGATAATCTTGGTGAGACTTCTGTCCGAAGTATGCTGAATCATCGAGATCGCTCTATTCGAGCTGTTTAATGCGACAAACACGTTATCTGGTGTTTTCAGCACTCCACAGTGCGTTTGATATGCAGAACAGTAGATATCCTGGTTTTCGTGGGGTTTCCAGCTGAGATATGCATTTTCTGCGATAATATTGGTGAGACTTCAGTCAGAAGTATGCAGAATCATCTAGATCGCTCTTTTCGAGCTACTTAATGCACGAAACACGTTTTCTGGTGTTTTCACCACTCCACAGTGCATTTGACATGCAGAACCGGAGATATCTTGGATTCGGTCGGGATTCAAGCTGAGATATGCATTTTCTACGATATTCCTGGTGAGACGGCTGTCAGAAGTATGCAGGATCTTCGAGAACGCTCTTTTCGAGCTACTTAATGCGAGAAACACGTTTTCTGGTATTTTCACCACTCCACAGTGTGTTTGATATGCAGAACCGGCGACATCTTGGTTTTCGTGGGGTTTCAAGCTGAGATATGCATTTTCTGCGATAATCTTGGTGAGGCTTCTGTCCGAAGTATGCAGAATCATCGAGATCGCTCTTTTCGAGCTATTTAATGCGAGAAACACGTTATCTTGTGTTTTCACCACTCCACAGTGCGTTTGATATGCAGTACCAGCGATATCTTGGTTTTCGTGGGGTTTCAAGCTGAGATATGCATTTTTTACGATAATCTTGGTGAGACTTCTGTCCGAAGTATGCAGAATCATCGAGATCGCTCTATTCGAGCTATTTAATGCGACAAACACGTTATCTGGTGTTTTCAGCACTCCACAGTGCGTTTGATATGCAGAACCAGCGATATCTTGGTTTTCGTGGGGTTTCAAGCTGAGATATGCAGTTTTTACGATAATCTTGGTGAGACTTCTGTCCGAAGTATGCTTAATCATCGAGATCGCTCGTTTCGAGCTATTTAATGCGAGAAACACGTTATCTGGTGTTTTCACCACTCCACAGTGCGTATGATATGCAGAACCGGCGATATCTTGGTTTTCGTGGGGTTTCAAGATGAGATATGCATTTTCTGCGATAATATTGGTGAGACTTCAGTCAGAAGTATGCAGAATCATCTAGATCGCTCGTTTCGAGCTACTTAATGTACGAAACACGTTTTCTGGTGTTTTCACCACTCCACAGTACGTTTGACATGCAGAACCGGAGATATCTTGGTTTCGGTCGGGTTTCAAGCTGAGATATGCATTTTCTACGATAATCTTGGTGAAACATCTGTCCGAAGTATGCAGAAACATCGAGAGCGCTCTTTTCGAGCTATTTAATGCGAGAAACACGTTTTCTGGGGTTTTCACGACCCCACAGTTCGTTGGATTTGCAGAACCGGAGATATCTTGGTTTTCGTGGTGTTTCCAGCTGAGATATGCATTTTCTGCGATAATCTTGGTGGGTCTTTTGTCAGAAGTATGCAGAATCAACTAGATCGCTCTTTTCGAGCTACTTAATGCACGAATCACGTTTTCTGGTGTTTTCACCACTCCACAGTACGTTTGACATGCAGAACCGGCGATATCTCGGTTTTCGTCGGGTTTCATGCTGAGATACGCATTTTCTACGATAATCTTGGTGAGACTTCTGTCAGAAGTATGCAGGATCTTCGATATCGCTCTTTTCGAGCTATCTAATGCACGAAACACGTTTTCTGGTGTTTTCACCACTCCACAGTGCGTTTGATATGCAGAACCGGCAACATATTGATTTTCGTGAGGTTTCGAGCTGAGATATGCATTTTCTGCGATAATATTGGTGAGACTTCAGTCAGAAGTGTGCAGAATCATCTAGATCGCTCTTTTCGAGCTACTTAATGCACGAAACACGTTTTCTGGTGTTTTCTCCACTCCACAGTACGTTTGACATGCAGAACCGGAGATATCTTGGATTCGGTCGGGTTTCAAGCTGAGATATGCATTTCTACGATATTCCTGGTGAGACGGCTGTCAGAAGTATGCAGAATCTTCGAGAACGCTCTTTTCGAGCTACTTAATGCGCGAAACACGTTTTCTGGTGTTTTCACCACTCCACGGTACGTTTGATGTGCAGAACCGGAGATGACTCGGTTTTCGTCGGGTTTCAAGCTGAGATATGCATTTTCTACGATAATCTTGGTGAGACTTCTGTCAGAAGTATGCAGGATCTTCGAGAACGCTCTTTTCCAGCTATTTAATGCGAGAAACACGTTATCTGGTGTTTTCACCACTCCACAGTGCGTTTGATATGCAAAACCGGCGATATCCTGGTTTTCGTGGGGTTTCCAGCTGAGATATGCATTTTCTGCGATAATATTGGTGAGGCTTCAGTCAGAAGTATGCAGAATCATCGAGATCGCTCGTTTCGAGCAACTTAATGCACGAAACACGTTTTCTGGTGTTTTCACCACTCCACAGTGCATTTGACATGCAGAACCGGAGATATCTTGGATTCGGTCGGGTTTCAAGCTGAGATATGCATTTTCTACGATATTCCTGGTGAGACGGCTGTCAGAAGTATGCAGGATCTTCGAGAACGCTCTTTTCGAGCTACTTAATGCGAGAAACACGTTTTCTGGTATTTTCACCACTCCACAGTGTGTTTGATATGCAGAACCGGCGACATCTTGGTTTTCGTGGGGTTTCAAGCTGAGATATGCATTTTCTGCGATAATCTTGGTGAGGCTTCTGTCCGAAGTATGCAGAATCATCGAGATCGCTCTTTTCGTGCTAGTTAATGCGAGAAAAACCTTATCCGGTGTCTTCACCACTCCACAGTGCGTTTTATATGCAAAACCGGCGATATCTTGGTTTTCGTGGGGTTTCAAGCTGAGATATGCATTTTCTGCGATAATCTTGTTGAGACTTCTGTCCGAAGTATGCAGAATCATCGAGATCGCTCGTTTCGAGCAACTTAATGCGAGAAACACGTTATCTGGTGTTTTCACCACTCCACAGTGCGTTGGATATGCAGAACCGGTGATATTTTGGTTTTCGTCGGGTTTCAAGCTGAGATATGCATTTTCTACGATAAGCTTGGTGAAACATCTGTTCAAAGTATGCAGAAACATCGAGAGCGCTCTTTTCGAGCTATTTAATGCGAGAAACACGTTTTCTGAGGTTTTCACCACTCCACAGTTCGTCGGATATGCAGAACAGTAGATATCTTTGTTTTCGTGGGGTTTCAAGCTGAGATATGCATTTTCTGCGATAATCTTGTTGAGACTTCTGTCCGAAGTATGCTGAATCATCGAGATCGCTCTTTTCGAGCTATTTAATGCGTGAAACTCGTTATCTGGTGTTTTCACCACTCCACAGTTGGTTTGATATGCAGAACCAGCGATATCTTGGTTTTCGTGGGGTTTCAAGCTGAGATATGCATTTTCTGCGATAATATTGGTGAGACATCAGTCAGAAGTATGCTGAATCACCGAGATCGCTCTTTTCGAGCTAGTTAGTGCGAGAAACTCGTTTTCTGGGGTTTTCACCACTCCACAGTTCGTTGGATATGCAGAACCGGAGATATCTTGGTTTTCGTGTGGTTTCAAGCTGAGATATGTATTTCCTGCGATAATCTTGGTGAGACTTCTGTCCGAAGTATGCTGAATCATCTAGATCGCTCTTTTCGAGCTATTTAATGCGAGAAACACGTTATCTTGTGTTTTCACCACTCCACAGTGCGTTTGATATGCAGAACAAGCGATATCTTGGTTTTCGTGGAATTTCAAGATGAGATATGCATTTTCTGCGATAATCGTGTTGAGACTTCTGTCCGAAGTATTTAGAATCATTGAGATCGCTCGTTTCGAGCTACTTAATGCGAGAAACACGTTATCTGGTGTTTTCACCACTCCACAGTGCGTTGGATATGCAGAACCGGCGATATTTTGGTTTTCGTCGGGTTTCAAGCTGAGATATGCATTTTCTACGATAAGCTTGGTGAAACATCAGTCCGAAGTATGCAGAAACATCGAGAGCGCTCTTTTCGAGCTATTTAATGCGAGAAACACGTTTTCTGGGGTTTTCACCACTCCACAGTTCGTTGGATATGCAGAACTGTAGATATCTTGGTTTTCATGGGGTTTCAAGCAGAGATATGCATTTTCTGCGATAATCTTCGTGAGACTTCTGTTAGAAGTATGCTGAATCATCGAGATCGCCCTTTTCGAGCTATTTAATGCGAGAAGCACGTTACCTGGTGTTTTCACCACTCCACAGTGGGTTTGATATGCAGAACCGGCGATATTTTGGTGTTCGCCGGGTGTCAAGCTGAGATATGCATTTTCTACGATAATCTTGGTGAAACATCTGTCCGAAGTATGCAGAAACATCGAGAGCGCTCTTTTCGAGCTATTTAATGCGAGAAACACGTTTTCTGGGGTTTTCACCACTCCACAGTTCGTTGGATATGCAGAACAGTAGATATCTTGGTTTTCATGGGGTTTCAAGCAGAGATATGCATTTTCTACGATAATCTTGGTGAAACATCTGTCCGAAGTATGCAGAAACATCGAGAGCGCCCTTTTCGAGCTATTTAATGCGAGAAACTCATTTTCTGGGGCTTTCACCACTCCACAGATCGTTGGATATGTAGAACCGGAGATATCTTGGTTTTCGTGTGGTTTCAAGCTGAGATATGCATTTCCTGCGATAATCTTGGTGAGACTACTGTCCGAAGTATGCAGAATCATCGTGATCGCTCTATTCGAGCTATTTAATGCGAGAAACACGTTCCCTGGTTGTTTTGACCACTCCACAGTGCGTTTGATATGCAGAACCAGCGATATCTTTGTTTTCGTGGGGTTTCAAGCTGAGATATGCATTTTCTGCGATAATATTGGTGAGACTTCTGTCCGAAGTATGCTGAATCATCTAGATCGCTCTTTTCGAGCTATTTAATGCGAGAAACACGTTATCTGGTTTTTTCACCACTCCACAGTGCGTTGGATATGCAGAACCGGAGATATTTTGGTTTTCGTCGGGTTTCAAGCTGAGATATGTATTTTCTGCGATAATCTTGGTGAGAATTCTGTTCGAAGTATGCAGAATCATCGAGATCGCACTTTTCGAGCTATTTAATGCGACAAACACTTTATCTGGTGTTTTTAGCACACCACAGTGCGTTTGATATGCAGAACCAGCGAAATCTTGGTTTTCGTGGGGTTTCTAGCTGAGATATGCATTTTTTACGATAATCTTGGTGAGACTTCTGTCCGAAGTATGCTTAATCATCGAGATCGCTCTATTCGAGCTATTTAATGCGAGAAACACGTCATCTGGTGTTTTCACCACTCCACAGTGCGTATGATATACAGAACCGACGATATCTTGGTTTTCGTGGGGTTTCAAGCTCAGATATGCATTTTCTGCGATAATCATGGTGAGACTTCTGTCCGAAGTATGCAGAGTCATCGAGATCGTACTATTCGAGCTATTTAATGCGAAAAACACGTTATCTGGTGTTTTCACCACTCCACAGTGCGTATGATATGCAGAACCGACGATATCTTGGTTTTCGTGGGGTTTCAAGCTCAGATATGCATTTTCTGCGAAAATCTTGGTGAGACTTCTGTCCGAAGTATGCAGAAACATGGAGATCGCTCTTTTCGACCTATTGAATGCGAGAAACACGTTATCTGGTGTTTTCACCACTTCACAGTGCGTTTGATATGCAGAACCAGCGAAATCTTGGTTTTCGTTGGGTTTCAAGCTGAGATATGCATTTTTTACGATAATCATGGTGAGACTTCTGTCCGAAGTATGCAGAACCATCGAGATCGCACTTTTCGAGCTATTTAATGCGAGAAACACGTTATCTGGTGTTTTCAGCACACCACAGTGCGTTTGATATGCAGAACCAGCGAAATCTTTGTTTTCGTGGGGTTTCAAGCTGAGATATGCATTTTTTACGATCATCTTGGTGAGACTTCTGTCCGAAGTATGCTTAATCATCGAGATCGCTCTATTCGAGCTATTTAATGCGAGAAACACGTTATCTGGTGTTTTCACCACTCCACAGTGCGTATGATATACAGAACCGACGATATCTTGGTTTTCGTGGGGTTTCAAGCTCAGATATGCATTTTCTGCGATAATCATGGTGAGACTTCTGTCCGAAGTATGCAGAGTCATCGAGATCGCACTTTTCGAGCTATTTAATGCGACAAACACGTTATCTGGTGTTTTCAGCACTCCACAGTGCGTTTGATATGCAGAACCAGCGAAATCTTGGTTTTCGTGGGGTTTCAAGCTGAGATATGCATTTTTTTACGATAATCTTGGTGAGACTTCTGTACGAAGTATGCTTAATCATCGAGATCGCTCGTTTCGAGCTATTTAATGCGACAAACACGTTATCTGGTGTTTTCAGCACTCCACAGTGCGTTCGATATGCAGAACCAGCGATATCTGGGTTTTCGTGGGGTTTCAAGCTGAGATATGCATTTTTTACGATAATCTTGATGAGACTTCTGTCCGAAGTATGCAGAGTCATCGAGATCGTACTTTTCGAGCTATTTAATGCGACAAACACGTTTTCTGGGGTTTTCACCACTCCACAGTTCGTTAGATATGCAGTACAGGAGATATCTTGGTTTTCGTGGGGTTTCTAGCAGAGATATGCATTTTCTGCGATAATCTTGGTGAGACTTCAGTCCGAAGTATGCAGAATCATCGAGATCGTACTATTCGAGCTATTTAATGCGAAAAACACGTTATCTGGTGTTTTCACCACTCCACAGTGCGTTTGATATGCAGAACCAGCGAAATCTTGGTTTTCGTGGGGTTTCAAGCTGAGATATGCATTTTTTACGATAATCTTGGTGAGACTTCTGTCCGAAGTATGCTTAATCATCGAGATCGCTCTATTCGAGCTATTTAATGCGAGAAACACGTCATCTGGTGTTTTCACCACTCCACAGTGCGTATGATATACAGAACCGACGATATCTTGGTTTTCGTGGGGTTTCAAGCTCAGATATGCATTTTCTGCGATAATCATGGTGAGACTTCTGTCCGAAGTATGCAGAGTCATCGAGATCGTACTATTCGAGCTATTTAATGCGAAAAACACGTTATCTGGTGTTTTCACCACTCCACAGTGCGTATGATATGCAGAACCGACGATATCTTGGTTTTCGTGGGGTTTCAAGCTCAGATATGCATTTTCTGCGAAAATCTTGGTGAGACTTCTGTCCGAAGTATGCAGAAACATGGAGATCGCTCTTTTCGAACTATTGAATGCGAGAAACACGTTATCTGGTGTTTTCACCACTTCACAGTGCGTTTGATATGCAGAACCAGCGAAATCTTGGTTTTCGTTGGGTTTCAAGCTGAGATATGCATTTTTTACGATAATCATGGTGAGACTTCTGTCCGAAGTATGCAGAACCATCGAGATCGCACTTTTCGAGCTATTTAATGCGAGAAACACGTTATCTGGTGTTTTCAGCACACCACAGTGCGTTTGATATGCAGAACCAGCGAAATCTTGGTTTTCGTGGGGTTTCAAGCTGAGATATGCATTTTTTACGATCATCTTGGTGAGACTTCTGTCCGAAGTATGCTTAATCATCGAGATCGCTCTATTCGAGCTATTTAATGCGAGAAACACGTTATCTGGTGTTTTCACCACTCCACAGTGCGTATGATATACAGAACCGACGATATCTTGGTTTTCGTGGGGTTTCAAGCTCAGATATGCATTTTCTGCGATAATCATGGTGAGACTTCTGTCCGAAGTATGCAGAGTCATCGAGATCGCACTTTTCGAGCTATTTAATGCGACAAACACGTTATCTGGTGTTTTCAGCACTCCACAGTGCGTTTGATATGCAGAACCAGCGAAATCTTGGTTTTCGTGGGGTTTCAAGCTGAGATATGCATTTTTTTACGATAATCTTGGTGAGACTTCTGTACGAAGTATGCTTAATCATCGAGATCGCTCGTTTCGAGCTATTTAATGCGACAAACACGTTATCTGGTGTTTTCAGCACTCCACAGTGCGTTCGATATGCAGAACCAGCGATATCTGGGTTTTCGTGGGGTTTCAAGCTGAGATATGCATTTTTTACGATAATCTTGATGAGACTTCTGTCCGAAGTATGCAGAGTCATCGAGATCGTACTTTTCGAGCTATTTAATGCGACAAACACGTTTTCTGGGGTTTTCACCACTCCACAGTTCGTTAGATATGCAGTACAGGAGATATCTTGGTTTTCGTGGGGTTTCTAGCAGAGATATGCATTTTCTGCGATAATCTTGGTGAGACTTCAGTCCGAAGTATGCAGAATCATCGAGATCGTACTATTCGAGCTATTTAATGCGAAAAACACGTTATCTGGTGTTTTCACCACTCCACAGTGCGTTTGATATGCAGAACCAGCGAAATCTTGGTTTTCGTGGGGTTTCAAGCTGAGATATGCATTTTTTTACGATAATCTTGGTGAGACTTCTGTCCGAAGTATGCTTAATCATCGAGATCGCTCGTTTCCAGCTGTTTAATGCGAGTAACAAGTTATCTGGTGTTTTCACCACTCTACAGTGCGTTTGATATGCAGAACCGGCGATACCTTGGTTTTCGTGGGGTTTCAAGCAGAGATATGCATTTTCTGCTATAATCTTGGTGAGACTTCTGTCGGAAGTATGCTGAATCATCGAGATCGCTCTTTTCGAGCTAGTTAGTGCGAGAAACAAGTTATCTGGTGTTTTCACCACTTCACAGTGCGTTTGATATGCAGAACAGTAAATACCTTGGTTTTCGTGGGGTTTCAAGCTGAGATATGCATTTTCTGCGATAATCTTGTTGAGACTTCTGTCCGAAGTATGCAGAATCATCGAGATTGCTCGATTCGAGCTATTTAATGCGAGAAACACGTTAGCTGGTGTTTTCACCACTCCACAGTGCGTTGGATATGCTGAACCGGAGATATTTTGGTTTTCGTCGGGTTTCAAGCTGAGATATGCATTTTCTACGATTAGCTTGGTGAAACATCTGTCCGAAGTATGCAGAAACGTCGAGAGCGCTCTTTTCGAGCTATTTAATGCGAGAAACACGTTATCTGGTGTTTTCACCACTCCACAGTGCGTTTGATATGCAGAACAGGCGATATCTTGGTTTTCGTGGGGTTTCAAGCTGAGATATGCATTTCCTGCGATAATCTTGGTGAGACTTCTGTCCGAAGTATGCAGAAACATCGAGATCGCACTTTTCGAGCTATTTAATGCGACAAACACGTTATCTGGTGTTTTCAGCACTCCACAGTGCGTTTGATATGCAGAACCAGCGAAATCTTGGTTTTCGTGGGGTTTCAAGCTGAGATATGCATTTTTTTACGATAATCTTGGTGAGACTTCTGTCCGAAGTATGCTTAATCATCGAGATCGCTCGTTTCGAGCTATTTAATGCGAGAAACAAGTTATCTGGTGTTTTCACCACTCCGCAGTGCGTTTGATATGCAGAACCAGCGATATCTTGGTTTTGGTGGGGTTTCAAGCTCAGATATGCATTATCTGCGATAATCTTGATGAGACTTCTGTCCGAAGTATGCAGAGTCATCGAGATCGTACTTTTCGAGCTATTTAATGCGACAAACACGTTTTCTGGGGTTTTCACCACTCCACAGTTCGTTAGATATGCAGAACAGGAGATATCTTGGTTTTCGTGGGGTTTCTAGCAGAGATATGCATTTTCTGCGATAATCTTGGTGAGACCTCTGTCCGAAGTATGCAGAAACATGGAGATCGCTCTTTTCGACCTATTGAATGCGAGAAACACGTTATCTGGTGTTTTCACCACTCCACAGTGCGTTTGATATGCAGAACCAGCGAAATCTTGGTTTTCGTTGGGTTTCAAGCTGAGATATGCATTTTTTACGATAATCATGGTGAGACTTCTGTCCGAAGTATGCAGAATCATCGAGATCGCACTTTTCGAGCTATTTAATGCGACAAACACGTTATCTGGTGTTTTCAGCACTCCACAGTGCGTTCGATATGCAGAACCAGCGATATCTGGGTTTTCGTGGGGTTTCATGCTGAGATATGCATTTTTTACGATAATCTTGATGAGACTTCTGTCCGAAGTATGCAGAAACATCGAGATCGCACTTTTCGAGCTATTTAATGCGACAAACACGTTATCTGGTGTTCTCAGCACTCCACAGTGCGTTTGATATGCAGAACCAGCGAAATCTTGGTTTTCGTGGGGTTTCAAGCTGAGATATGCATTTTTTTACGATAATCTTGGTGAGACTTCTGTCCGAAGTATGCTTAATCATCGAGATCGCTGGTTTCGAGCTATTTAATGCGAGAAACAAGTTATCTGGTGTTTTCACCACTCCACAGTGCGTTTGATATGCAGAAACAGCGATATCTTGGTTTTCGTGGGGTTTCAAGCTGAGATATGCATTTTTTACGATAATCATGGTGAGACTTCTGTCCGAAGTATGCAGGATCATCGAGATCGCACTTTTCAAGCTATTTAATGCGAGAAACAAGTTATCTGGTGTTGTGACCACTCCATAGTGTGTTTGATATGCAGAACCACCGATATCTTGGTTTACGTGGGGTTTCAAGCTCAGATATGCATTTTCTGCGATAATCTTGGTGAGACTTCAGTCCGAAGTATGCAGAATCATCGAGATCGTACTATTCGAGCTATTTAATGCGAAAAACACGTTATCTGGTGTTTTCACCACTCCACAGTGCGTTTGATATGCAGAACCAGCGAAATCTTGGTTTTCGTGGGGTTTCAAGCTGAGATATGCATTTTTTACGATAATCTTGGTGAGACTTCTGTCCGAAGTATGCTTAATCATCGAGATCGCTCGTTTCCAGCTATTTAATGCGAGAAACAAGTTATCTGGTGTTTTCACCACTCCACAGTGCGTTTGATATGCAGAACCAGCGAAATCTTGGTTTTCGTTGGGTTTCAAGCAGAGATATGCATTTTTTACGATAATCATGGTGAGACTTCTGTCCGAAGTATGCAGAATCATCGAGATCGCACTTTTCGAGCTATTTAATGCGACAAACACGTTATCTGGTGTTTTCACCACTCCGCAGTGCGTTTGATATGCAGAACCAGCGATATCTTGGTTTTCGTGGGGTTTCAAGCTCAGATATGCATTTTCTGCGATAATCTTGGTGAGACTTCTGTCCGAAGTATGCAGAGTCATCGAGATCGTACTTTTCGAGCTATTTAATGCGACAAACACGTTTTCTGGGGTTTTCACCACTCCACAGTTCGTTGGATATGCAGAACAGGAGATATCTTGGTTTTCGTGGGGTTTCTAGCAGAGATATGCATTTTCTGCGATAATCTTGGTGAGACCTCTGTCCGAAGTATGCAGAAACATGGAGATCGCTCTTTTCGACCTATTGAATGCGAGAAACACGTTATCTGGTGTTTTCACCTCTCCACAGTGCGTATGATATGCAGAACCGACGATATCTTGGTTTTCGTGGGGTTTCAAGCTCAGATATGCATTTTCTGCGATAATCTTGGTGAGACTTCTGTCCGAAGTATGCAGAGTCATCGAGATCGCTCTTTTCGAGCTATTTAATGCGAGAAACAAGTTATCTGGTGTTTTCACCACTCCGCAGTGCGTTTGATATGCAGAACCAGCGATATCTTGGTTTTCGTGGGGTTTCAAGCTCAGATATGCATTTTCTGGGATAATCTTGGTGAGACTTCTGTCCGAAGTATGCAGAGTCATCGAGATCGTACTTTTCGAGCTATTCAATGCGAGAAACACGTTTTCTGGGGTCTTCACCACTCCACAGTTCGTTGGATATGCAGAACAGGAGATATCTTGGTTTTCGTGGGGTTTCTAGCAGAGATATGCATTTTCTGCGATAATCTTGGTGAGACTTCTGTCCGAAGTATGCAGAGTCATCGAGATCGTACTTTTCGAGCTATTTAATGCGACAAACACGTTTTCTGGGGTTTTCACCACTCCACAGTTCGTTGGATATGCAGAACAGGAGATATCTTGGTTTTCGTGGGGTTTCTAGCAGAGATATGCATTTTCTGCGCTAATCTTGGTGAGACCTCTGTCCGAAGTATGCAGAAACATGGAGATCGCTCTTTTCGACCTATTGAATGCGAGAAACACGTTATCTGGTGTTTTCACCACTCCACAGTGCGTTTGATATGCAGAACCTGCGAAATCTTGGTTTTCGTTGGGTTTCAAGCTGAGATATGCATTTTTTACGATAATCATGGTGAGACTTCTGTCCGAAGGATTGCAGAATCATCGAGATCGTACTATTCGAGCTATTTAATGCGAAAAACACGTTATCTGGTGTTTTCACCACTCCACAGTGCGTTTGATATGCAGAACCAGCGAAATCTTGGTTTTCGTTGGGTTTCAAGCTGAGATATGCATTTTTTACGATAATCATGGTGAGACTTCTGTCCGAAGTATGCAGAATCATCGAGATCGCACTTTTCGAGCTATTTAATGCGACAAACACGTTATCTGGTGTTTTCACCACTCCGCAGTGCGTTTGATATGCAGAACCAGCGATATCTTGGTTTTCGTGGGGTTTCAAGCTCAGATATGCATTTTCTGCGATAATCTTGGTGAGACTTCTGTCCGAAGTATGCAGAGTCATCGAGATCGTACTTTTCGAGCTATTTAATGCGACAAACACGTTTTCTGGGGTTTTCACCACTCCACAGTTCGTTGGATATGCAGAACAGGAGATATCTTGGTTTTCGTGGGGTTTCTAGCAGAGATATGCATTTTCTGCGATAATCTTGGTGAGACCTCTGTCCGAAGTATGCAGAAACATGGAGATCGCTCTTTTCGACCTATTGAATGCGAGAAACACGTTATCGGGTGTTTTCACCTCTCCACAGTGCGTATGATATGCAGAACCGACGATATCTTGGTTTTCGTGGGGTTTCAAGCTCAGATATGCATTTTCTGCGATAATCTTGGTGAGACTTCTGTCCGAAGTATGCAGAGTCATCGAGATCGCTCTTTTCGAGCTATTTAATGCGAGAAACAAGTTATCTGGTGTTTTCACCACTCCGCAGTGCGTTTGATATGCAGAACCAGCGATATCTTGGTTTTCGTGGGGTTTCAAGCTCAGATATGCATTTTCTGGGATAATCTTGGTGAGACTTCAGTCCGAAGTATGCAGAATCATCGAGATCGCTCTTTTCGAGCTATTTAATGCGAGAAACAAGTTATCTGGTGTTTTCACCACTCCATAGTGTGTTTGATATGCAGAACCACCGATATCTTGGTTTACGTGGGGTTTCAAGCTCAGATATGCATTTTCTGCGATAATCTTGGTGAGACTTCAGTCCGAAGTATGCAGAATCATCGAGATCGTACTATTCGAGCTATTTAATGCGAAAAACACGTTATCTGGTGTTTTCACCACTCCACAGTGCGTTTGATATGCAGAACCAGCGAAATCTTGGTTTTCGTGGGGTTTCAAGCTGAGATATGCATTTTTTTACGATAATCTTGGTGAGACTTCTGTCCGAAGTATGCTTAATCATCGAGATCGCTCGTTTCGAGCTATTTAATGCGAGAAACAAGTTATCTGGTGTTTTCACCACTCCGCAGTGCGTTTGATATGCAGAACCAGCGATATCTTGGTTTTGGTGGGGTTTCAAGCTCAGATATGCATTATCTGCGATAATCTTGATGAGACTTCTGTCCGAAGTATGCAGAGTCATCGAGATCGTACTTTTCGAGCTATTTAATGCGACAAACACGTTTTCTGGGGTTTTCACCACTCCACAGTTCGTTAGATATGCAGAACAGGAGATATCTTGGTTTTCGTGGGGTTTCTAGCAGAGATATGCATTTTCTGCGATAATCTTGGTGAGACCTCTGTCCGAAGTATGCAGAAACATGGAGATCGCTCTTTTCGACCTATTGAATGCGAGAAACACGTTATCTGGTGTTTTCACCACTCCACAGTGCGTTTGATATGCAGAACCAGCGAAATCTTGGTTTTCGTTGGGTTTCAAGCTGAGATATGCATTTTTTACGATAATCATGGTGAGACTTCTGTCCGAAGTATGCAGAATCATCGAGATCGCACTTTTCGAGCTATTTAATGCGACAAACACGTTATCTGGTGTTTTCAGCACTCCACAGTGCGTTCGATATGCAGAACCAGCGATATCTGGGTTTTCGTGGGGTTTCAAGCTGAGATATGCATTTTTTACGATAATCTTGATGAGACTTCTGTCCGAAGTATGCAGAAACATCGAGATCGCACTTTTCGAGCTATTTAATGCGACAAACACGTTATCTGGTGTTCTCAGCACTCCACAGTGCGTTTGATATGCAGAACCAGCGAAATCTTGGTTTTCGTGGGGTTTCAAGCTGAGATATGCATTTTTTTACGATAATCTTGGTGAGACTTCTGTCCGAAGTATGCTTAATCATCGAGATCGCTGGTTTCGAGCTATTTAATGCGAGAAACAAGTTATCTGGTGTTTTCACCACTCCACAGTGCGTTTGATATGCAGAAACAGCGATATCTTGGTTTTCGTGGGGTTTCAAGCTGAGATATGCATTTTTTACGATAATCATGGTGAGACTTCTGTCCGAAGTATGCAGGATCATCGAGATCGCACTTTTCAAGCTATTTAATGCGAGAAACAAGTTATCTGGTGTTGTGACCACTCCATAGTGTGTTTGATATGCAGAACCACCGTTATCTTGGTTTACGTGGGGTTTCAAGCTCAGATATGCATTTTCTGCGATAATCTTGGTGAGACTTCAGTCCGAAGTATGCAGAATCATCGAGATCGTACTATTCGAGCTATTTAATGCGAAAAACACGTTATCTGGTGTTTTCACCACTCCACAGTGCGTTTGATATGCAGAACCAGCGAAATCTTGGTTTTCGTGGGGTTTCAAGCTGAGATATGCATTTTTTACGATAATCTTGGTGAGACTTCTGTCCGAAGTATGCTTAATCATCGAGATCGCTCGTTTCCAGCTATTTAATGCGAGAAACAAGTTATCTGGTGTTTTCACCACTCCACAGTGCGTTTGATATGCTGAACCAGCGAAATCTTGGTTTTCGTTGGGTTTCAAGCAGAGATATGCATTTTTTACGATAATCATGGTGAGACTTCTGTCCGAAGTATGCAGAATCATCGAGATCGCACTTTTCGAGCTATTTAATGCGACAAACACGTTATCTGGTGTTTTCACCACTCCGCAGTGCGTTTGATATGCAGAACCAGCGATATCTTGGTTTTCGTGGGGTTTCAAGCTCAGATATGCATTTTCTGCGATAATCTTGGTGAGACTTCTGTCCGAAGTATGCAGAGTCATCGAGATCGTACTTTTCGAGCTATTTAATGCGACAAACACGTTTTTTGGGGTTTTCACCACTCCACAGTTCGTTGGATATGCAGAACAGGAGATATCTTGGTTTTCGTGGGGTTTCTAGCAGAGATATGCATTTTCTGCGATAATCTTGGTGAGACCTCTGTCCGAAGTATGCAGAAACATGGAGATCGCTCTTTTCGACCTATTGAATGCGAGAAACACGTTATCTGGTGTTTTCACCTCTCCACAGTGCGTATGATATGCAGAACCGACGATATCTTGGTTTTCGTGGGGTTTCAAGCTCAGATATGCATTTTCTGCGATAATCTTGGTGAGACTTCTGTCCGAAGTATGCAGAGTCATCGAGATCGCTCTTTTCGAGCTATTTAATGCGAGAAACAAGTTATCTGGTGTTTTCACCACTCCGCAGTGCGTTTGATATGCAGAACCAGCGATATCTTGGTTTTCGTGGGGTTTCAAGCTCAGATATGCATTTTCTGGGATAATCTTGGTGAGACTTCTGTCCGAAGTATGCAGAGTCATCGAGATCGTACTTTTCGAGCTATTCAATGCGAGAAACACGTTTTCTGGGGTCTTCACCACTCCACAGTTCGTTGGATATGCAGAACAGGAGATATCTTGGTTTTCGTGGGGTTTCTAGCAGAGATATGCATTTTCTGCGATAATCTTGGTGAGACTTCTGTCCGAAGTATGCAGAGTCATCGAGATCGTACTTTTCGAGCTATTTAATGCGACAAACACGTTTTCTGGGGTTTTCACCACTCCACAGTTCGTTGGATATGCAGAACAGGAGATATCTTGGTTTTCGTGGGGTTTCTAGCAGAGATATGCATTTTCTGCGCTAATCTTGGTGAGACCTCTGTCCGAAGTATGCAGAAACATGGAGATCGCTCTTTTCGACCTATTGAATGCGAGAAACACGTTATCTGGTGTTTTCACCACTCCACAGTGCGTTTGATATGCAGAACCAGCGAAATCTTGGTTTTCGTTGGGTTTCAAGCTGAGATATGCATTTTTTACGATAATCATGGTGAGACTTCTGTCCGAAGGATTGCAGAATCATCGAGATCGTACTATTCGAGCTATTTAATGCGAAAAACACGTTATCTGGTGTTTTCACCACTCCACAGTGCGTTTGATATGCAGAACCAGCGAAATCTTGGTTTTCGTTGGGTTTCAAGCTGAGATATGCATTTTTTACGATAATCATGGTGAGACTTCTGTCCGAAGTATGCAGAATCATCGAGATCGCACTTTTCGAGCTATTTAATGCGACAAACACGTTATCTGGTGTTTTCACCACTCCGCAGTGCGTTTGATATGCAGAACCAGCGATATCTTGGTTTTCGTGGGGTTTCAAGCTCAGATATGCATTTTCTGCGATAATCTTGGTGAGACTTCTGTCCGAAGTATGCAGAGTCATCGAGATCGTACTTTTCGAGCTATTTAATGCGACAAACACGTTTTCTGGGGTTTTCACCACTCCACAGTTCGTTGGATATGCAGAACAGGAGATATCTTGGTTTTCGTGGGGTTTCTAGCAGAGATATGCATTTTCTGCGATAATCTTGGTGAGACCTCTGTCCGAAGTATGCAGAAACATGGAGATCGCTCTTTTCGACCTATTGAATGCGAGAAACACGTTATCGGGTGTTTTCACCTCTCCACAGTGCGTATGATATGCAGAACCGACGATATCTTGGTTTTCGTGGGGTTTCAAGCTCAGATATGCATTTTCTGCGATAATCTTGGTGAGACTTCTGTCCGAAGTATGCAGAGTCATCGAGATCGCTCTTTTCGAGCTATTTAATGCGAGAAACAAGTTATCTGGTGTTTTCACCACTCCGCAGTGCGTTTGATATGCAGAACCAGCGATATCTTGGTTTTCGTGGGGTTTCAAGCTCAGATATGCATTTTCTGGGATAATCTTGGTGAGACTTCTGTCCGAAGTATGCAGAGTCATCGAGATCGTACTTTTCGAGCTATTCAATGCGAGAAACACGTTTTCTGGGGTCTTCACCACTCCACAGTTCGTTGGATATGCAGAACAGGAGATATCTTGGTTTTCGTGGGGTTTCTAGCAGAGATATGCATTTTCTGCGATAATCTTGGTGAGACTTCTGTCCGAAGTATGCAGAGTCATCGAGATCGTACTTTTCGAGCTATTTAATGCGACAAACACGTTTTCTGGGGTTTTCACCACTCCACAGTTCGTTGGATATGCAGAACAGGAGATATCTTGGTTTTCGTGGGGTTTCTAGCAGAGATATGCATTTTCTGCGCTAATCTTGGTGAGACCTCTGTCCGAAGTATGCAGAAACATGGAGATCGCTCTTTTCGACCTATTGAATGCGAGAAACACGTTATCTGGTGTTTTCACCACTCCACAGTGCGTTTGATATGCAGAACCAGCGATATCTTGGTTTTCGTGGGGTTTCAAGCTCAGATATGCATTTTCTGCGATAATCTTGGTGAGACTTCTGTCCGAAGTATGCAGAGTCATCGAGATCGTACTTTTCGAGCTATTTAATGCGACAAACACGTTTTCTGGGGTTTTCACCACTCCACAGTTCGTTGGATATGCAGAACAGGAGATATCTTGGTTTTCGTGGGGTTTCTAGCAGAGATATGCATTTTCTGCGATAATCTTGGTGAGACCTCTGTCCGAAGTATGCAGAAACATGGAGATCGCTCTTTTCGACCTATTGAATGCGAGAAACACGTTATCTGGTGTTTTCACCTCTCCACAGTGCGTATGATATGCAGAACCGACGATATCTTGGTTTTCGTGGGGTTTCAAGCTCAGATATGCATTTTCTGCGATAATCTTGGTGAGACTTCTGTCCGAAGTATGCAGAGTCATCGAGATCGCTCTTTTCGAGCTATTTAATGCGAGAAACAAGTTATCTGGTGTTTTCACCACTCCGCAGTGCGTTTGATATGCAGAACCAGCGATATCTTGGTTTTCGTGGGGTTTCAAGCTCAGATATGCACTTTCTGGGATAATCTTGGTGAGACTTCTGTCCGAAGTATGCAGAGTCATCGAGATCGTACTTTTCGAGCTATTCAATGCGAGAAACACGTTTTCTGGGGTCTTCACCACTCCACAGTTCGTTGGATATGCAGAACAGGAGATATCTTGGTTTTCGTGGGGTTTCTAGCAGAGATATGCATTTTCTGCGATAATCTTGGTGAGACTTCTGTCCGAAGTATGCAGAGTCATCGAGATCGTACTTTTCGAGCTATTTAATGCGACAAACACGTTTTCTGGGGTTTTCACCACTCCACAGTTCGTTGGATATGCAGAACAGGAGATATCTTGGTTTTCGTGGGGTTTCTAGCAGAGATATGCATTTTCTGCGCTAATCTTGGTGAGACCTCTGTCCGAAGTATGCAGAAACATGGAGATCGCTCTTTTCGACCTATTGAATGCGAGAAACACGTTATCTGGTGTTTTCACCACTCCACAGTGCGTTTGATATGCAGAACCAGCGAAATCTTGGTTTTCGTTGGGTTTCAAGCTGAGATATGCATTTTTTACGATAATCATGGTGAGACTTCTGTCCGAAGGATTGCAGAATCATCGAGATCGTACTATTCGAGCTATTTAATGCGAAAAACACGTTATCTGGTGTTTTCACCACTCCACAGTGCGTTTGATATGCAGAACCAGCGAAATCTTGGTTTTCGTTGGGTTTCAAGCTGAGATATGCATTTTTTACGATAATCATGGTGAGACTTCTGTCCGAAGTATGCAGAATCATCGAGATCGCACTTTTCGAGCTATTTAATGCGACAAACACGTTATCTGGTGTTTTCACCACTCCGCAGTGCGTTTGATATGCAGAACCAGCGATATCTTGGTTTTCGTGGGGTTTCAAGCTCAGATATGCATTTTCTGCGATAATCTTGGTGAGACTTCTGTCCGAAGTATGCAGAGTCATCGAGATCGTACTTTTCGAGCTATTTAATGCGACAAACACGTTTTCTGGGGTTTTCACCACTCCACAGTTCGTTGGATATGCAGAACAGGAGATATCTTGGTTTTCGTGGGGTTTCTAGCAGAGATATGCATTTTCTGCGATAATCTTGGTGAGACCTCTGTCCGAAGTATGCAGAAACATGGAGATCGCTCTTTTCGACCTATTGAATGCGAGAAACACGTTATCGGGTGTTTTCACCTCTCCACAGTGCGTATGATATGCAGAACCGACGATATCTTGGTTTTCGTGGGGTTTCAAGCTCAGATATGCATTTTCTGCGATAATCTTGGTGAGACTTCTGTCCGAAGTATGCAGAGTCATCGAGATCGCTCTTTTCGAGCTATTTAATGCGAGAAACAAGTTATCTGGTGTTTTCACCACTCCGCAGTGCGTTTGATATGCAGAACCAGCGATATCTTGGTTTTCGTGGGGTTTCAAGCTCAGATATGCATTTTCTGGGATAATCTTGGTGAGACTTCTGTCCGAAGTATGCAGAGTCATCGAGATCGTACTTTTCGAGCTATTCAATGCGAGAAACACGTTTTCTGGGGTCTTCACCACTCCACAGTTCGTTGGATATGCAGAACAGGAGATATCTTGGTTTTCGTGGGGTTTCTAGCAGAGATATGCATTTTCTGCGATAATCTTGGTGAGACTTCTGTCCGAAGTATGCAGAGTCATCGAGATCGTACTTTTCGAGCTATTTAATGCGACAAACACGTTTTCTGGGGTTTTCACCACTCCACAGTTCGTTGGATATGCAGAACAGGAGATATCTTGGTTTTCGTGGGGTTTCTAGCAGAGATATGCATTTTCTGCGCTAATCTTGGTGAGACCTCTGTCCGAAGTATGCAGAAACATGGAGATCGCTCTTTTCGACCTATTGAATGCGAGAAACACGTTATCTGGTGTTTTCACCACTCCACAGTGCGTTTGATATGCAGAACCAGCGAAATCTTGGTTTTCGTTGGGTTTCAAGCTGAGATATGCATTTTTTACGATAATCATGGTGAGACTTCTGTCCGAAGTATGCAGAATCATCGAGATCGCACTTTTCGAGCTATTTAATGCGACAAACACGTTATCTGGTGTTTTCAGCACACCACAGTGCGTTTGATATGCAGAACCAGCGAAATCTTGGTTTTCGTGGGGTTTCAAGCTGAGATATGCATTTTTTACGATAATCTTGGTGAGACTTCTGTCCGAAGTATGCTTAATCATCGAGATCGCTCTATTCGAGCTATTTAATGCGAGAAACACGTTATCTGGTGATTTCACCACTCCACAGTGCGTATGATATGCAGAACCGACGATATCTTGGTTTTCGTGGGGTTTCAAGCTCAGATATGCATTTTCTGCGATAATCTTGGTGAGACTTCTGTCCGAAGTATGCAGAGTCATCGAGATCGCTCTTTTCGAGCTATTTAATGCGAGAAACAAGTTATCTGGTGTTTTCACCACTCCGCAGTGCGTTTGATATGCAGAACCAGCGATATCTTGGTTTTCGTGGGGTTTCAAGCTGAGATATGCATTTTTTACGATAATCTTGGTGAGACCTCTGTCCGAAGTATGCAGAAACATGGAGATCGCTCTTTTCGACCTATTGAATGCGAGAAACACGTTATCTGGTGTTTTCACCACTCCACAGTGCGTTTGATATGCAGAACCAGCGATATCTTGGTTTTCGTGGGGTTTCAAGCTCAGATATGCATTTTTTACGATAATCATGGTGAGACTTCTGTCCGAAGTATGCAGAATCATCGAGATCGCACTTTTCGAGCTATTTAATGCGACAAACACGTTATCTGGTGTTTTCAGCACACCACAGTGCGTTTGATATGCAGAACCAGCGAAATCTTGGTTTTCGTGGGGTTTCAAGCTGAGATATGCATTTTTTACGATAATCTTGGTGAGACTTCTGTCCGAAGTATGCTTAATCATCGAGATCGCTCTATTCGAGCTATTTAATGCGAGAAACACGTTATCTGGTGTTTTCACCACTCCACAGTGCGTATGATATGCAGAACCGACGATATCTTGGTTTTCGTGGGGTTTCAAGCTCAGATATGCATTTTCTGCGATAATCTTGGTGAGACTTCTGTCCGAAGTATGCAGAGTCATCGAGATCGCTCTTTTCGAGCTATTTAATGCGAGAAACAAGTTATCTGGTGTTTTCACCACTCCGCAGTGCGTTTGATATGCAGAACCAGCGATATCTTGGTTTTCGTGGGGTTTCAAGCTGAGATATGCATTTTTTACGATAATCTTGGTGAGACTTCTGTCCGAAGTATGCTTATTCATCGAGATCGCTCGTTTCGAGCTATTTAATGCGAGAAACAAGTTATCTGGTGTTTTCACCACTCCACAGTGCGTTTGATATGCAGAAACAGCGATATCTTGGTTTTCGTGGGGTTTCAAGCTGAGATATGCATTTTTTACGATAATCATGGTGAGACTTCTGTCCGAAGTATGCAGAATCATCGAGATCGCACTTTTCGAGCTATTTAATGCGACAAACACGTTATCTGGTGTTTTCAGCACTCCACAGTGCGTTCGATATGCAGAACCAGCGATATCTGGGTTTTCGTGGGGATTCAAGCTGAGATATGCATTTTTTACGATAATCTTGGTGAGACTTCTGTCCGAAGTATGCAGAATCATCGAGATCGCACTTTTCGAGCTATTTAATGCGACAAACACGTTATCTGGTGTTTTCAGCACTCCACAGTGCGTTTGATATGCAGAACCAGCGAAATCTTGGTTTTCGTGGGGTTTCAAGCTGAGATATGCATTTTTTTACGATAATCTTGGTGAGACTTCTGTCCGAAGTATGCTTAATCATCGAGATCGCTCTATTCGAGATATTTAATGCGAGAAACACGTTATCTGGTGTTTTCAGCACTCCACAGTGCGTTTGATATGCAGAACCAGCGATATCTTGGTTTACGTGGGGTTTCAAGCTCAGATATGCATTTTCTGCGATAATCTTGGTGAGACTTCAGTCCGAAGTATGCAGAATCATCGAGATCGTACTATTCGAGCTATTTAATGCAAAAAACACGTTATCTGGTGTTTTCACCACTCCACAGTGCGTATGATATGCAGATCCGACGATATCTTGGTTTTCGTGGGGTTTCAAGCTCAGATATGCATTTTCTGCGATAATCTTGGTGAGACTTCTGTCCGAAGTATGCAGAGTCATCGAGATCGTACTTTTCGAGCTATTTAATGCGACAAACACGTTTTCTGGGGTTTTCACCACTCCACAGTTCGTTGGATATGCAGAACAGGAGATATCTTGGTTTTCGTGGGGTTTCTAGCAGAGATATGCATTTTCTGCGATAATCTTGGTGAGACCTGTGTCCGAAGTAAGCAGAAACATCGAGATCGCTCTTTTCGACCTATTTAATGCGAGAAACACGTTATCTGGTGTTTTCAGCACTCCACAGTGCGTTTGATATGCAGAACCAGCGATATCTTGGTTTACGTGGGGTTTCAAGCTCAGATATGCATTTTCTGCGATAATCTTGGTGAGACTTCAGTCCGAAGTATGCAGAATCATCGAGATCGTACTATTCGAGCTATTTAATGCGAAAAACACGTTATCTGGTGTTTTCACCACTCCACAGTGCGTATGATATGCAGATCCGACGATATCTTGGTTTTCGTGGGGTTTCAAGCTCAGATATGCATTTTCTGCGATAATCTTGGTGAGACTTCTGTCCGAAGTATGCAGAGTCATCGAGATCGCTCTTTTCGAGCTATTTAATGCGAGAAACAAGTTATCTGGTGTTTTCTCCACTCCGCAGTGCGTTTGATATGCAGAACCAGCGATATCTTGGTTTTCGTGGGGTTTCAAACTCAGATATGCATTTTCTGCGATAATCTTGGTGAGACTTCTGTCCGAAGTATGCAGAGTCATCGAGATCGTACTTTTCGAGCTATTTAATGCGACAAACACGTTTTCTGGGGTTTTCACCGCTCCACAGTTCGTTGGATATGCAGAACAGGAGATATCTTGGTTTTCGTGGGGTTTCTAGCAGAGATATGCATTTTCTGCGATAATTTTGGTGAGACCTCTGTCCGAAGTATGCAGAAACATGGAGATCGCTCTTTTCGACCTATTGAATGCGAGAAACACGTTATCTGGTGTTTTCACCACTCCACAGCGCGTTTGATATGCAGAACCAGCGAAATCTTGGTTTTCGTTGGGTTTCAAGCTGAGATATGCATTTTTTACGATAATCATGGTGAGACTTCTGTCCGAAGTATGCAGAATCATCGAGATCGCACTTTTCGAGCTATTTAATGCGACAAACACGTTATCTGGTGTTTTCAGCACACCACAGTGCATTTGATATGCAGAACCAGCGAAATCTTGGTTTTCGTGGGGTTTCAAGCTGAGATATGCATTTTTTACGATAATCTTGGTGAGACTTCTGTCCGAAGTATGCTTAATCATCGAGATCGCTCTATTCGAGCTATTTAATGCGAGAAACACGTTATCTGGTGTTTTCACCACTCCACAGTGCGTATGATATGCAGAACCGACGATATCTTGGTTATCGTGGGGTTTCAAGCTCAGATATGCATTTTCTGCGATAATCTTGGTGAGACTTCTGTCCGAAGTATGCAGAAACATCGAGATCGCTCTTTTCGACCTATTTAATGCGAGAAACACGTTATCGGGTGTTTTCACCACTCCACAGTGCGGTTGAAATGCAGAACCAGCGAAATCTTGGTTTTCGTGTGGTTTCAAGCTCAGATATGCATTTTCTGCGATAATCATGGTGAGACTTCTGTCCGAAGTATGCAGAATCATCGAGATCGCACTTTTCGAGCTATTTAATGCGAGAAACACGTTATCTGGTGTTTTCACCACTCCACAGTGCGTATGATATGCAGAACCGACGATATCTTGGTTTTTGTGGGGTTTCAAGCTCAGATATGCATTTTCTGCGATAATCTTGGTGAGACTTCTGTCCGAAGTATGCAGAGTCATCGAGATCGTACTTTTCGAGCTATTTAATGCGAGAAACACGTTTTCTGGGGATTTCACCACTCCACAGTTCGTTGGATATGCAGAACAGGAGATATCTTGGTTTTCGTGGGGTTTCTAGCAGAGATATGCATTTTCTGCGGTAATCTTAGTGAGACCTCTCTCCGAAGTATGCAGAAAAATCGAGATCGCTCTTTTCGATCTATTTAATGCGAGAAACACGTTATCTGGTGTTTTCACCACTCCACAGTGCGTTTGATTAGCAGAACCAGCGAAATCTTGGTTTTCGTGGGGTTTCAAGCTGAGATATGCATTTTTTACGATAATCTTGGTGATACTTCTGTCCGAAGTATGCTTAATCATCGAGATCGCTCTATTCGAGCTATTTAATGCGAGAAACACGTTATCTGGTGTTTTCACCACTCCACAGTGCGTATGATATGCAGAACCGACGATATCTTGGTTTTCGTGGGGTTTCAAGATCAGATATGCATTTTCTGCGATAATCTTGGTGAGACTTCTGTCCGAAGTATGCAGAGTCATCGAGATCGCTCTTTTCGAGCTATTTAATGCGAGAAACAAGTTATCTGGTGTTTTCACCACTCCGCAGTGCGTTTGATATGCAGAACCAGCGATATCTTGGTTTTCGTGGGGTTTCAAGCTCAGATATGCATTTTTTACGATAATCATGGTGAGACTTCTGTCCGAAGTATGCAGAATCATCGAGATCGCACTTTTCGAGCTATTTAATGCGACAAACACGTTATCTGGTGTTTTCAGCACACCACAGTGCGTTTGATATGCAGAACCAGCGAAATCTTGGTTTTCGTGGGGTTTCAAGCTGAGATATGCATTTTTTACGATAATCTTGGTGAGACTTCTGTCCGAAGTATGCTTAATCATCGAGATCGCTCTATTCGAGCTATTTAATGCGAGAAACACGTTATCTGGTGTTTTCACCACTCCACAGTGCGTATGATATGCAGAACCGACGATATCTTGGTTTTCGTGGGGTTTCAAGCTCAGATATGCATTTTCTGCGATAATCTTGGTGAGACTTCTGTCCGAAGTATGCAGAGTCATCGAGATCGCTCTTTTCGAGCTATTTAATGCGAGAAACAAGTTATCTGGTGTTTTCACCACTCCGCAGTGCGTTTGATATGCAGAACCAGCGATATCTTGGTTTTCGTGGGGTTTCAAGCTGAGATATGCATTTTTTACGATAATCTTGGTGAGGCTTCTGTCCGAAGTATGCTTATTCATCGAGATCGCTCTATTCGAGCTATTTAATGCGAGAAACACGTTATCTGGTGTTTTCACCACTCCACAGTGCGTATGATATGCAGAACCGACGATATCTTGGTTTTCGTGGGGTTTCAAGCTCAGATATGCATTTTCTGCGATAATCTTGGTGAGACTTCTGTCCGAAGTATGCAGAGTCATCGAGATCGCTCTTTTCGAGCTATTTAATGCGAGAAACAAGTTATCTGGTGTTTTCACCACTCCGCAGTGCGTTTGATATGCAGAACCAGCGATATCTTGGTTTTCGTGGGGTTTCAAGCTGAGATATGCATTTTTTACGATAATCTTGGTGAGGCTTCTGTCCGAAGTATGCTTATTCATCGAGATCGCACTTTTCGAGCTATTTAATGCGACAAACACGTTATCTGGTGTTTTCAGCACTCCACAGTGCGTTCGATATGCAGAACCAGCGATATCTGGGTTTTCGTGGGGATTCAAGCTGAGATATGCATTTTTTACGATAATCTTGGTGAGACTTCTGTCCGAAGTATGCAGAATCATCGAGATCGCACTTTTCGAGCTATTTAATGCGACAAACACGTTATCTGGTGTTTTCAGCACTCCACAGTGCGTTCGATATGCAGAACCAGCGATATCTGGGTTTTCGTGGGGATTCAAGCTGAGATATGCATTTTTTACGATAATCTTGGTGAGACTTCTGTCCGAAGTATGCAGAATCATCGAGATCGCACTTTTCGAGCTATTTAATGCGACAAACACGTTATCTGGTGTTTTCAGCACTCCACAGTGCGTTTGATATGCAGAACCAGCGAAATCTTGGTTTTCGTGGGGTTTCAAGCTCAGATATGCACTTTTTTACGATAATCTTGGTGAGACTTCTGTCAGACGTATGCAGAATCATCGGGATCGCTCTTTTCGAGCTATTTAAAGCGAGAAACACGTTTTCTGGTGTATTCACCACCCCACAGTACGTTTGACATGCAGAACCGGATATATCTTGGTTTCGGTCGGGTTTCAAGCTGAGATATGCATTTTCTACGATAATCTTGGTGAGACTTCTGTCAGACGTATGCAGAATCATCGGGATCGCTCTTTTCGAGCTATTTAAAGCGAGAAACACGTTTTCTGGTGTATTCACCACTCCACAGTACGTTTGACATGCAGAACAGGAGATATCTTGGTTTAGGTCGGGTATCAAGCTGAGATATGCATTTTCAACGATAATCTTGGTGAGACTTCTGTCAGAAGTATGCAGAATCATCGGGATCGCTCTTTTCGAGCTATTTAATGCGAGAAACACGTTGTCTGGTTGGTTTCACGACTCCACAGTGCGTTTGATATGCAGAACCGGCGACATCTTGATTTTCGTGAGGTTTCAAGCTGAGATATGCATTTTCTGCTATAATATTGGTGAGTCTTCTGTCAGTAGGATGCAGAATCATCGAGACCCCTCTTTTCGAGCTATTTAATGCGAGAAACACGTTATCTGGTGTTTTCACCACTCCACAGTGCGTTTGATATGCAGAACAGGCGACATCTTGATTTTCGTGAGATTTCAAGCTGAAATATGCATTTTCTACGATAACCATGGTGAGTCTTCTGTCAGGAGTATGCAGAATCATCTAGATCGCTCTTTTCGAGCTATTTAATGCGAGAAACACGTTATATGGTTGTTTTCACCACTCCACAGTGCATTTGATATGCAGAACCAGCGATATCTTGGTTTTCGTGGGGTTTCAAGCTGAGATATGCATTTTTTACGATAATCTTGGTGAGACTTCTGTTCGAAGTATGCTTAATCATCGAGATCGCTCGTTTCGAGCTATTTAATGCGCGAAACACGTTATCTGGTGTTTTCACCGCTCCACAGTGCGTAAGATATGCAGAACCGGCGATATCTTGGTTTTCGTGGGGTTTCAAGCTGAGATATACATTTTCTGCTGTAATCTTGGTGAGACTTCTGTCCGAAGTATGCTGAAACATCGAGATCGCTCTGTTCGAGCTAGTTAATGCGAGAAAAACCTTATCCGGTGTTTTCACCACTCCACAGTTCGTTTGATATGCAGAACCAGCGATATCTTGGCTTTCGTGGGGTTTCAAGCTGAGATATGCATTTTTTACGATAATCTTGGTGAGACTTCTGTCAGAAGTATGCAGAATCATCTAGATCGCTCTTTTCGAGCTATTTGATGCGAGAAACACGTTTTCTGGTGTTTTCACCACGCCACAGTGCGTTTGATATGCAGAACCGGCGACATCGTGGTTTTCGTCGGGTTTCAAGCTGAGATATGCATTTTCTGCGAACATATTGGTGAGACTTCAGTCAGAAGTATGCAGAATCATCGAGATCGCTCTATTCGAGCTATTTAATGCGAGAAACACGTTATCTGGTTGTTTTCACCACTCCACAGTGCGTTTGATATGCAGATCCGGCGACATCTTGGATTTCGTCGGGGTTCAAGCTGAGATTTGCAATTCCTGCGATAATCTTGGTGAGACTTCTGGTCGAAGTATGCTTGATCATCGAGAACGCTCTTTTCGAGCTGGTTAATGCGAGAAACACGTTATCTGGTGTTTTCAGCACTCCACAGTGCGTTTGATATGCAGAACCGGCGATATCTTGGTTTTCGTGGGGTTTCCAGCTGAGATATGCATTTTCTG